>LR990951.1:9041328-10241328 GCA_905163415.1 Noctua fimbriata
GCGCTACACGCCGCGCCTGTACCACGTCAGCGCCACCACGCCGCAGGTAACTATGTCGGGGTGACCTGATGCAGCTACCGCGCCTCGTTCAGCGGCCGGCGCCTGGCCTGGCTGCACCACCTGTGCACCGGCGAGCTGCGCACGCGCTACACGCCGCGCCTGTACCACGTCAGCGCCACCACGCCGCAGGTAACTATGTCGGGTGACCTGATGCAGCTACCGCGCCTCGTTCAGCGGCGGCGCCTGGCCTGGCTGCACCACCTGTGCACCGGCGAGCTGCGCACGCGCTACACGCCGCGCCTGTACCACGTCAGCGCCACCACGCCGCAGGTAACTATGTCGGGGTGACCTGATGCAGCTACCGCGCCTCGTTCAGCGGCCGGCGCCTGGCCTGGCTGCACCACCTGTGCACCGGCGAGCTGCGCACGCGCTACACGCCGCGCCTGTACCACGTCAGCGCCACCACGCCGCAGGTAACTATGTCGGGGTGACCTGATGCAGCTACCGCGCCTCGTTCAGCGGCCGGCGCCTGGCCTGGCTGCACCACCTGTGCACCGGCGAGCTGCGCACGCGCTACACGCCGCGCCTGTACCACGTCAGCGCCACCACGCCGCAGGTAACTATGTCGGGGTGACCTGATGCAGCTACCGCGCCTCGTTCAGCGGCCGGCGCCTGGCCTGGCTGCACCACCTGTGCACCGGCGAGCTGCGCACGCGCTACACGCCGCGCCTGTACCACGTCAGCGCCACCACGCCGCAGGTAACTATGTCGGGGTGACCTGATGCAGCTACCGCGCCTCGTTCAGCGGCCGGCGCCTGGCCTGGCTGCACCACCTGTGCACCGGCGAGCTGCGCACGCGCTACACGCCGCGCCTGTACCACGTCAGCGCCACCACGCCGCAGGTAACTATGTCGGGGTGACCTGATGCAGCTACCGCGCCTCGTTCAGCGGCCGGCGCCTGGCCTGGCTGCACCACCTGTGCACCGGCGAGCTGCGCACGCGCTACACGCCGCGCCTGTACCACGTCAGCGCCACCACGCCGCAGGTAACTATGTCGGGGTGACCTGATGCAGCTACCGCGCCTCGTTCAGCGGCCGGCGCCTGGCCTGGCTGCACCACCTGTGCACCGGCGAGCTGCGCACGCGCTACACGCCGCGCCTGTACCACGTCAGCGCCACCACGCCGCAGGTAACTATGTCGGGGTGACCTGATGCAGCTACCGCGCCTCGTTCAGCGGCCGGCGCCTGGCCTGGCTGCACCACCTGTGCACCGGCGAGCTGCGCACGCGCTACACGCCGCGCCTGTACCACGTCAGCGCCACCACGCCGCAGGTAACTATGTCGGGGTGACCTGATGCAGCTACCGCGCCTCGTTCAGCGGCCGGCGCCTGGCCTGGCTGCACCACCTGTGCACCGGCGAGCTGCGCACGCGCTACACGCCGCGCCTGTACCACGTCAGCGCCACCACGCCGCAGGTAACTATGTCGGGGTGACCTGATGCAGCTACCGCGCCTCGTTCAGCGGCCGGCGCCTGGCCTGGCTGCACCACCTGTGCACCGGCGAGCTGCGCACGCGCTACACGCCGCGCCTGTACCACGTCAGCGCCACCACGCCGCAGGTAACTATGTCGGGGTGACCTGATGCAGCTACCGCGCCTCGTTCAGCGGCCGGCGCCTGGCCTGGCTGCACCACCTGTGCACCGGCGAGCTGCGCACGCGCTACACGCCGCGCCTGTACCACGTCAGCGCCACCACGCCGCAGGTAACTATGTCGGGGTGACCTGATGCAGCTACCGCGCCTCGTTCAGCGGCCGGCGCCTGGCCTGGCTGCACCACCTGTGCACCGGCGAGCTGCGCACGCGCTACACGCCGCGCCTGTACCACGTCAGCGCCACCACGCCGCAGGTAACTATGTCGGGGTGACCTGATGCAGCTACCGCGCCTCGTTCAGCGGCCGGCGCCTGGCCTGGCTGCACCACCTGTGCACCGGCGAGCTGCGCACGCGCTACACGCCGCGCCTGTACCACGTCAGCGCCACCACGCCGCAGGTAACTATGTCGGGGTGACCTGATGCAGCTACCGCGCCTCGTTCAGCGGCCGGCGCCTGGCCTGGCTGCACCACCTGTGCACCGGCGAGCTGCGCACGCGCTACACGCCGCGCCTGTACCACGTCAGCGCCACCACGCCGCAGGTAACTATGTCGGGGTGACCTGATGCAGCTACCGCGCCTCGTTCAGCGGCCGGCGCCTGGCCTGGCTGCACCACCTGTGCACCGGCGAGCTGCGCACGCGCTACACGCCGCGCCTGTACCACGTCAGCGCCACCACGCCGCAGGTAACTATGTCGGGGTGACCTGATGCAGCTACCGCGCCTCGTTCAGCGGCCGGCGCCTGGCCTGGCTGCACCACCTGTGCACCGGCGAGCTGCGCACGCGCTACACGCCGCGCCTGTACCACGTCAGCGCCACCACGCCGCAGGTAACTATGTCGGGGTGACCTGATGCAGCTACCGCGCCTCGTTCAGCGGCCGGCGCCTGGCCTGGCTGCACCACCTGTGCACCGGCGAGCTGCGCACGCGCTACACGCCGCGCCTGTACCACGTCAGCGCCACCACGCCGCAGGTAACTATGTCGGGGTGACCTGATGCAGCTACCGCGCCTCGTTCAGCGGCCGGCGCCTGGCCTGGCTGCACCACCTGTGCACCGGCGAGCTGCGCACGCGCTACACGCCGCGCCTGTACCACGTCAGCGCCACCACGCCGCAGGTAACTATGTCGGGGTGACCTGATGCAGCTACCGCGCCTCGTTCAGCGGCCGGCGCCTGGCCTGGCTGCACCACCTGTGCACCGGCGAGCTGCGCACGCGCTACACGCCGCGCCTGTACCACGTCAGCGCCACCACGCCGCAGGTAACTATGTCGGGGTGACCTGATGCAGCTACCGCGCCTCGTTCAGCGGCCGGCGCCTGGCCTGGCTGCACCACCTGTGCACCGGCGAGCTGCGCACGCGCTACACGCCGCGCCTGTACCACGTCAGCGCCACCACGCCGCAGGTAACTATGTCGGGGTGACCTGATGCAGCTACCGCGCCTCGTTCAGCGGCCGGCGCCTGGCCTGGCTGCACCACCTGTGCACCGGCGAGCTGCGCACGCGCTACACGCCGCGCCTGTACCACGTCAGCGCCACCACGCCGCAGGTAACTATGTCGGGGTGACCTGATGCAGCTACCGCGCCTCGTTCAGCGGCCGGCGCCTGGCCTGGCTGCACCACCTGTGCACCGGCGAGCTGCGCACGCGCTACACGCCGCGCCTGTACCACGTCAGCGCCACCACGCCGCAGGTAACTATGTCGGGGTGACCTGATGCAGCTACCGCGCCTCGTTCAGCGGCCGGCGCCTGGCCTGGCTGCACCACCTGTGCACCGGCGAGCTGCGCACGCGCTACACGCCGCGCCTGTACCACGTCAGCGCCACCACGCCGCAGGTAACTATGTCGGGGTGACCTGATGCAGCTACCGCGCCTCGTTCAGCGGCCGGCGCCTGGCCTGGCTGCACCACCTGTGCACCGGCGAGCTGCGCACGCGCTACACGCCGCGCCTGTACCACGTCAGCGCCACCACGCCGCAGGTAACTATGTCGGGGTGACCTGATGCAGCTACCGCGCCTCGTTCAGCGGCCGGCGCCTGGCCTGGCTGCACCACCTGTGCACCGGCGAGCTGCGCACGCGCTACACGCCGCGCCTGTACCACGTCAGCGCCACCACGCCGCAGGTAACTATGTCGGGGTGACCTGATGCAGCTACCAGTATTTTACATGGAGCGACTGCCTATTTGAGAAACCAGATACTTGGTGAGATAATTCAACTTGGTAAAACTGGTTATCAATCTTTCGTAAGCCCAAAATTCTGACTACCAGTCTGTAACAGCTGTCAAAGATATATGAATAACAGCCGGTACCAATGGTTTAACTGGCTTTCCGAGGCACTTGCGTATGCTCGACATGGTGTTCGAAGAAGTGCTCAAGACTAGTAAGCATTTCCCCTGTAATATTCCTTTGTATTTTATGTCAACTTCGTTGTAAAGTCGGATCTGCATTGAAAAAAAACAGTGGTCTTGAATATGTTGTAACGACCTGCTTGACCTACTCCTGGCCCTCCTGGCCTTTCTCAATGAAATGTTTCAGTAGAAATTCTCTCGATTATATGCAAAATCAAGTTGTAGAACACGTTCGTGTCTATACTCACTCATGCAGGCTAAATTGACTAAGTTTCCTGTCGTAGTGCGCCCTCCTGCTAAGTTTCGAGACGGTGGACGTATGGAACGCGCGCGAGCTGCGCGACTCGCTGCAGCTGGCGGGCGACGCCTGGCACAGACACCTCAGACCGCTGCTCGACGCTGGTAAGTAATATTACCGCGGCTTCGCTCGCGATAATTTAGAATTTGACAATCAATTCGGGTTTTACTCTGCTTGTAATAATTTAATTCAATCATAATTCGAAAGACACGTGGCGCCATCTATTATCATAAGAACGTTATTGTTGTTTAATTCGGGAACAGTACTTTTTTTCGGGATGAAATACCTTTCATCCCGAAAAAAAGTACGGACAACGGACATAGGGTACCCCCTATGTCCGTTTCTGTACACCTGAAAACGTATATGCAATTTCAGGATGATCGGTTCATTGGTTTAGGCGTAAAAAGGTAAAAAACAAACAAACTGACTTTCGCATTTATAATATTGGTTAGGATTAGGATTTTAGCGCCCATCTTTTAGTAGTTTAGAATTTCATCAGTGCATCTGAACGCAATCAACACCTTTGAACCGCATCAAAGAGCTGGCTTCGAATTACTTGGCCTGCGTTTAATTTTTCCGAAATATAATCTATCAAAGTTGTGCTGATGGCAAACATTGTTACTTTTATGGTTTATATGAGAGCTATTGGATTTGTGCCTAATTGATGGCCAGAAACCCATCATTATTACGTGGTACTTTACTTTACATGTGTATACATTAGGCTCTTTCAGGGAATACTATACAGGTGATGTCGTTGTTCCCAGGTCTCCTCACAGCGACGGGTGACGTGGGCTCGGAGACCGAGGACGACACGGCGGCCGACGCGACCATCGCTCTCAACCTCGCCTTCAGCTGCAAGCGCACTAAAGTGCGCCTCACCTGCGCCAACGCACCCAACCACCCAGGTGACACTCACACGCATACATACACTCACATCACAAAAGTTGGTGGAACTACATGTGACAGAAGTATCATATTATGTAAATAAATTAAACATTAAAAATGGAAGCTTTTAATGAAATACACTAATAGAAAAAAAAACATGTGTATCTATCAAAATTGAACGCGTAAACGAAGTTTTGTGTTCGTGCTATTAGCCGTTGAGGAGTTCTCTCCTGAGGAGACGGTTCTGGCTGCAGGATCAGGTCATGTCTGTCATAAAAATGTATTGTCACCAGAACCAAAGATGTGTGCAAAATTTCAGCTCAATCGGTTGGGGGGAACTGGTTTAAAATTCAGTTGCAAGATTTCACCAATACATGGTAACTAACAGGGCAAGTTAAATACAAGCTTGGCAAAAAAGGTTTTTTTTTCTGTAAGTTTACTCGCGATTAGAGTAAACTTGGCGCCCCAGTCGCAGGGATGTATGAAGTGAACAAATTGAGATATTACTTTTTTTTTGTAAATACAGGATGAATTTGAATAAATGCGACAAAAAAAAAATGGGAGCTTCAGTTTCAGTAACATAGTAATTATAAACTGTTTTTTCTACAAAAAAAAATAAAAAAAATTCAAAAATTGTTTTAAAATCGTTAAAAAAAATTACGCAATTGTCGTTTTCAAAAGGTCCATTGAAGTTATTATCTTTATTTAAGTACGAATTATAGGTATTCCAGCAAAATTTTTAATATGCAAAATAAATAAGAAAAATTATAGTATCAAAAAATCTCGTCCGACTCATCGCAATACTCAATAATCGACGCTGCCGTTCATAGCGGTCATTTACCTAATTTTGCCTATTTTCTAGTGTAAGACTGATCAATTATTTTTTTAATTTTACATTTCATATTTTCTACATTTTCTTGACAACACGTATTATTGTATATTTAAATTTGTCGCATCTAGTCAATTTCACCCTGTATATTCGATAGCTGTGAACTTTCACCAACGAATTAATTCTGAACCTCTTTCGTACTTCGTTTTTCTCCATTATAATGCCTTGACTTTAAAGTGCAGTATGTCCCACAGGCGCTACCGGATCTAGTAATAACGGCGCGGCGGCAGACCCGGGCGAGACGGCCGCGCACTGCGACGACGACCGCAAGATGTACCTACAGGCTGCCATCGTGCGCATCATGAAGCAGAGGAAGGTAGGCAGACATCTCATGGTTCGACCTAAAACGTTCCAACCACGGACTCGGGCCTCCTAGGAGCCAGTACTCCCATAACAGAACCAGTATAACCATACATAAGTATAAGTGCTATACTTACACGGTCAAATTGTATGAAACAGCAGCTTTTTGATGTGAAACATCTGTATGCGCGACTAGGCAGTAAAACCGACTCGTATGCCGTGACGGGAAATGGCATGGCGTTACGCCCCCTCTGTACCACGTAAAATCAACCGTTAGCCATTCAAATACAGTTTGTTTAATCTATTTCATTTTTTAAAGTTCCACGCTACTCTTTTAGTGTTGTAGTAAGGTCCGATGCAGATTTGATCGATAGATATTCATAAAACAAAATAATTAATGTAATATTTATTGTGTAACATTATAATACAAAGATTCTAATTATAGGTGTTTCACATCTGCCGAGCGTCCCGTGACGGACCACTTTTTTTTATTAAGCGATGAAACACGATAATTCAGCCGCATCCGATGAGATTGAAAGCCGACCCCACATAGTTGAGAAAAGGCTAGGCAGATGATGATGTCCCTTACACCATGTAAAGTGGAAATAGGTCCACTTTCTCGAACCATCTTCACAGCTCAATAGTGTAACATTCTAGGAGCCAGTTATGGTGAATAAGACGTCTAGCAGCCAATGAATATAATGTTTGGCTCGTCCGCAGGTCCTCCGGCACACGGAGCTGATCCAGGAGGTGGTGTCGCAGGCCCGCGGCTCGTTCGCGCCGTCCGTGGCCATGATCAAGAAGTGCATCGAGGCGCTCATCGACAAGCAGTACCTGGAGCGTGCGCCCGCCGCGCTCGACACCTACTCCTACCTCGCGTAGGCCGCCTAGGGCTCCTGCCGCACAGGCGCTACCACAGCCCGGTTTTGTAATCGCCAATTACGGAAGGGGTGGGTTTAGACTAAAAGAGAATTCACAAACGCTGGTCAAACTTACGACAAGTTTAAACCTAAAAAATTTGTTCGTTAAACAGTCTCTAATCATTTACTTAAGTTTAAACAGCATTTATGAATAAACCTCTTAAATGTACACGTGAGTTCAAATTAAATTTGCTAGCGGAATTCCATAAACTATAAACGATATCTAAACATAATAAAAATGATCCCATGATAGTTTTGATCAGCTACAGATACTCAACACTTTCGTAGAGTCTCACTAGCCAATTCAATTTGAACCTTAAGATTCAGAAGAGGAGCATTATTTTCTTGAGTATAAACTAATGAAGGAATGCTCTATCCCTGTTTACTTAAAAAATAATTTGGTAGTGGGGATAGAATCTGCTTTGGTCTAAACCGACTTATGGCTGCGGTCTCCTGTTAAACGTTATCGGTGACATCTGGCGGAGGACGAAGGCTGAGGCGACTCAAACATGACTCAGCAACGGTAGATCGGCACGACCTGAATGGAAGGCGAATATGCGCAGTGATTGCTTGCGTCCCGCTGTATTGTCAATCTATTTATCCAAATTGAATGTGCCAACACGAAAATGTATCTGGTACGCACGGCGGCAAATCAAGCTATGCAAAACCAAATTAAGCTGATCTCTCATCGTACGGGAAGCTCATACAAAGCGAAGTCAGGTTATACTGGTTATGTATAGCTTGATGTGCCGCCGTGTGTACCCCCCCCCCCCTCACATCGTTGACGTTTACAGGAGACCCCACCCTGACTAGGTTTTTTGTAGAATACTTATTTATATCGCGCAGTTTGTGGCGCAATGTTGCGCAACGTTGCCGGCAACATTCTGTAATACATTGTGTACGAGTGAATTTGGGGTTTCGTGTGGTATTTACTTGTAATAAACTAAATAAATAACAAGCATCATGAAAGCGTTTCGCTCCAGTTATGGTATACAGATGGGCTAGTTAAAAGTGACACTGTATTAGCGGTAACGATGTTGAGAGAGTCTAAAATCGTCTTCTTTATCATGTGGTTAGTGCCTAACCTGGTGTCAGAGCTTTTTTTTATGCCGCCCATGGGCCTCTGACTTGGCTTTACATGCCGTCGAGAAATACCTCTCGGGCATGCTGGTTTGGTTTCCTCACGATGTTTTCCTCCATAAAATCAGCGGTGCATGTCTTGGGTTCGAACTTGAGACCTATGATTTGACAGTCCGACAGTCACACCACTAGGCTGAACTGCTTACAAAAACATAGGCTAGGTTATCTTTGCTTTGTTGCTTAGTCTTAAATGTATTGGAAGCATTTATCCTGTTGAAATTCGTTATAAAAATACGGAACGCATGGCAATTGTTTTCATAAAACAATTGCCATCGCTTGTCTACTGTCGGCTACAGGTCACATGTGATTGAGAATTGAATACTTGCTCTCTTTCTAACGGTTTATAACATAACGCTGTCTCACTCTAACATCTTGAAGTTAAGGTCGAAGCGCCAGGGTAGCCCGCAAAAATCCAATTTTCTTAGGTTTTTTTTGCAATTTTCAGGTTACAAAATATGTTTTGTGCCCGTGACACGTATGTATTTACAGAATTATAATAAATAAAATCATCCATACAACCCTGCCTTTAAAGCTATGTTCGTTACGGTCGCATTTCATATATTTTTTAACACACAATCTGACACTGACCGTAAAATTGCTAAAAACGTGTAAAAAAAATTTTTCGCTGGCAACCCAGGCGCTTCCACCTTAAAGCCATCGCCTCTGCCTACCTCTTCGGGAAATAAAAGCATGATGTTATGTTACTAATATAGTTGATACAAGTAAATATCGCACTAATATCTTTACAATAAAGTAGGTATTACAGATAGTTATAAAATGTTGTAATTATCAGTAAAATCTAATTTAAAAAACTCATTAAAATACCTTTTTAGGTCGTTGTCAGCAATTTGTTAAAAACTAGTTAGGCTTTTGACGATTCCCATGTATCATTCTCTGACCCCTGTCTCAATTCACTTGGGGTATGCGCTGCATTGCTTCGCCTTCCATACTCGTCTATTACTCGCCATCTCAGCAGTCACCTCCTTTGTATGTCATCCTTAGTTAATTTTGAGTAAGAATGGTTGACGGCAATAGGTTCGCCCCCTAATACTTGGGACTTAAACATAACTGGCGATATGTGGGTGTACTATAATTGTTAACAGGTTTCTTCACGATATTTTTTCTTTTATTGACGATGTCAAAAAAATACTTATTGAATTGAAATTGTTTTTCTATAATGGTTGACAACGTCTGTAGTCAACATGCAACTGTTAGTGTAATATTTTCAGTACTGTAATAAATAACGAAATATTTGTATTTTAGAACATTTTTAATTTTGAAGATGAATTAATCAAAAAAAAATGTACTAAATTGCAAACATACTATAAAATATATCCTCTCTCTAATATTATAATAAAAACATGCTTCCAAATTTTAAACCCTAAAGCAGTAGCTATACAGTTAATTTTACATTGTAGTATGACAACAATAGTTTGTCATACAAAATTGAACTTTATAGTGACGAAGTTGATACTTATTGTCTCGCGATATATGTTGTTTTCTATATTTGTATGGGCTAGGGGCGTAGTTCCAAAGACGTAACGTCGTTAGATATTCTGTCTATAAAGTGTTGCGAAACATACGATCGACGTCGCATTGATTTGAATCGATAAATGATCACGGTTTATGAAACATAGAAATCATGTTGTTGATATTTTAGACCGTACACGTAACAGCATGCTAGCAAGTAAAACGTACTCGTATTCGTGTTACTTACTGGCTCGTTGGTCTACTGGTCTGTTGAGCATGACGTCCTGAATTTGATTCCCAGTTTGAGTCGGGCATTGTGACTGGGTTTCTTAATGGCAGTCCGGTGAGTTTGTGCCCTATTGATGGCAATCGGCTCACCCCCTAAGACTTCTGTACTTAGGTATACCTCTGTCTAAACTCTTGGGGAATCAAGCGTGATGTTATGTACTTACATTTGTCTATTAAACATCGATAAATCCATCCGATCGTCGATCGCAAGTCGTGCAACACTTAGTTTTGTATGGTAACTCTTTCGATCGACTCCTGTATAAAGTTTTATCCTCAATCCTAGACTGAGGGCTGGGCTCGGCTCGACACTACATAATTTTATTTAAATTAAAAAGTCCATATTTTATAGATAATGACATGTCAATGACTCTCAATTAAATTTATTTAGTTAACATAAAACAACGGTGGAAATTTAAAATGTCGTAACGGACACAGACATGAGCGTGTGCACTCAATATCCCTTGATAATTTATATTAAAACTAGCGACCCGCCCCGGCTTCGCACGGGTGCAATATATACATATAAACCTTCCTCTTGAATCACTCTATCTATTAAAAAAACGCATGCGGACAGACAGAGGGAAGCGACTTTGTTTTATTATACTAAGTAGTGACTAAATAAACCATGTTAAATTAAATTATTTATCATTATTACTGTTGGGTCACATTTTGATCTACTTACCGACATAATACAGAGCTGAATAATTACACCCTAATCGCGAAACTCGCTTCCTGTAGCAACCAGAAGGATTTTAAAAGAAATTCCTAATTTATTGCTTCATATCAGTGGCGAAGGTTCCATACAACTCGATTCCTACCGGATTCCCTTTGAAAAATGGCACAGTCAGTATTTTATAGATAAATAATATAATCACATTTAAGATATGTACTCCGGCTTACCTCTTACAAAAATTGACCCTTCGCTACTGCTTCATATGTTTGGAAAATTTGTAATTGACTCGACAAAATTATGCAAAGGGCAGTCAGTTTACTCCTATAATCTTGGACCTCTGCCTAACCCTTCGGGGATTACAGGCGTGATGTTATGTTATGTCCTATAATCTTCACCTTAGTATGAATATAAGTTCCCCACTTGTATGCGATTTAGGACCTGAAATAAATTAACAAATGTCTAGTTTGCTTGGTGCAAAATCATGTTTCAACTGTAACATTAGTTCTATTGCTCTGGGTTAACATTTTACTCATATTGCTTACTCTGCTGCTTCTAATCCATATTAATAGCCGTTATAGCATGCTGTGCTCTCCTGTAAGTGAAGGAGTACACCTACATGTTACTTTTGTCTTCGATTATTTATTTCGTGTTTTGTGTACATCCTTTGTTGGAGATCCTAAACAAATAAATAAATAGGAAAGTTGGTACAGCCGAGGCAATTAGTTTACTAGCAAATTAACACAATGATGTAAATTTGCGATTTTGCACCATATTATGCAGTGCAAGTATTAGCAGTTACTTTGACATGCCCTAGGCTTGAATTGCCCAGTAAATGATTATACAGTTCTTTCACAGTAATTTTGCCTCTTCTTAGCGTGTCAATGGCAATCTTAATTTATTTGGCCCAAAATTTGGCGACGAGGCACTTTCAGTAGCGCCCATCAGCTCCTGTGATGTGCAAACAACAGCAGGACCCGATATCAAGTGACCCATCGGTTGTGGGGCAACACCACGTTTACATTTCAGGGCATAGTCATCTATGAATTTTGTCTCTTGACTTTGTATTACTGTCCAAATCTATGACGGCACGGTTGGCGCAGTGGCTGAGCGATTGACTGCTGCGCTGCGTGTCGCGAGCTCGATTCCCGCACAGAACAAATATTTGTATGGCCTACAGGTAGTTGTTCCGGGTCTGGCTGTTTGTGTATGTGAGTTTAAATGTTTGTAAAGGCACCCACGATACTGGAGAAATTCCTAGTGTGGGGGGCAACGTTCTGTTAAAAGAAAATCGTACACCGAAATTGAAACACAACTGTTTTAGAATATTGCTACTTCTATGGTTACAATAACGTTTTAACACCTTAGTAATCTTGATTGACCTGAAGGTTGCTGTCAGTGCTGCCACTTACAAGTCTGTGGAAGTAACTGTGATCTTTATTCTGTTCCCAATAAGGTCGTGGTTGGTTTGCTGCTGTCAGAGGTAAAAAAATCTGTGAAAGGAGTATAGTGATGTGGTAGACATCCAGTAGGAATGCCTCGTATTGCCATTGTAAAAAAAGCTCAGTTTTTTACGCCTGTCGATTATAATAGTATCAATTTGGTGGGAAGTTCGGCGGTCAGTATGTGAGTAAAATAGTTAACAGTATGGTATTATTGTTAAAGGTAACGCGTTCGAGCCCAGCCGTGTAACCGACTATGATAAGACGTAGCGCCCGCAACTGTTGTATATTTAAATGTACAATAATATATATATTATTATTATTTAACTGTAGTAGAGGGCGCTCGCGGCGCTCATTATAAATAATTATTAATAAACTTGTACGAACATCGTTTATTATTGTTTTATTTAAATCAATCCTTTTATTTTCACACTCATCTCCAAATGACTAGGGAACATTTTGATTGTTAATTGCCAGCACATAAATCGGCAGGACTCTGTAAAGCAGATAGGTAAGAGAGGATCCTCCGACCAGACGGGTTTTGTCTGGTGGGCTACATGTTCTTAAGATGCTGATATCTTTACTAGCGCGATACAGAACCTTGATGTTAGTTCTTCATTTGTGCCATAGATGGCGCTGTAGTACCATGTTGCTGTAGTGCTTTTGACATGCCGCTACATCACTCTCCCTCCGGGAATGAAGACTTGACCATGCTCTGTAAGTGACAATGAGGAATCTGAATAGAACACTGGTTAAGAGCGAACTGTTAAGCCGGCTCCGGTACGCCATGTTAGGACCGGCGCTCACTGACGGCGTGGTACGGCAGGTTGTGCTGCGGCATGCCGCGGCGTTCCGTGGCATCTTGATGAAAGCCCAGCCACTCTGGCATCAATCAGTTTTTCTCTGCGCGGATTCGAAGTTGGAAGTTCGAAGTTTGAACCTTATTACAGTTAGCTTAACAATCATAATTCCTCGACACAAAGTGACCCAGACGTCTCGCGGGATGCAATGGCGCGCCGTGGCAACCCGCGGCACGTCGCGTCATTTCGCGGCATCGTGGTATCGAAATAAAGTAACATGAATTCTAAATCATTGAAATCAGATTAAAAATAACTTGATTAGTAATAAAATCCCTTTGCCATGACACGCAATGCCGTGCCGGCAGTGAGCGCCGGCCCTAAGGCTGCCTCTTTGGTCTAGTGGTGTCAAGCGCGACTGTTGAGATTTTAGTTTCGATTCCCAGATCGAGCAGTGTTATTTTGTTTTTCCATCTGGAATTTCTCAGTGACAGTCATAGAGTCTGGGCGTGCGTGTATCTGTGTACGACCAGATGTATGAACATGGACGCAGCAAAGGTAGTACTTAAGTAAGGATCGTACCAGGTGGCGTCTGTCTGGGAAGAGGCGTGAGTTAATATTTAGAAATGAAACAACAACAAACTGTATATATGAATCTTTTGACATAATATTTACAATATATTCACAGGTTCTCCACTTAACTAACATCTCGCTATCTTATCTATTTAGGTATGTATAGATGCATGCTTAGGCCAAATATCGTCTCTTCTACTATGATTTATTTAATATTAGGGATGGGCAGTTCAATCAGACAGGACTTGGCCCGCACTGCGAATGAATGTTACCTTTCAGTAAACTGCAAATAAATAAAAAATGTACTCTTGAGTAGTTGACTGCTGAGATGACGAGTTATAGTGAAGTATGGAAAAAGAAAACATGTTGTGCCGACCCCAAATATTTGGATAATGGCAGGAGAATGATGTTGTATAGTTCAGCAAGTTTCACGTCAATGATAACAAAGCCAGTATAAGCTGGCCTCGCAGTTCCGTACTATGCTAGGCCAGCTCAAGGTCAAAGTTTTGTGTGTAACAATAAAGGCGATTTTCTTAATTCAGGTGTTACTTGAACTAAGAAACTCGCCTTTATTGCTGCGGAATAAAAACGCTATCGTAATCAAATTGTTACCACAAACGTGTCTCTTCTAGCCGAATAAGACAATTGGACTGGGTTGAATACGGCCCACCCGACAAATCAGCTTGAATAGGAACTAACATGTTTTTTTTTTTTGCTTTCATATTAATTAATATTTACGAGCTTGAAGAACACTAGTTCTTCAAAAGGAAGTCGGGCAAACCCGATATAAATACTTACTTGCTAATACCGTGAATATTAATCAATATGTCTAACGAAGGTCAAAGGTCATATTCTTGATTTAGTGCAGTTTACTATAGAAGTAACATATTTGTGCTTTATATTCGCAGTGCGTTTATAATTACTTATTAAATATTAACAATTCAGAAGCGATTTTCTTCTAACACCCAGATTCAGTATTGTGAATTTGAAGATGAGAAGCATTACTTAAGACTTTTCTTCTGGCGCCTCTCCAATTACTGAAGGTAGGGCACAGGAATGACGTCAAACGTCAAACCGTTAGAAATTTAAAATTTCACAAATCACCATGAATGTAATGGCGTGGAGTTTTACAAGTTCTCAATTCAGTAACTCTGGGTGTAAATCACAGAATAAAATTAAGTAATAATATCACGCCATCGATTGGTTGGTACCAATTATTGAAATTATGATGGTTCATAATTTCAATCCATAAAAGAAAATCGCTTTTGAATTGCAAGTTTTAGAATCATTTTTAATCACATCAAGTAAAAGTTGGTACTATATGGCCTCTCGGCAATTTACAAACTTTACCCTTAGCATTTGTACTACAGTAATGGTCAATTAGATCATATAGCCCACCCCTATGTATCAGCTACTTATATACTTTATATTATGTACAAATTATTATCTATCATACATTGTAATTTCTCTGACATTTTGTTGTTATAGGGCGCGCGCAATTTCATAAAATATTACATTTGTTTAGTGTGTATATCAAATTGTAACTTAAAAAACTTAGGAGGCAGCTTAGAGTTGAATATATCAAGAATCTAGATTTTCTGACTTGTCTAATTTTAACGATGTGACCAATTCTGGAATAGCGACAATATATCATCTGTTTTATACATTAAAGTAAGTATTGCATTTTTGTACTGCTTTTGCGTTGGAATTGGTCCATAGTAAAATATGGACAATATTTCTTAATCTGAATCTCATTATTCAACTCCACATAAAGATCACATCTTAGATTTTTTTAAAGATGTCGTTCGCGCGCCCCCTTTTATATGTATATTATACATATTCCTAATAGTCCGGACTTTAAAGCAAATTGGAACTTTATGATAATATTTGGAGGTACTAAATGATTTATTTTCGTTTCATTGTAAAATGAACCATATATTGCCACAGTTACGACTTACACTATATTGTTTGAAGGTTCTCTATGTTATAACGTCGGTGAAGCGGTCGGGGTTCGATTCCCAGGTGCTGCACCTGAGTTAGCCTACATGGGAACTGTTTGAAAACGGCGATGGCGGTGCTACCTGTCACGATAATGGTTTTGCTTTTTAAAAAATACCATTTCGTTAAGGCTAAATTTAAACATTGATCAGAATAGTTAGCCTGTAAGGCTACGTTTCCACCACAGATATGCGTAAAACTAACCAATCACATGGCTAGATTCGCTTAACCTGCGAAAATGAAGCGATATTACTGGTTAGTTTAACGCACGCATACCCCTCGCTAAGCATCGTCGATGGAGACGCTGCCTAACATTAGTTGTTTTGTCAAATAATCGCGAGTACAGCACATCTCCTCATCGTGCACCCGGTTACCGTGACGGAGAGCAGCCCATCACTAAAGCACCATAACAAATCGGCTATGACAGCGTTAGCCACTTAGCGGGTAAATCACATCTAAATAATTTCTTCCATATACATTAATACGCGTAATTTTATTGTTTCTCACTTATTTACTAACTGTACATTATATTTTATTTAAATTTCGCTAAAACATTGTCATTTACTTTACAAGTATCAATATACAATGGATTTCATTGTTATTATATATATTTTTTTTAAAGTCAATGCTGCTGTATAAGTTTGTTTTTAACAATATTATTCGGTCAATGTGTGAATAAGCTAGCCCATTGAAATTACATGTCATTCCACACACTGACCGGCCACTGCGCGTAATATCCACTAAAATATAACATTGTATAACAATAATATTCTCGAATATTATTTTACTATGGCAACATAATAGGAATTTATTGTTGTTTTAACAGTTTTTATATAATAATATTTATAGCTAAGAGCATTTCATACTAATTTTATTTACTATTTTTATCATCGATCTCGGAAACTAGTGGACCGACTCCAATGGGTTTTTAGCAAGTTCTTATATATTATGTTACATCTAAGCAGTAGCAGCAGTTTCATCGTAGTCGGTCCAGCCGTTTCGTGCACGCAGCTATCATTCAACGCATATATTTAGTATGTACATAAATGCATGTTTTGTCATAGTTTTCAGTTCCATATGCTGACTGGAGTTAAGATAGTTCTAGAAATGGCATGCACTGTAAGTTTTTGAATAATTTAGCCATTTTAAATGAAAAATTTGCCAGTAACCGATCACAAATCTAGACTTTGGGATTTTACTAAGAAAATCCTCAGTGGATAAAACCGAATAAAACTGTACCCTAGCGAAGCGATTGCTGATTTGCACTTTTGATAGCCGCCGGGCCGGGAGCCCGCGCGATTCGCCAGTCGCTCACATACCATCGCCCTGCCACGTCCCAGTTTAGGATAATAAGTATAAACCAAGATTTGTGAACCTTTATTAAATTCATTTAAAATACTGTTCAACCAGAGTGTACATTATTTATCAGGACCCTACACATAACACGCACAACAAGTGGTGACCCCGAACGTTCATAAAAATAGTTATCCGCGTCGTGAGCGGCTCACGGGCGACGTGGTAGGTGCGCAGTAAAACCGCGTGGGTGCAAAGCAGTGTATAACCTCGAAACTTGAAGCAGCAGCTACTATGACGACCCCCACAACAGCTGGGGTGGTCGCGGCTGCCCAGGCAGCTGCCACAGGAGTAGCAGCAGTATCGGTGCAGGCAAGGATACCAGATTTTTGGACAGATTTGCCGAGATCATGGTTCTGCCAGTTCGAGGCTATAATGGCACCGCAGAAGCAGGGTGACGCGCAGCTATTCGAAGTAGCAATCGCCAGGTTGACCGAGGACACAGTGCGGCAAGTTACGAATATCATCGAAGCCCCGCCAGAGTCAGGCAAGTACGCGGCATTGAAAAGGCGTTTATTGGCGATTTATGAGGGAAGTGCGGAGAAGCAGTTCCAGAGGCTAATCGGAGAGATGGATCTGGGTACACAGAAACCATCGCAGCTATATAGGGCGATGGCAGCCCTAGCCAAGAATTGCAATATAACAGAGGAGCCACTAAAAAGGTTGTGGCTGAATCGTTTACCCCCGGGCGTGCGGGCGGTTCTGGCAGTGACCGGAGACACGAAAATAGAGGTCCTTGCGGAAACGGCAGACAAAGTAAAGGAAAACATAGGCACCGGTGAGGTCGCGTCAGTAACACCGAGCACATCGGATTTGACATGCGACACGAAGACGGATTTGGTCAAGCATCTCAGCGCGCTATCGATGGAAATGAAGGAGTTGCGAAGGGAAATAAATGACATCAGAAGGCGAGATGACAACCTGGGGCGAGGTCAGAGGGGACGGCGATGGAAGCAGGAGCGTTACAGGCCCAAGAGCCAGTCAAGGCCGCGTTGCACACCAAGTTCCCCGGATTGGCTATGCAGATACCATTTTCGTTACCGGGAAAATGCGCGAGCATGTGAGTCGCCGTGCAATTGGTCCAAGAAGCAGCAAGGTACGGGAAACTAGAGGCGGTGCAGTCATCATCGGTGGCAGACTGCACCGCGGGGAATCACCGCTTTGCGTGCGAGATTACGGAAGCGGAATAGTGTATTTAGTGGACACAGGTGCAAATGTGTCAGTGATACCAGTGGGTAAAGTGAGAGGCAACAAAGTTAAACGAGAGTGTTCGTATAAGCTGTTCGCGGCGAATAACACTAAGATAAAGACTTATGGTGTAACTAACATAGATCTAAATTTAGGATTAAGAAGGAGTTTTAAATGGCAATTTATTATTGGTGATGTAAAACAGCCCATATTAGGAGCAGACTTTCTGGAGGCACACCAACTGATAGTAGATTTGCATAAAAAGCGTTTGATTGACGGTTGTACTAAGATGAGTAAAGAAACATCCGTCGTAAAGTGTATTGAACCATCTATATCGAGCATTCAGTTAGATAACCCTTACAGGGAACTACTAGAGGAATTTCCGAGCACAACCAAACCTGTATCTTACAAAGAACCATCCTTTACAGATTTCTTATTACGTTTCTAGTTCCCTTGCTTCTTACTCACGAAGATGGCATTCTCATTCTCAGATAGAGATGACATAACAAGCGGAGAAAGGGTGATTGTTTCTCCTAATGTTGTGCGTGGTGCGGTACTTCTCCTAGGGATGAACCCATCCGAGCTGGCTGGGAGTCTCAAGGAAAACTACATCGTGTCCTGTGCCTACTGGATCTTGAACATAAGTAATTCTACGGTTGTTGTTGTTGTTATCGTGTGGTTAGTTCCTAACCTGGTGTCAGAGTTTTTATGCCACCCATGGGCCTCTGACTTGGCTTTACATGCCGTCAAGAAATATCTCTCAGACATGGTGGTTTCCTCACGATGTTTTCCTTCACCGAAAAGCAAGTGATAATTATACTATACGCACATGAATCCGAAAAATCAGAGGTGCGTGCCTTGGGTTCGAACTCGAGACCTATAACGTATCAGTCCGACGGTCACACCACTAGGCTATCACTGCTCTAGTAAAGTACAACCAGCATATATGATCAATGAGGACACAATACCAGAAAGCCTAGGGAATAATAACAACAGCGAAATGCCGAAACAGCAGGTTGAGCAAAACTCGCTACCGCCTATGATTAAAACCACGCGCTCGGGCCGAGTAATCAAGCGACCGGTGCGATTTTTGCTCAAATAGCAAAAATAAACAAAGTAGCAAAGGTATAATAACGTAAGGCATTCATGCACAATTCACTAGTAATTATCAGCGACTAATACAAGTAAAGAGCAGTTCGAATTCACAAAAATGGGAAATACACACAATAAGGAAAACATTTCCATAGCCCAAGCCCACAACAATTAGAAAACAAACTGAATCATTTTGGGATAAAACTTCTCATCATCGCGGTAATATTGGCAATTCTGCTATGTTACGCAATAAAAAGAGGCTGCATGGGCCAACTGAGAAGTTGGTTAAGAAAGGAAGTGTCAATGTTGACTGGGACAGCGGCAGCGCCCGGAAATATGGGTATTCCGGCAACCACAGGAACCGCGGCAGGTTACGTGTAAACAACGAACGAAAAGTGAATTGTGGAAGAATCGTCAAGTTTAAATTTCGGTGTAACGCAGACAACAACAAGCAAGCAACGTAGTTGTCATCGTAAGATAAGAACGGTCGTGATTAGCTGTGGCATTCGTGTTTAACTAACGCAATGTAATACCCAAATGTTTGATGTGTTGTGTTTGTATTTTTATTTTGTATCAAATAGATTGGCGCTGTCATAACGGATGCTGCCGACCCTAGTGGTGACATTGATTATTGCAGAGCGGACGTTATGTCAGCTACCCTTAGACGTAAACATACTATATACATAATTATATGTGTTTTCTAAAGACGGTTCTGGGGTATGAGAAGACCGCAAGGCAGTAGATAAGTAGTGTGTAAGCATATTGTATTGTAGTGTATTACATGGTTTTGTAGAACACCGTTTGTAAACTCAATGATTTCATGTTTAAATTTTTTTTTGTGATTCATGTAAAATTTTTGGAGAAAGGGGGGGTGTGATGTAGCGACCCTAGCGAAGCGATTGCTGATTTGCACTTTTGATAGCCGCCGGGGCCGGGAGCCCGCTCGATTCGACAGTCGCTCACATACCATCGCCCTGCCACGTCCCAGTTTAGGATAATAAGTATAAACCAAGATTTGTGAACCTTTATTAAATTCATTTAAAATACTGTTCAACCAGAGTGTACATTATTTATCAGGACCCTATACATAACACGCACAACAAAACCTTAAACAATATAAATATTTTTGAATGCCTGAAGTTGGGTAGGAATGTAGATAATTTTAAAAATTCATTTAAGTTTGATCAAAATGAATAAACGTATAAAATATTGAAGAAATAAACTAAAATAAAATATTTCCATAAGTACTCGTAATTAAAGAGTCTACTGTTCAAAAAGCACTGACATTTGGATAACACTGGAGTGGTAACAAAATTAATAGTAACTCCGGAGCCAAAAATGAAAATGAAAGAAACAATTTCATTATTTTTTACGCAGACACTATCGCAAAACTGGTGTCGCTTGAGTTTGTAGCCCGTGGACAAAAAAACAACGTTAGAAGAAAAGAAACGAATGCAAAATCCAGAACCTTGAAAATGTGTTAAAAAGCAGCAGATGTCTTTTTAAAATATCCAACAGCCGACGCAACAACGGCTACATAAATATTACTGCAACAGTACACAATTCTCATGTTACTTAAAAATAAGAGTAAATGTTTTGTATTTTAAAATACATTTTGTTCAATTTAATTGAAAGAAAGAAATCGGGAACTGAACCAGATTTGGATATCACTCGGGTGATAACTTACAAGTATGTTACAATAAAAAATAAATCTCCGAGCGTGACAGCGGACGTGTACTCAAAATATTTATCAGCTGATGCAAACATTGGTTTTTGGTTACACAGATATGGAATTGAGAGGTGGATCTCACAAATGAATGTAAAGATGTTGAGGAAATAACTACATAGAAAATTCTGAAATTTCGATATAACTGCAGTGACAACTGATAATGTTATACACATTAGAAAATCAAATTAGGGGGCTGCCTCAACAACAAATAACGAATTGAATTGAGAAGTGGATCTCACAAATGAATGTAAAGATCTTGAGAAAATAACTGGCGATAAAAAAAATCTGAAATTACGATATAACTCCAGTGACAACTGAACACATTAGAAAATCAAATTACAAGTCGAAAATATATTTTGCTTGTTTGCTGTGAATAATGCTGCTGATTGCATAATTATTAATTTTAAGTTTTATGTCTTCTTTATTATTTATTATGTAATTGTTTGTTGTTCCAAAAAAAAAAAAAAAGTAGATAAACCTATCACCGTGTGTGTCCGCAGGTGCACCATATTATTGGTGATGTGTATATCCATCAGGTGTCACGTAAAAACTGGTTTTACTAAGAAGGAATTCAAAAATAATAGAATCATATCCCTGTACAATAAAGGTGGATTTGAATAACGAATGCTAAGATTTTGAAAATAAAAAATCAAACTGACTGGATTCGAGTGTGACCACGCACCATGTCACTGTGTCAAAAATCACACAGATGTCAAACATTTCAGATGTCACAACATTACCAGACTCTCTGACACAAAAGTGTGAGTGCTCACTCACACTTGTGTGTCAGAGAGTCTGGTATGACAACAAAGTCCTGACAAAAATTTTTTTTTTTTTTTCGGGTGATTTGGGAAAAGAGTAGGCAGATGTTCAACTGGAAAGATGGACTAAATTCAAGTGTGGTCAGGCACAATGTCACACATAACACAGATGTCAGACCGCTAAGATGTGTCAACACTACCAGCGTTTATGAAAAAATGAACGTTATTTTTTGTAGAAAGATCGACTGAATTCAAGTGTGACCTCGCACAATGTCACATTTCATGCAGACGTCAAAGATTTCAGATGTCACAACATTACCAGACGAGGTCATTACAGAGACCTTCTCTGTGGTGGACTTGAAAAACGAATGTAAACATATTGAGAGATAATACAACGGGCCTATTTAATAAACCGTCCTATTGAAGAATCTAGTATAATTCTACAATATTCTTTCACACTTTTGTATTATTAAACACCCTTGTAGTGACAACGTTTTTTTTTGTACTTTTTATAACAAGCTTGTCATATTGACAGTTCCAAGAAAAAGTCAATAGAAATGCTTTTGAAGACTGCTGTATACGTCTTCGAGTATTGTGCACTACTTAAAAGGGGAGGAATATAATTCGTTTTGCAAAAAACAACTTTTGAAAATATATACATTTAACTAGTGACGACAAATAGCAGCTGAAGGGCAGAATGTCAACAGCAAATAAGGAACTCTATAAAATAGATATAATCAAATAATTTCCTGTACAATGCAGGTGGGCCTGAGAAACAAATGAAAATTTCGAATACAAAAATCAATTTTCGTATGCTTTGTTAATACTATTAGTATTAATATAAATTGTGACTGCTTACTACTAGTGGATATTTCAGATGAATGTAACGATTTTAATAGAACCCTGTGTTAGTTTGAAAAATTCAAAATAAATAAGAAGTAATTCTATAAAATTCCTGTAGAATTGTGGTGGATCTAAAAAATGAATGTAAAGATGTTGACAAAAACCGAATGTCATATTTAAAAACTTGAAATGTTTTTAAATCCGCATTTACTATATTTGTGAACCCGCGTGTGAGTCTTGTAATAACGTGTTTTTAAAGAGAAATCGCGTTTGGATAAAGTTCAATGAAATTAAAATCACTAGTCGTCGCTATCAGAAGCTGAAGGGAGAGCTGACTCAACGTTAGCGAAATGGAAATAGTTGAACGGGAGCATCAACATGGTATCCAATATCATGACACACGAATGATTTTGATTTAAGATCGTTTTTAAAATTGGAAATAAAAATTTGGTTCAAAGATTGGCGCAATCTTGAGCGGGTCGCATCGCAAAGCAAAATGCGACATC
The DNA here is from genome assembly GCA_905163415.1 of Noctua fimbriata. Classification (NCBI taxonomy): domain Eukaryota; kingdom Metazoa; phylum Arthropoda; class Insecta; order Lepidoptera; family Noctuidae; genus Noctua; species Noctua fimbriata. The sequence goes on from LR990951.1 coordinate 9,064,458, forward strand.
ACTTTCGTACATTTTGTACGAACAATCACATCGCACACTACAGGCGGGCCGCATCGCGATTTTTGGAGTAAATGCGATGAGTTGCGGCCCGATAGTACTGTAATAAGCGCTTCACTTAGCAGTACCTATACGGCGTGACCTATAAAATTTCTGTACAATTGAGGTGGACCTGAAAAACACATGTAGAAGAAGTTTATAAAAAAATAATGAAAAAATGTTTATAAATCCCCATTTACTGTACTTGCGAACATGAAGTCTTGAAAAAGACTTGTTTTGTAAAGAAGAATAAGGTGTACGTAGAGTACACTGAAATTAAAATCACTACTCATTATTAATAGCTGAAGGGAGAGATGACTTAACTTTAGCGAAGCAGAAATATACGCCACAGAACATGTTAAGTGGTGGATATTAAAGAATGTAAAGATATTGAAAAAATAAAATGGTTGATAATCATTTTCTACCGAAATTCATAATAATTAATTGAAAAAAAAACAATCTTTTGTAATAATAGAGGTGGATCTGGAAAATTCATATTAAGATTTTCATGAAAACATTAAAATTACAAAAAATGGGAAGTAAAAAAACGCGGTTAATGTTAACAGTGACTGTTAACCTGTTGGCGGGTCGCACCACAGTACCAAAATCTGCCTATATCACTTTCATTCATTATGTTTGAACCATCGCACACTACAGGCGGGCCGCACCGCGTTCTTATGTGTGGAGATGCGGCCCAATACTACTGTAATACTTATATGCTCGACATGAGTGATCTAAACGAATTCGTGCACTTACTACTTGTCGTGTAAAGAGAATTTTGGTTGACGAAACAATGTATTTTGTAAATATTGTCTGTCGTCACTCATAGTAATGAAAGGACTCACTGGACAGCGATTAAGAAACCTCTCTCATTGAGGTGGACTTGAGAAACGAATGAAAAGAGGTTGACGAGAATCAATGTCATAATTTTGACCATAAAAAAATCTTTTTTACAATTTTAGTGTAAACGACAAGTCACGTTAAAGTCTTGTTTTTTAAAGACAAATAATGTTTACGGAAAATTCACTGAAATTAAAATCAGTGCTCATCATTAACAGTAGCTGAAGGAAATGACGACTCAATGTTAGCAAAGCGGAAATATACGCGACAGAACACAAACAAGGAATACAATATATTACCAATTAAAATACTGTGGTACTAGTGGTGGATATTACAGACGAATGTAAAGATGTTGATTAAAAATCAATTCCATAATTTTTAATATGAAAAAATGTACATAAATCCCCATTTACTAGACTCGCGAACATCAAGTCTTGAAACGACTTGTTTTATAAAGAAGAATAATGTGTACGTAGAGTACACTGAAATTAAAATCACTACTCATTATTAGTAGCTGAAGGGAGAGTTGACTCAACTTTAGCGAAGCGGAAATATACGCCACAGAACACAAACAAGGAATACAATATATTACAGACGAATGTAAAGATGTTGATTAAAAATCAAATCCATAATTTAAAAAAGAAAATGGTCTTATAATCCTCATCTTTTATACTTGCAAACGTGACCCATATACATACTCATTTCATCACCAAGTCTTGTAATAGAATTGTTTTGTAAAGAAAAAGAATATTTACGTAAAGAACACTGAAATGAAAATCACTACTCATAATTAATAGTAGCTTAAGGGAGAGTTGACTCAACTTTAGCGAAGCGGAAATATACGCCACAGAACATGTGTATAGTAGTGGATATAAAAGAATGTAAATATATTGAAAAAATAAAATGGTTGATATTCATTTTCTACTGAAATTCATAATAACTAATGAAAAAAAAATCAATCCTTTGTAATAATAGAGGTGGATCTGGAAATATATGTTAAGATTTTCATGAAAACAATAAAAATTACAAAAAATGGGAAGTAAAAAAACGCGGTTAATGTTAACAGTGCCTGTTAACCTGGGCCGCACCGCGCTTCTTTTGTGTGGAGATGCGGCCCGGTACTACTGTAATACTTATATGCTCGACATGAGTGATCTAAACGAATTCGTGCACTTACTACTTGTTATGTAAAGAGAATTTTGGTTGACGAAACAATGTATATTGTAAATATTGTATGTCGTCACTAATAGTGCTGTTAGGACTGACTGGACAGCGAATAAGAAACCGCTCTCATTGAGGTGAACTTGAGAAACGAATGAAAAGAGGTTGACGAGAATCAATGTCACAATTTTGACCATAAAAAAATCTTTTTTACAATTTTAGTGTAAACGACAAGTCACGGAAAATTCACTGAAATTAAAATCAGTGCTCATCATTAACAGTAGCTGAAGGAAAAGACGATTCAATGTTAGCAAAGCGGAAATATACGCCACAGAACACAAACAAGGAATACAATATATTACCAATGAAAATACTGTGGTACTAGTGGTGGATATTACAGACGAATGTAACGATGTTGATTAAAAATCAATGTCATAATTTTTAATATGAAAAAATGTTTATAAATCCCCATTTACTGTACTTGCGAACATCAAGTCTTGCAACGACTTGTTTTGTAAAGAAGAATAATGTGTACGTAGAGTACACTGAAATTAAAATCACTACTCATTATTAGTAGCTGAAGGGAGAGTTGACTCAACTTTAGCGAAGCGGAAATATACGCCACAGAACATGTGTAGAAAGAATATAAAAGAATGTAAATACGATATTCATTTTCTACTGAAATTCATAATAATTAAATGAAAAAAAAAAACAATCTTTTGTAATAATAGAGGTGGATCTGGAAAATTCATGTTAAGATTTTCATGAAAACATTAAAAATTACAAAAAATGGGAAATAAAAAAACGCGGTTAACAGTGACTGTTAACCTGTTGGCGGGTCGCACCACAGTACCAAAATCTGCCTATATCACTTTCATTCATTATGTTTGAACCATCGCACACTACAGGTGGGCCGCACCGCGCTTCTTTTGTGTGGAGATGCGGCCCGATACTACTGTAATACTTATATGCTCGACACGAGTGATCTAAACGAATTCGTGCACTTACTACGACTAATGACGACTCAATGTTAGCAAAGCGGAAATATACGCAACAGAACACAAACAAGGAATCGAATATTTTACCAATGAAAATACTGTAGTACTAGTGGTGGATATTACAGACGAATGTAAAGATGTTGATTAAAAATCAATGTCATAATTTTATACCATTCGAAAAATAGTATTTTAATCCTCATTTAATATACTCGCGAACGTGACACATCGTGTACTACACGTCAGTGTATTGGCAATAACTTTATCATACTCATCATCATCAAGTGTTGTAATAGAATTGTTTTGTAAAAAAAAAATATATATTTACATAAAATACACTGAAATTAAATTTCACTAGTCGTTTTTAATAGCAGCTGAAGGACAGCTGACTCACCATACGGAAATAGATGAACGGGAGCATCGAATGGAATCCAAAGAAAATACTGTGAGCTACTGGTGGACATTACAGATGAATGTAAAGATTTTGATGAAAAAAAAATTACTAGGAAAATGGGAAATAAAAAAACAAGCACTTTCGGAAAAATCTGCATAAATCACTTCCGATAAATTTTGCATGAACCATCGCAGACTACAGGCGGGTCGCACCGTAGTTTTGTTTTTATTTAAATGCGTTTAGTTAAAATATTTGTTAATTTTTGGTTCACAAATAAAACTGTGTTTTTTTTTTAAATGCTGTCCGTCGTTACTAATAGTAGCTGAACGGAGATAATATCTAAAAGATAAAGAATGAGAAAACAAAATAAATTCCTGTACAATTGAGTACTTGAAAATTTTAAAGATTTTTTTAAACAAAAATCAAGAACGGAGAACCTCAAGGAATAATGAATAGTCAGAAACGACTAAATAACGAGAAATCTAAAAACGTTTCAAACAACATAATTTCATATCATGATATTATTATTTACACTAGAAACGGGATATTTATTTTTACTGTTTACTTTGAGTTCGCGATATTTCGGCGCTGTTGCAAGCACCATGATCACGGAAATTCAAAGTAAACAGTAAACATAAAATAAATATCCCGTTTCTAGTGTAAATAATAATGTTAGTGACCATGATAGTTTCAAATCTTATATGTCATGAAATGTCATGTTTTCATGTCTAACCGTGGCGGACCTTGGAAATGAATGTATAGATTTTCATACTAAAATCAGTATTACAAACCAAAAGCTTCGGTATAAAGGCTAACACCAGCAGGGTTAAACAAACCATTTTAATTTTTTCAGTAAAACGGAACGGAGTCTAGATACGGATTTAGTCGTTAATGTAGTCGTCGCAAGTTCTACAAGGTCCTGGGTTCGATTCCCAGGTAAGACAAAGTGTTATTCGGTTTTTCCATTCAAAATTCTCAGTTGCATCTTGAAATTTAGATAAGTACCCGGTTCATAACTATAGGCTCGCCTCCTATAACATGGGACGTGGCGAAACGTGGCTGTACTCCTCTGCCAACTCCTTCAGAGGATTCAGGCATGTTGTAAAATAAGTGCATATGTACATCTAAAACTATACAAACTCCAGTATATACTAACGCTCCTAAACTTTCAGTGTAAGCACACACGACGTATCAAACGATACCTGTTTAAGCTATCCTCTCATTGTATAGAAAGTCTATACTCCATCTTTCAGAAATGTGCGGTCATATCTAAGACTGTGGTACTGTCACCAGCATATCAAGATACCACAAGCTGTCAAATTTCTCCAAATAATTTTAAACCATAAAATGTTGAAGGTTAAGTTCAAAATCGATTGAGAAAATTAGACAGTTTAACTTGATGCGCTGGCGACTGTAGATACCTCCATACTGAACGACTTGTGTAAAGGACCAATATCGTTATCGCGGATCAACTTTTCCATACAAAACTTTAATACCTACAGAACCCATAATGTTTAGGACATACTCAGCCTACGTTCCCACTGCTGGGACACAGGTCTCCTCTCTGTGTAAGACGGGCCTAGTGCGGGTTGGTAGACGTGACACGTCTTTGGTTTCGTCACGATGTTTTCCTTCACCGTTTTGAGAGCATTGTATGGAGCAGCTGCTTATATTGTTAACACGCTTTTATTAGTTTTATCTGTTGTAAAAAATCTAACAAGTAAATTTGACCGGCTTCCCGGTTTTCGATTGAGCTGGAATTCCGCATACATGTTTAGTTTGAATGACAATGCATGGTTAGTTAAGTGACGTCATTCTAAATCCAATATGGCGGATTCTCAAAGATGGCGGACTAGTTATTTTTTATGCATTCCCTTGATATGGGTATCACATGAAAGGGTTTGCTGAGAAGAATACGATAAAGCGTGTTTTTTGACTATTTTATTTATTTCGCGATTACAATATTGGTCTCATGGACAAAGTTGATCAGTTTGATGGTCTATAGCACACTTTTATATATGGCCACACAGTTCTGATATACACTATGAGAGGTTAGCTATTTCTGTATACTAAAGCTTGATATATCTCCGTATGTAGTATCGGCAAATATTTACAAAAAGCGTTCTTGATTGTATAAGTAAACCTCGGGTAAAAGCCACGCTTATTTTATTATATATAACTCATATGTCATTAATATTTATCTAAAAGTTTTGTCATCTTATTCAACTGCATTACTATTGGCACAGCACATATATCATTTTGTTTATTTTTATTGCTTTTTATGTTGATATTGTTTTTAGAATTGTGTTCAGAATTATTTTCTAATAAGTCGGTTTAGGCCTGTTTTTAAGTCTCTTTATAGGCACTATCTACTTGGTAAAAATGAAAAAAAATTGAACAATATGTACACAGGGTGGAATCCACAGATATAGATAGACCTAGATAACGCGAGAGCAACTACTTCGCGTGCCATATTATTATGTAGCTTACGTACAAAAATCGTAAGTGGGCAATTTCGAACTCAGTCTGCATCGGAGCATAGCGCTAGTCGGACGTCAGTGGGCGTCATGGCGGGGGGTAGGACGAGGGGGGCGCCGTACGCGGCGGCGTCTTTGAATCGATTTGATTTTCCCATCACTAAATAGTGCTTGTGACGTCATAATAGGTAGTCAAAAAATGGCACGCTTGGTTTTCATACAGATCGTGATACTTGCGTTATCTAGGTCTATCTATATCTGTGGTGGTAACCGTCTCTGCGTCGATGTTCCTTCCACCCTGTATAATGTGTAGCACGCCTTATTCTACAGTAGGACAATTGATTTAATTTGTGCTGAAACAATTTACTTAACTATTTTGTGCGCTGTTGGATTTTCAACTATCGCTTTAACGTCGAGAGTTGAATATCCAATAACGCATACTTTACACATTTATTTATTGTAGCTTGTTAGCGCTACTGAAAATTGGCATTTGTCTTGTTTGTTATAAGGCATATTATTCGTTTGTGCTTCTGACTACACGGGAGTACATAGAATATTTGTTTACATTATGTAAAATAACTTTTACAATAAAACGGCACTGGAATGTCTACAATGTACAATATTTATACAATAGTTACATATATAAGCGACTGAACAACTTTGCTGTTTTTATGGTAGGCAGATCTATGCCATTACTAACATTAAGCAATACTTAATTAAAAGCACACTGTTGAGATGTCAAGTGCTGAGAAATGAAGTTTTTTCCCAACTATGCTGGGGTCGGCTTCCAGTCTAACCAGAAGCAGCTGAATACCAGTATTTTACATAGAGCGACTGCCTATCTGACCTCCACAACCCAGTTAGTACTGGGTAATACGATACCCCTTGGAAAGACTAGTTCAGATTTCGGGCCACTGACTACCTGTAAGGACTCTCAAAGATCTACAATTGGCAGCCGAGACCCAACGGCTTAACGTGCTTCAGAGGCACAGAGGAAACTCGGTATGTGATGGTCACCCATCCACGGAAAAACCTAGATAAGTGCGGCTTAACCTGAAGATCGACCCGAGCGGCTGTTATTATTTAGCCACGAGCTCCTCCGAAATGAAATTCTAACAGTGAAATAATACTTTATGCATTGACTTAAGTATTGCATAGTGTTAATAAAAACTGGCATTACCCAACTTACTCATAAAAACTTAACTTTGTCGCCACATTTAAAGTCACCGGCAAAGCTAGTCTTTTATGAATAAAAGGGCAAGTATTTCTATAACTGAACTACGTTTTAAGGATACTTTTGAAACGTAACAATAAAAGTGAGGTTTATAAAGGCTAGCGCATATTAAAGCAGACAACGCAACGCGTATGCTCGTCAAGAACTCAAAATTCACGCGCTTTTCAAGTACTTATTTTAGACCGGCTAGTATACACGGCGATCAAGCTATAAATATCCAGTATAACCTGACCTTGTTTAGTATGAGTTTCTCATACAATGAGAGATCAGCTTAATTTGGTTTTGTATATCTTGATTGGTCGTCTTATGAACGCTGTGCCCGCGTCGTAGATTACAGCATAGACCAAGTGTGCTCATATTTCAGGGTGTGAATCAGACCATCACACTGAACAGCTCTCTTCATGGGACCAGCATCGAAATCGCGGAAAAAAATCAGCTGTCCCATACATCTGTCGAGTATGTATTGAAATTTTGTACTGGACAGCTGATTTTTTTTTCGGGTTGGTAGTTATTCAGTTCACACCCTGGAATATGAGCACACTTTTCTGGTGACGCTGATAATACGACCCTCTCCCTCTCATAGAGAAGGGGCCTGTGTTCCAGTGGGGACATTCCAGGCTGATTATGGTTGGGACCGTATATGCGCTAGCCTTGAATATACCGGGGGTATGGATATGGTCCTGTGGTGTGCCCGCTGGGCAGTGTGCGTGTGTGTGTGCGTGTGCGTGCGTGCGTGCGGCGCTACGTGCGCGCGGCTGTGTTGGCGGGCGCCGGCTTGGGCGGCAGGCGGGGCGCGCCGCTGGGGACAGAACGGTTTATGTAAAACAAATTATAAAAATAACTATAACGATAAAAATCAGATTATTTTGATACAGCTGTGTTTTGATTTCCAGTCCCAAAAATATTTCTCAATATTATTTTTCTGTTGTGGCACGACTGTTCTTTTTCCTAATAGTAAAATTAAATGTATACTCACGTGTTATTATGCCGTCTCTGCAGTATAGTAGAGTGCGCGGGACGTAACAGCTCGGGCGGCGGCGCGGGGCGGGGCGGCAGTGGGGGCGGGGCGCTGTGCGCGGGGGGCGGGGCGTTGTGCGCGGGCGGGGCTGCGCCCATAGTGCCGTATACCGGCGGGGAACTTGCCGTCACTGAGGACGACTGTGAAGGGTACAAGCGTTAAAACATGTTTTTCAATTATACTGTAATCAGCCTTAATTATCATAGAAATACAGTTGACATTAAATTAAGTAGGAATATTATATGTTTCGAAGAAAGGTTTTGAATAGGCTGAAGTATATCGTAAAACAAAATATTTCGGTACAATATAAAATATACATTATAAACACTGTTGCGAAACATTGTTTCAACAACATGTTTGTGTCGCGAGACGCCAATGTTCCGTATTCATGGTAAACAAAAGAACACCTAGCAACATCAATTTTACGGGAATCTAGCATTGCTTCCAATGTGGCCAGCAGATTGCTGTTATAATAAAACCAATTTTATTTTAAATTAATTCTCTAGCCGCCATCTTGTTTTTTCAATACAACTTTCGCAGACAATTACACTAATGCTTATAAATAAGAAACTAGTAAGAACGTTGAGTGTATAAGTACAGACCGGAGGTAGCGGCGTGGGCGGCGCGGCCGAGTCCCGGCGCCGGCGCGGCGGCAGCGGGGGAGGGGTGCCGCACGACACCGCTGGGGAACACACACACATTATACACCTGATACAATAGAAAGGCAGTGTGTTGAACTGAAAGGAACGTATTTTATAGTATTGCCACTCGAAAAGGAACATTTGATTTATCGATAACAGTGAATAAAACTCTTTTATAGTCACAGTGTCAATAAAAACATTTGGAACAAGCACGAATTATACGAATTGTGTACTAAAAATAAATACAACGTGCTGACAAGAATATAATTGTAAAGTCCCGAAAACTGTTCTAATTTCACTATATTTTTTTTATTTTAGTACATGGAGGACTTAGAGCTAATAAAAACAAACAAAAAAGGAAACCAGATGATAGTCACCAGAAAGCCAATTACAAATGAAGATAAACTATGAGAAAACTGAATTTATGAAAAGAAAAAATAACTCCAAAGCAACATGGGATTTAATCAAATCCATAACGCTCTCAAAATCCACACCCTCACCATTGAAAGAACTGCAACAACTCGAACCTGACAAACTTGCATCAGCTAACAGAGTCAACAATTACTTCATTAATGTAGGCAAAGACCTAGCTACAAATATACGTCAGTGTCGGAATATGCCAGCTCACCCATTAAGTTTATCTTCAACTTGTAGCTCAATGTGTGTCCTGGAAACCGATGATTCCGAAGTGGAAGCAGTTATAATCAACTTGAAATCAAGTTCTGTAGCTGGAATTGACGGTATTTCTGGACAAATATTGAAGCTCACGCGCAATATTTTAATCCCCTACATCACACATATCTGCAATCTTGCGATATCTACCGGTGTCTTCCCAGACTGTTTCAAAACAGCTCTAGTCCACCCTATTTATAAGGGAGGGGACAGAGACAGTGTCAAAAATTATAGACCTATTTCTATTTTACCAACCATTTCGAAGATTCTGGAGAAGATACTGAACAACCGTTTGCTTAAATACATTAATGCTCATAAACTCCTATCCGAAAACCAATATGGCTTCAGAGCCGGAATTTCAACCGAGGATGCAGTCATTGCATTCTCTGAAAAAGTGACTCACCTCATGGATAAGAAGCAGAGGTGTATAGGTTTATTTTTAGATATTTCGAAAGCTTTTGACACTGTCTCTGCGCCCATACTTTTGTCGAAACTGGAACGCATGGGAATTCGTGGCCCTGCTCTTGTCATTTTTTCAAGTTATTTGGAGAATCGTTTCCAACATGTTCAATTGGATGAGGTAATAAGCGATAAAGCTAGAATAGAATACGGCGTCCCACAAGGCAGCATTCTGGGTCCAACCTTGTTCCTCATCTACATTAATGATCTGTGTTCACTTCCACTAACTAACTGCTTCTTATTTACATATGCTGATGATACAGCCCTACTTGTTCATGGAAATGATTGGAGTGAAACAGAAAAATATGCTCAGATGGTGTTGGACATTGTCATGAACTGGTTTGGCAATAATTTGTTGACACTGAATGCAGAAAAATCGAAGCTTGTTTCTTTTTCTTTAAGTAATAAGACTCAGCCAAACACAACGCCGATTGTTAAAGTACACAGTTGTTCTCAAGACTCCTGCTGTACCTGTCCTACTCTGGCAACCACACCTTGTATAAAATACTTGGGCGTGCAAATTGACAAACACCTGAACTGGTATAGTCATATTGATAATCTAGTAAACCGAACGCGTAAACTAATTTCCATCTTTAAGAAACTCCGTTGTTCGGCTGACTCGGAAACACTTATGATGGTCTATTACTCACTCTGTCAGTCTCTTCTCCTATATTGTTTGCCGGCTTGGGGTGGCGCTTGCAAAACATACTTTCTGAAATTAGAGAGAGCTCAGAGAGCAGTTCTCAAAGTTATGTTCTGCAAGCCCTATAGATACCCTATTTTGGAACTTTTTAGGGAAAGCAGGTTTCTGACAGTGAGAGGCTTATATGTGCTACAATGTGTATTAAGGAAACATCGTCTGCCGTTCACAGCAAGTACTAAACGCCGCGCAGACATTGCCCTTCCACCAGTTAGACACAAAACCACTTTCGCACAACACCAATTCACCTACCTCAGCTATATTCTATATAATAAAATCAATAAATCTCTCCATATCCACAGTTTAAATTATCACCAATGCAAAATCACAGTTAAAGAATGGCTAATTGAGAAATCATATGACGAGACCGAAAAACTTCTCCTCCCACATGCATAAGACAGATCTCCGCTCCACTTTCACACTTACCCACACATTCACCATTACTACATCTACCAGGACACATTCACACCATACACGAACCGCACTTTCACATTACTCACACATACACAACATACCTACTACACCTACCACAACCAACTCACTCTAACTCAAATACTCACAAACATTTTTTATTACGAATTATTTTTACTTTTCTTTTCTTTTTCTAAACACAAAAATAATAATTAAATTTATATTAACCATGTTACTGGTGAAAACAGTTTTACTGACATTTTTGATCTTCCACCTTATGGAATCACTGGTCCCCAAGTCACAGGCTATAAACCTAGTTTGGGTGCCAGGAGATAATACTTAGTGCACTTTATGTTGTACCATATCACTGTACTTGTAACCTTTGTGAACACTTTACTGGAAATAAACATTATTATTATTTAAAAAAAAAAAAAAAAAATCCTCACGTATAGACTTAGAATAAAAAATGTATGGAGTGAGCTCAAAAACAGAAAACACACCGCTTTATTCAAAGTAAGAAGAATATTTAATGTTATATTTAATCCTTTGTTCTCTTATTACAGATTATATAATAAATACTATACTACTATTTATTTTCTCGCATCATCATCATCATCCACTGCCCGAACTCACCCACTGCTGGGTATAGGCCTCTCTTTTCTCGTGCCAATCCCCACGGTCCTGTGCCAGCCTCATCCAGGTTTTTCCCCCGATGGCAACTATGTCGTCTGCCCATCTCGCCGCCGGACGACCCACCCATTTTCTCGCAGTCAATGGTAAAAAGTAGTTCTAATCTAGAATCCCTTGCTACGCTCGGGATTCTACTCTAGAATCCTACGCTGCTCTCGGGATCCAACTTAGTCCCTCGAATTTAATTCCTTTTTTTTGTCACTTGTTGTATAATCTACTACTGCGAGTTATTTTTTGTACTCTTAACGCTCAAAAAGCGATCAATGTAAACATAACATAACAACGCGCCAGTAACCTCCGAACGGTTAGATGTATAGAACAGGTGGCCTACCATGGCGTCTTATAGCAGGTGTAATTCCAGTGTGGGAAAGAGACAGAGCTATACAGGTCGTCTAGCGCCATCTCTTTCCCACACTGGAATTACTCCTGCTTTAAGACGTCATAGGCCACCAGTATACCCACATTTAGACAATTATCTTTAGCAAGCCTAACCGGGTACAAATCCAGATACTTTGGCAAACTTGTGAATCGAACCTTAGAACGGGTCAAATGGGGTATCATCGACCCATTCCAAATACACTGACAGTGTGGAGCCCCTCTGCAGGATATGCCCCACCTCCTTTTTTGCCCATCCTGCACAGCCACCTGCACCTTCCAGTATTTAAACGAAGCCAACGACAGAGCTGTGCGGGTGGCTATACAGGGTGAAATTGAATTCATGGGCATCCTTTTAAGGGGTCATTGTACTCATCATTATGAACAACTTTTACTATGGGACCAAACCTGAAGTTGCGAAAAAATCAGCTTTTCCCTACATTTATGTTGGCATAACTCGTCAAAATGTATGGAACGGCTGATTTTTTTTTCGCAATTTCAGGTTTGGTCCCATAGTAAGAGTTGTTCATAATGATGAGTACAATGAACTCTTAAAAGAATGCCCATGAATTTAATTGCATCCTGTATACTAGTCGTGTGGTCCAGCAAAGAAGTAGAAGAATTTGATCAGAGCAACCATTCCGAATGGGAATAGAAGATAAGTGGTAACACGAAGCCAGTGGTGTACTCACGGTGATGCGGCGTCAGCGGCGGCGCGGGCGGGGACGGCGTGGGCGCACCTCGCCACTCGAACTTGAACGCCATGCCTCTGTACACAACATTACAAAATAATATATATTAGTTAAGAACCTGATTAATAGCTAGTTAATTCTGTGGAGTTTATTCATAAACGTTAGTTAAAATTGAGAAACGTTTAAAAAGTTTCTAACTTTAAGCAGTGTTTATAAATAAAGACATTATCGACAGTCTGTCAAGGGCAAACGATATATTCATTTGCTCTGACCTTCGCCCTTGAATCTGACAAAAAAATAAAAATAAGCCAAAACTGTTGGGAAAAAAACACATTTTAATTTCGCTTATAGTGATAGCTTATTGTTGTGGCCGTCGAAGTCCTCTGATATTTCGGGCTCATGTGCGTATTGTATAATTATCATTTGTTTCGGTAAAGGAAAACATCGTGAGGAAACCAGCATACCTGAGAGATATTTCTCGACGGCATGTAAAGCCAAGTAAGAGGCCCATGGGCGGCATAAAAACTCTGACACCAGGTTAAGCACTAAACAAACGATAAAGAAGATTTCGCTAATTTTACGAGTGGATGAATGACGTGGAAAACAGACATAGATAAGCGAGTATTCTCCGACACATGATCGGAGAATCCCCACCATTGTGACAAAATGTCTGACGATCCACACAGTCCAAAGGCTGGTCGCTGGTCTGCTTGACTATATAACCGATTTAGTAAAAAATAACGTTTTTATTACCTTTCGGCGGGTACAAGCGGGCTGGCGGGCGGCTGCGGCGCCGGCGACCGTTTTGGAGATATAGCGGGCATTCTGAAACGATACACAAGCGTTAAACTTACTGTTACTGAGCCATACAATGTTGCGACAGCCTACATATATTAAAAGACTACCTGTCCCAACAAACGGAATGTTAAAGCTATGGGGCGACATTTGCCCAGCACTGGGACAGAGTAGGGTGATATAAAAAGAAATTCTGTCCAGACAAACGCTGTCCTTTCGCAACTGGATATCGACAACAACGTCATCTACCGAGCGCAACTAGATTTAGCTAAAAATCATCAAAATCGGCCAAGTCATGTAGGAGAAGAATTTCTCCTGTATCGTGGGTGCGTTTACAAACATTTAAACTCACATACACAAACAGCCAGACCCGGAACAACTACCTGTAGGCCATACAAATATTTGTTCCGCATACCAGAATTTTATATATGTCTAAAGATATATTTTGTTTCTATAAAAGGTTTTATAAAACTCTTCAACGAGTCAGAAATAAATTATGTTTAGAAACTAGATGAAGTTGGTTTTTCAATCTGCTTGTTCTCGGAACAAATACCGATACAAACTAAGAGGTCGAGGTCCATACATAATCCTGGTAGGACCCTATCAAGATGGTATATGGCATATTTTAAAACCGTTGTCACTATTATCCATACATACATTGAAGTGTATGTTTGTAATTCCAAAATAACAGCCTTTTACTGATTGCATATGGAAGTATACATATACGGTACCTAAAACTAAAAAAAAAAACTTTTTTTTTAATTTTTGTCTGTCCGGCTAATCTCCGAAACAGCTAGACCGATTTTGACGGGACTTTTACTGGCAGATAGCTAATACTTTTATTTTAGAAGCCAGCAATATTTTTATAATCATTTCAGACGGAGGTAGCGGGCTACAGCTAATTTACAAATAAATCTATTCGCAAATTTTCGAACACAGATCTATTATTTTGAACTAGCTTAAAAAGATACACATTTACTTTTATAACATAAGCATAACGAAAATTTAAAGAAATACCGAAAAAATATCACACCTTTATTTACAAAAACACAATTCACTGTAACTATGTCTTTACACGACACGGTTCTAGCTGCAGTTAATCAACAACACAAAATAACAGAGTCGTAGACAGACATGCTACTGCTATCATTACATGTACATGGTAATTACAAAAGCAGGGATATCAAACCTGTTTATTCCATGACGAATGAAATTAATATATAAGGTCTTAAGTAACTTCTATAAGTCGTAAAGTCGCCCTAGCAATGAAAAAATAATATCAGAGTGTTTTTTTTTACGAAATTATAATAATCTAATTTTTTTTGAATTTTGATGTAAAAACATAAAACCTTTACTCCCATATTCTAACAATGACAGTAGGTAAATACGACGTAGTAAACTAGCGTAATGGATGTTCAAAAATAAGGAGCTAGTATTAATTTTGTGGGTCAAGTAATTTTTAATTATTTATTTTTTATAAAAATATACTCAGATAAAAAAAAATCCCTTGAAATGGCTTCTTTATAGCCGTTAGACGATTCCCTGAAAATATTTCCTGTATGAATAGTTAGACTTTATATAATCTATGTTGAAAATTGAAAGTTCGTCTATTTTCAAGTGATCTTTGACACTATTCTAGCCATGATTTGCCGTACAACTCTAAGACTAAAAAACAGAGTTATATCCATACTAATATTTTAAAGTGAAGCGCTATGGTGATACGCGAAATACGCAGATCAGTATCAAGTTGTATGTTGAACAAAATATGATTTGCGACCGTAACACGATGTATTTCAGTTGATCAGTAATCCCATTGAATGACTTTTTCATGAAATAGTCATTCAATTGGATTAAATCAACTTAGAGGGTTGTATTGATTCCCCCCCCCCCCCCCCCCTGTGCGGAGCGGAAGGGAGTGTCAGACTTGTACTGACTAAAACCCATCCATGTTCCTTCTTTGCCCTTTGTGTTCCGGGGCCTCTTTCGAACAGTCCCGCAGCAAGCGGAACACCTTAGCGTAGAGAAAATCCGTTCTGCTCAATACTGAATACTTTTATTGCATTCCACATGTTATTCTTAGGTCGACTTATAATTAGATCATGTGTACCCTGTCGGGCACAGCAAATAAGTGAGTTAGGAGAGAGGAAGCATTTGTAAATTATATAACACTGTTGCCCGCCACCTTCATCCGCGTGAAATTTTATAGCCTATAACCTTCCTCGATAAATGGGCTATCCAACACTAAAAGAATTTTTCAAATCGAACCAGTAGTTCCTAAGATTAGCGCGTTCAACCAAACAAACAAACTCTTCAGCTTTATAACATTAGTATAGATTACACAACAGACTCCTATATTATAATGAAGATGTAGGTATTTTCTGTGGTAAACTTAAATATAAATGGGTATCTAGCGGGTCTCCGAGGGTTGTTAATTGTTAAAGGTACACTTAGAAAGATAGGTCAATATGATATTATCAAATAATCTTTATAAATCAGTAACATTGTTAATACTACTGCGTGCTTTTATTTTTGCATTTATGATGGCGTCAAATAGTGTCAGTGGAAACGGGGATTACGTTAGTAAAAAACTAAGCTAAAATTATCATTCGAATGATATTCAGTAGTCAAATTCAGGATCACAGATATACAGGGTGTAAACAGACCCTTCACGTAGCCGTCAACCTAGCATTCAGTACATCAAACTAAGTAACTTTACGCAAAAAATATTGCTGGGAATCACTTTTTTTTGGGGTGAAAAATCAGTTTTACGGTAGGACTCGATGGAAAGCACTCAAAGCTTTGTGCTGATGGATGGGTTGAATAGTACGGGAGTCGTGGAGGTGTGTAAAGTAAAAATCTTACATTTTCTATCGCCGAATTGTGGAATACAACACCTAATAAGCAATTTGCATCAGAAGCTAATTGGCTATTCGGCGGATGATTATTGTGTAATTTTAATCGGTGAAGAAGACTTCCTACTAACTAAAAATTATGTTAAGTTAATCACAGACATAAGAAATTCGTTACAAAAAATACAGCATACTAATATAATATTGTGTCTACCAACCTACAAGTGTAGCATTTATTCTAAATTGTTCAACATACGTGTAGAAACGTTTAACAACGCACTATGTCTAGATATACACACAAATAAATATGCTACAGTACTGGACTCCAATTTAAAACTAGTTTGTGATTATACTATGTTTTCGAAATACACTGGGAAAATAAATGGCGGTGGGATTAAAAATATTTTCTATAATTTACAACATTTGCTATCAAATAAGTCACAATTTAATATAAATTCAGGTTCAGAATTAAACGGCAATATTGAACAGGTCCCTTGTAATGAACATTCTAATTTTTTCTTCTTTGATCATATCTATATCTTGCATCAAAATATTGCGGGCCTGCTTAATAAGTCAGATATTTTAACTGTCCATATTGAGGAATTAATAAGTAAACAAATAGTTGTAGATATTCTATGTATAACTGAGCACTTTATAATGTCCGGCCATGAAAAATTGTTGGACATAATAAACTATGAATTAGCGGCGTGCTATTCAAGAAATAACAAAAAACGCGGTGGAGCCTGTATATTAGTAAAAAAGGGTCATGAATATCGGGAACTCCCAGATGTAATAAAATACTCAATATCTGGTATAATAGAATGCTGCGCTATAGAATTGATAAAATTAAAAGTAATTATTTTATGTGTCTATAGGCCACCAAAACTATCTAACTTAAATACTTTTTATGAAAAATTAGAGGCTATTTTAAAAATCTTATGTAACAAAAAAGATAGAAAAATAATAATTTGTGGTGATTTTAACATAGACACATTAAAAAAGAACAAAATAACACTAGATTTCGAGTGTTTTCTGTTGAGTTACAACCTTAAACTTGTTATCAGTCAACCGACACGGCTCAGCAGTGCTTCTTGCCTGGACAATTTTGCCCACAATACAAACCAAAAATGTAAACATGAAGTACTTGACTTCGCTTTATCGGATCACACGGCTCAGTTATTAAAGATAAAAGTAAATAAAACTTGCCAATTAAAATCTTGGCGAATAAACAGGCGTGACATATCCGAAGAAAATCTCAAAAAATTTAGAAATTATCTCCTATCTTTATCGTTTTCTAACGTATACAATACAGAGGATCCTAATTATGCTTATGATAACTTTTTAGAGATATTTCGACTTCTATACAACTTGTGCTTCCCCTACAAATCAATATCAATAAAACCAAACAAAAAGATAAAATGGATATCACGAGGTATTCGTACATGTAGCAAAAGACAGCGACATCTTCTCTGGCAACAGCGTTTAAAACCAACAGATGAAAATAAAACAAAATTTGATACATATTCGCGAAGATTTAAAAAAATTATTAAATTGACCCAGAAAGCACAAAATAACTAACTAATTAACAACTCTAAAAATAAATCAAAAACGTCCTGGCAATTAATAAACAACACCAAATCACAAAGTGAGCCCATCTCTCAAATAAAAAAACATGGTAAGTTACTATCTGACCCTAAAGAAATTGCTGAGTCATTTAACGATTTCTTTATCGATCAAATTTCAGAAATACCCAAAATAACAACAGATAATACTATACCTATAGAATATAACGACCATTCAATATTTATGTCCCCAGTTGTCCCGCAAGACATAATGAGAATAATAAATCATTTAAAAAATAAAAAAAGTTTCGGCTATGACGGTATCTCAACAAAAGCAATAAAATTTGTATCTAGTAGTATAGCTGCTCCCCTAAGTCACATCATTAATAATAGTATAACTGCTGGAATATTTCCTGAGAATCTAAAAACCGTCGTAGTTAAGCCACTTTTCAAAAAGAACGACAAAGAAAGTATGGCAAACTATAGACCAATTGCTCTCATCCCAATATTTTCAAAAATAATAGAGAAAGTGATTTATGAGTCACTTTATAAGTTTTTAACAAAATTTAATATTCTTTGCGACGAACAGAAAGGGTTTAGAAAGAACAAAAATATTAATATGGCTGTGTATGACTTGTTAAACACAGTTATGAAAAACGTGGATACTAAAACACCTGTATGTGCAATATACACAGACATGTCAAAAGCCTTCGATTATGTTAATCACGAAAAGCTCTTGGAAAAACTAAACGCATATGGCATACGTGGAAATGCTCTTGATTTAATAAAATCATATTTAAGCGGTCGTAAACAAGTTACAGAAGTTTCCAGAGTTTGTATGAAGTCTAAACGAGAAATAAAACATGTATCTTCCTATAAATACATTAAATTTGGCGTACCACAGGGGAGCGTTCTCGGGCCGTTACTTTTCTTGCTCTATATTAACGATCTGCCACGTCAAATTTCTAATCCAATGATATTGTTTGCTGATGATAGCACAGCAATAATTAATTGTATTAATAAAGAGCAATACGAAATAGATATTAATAACGTTTTAAAAACAATAATCAACTGGCTCAATCATAATAATTTGTTAATAAATATAGAGAAAACTAAAGTTATGCATTTTTACCAACGTATACACCCCGAAGACTTAAATTTAAACTACAATAGTCAAACAGTCGACAAAGCAAGTATAGCCAAATTTTTAGGAATTTTAATTGATAGCCAACTTACATGGAAACCACAAGCTGAAGCTATTTGCAAAAAAATATGTTCATCAGCGTACGTTCTGTATAACCTTTCCAGAAAGGTAAACATCAACACCATACTGGTTGCTTACCATGGCTTAGTGGTGCCGAATTTAAGGTTTGGTGTCATATTTTGGGGCAATTGTTGTGAACGAGAAAATATCTTTAAAGCCCAAAAACGCTGCTTAAGAGCAATGTTTAAATTAAAAGTTACAGACAGCTGCAAAACTTTTTTCATTGATAATAAACTACTTACTTTTCCCTGTCTTTACATATTAGAGCTTTCTATTTTTGTTAAAAGTAATAGTAACTTATTCCCGGCTGTAAAGGACACAACACACCGAAATACAACTATCAGGTCTCAGTATAAATATAAGTTATGTACCGGTGCTCACAATACATCTTTATTAAAAAAAAGTGTTTTAGGTATGGCGCCTATAATCTATAATAAGGTTCCAAATAGTATCAAGGAGCAGCCTTTGAGAATTTTTAAAAAACAGCTTTCATCTTTATTAATACAAAAATGTTATTATTCTGTATCAGATTTCTTAACAGATAAAATATAGCTGTATTATTAGTTTTATTTTTATTTTTATTGTTACTTTACTTTTATTTTGATTTATTGTTAGAAAATAATTTGTTGATTTGTTGTGATCTTCTAAATTGAAGTTGTATAATTGTTTATAATTTGAATTTTTGCACGCCAAATGGTAGAATGTACCAGGAACAAATATTTACTACTGTAACAACTCATGTATGTACCTACATTCAATGCAAATAAATTATTTCTATTCTATTCTATTCTACATTAAAAACATGTATTTAAAAAAAACTTGTGAAAAAGTTGGAAGTTTAATCCCCAATATCTCCGTAACTAGAAGGTTAAGATATACCTGGATAACGTACTTCGCGTGCCCGGCTCAAGCATTTTATGCTTAACCTGGCTACTATCGCAGCGTTGTTTAAAACAACGTTATAACTCAAGAACTTAATGTATCAAATAATTTTAAGTACAAAAAAGGTTTTTTATATTAAATGGACCTAGTCTTGACCTCAATCTAGTCCTGAGGACAGAGATGAGGTCGACGATGGAACGAGCTAACCCAAAAGAAGCCTATTAACTCGCGACTTAAATAGATTGGGGTCATATGAACTTGAACGTAGTCTATTCTTTTTTTTATACTAAATGGGCTTACTCTTGACCTCAATCTAGTACTGACCGCAGAGATGAGGTCGAATAGTAAAAAAATCTGAATAGTAACTTGTGACTGAATAGTATAATATAATAGTGCTTATGACGACATAGTAGGTAGTCAAAATATTACAAGATTGGTTTTCATACGGATCGTGATACTTGCTTGCTTGCTTGCTTACATGCCTTAGTAAGAGAGCGTTTTAGGCATGGCACCGCGCATTTCTAATAAATTACCAAAAACCATAAAAAAATTGAATGTTAATTGAAAAATGTTATTATACGACTGATGAATTCCTGAATGATAAATTAATGTAGACTTATTTATTTATTCGACTGAAGAATACACACAATTTTTAATTTAACAATGAGACTAATTGGAATTTATGATTATTTATTCTACCATTGACTGTAGAAATTACTCCATATTCTGATATTTATAATTTTTATTTTTTATTATTTATCATCATTCTATTAATTTTGACATACCTACCAAATAATTTGTGTTTATTCTCTCGCATGATTCATAATTTTTATTTTATTTGGATGCAACCATATATTTGTACGCCTCTTGGCATAACATAGCGACCTATCTTTAATTTAAGAACTGTATTCAATACCTATGTTACATAAATAAAAATGATTTAGATTTTTTTGATTTTTTGCGTTATATCTATAATTCTATATGACATATCTGTGTTCAGAATCAATATTGGGATTGAGACACATTAATTTCGGTCGTAAATTAGCCAAATCTATGCATAATGTTCTCCGCCTCTGCTCTAGAATCGTATTACCAAAACACTGCGCCGTTATATTAATGAAACTAGATCCACGGCAATGTGTTGCGTTATCTATTCATGAATATTTTGGAAGGCCATGGAACATCACATAACATCACGGTTGTGTTCTCCACAGAGGAAAGCAGAGGTGTAATGTGTAATATATAACCGTTGTTTGATTAAGGACTTTGTAGTCGGTGCAAAAAATTGTTTGGAATGATCAGATGAACTGTGAAAATAATGAGATGTAACGAATAGTAATTTGGCCGGATATTCGACAAGCTTCGAGGCCGGATGGCCGGATATTCGACAAGCTTTGAGGCCGGATGGCCGGATATTCAACAAGCTTCGAGGCCGAATGGCCGGATATTCGACAAGCTTCGAGGCCGGATGGCCGGATATTCGACAAGCTTCGAGGCCGGATGGCCGGATATTTGGCTTTTTATACTGTTATATGTTGTAACGAGTTTGATTTGAGTTAACGCTGCCGCACAAGTTTGGTGTTTACGAAGCGAAGCGGAACCGATTTTTATAATTAGATACTGAAAATTTTGTATTTATACACCGTAATTTTCCACTCATTAATTTAGAGCACCAAATTATTAATATTTTTGGTTAGTAATTATAGTCAGTAACAAAACGTTGCATGTTTAGTTATAAATACATGGTGTTTATAAGCTACTGTCTAATGATTTATCTTGTGTCAATGAGAAAATATTGATTTCTTTCATATTTGGTATTCGGCCGGATAGTGGGTTATTATCTGGTATTCGGCCGAATATATCGGATAATGTTTCATCTCTAGGAAAAATTGAACCTAATTTCAATAGAATAGAATTTATTTTAGAGTACCAGTAAGATTTTTTAAATTAAATTGTTTTGATCATTTTTTACAGTTTATTTGTGACAACTAAATTTTTAATATTAATAGGGTTTTTATTTTGTAAGTAATAAGGGCCTTTGCTTAGGAGTGGGACAATACGGGCTAACTAAAACAAAAAAAAAAAAAGTAATAAGGGTGATTTGTGTAGTTACTATTGACATGCGGTAAGCTGGAGTGTAGATAGATAGATAATATTGAATATACTTTATTGTACATCAAAATTGATACAGTAAGTAAAGATGAATAAAATGAATACTAGACTACACTTAATTCTAGATACTTACTTGAAAAGGTCGTGATGCTTGGGACTGGGCAGCGGCCGGTCGGGTGGCTCGGGCGGAAGTTCACACATGGACGATGATACTGTACAGTAACAAAATGGTTATATTAAGTATTGTATATAGCGTGACTCGTAATTAGTGAGCGATATTTAAACACATGATTGCATTCATGATAATAAACAACTTTCCCAAAGAAACATTTTTTTTATGCTTATTCACTTTAATCACAATAACAGCAAACGGTACGTGTCGGCTGGCCTGTGGCGTGGGTGCTTTGTCTACCCACTATAGCATGGTGCCATAGACAATAATACAGAATGGCGTCACGCAGCTGTAACAGCTGATAGGTCACAGGCACGCGCGCGAATTTTATACGGCTGTTGTGTTATTGACAAAAATGTTCTTTTAGGAAAGTTGTTTGTTACCATGAGTATAATCACGTGTTTAATTATCGGTCACTAATTACCAGTGACCCTATAATTATGTATAATCGCAACATGAATGATGTAACCAAGATCAAGTACAACTATTTAGATTAAATTTTTTTTCACTTACACGCGCTGTTGTGCGGCGGGGAGCAGGCGCGGCGCGGCGGCGCGGGGGGCCGCTCGGGCTCGCCGCGCGGCAGCAGCGGGGGCACGAGCTCCTGGGGGGGGCGAGTTGTTACATATAACCTCACACCTCTTCTCCGAGGGGCGTAGGCAGAAACCAAAATGATGAGACGTTGTAATACTCGCCACAGGCAAGCGTGTATGAAGAGATGTATGAATGTGAACCAAACAAAAAACAGTTCCTTGCAGCTGATGGCTATCTGTATTTTCTGTCTACCCCCATAGAGATAAAGGTCTAAGTCCTTTTTTTTTTATGATGGGAAATCATCAAATAACCCCCCGTCCCCGCTTTGGGCGGGAGCGGAAGGGAGTGTCAGACTCGTACTGACTAAAACCCATCCATGTTCCTTCTTTGCCCTTTGTGTTCCAGGGCCGCGGTATCTCTTTCGAACAGGCCCGCAGCCCTGGCAGGCATCGGCCCGTGCGGACCCCTACGTGGTTGCTGACATCTCTTTGAGGCGCGCGTGGAACACGAACGCGCCGTCAACACGGCCTGTCTCATAAGACGACCGGAAAAGGTCTAAGTCCTATACTTCATCATCTGCCTAATCTTTTTTGGGGTCGGCTTCCAGTCTAACAGACTGCAGCTGAATACCAGTATTTTACATAGAGTAACTGCCTATCTGACCTCCACAACCTAGTTAGTACTAGGTAATACGATACCCCTTGGTAAGACTAGTTGTCAGACTTTTTGAGCCTCTGACTCTACTAATGACAGCCGGGACCAACGGCTTAACAAAAAAAAATCAGTATGTAATAGGTGGTCACCCATCCACAGACCAACCTAAGCAAGCACGACTTAACCTAAAGATCGACCCGAGCGGCTGTTATTATTTAGCTACGAGCTCCTCTAAATCAAACTCCTATGCTTATGGGTATTTTTTTTTTTAAAGACGTTACCCCACACTAGGAATTTCTCCTCTATCGTGGGTACGTTTACAAACATTTTAATACACAAACAGCCAGACCCGGAACAACTACTTGTAGGCCATACAAATATTTGTTCCGTGCGGGAATCGAACCCGCGACACGCAGCGCAGCGGCCAATCGCTAAACCACTGTGCAGTCCAAAGATTATGAATAAACATAATATATATTAGTTTATTTCATTTTACTGTATATAGTGTATTAGTATGTACTTATTTATGTATATCAATCTATGTTAACAAAATGGTATTTACTTATATATTTCTTTTGTACTCTATCACAATGCTGTCCTATTTGACCCAAAGGTTGACTGGTAGAGAATGCCTTGTGGCATTAAGTCCGCCTATGTACCACTCTTGTACATGAAGTATAAATAAATAAGTATTGACTGACCTGTTCAGGTTTCTTGGCGGTGAGGCGATGATCGATGGTACGCGAATAGAACAGCTCTGCGTCCACGATGGCGTTCCGAGGCGACAGAGCGGTTGGTTTACGCTCACAGGTCGATGTTTGTCTGTAACAGAGGAAATTATTATTAGGAGCCAAAGGGACTGATTGGAAAAATCTCGAATATTTGTAGGACAAACAACCAACATAAAGGGTGTAAACAGACCCTTAACATAACCGAAAGGCACTTGTTCTCCCCGTCTTTGAGATCATTTTTTTGTTCTAGACCATACCTGGGAACCTTCTAGTTACGGAGATATTGACGGTAGTACCAACTTTTTTACAAGTTTTTTTTTTAAATACATGTTTTTAATGTAATATTTTTACTTTACACACCTGCACGACCCCCGTACTATTCAATCCATCCATCAGCACAATGCTTTGAGTGCTTTCCATCCAGTTCTACCGTAAAACGTGATTTTTTACCCCAAAAAAAAAAGTGATTCCCAGCAATAATTTTTGCGTAAAGTTTCTTAGTTTGACGTACAGAATGCTAGGTTGACGGCTATGTGAAGGGTCTGTATATACCCTGTATAAGCCTTTAAGGCATTTTCAGATATTAATACAAGGTGGAAAGGCCACCGACGCTAAAACGGTTACCGCTTATTAAGTACATCCTTCTGACCCCCCCCCCTCCCCCACCCGTACATAGAATATTTTCATCGGTAATTTTTAAAATATCAGTTCAATATAGAATAAAGTCTCATTAAAAGATTCATTTTGAAATCGGTGACGGGTGCAAATTAATAAAATTAATAAGCAAAAGCACCCCCGTGATCATAAAAACATGAAAAACTTCTGAAATGGAAAGATATGTTTTGCAGTTTTGTGAGAAACAGCTGTTTACAATCACTCTATTCTAATATCAAAATAATCCTACTAATATTATAAATGCGAAAGTTTCTGAAGATTAACACTAGAAACGGGATATTTACCAAGTTTACTGATTGTGTTTGTGTGTTTTTGTGAAAAAGTATTGATGTTTGTTACTCTTTCACGCATAAACTATTGAACGGATTTGGATGAAATTTGGCACGCAGATAGTTTATAACTGGTATTAACACATAGGATACTTTTTTTCCTATGATCCGATCACGTGGGAAATTCCCGAACTACACGCGGGCGAAGCCGCGGGCATAGGCTAGTCATTGTTTTAAGCCGAGTCATATTTTCCATTTTATTATATTCGAATATTCAGCAGCGAAATTTGAATTCTGTTACTTAGAGTCTAGTACAGTAAAATAGATCACCGATCATGTCTGGGTGAATGTCGGTCCCGGGGCGAAGGTGGCTCGTCTCGTGTACTGTTTCTGTAAGCAACAAAATAACCATGTTAATATTTAGTAGTAATATTTATACGAGGGCTACAGGATCGTGGAGAGTGGCACAAAAAAATAATTTTATGTATTTAGTCGCCAGCACAGCACAAGTTACCACCATTTCTCCAAATGATTTTAAACCATAAAACGTTGATGGTTAAGTTCAAAATCGAATGAGAAAATTTGACAGACTGTGGTAACTTTAAGCGCTGGCGACTGTACATTCAGGCTGTGGATCATGGTGATGATGACTGATGTATTCAGCTGCATCTGGTTAGACTGGAGGTCGAACCCAACCATTTTTTATCTGACTAGCTTTTATGACTAGTAAGTTAGTTATTTTTTATTTACTGTGTTAATTTTCTCAACTGGTTCGGTGCCCAGGTCAGGTAAATACATATTATTGTCTTTTTCCATCAAGAATTTCTCATTATCAACACCGGTGTCTGGATTTTGATGTCAATACGCCCCGCGCCCTATTACTTGGGACTTAAACATAACTAGCTCAATGTGGGTGTACTGTTAGGTACACCTCTGCCTAACCTTCGGGGATTACAGGCGTGATGTTATGTACTCACTTGTTATTGTAAGTGGGCTTGTTCTTATCGAACAGCGCCAGGCCCTTGTCGAACAGGCTCAGCTGACTTAGTTGGGACAGCGAGCACCGTTCTAACCGAGGACTGACCAGTTCCTGTTTGCTCCCGGATACTGGAAAAAGAAATGACGATTTTAGATCTTATTATCACAGTTATAAAGCATGTTATTCATGGTAACCAAAAAAAAGTAGTGTCTGACCGGTACAGGGTTTTAAGCCATAACCGAAACGGAACCTTCGGTCCAGCTCCCGTATTCTTAAAAAATATTTTCAATGTCATATGCTTAAATACATTTCGGCCGAAACAGGGACCAGGTGGCCTACCATGACGTCTTAAAACAGGAGTAATTCCAGTGTGGGAAAGAGATGGCGCTAGACGACCTGTATAGCTCTATCTCTTTCCTACACTGGAATTACTCCTGCTTTAAGACGTCATGGTAACCCCCCAGCCCTGGTATTCACAAACGCTTCGATTTGATTTCGATTCAACAAGTCGTATGACTTTCAAACCCGCTTTCGTTAATCAAAAAAGGTAGACATACGACTAGTCGAATCCTCTTGCACGTTTTTCTCCATGGAGGTCTACGCTGTGGGATGGGCAACTAAAGTACTTTCACAGATTTTATACCTTGTGACTGGGACTGTAGCTACATTTCACTATTGTCATTGTTTCGACAATTCAAAAGTCCCTGTTACTGCCCTACTTGAAATAAATGAATTGATTTTGATTTGTAGCCGAACGACGCACGACAGTTCACGAGTTGCGCCGGGGCCGAAGCTTCGGTCAATAAGTGGCCGAAATCGAAACTGGCTGAATATGGCTGACACCGAAACTTCGATCAGTCAATAAAACAAGGTGTAACATTGTTACAGAAACCTAAGATTAACCGGTAGAACAAGGCTGCCAATGATCATGACAACTCCTCGATTTGTCAAAAATGTTACCGGCCAGCAAATTTCACATAACACAAAAAAGTTGATAAAATAATATCAGTACTTACGTAAATCCATGGGCAGGGACTGTAGAGAGCCGCCGTCCCATTGGCTCATACTTGTAGGCGATATTTGTGATGTCATACCTGTAGTACAAACAAAAAATTTAGTTCAACAGTTCTGTATAAATGAGTGGATTTTGTGGATCTACGGTACGGACAAGCTTAATAATCAGCCTGTTATGTTCCCAACACTTCCGGCCACAGAAGTCTAACATGCGGGCCTGGTTCGGGTTAATAATTTGCTTTGAGTACAGCAGTCATTGTGCCGATCACAGATATAGATAGACCTAGATAACGCGAGAGCAACTACTTCGCGTGCCATATTATTATGTAGCTTACGTACAAAAATCGTAAGTGGCCAATTTCGAACTCAGTCTGCATCTCCGATGCAGCGCTAGTCGGACGTCAGTGGGCGTCATGGCGGGGGGTAGGACGAGGGGGGCGCCGTCCGCGGCGGCGTCTTTGAATCGGTTTGATTTTCCCATCACTAAATAGTGCTTGTGACGTCATAATAAGTAGTCAAAAAATGGCACGCTTGGTTTTCATACAGATCGTGATACTTGCGTTATCTAGGTTTATCTATATCTGTGGTGCCGATAGTCCTGTCGACCAACTCGACTAACACCTGAGGAGGCTCTCGCTTGGCAGCTGGATCAAGGCCTTGATTCAGAAAGCAGTACTTCTGGACACGGCGCGTATTGTTAGGAGGTTCCTCTCTCAAGAGCCCTGACCTTCGGTAGCTCGGACCATGTTCCCGATGCCGCCCGGTGGGCTACTATTTTCTATATTTTTTTAATGTTTTTTATATATTTTTTGTTAATAAAAATATTTAAAATTTAAATAATATGTTAGAAAAATGAATAAAGGAAATTCAATCATTTGTTTTTAAAATAATCCCTGTCGCTGGTCTTTTTTAAGATATCGGCTTAGTGCAGACCAGTCCCTACAAATTACATTTTTTTTAAACCTACTTACTAGATAGCATCAACATTATCATCATTTCAGCCGAAAGACGTCCACTGCTGGACATAGGCCTCCCCCAAGAAGGGGGGTTTTGCCATAACCGCCACGCTTGGCAGGCGGGTTGGCGATCGCAGTATGGTTGTTATAAAACACAGAGAACGCTGCTGCCCATTTTCTGGTAAGTCCCTTAGTCGCCTCTTACGACACCCAAGGGAAGATATGGGATGGTGCTATTCTTTACGTCCGGCATCAACATTAAAAGTTTTTTATTTGAAACATAGTATAACTCACTCATGGTATCATCACAGTGCTGCGCGTTAGTGGAGCCGATAGAGGAGGTGGAGCCGGGCGTGCTGTCCAGGTGCGCGTGCGCACGCCGCGACACCTTCACCTGCTTCAGCGACAGCTCCGGGTAGCGCCGCGGCTGGGAGGGATGTTATCGTTACAAGCTATTCAAGAGATGAAATCAATCGTAGATCATGAACTGAAGGCAAGAATGTCAATAAGCCGTCATAGGCAAGGGCGTTTTTTTTTTAAGGGTTTGTGTAGTCATTTGAAATACTTGGCGAAATTTTGAAGCGCTAAAAAAATTACAACGCTTATTGCAAATGATTTAGTATAAAATGCTATCACTTGCTTCAGTGAAGGAAAACATCGTGAAGAAACCAGCATGCCTGACAGATATTTCTCGACAGCATGTAAAACCAAGTCACAGGCCCATGGGCGGCGTAAAAACTCTCGACTCCAGGTTAGGCACTAACCACACGATAAAGAAATAATATAAGATTCGAGGTAAGGATCCTGGGTAACGATTAGTGTACTCACAAACTTAGGCATCTGTTTGACTAGCCGCGGTTCAATCTCCAAGCTCTTCGCGTACAGGTAGTTTGTGATCTCGTTGTCGTCTTTTCCCGGAAACGGATCTAACGATTCTAAGAATGCCTGGAACAGAATAAGTGAATGATGTTGAATTTCCAGCGCTCGCCTTAGCGCAGAAAGTTAAAAATCCAACTACGTGCTTTCATTTCGGCATTCATTTAGGTTATAACGTCTGTTTTATGAAAAACTACTGAAAAGAACAAAATTGATCAAAGACTGTCAAGTTATTTGGCTGTTGTTTTTCGGTCAATAAATTACCTCAGAGGCGCGAATGAGCGCGCGGTATAAACCACAATACGAGTTGCGTCCGAGCAGGTATCCGAGTCCATTCGGTCCGAGCATACTCTGATCGAGTCAACGCAGGTTTATTTGAAGTCCTACCAAGTGCGCGCGGGTTTGCTAGATTTTGAGTTTGATCAGAAGGGAGACACACATGAAGACTTCCACAGTGAAAAAAACCACGTTCAATCAGTCGAGGAAAACGCTACTTTACATTTAAAGGCACATATGTCAATTAGGGACCGGTCAATGTGGCGACACTTGGGGGAGGCCTATGTCCAGCGGTGGACGTCTTTCGACTGAAATTATGTTTTTTTTTTTATGTCTGCCTTCTCTGTCCCACTGCTGGGCAAAGGCCATGGCTTTCCAATCCTGCTTACAATTTGCCCACTCTGACCAATCCGTTAAGAATGAGTCCAGATCCAGCGCCAGCGTTTCTTGGGCCAATGATGATGATGACGTCAATTTTAATTTCTAGTGTAGTTTTGATATCTGTGTACATACCCTGGTTTTAGGTTCAGGCGTGAGGCAGTACGGCTGGTTCTGATACTGCTGTATCTCGCCCGTGATTTCCGCTACTTTGCGTCGCTTTGAGAAGTTTATTAGTTCAGAGTCGGGGAGGTAATCTGAAACAAAAGTGTATTTATAAAACACAAATGTATATATAAAATTACAAAAAAAAAAAAACAATTTTAGATTTCAAATAAAAAATAAACTCCTAAAGGGAAAATATAACATAACATCACGACTTTAATCCCCGAAGGATTAGGCAGAGGTGTACCCATCATCATCATCATTCTCCTGCCCTTATTCCAATTCATTTGGGGTTAGATATGTACCTAATAGTACACCTACATTTCGCCAGAGATGTTTTTAAGACCCATATAATAGGGGGCGAGCCTATTGCCATCAACCGGACACAAATCTCCGACTCCGTGGCTGCTACTGAGAAATTCCTGATGGAAAAACCCAATAACACTTTGCCCGACCCCGGAATCGAACCCAGGACTTCATGCTCAGCAGTCACGCTTGTGGCCACGGGACCACCGAGGCAGTCAACCCATCAATCAATTGAGATAAATGCAGGAGAAAGATGACAATTTATAAAAGTCCATTCGGTGGTACATTTTTGAAGTTGAGTCTAAAATAATTGAACAGGTGGAAGGTAAACGCACTCAAGGCAGAGCACTGGATGCTATCAAGAAAGCTGATGGAGGCAGCCTGTACCGAGCGTCCACGTTGCAGAAGAGCGCATGGCTTGGAGACGCGTCATTTGTAATCGCAATCTTCAACACTGAGGGAACGTCGAAGAAGAAGCTATCAATAGATGGGTACTCACCCAAGTTCCCCTCCTCAATATGCAGTATATTAGTGAGGTACATCCCGAAGAACGGCACGCACGGAGGGTTGATGCTGCGGAGACGCTCCTGGTATCTTCTAAAGTGATCAGAGTTCAGTTCCCGGAATTCTTCTAGGGCTCGGATTAGGCGGAGGGGCACCATCTGTGGAAGAAGTATGCCTGGTTATAATAAGAGTAACTAGGCTGGATGTAGTCAGTGCCCTCTATTTTCTTAGCTATATTCCCGTATTCTTCTTTGTAAAATATATTAGGTAATGCAGACTGACTGTACCACCTATCTTCTGTATACAACATTATTTTTAGTATATGCGAAACCTGAATATAGTTTGTTCAGAATAAGTAACTGAATCGATTCCAATCATTTTTAAGCCATGTTATATTTTTTCCCAAAAATATTTAAAAAAGTTAAAAGTTGGACACCGAGCGACTTTGAGTACCTATCGCAATAATTTAGGTACCTACTGCCAAATTATTGTTATCAATGAGCTCAAGACGACGCTGGAGGCGCGCGCTGCGTGGTGACAACGTTTTTGTGTGGACAACTAGGTAACAGAACAAGCTTATAACTTTGAAATTTTTCATGATACAGTTTTGAATGTTGTACATAGAATCTTTACATAAAAATACTAGACACGTGTATCAGGTTTCGCATATACTAAAACTAATGTTGTATATAAAATGGTAAACTGACTGACTGACTGCGTGATATATCAACACACAGCCCAAACCGCTGGTCCTAGAGACATGAGACTTGGAGGGTGTGTTCTTTGTGAAGAGTAAGTATCCACTAAGAAAGGATTTTTGGGAATTCCACCCCTAAAGGGGTAAAATAGGGGATGGAAGTTTATATAAAAGTCCGTTAGTTTCGAAGTTAGGATCTTTAAATTTTGTGTTTAGGCTGAGGATTAAAAATTAGTTTATACGTGTCTCAGCGTTTGTGATAATTCTACCCCCGAAGGGTTAAAAAGGGGGGTGAAGATAAGTAACTATGTTTGTTCGGTACGTTCCCGTCGGTTATGTTTCGACATCCACGCGGGCGAAGCCGTGGTCAAAAGCTAGTCAATAATAAAAGTCAGGAAGCATAATTGTAAACAAAATCAACTAATATAGCTGAGTTTCTAAATCAGAGTTATAAATCGATGCTATCAAATAGATGGCAGCACTTTATATGGGACATTGCAGGTGATTGGCAGTGACACCTATCGGTAAATAGCTGAACCTTGAAAAACGGACTTGACCTAAAGAATTACGGAATCACTTAACACAGTTACTTCATTAGTGCCCCCTATAGTGCAATAGCGGTAACACGATTGCATGATAGCTCAATCGATACTTGCTAACTCTCTCCACACCTAAAAGACGGCAGCAAAATCACTACCAGTAGTTCCCATAAACGAGTAAACGAGGGCGTTGCAAGGCTCATTCAAACTACTAAAAGAATTTATTCAACGAATATAACCAGTTCATATGGAGGATAACAATATCACTATTCGACGGAGGCAAGAATTGGTTAACGTGTCATGTATTTCGTTACCGGAAGCAAATGATAGCCCGTTATCATTGAGAAGCAGTCCTACGAGTTTGCCAGAGTTGCCTATAAATAACAACATGGAGGCAATAACAGAACTAAGGGATATAATTGGTGAATTAAGGGCTCGTTTGGACAGTGCAGATGCTGAAATTGAAAAGCTTCTATCAGACAATACGTCTCTTCAAAAAACACTAAGGGAGCAACAGAATAAGATAAATAACCTTATGCTGATATGTTCTTCGAACAAAAGAATTATTAAAAAGAATATTAGACGTAGTTCAGTTCCAAGACAAATAGACTTTTCTGGCATCAGTGGTACACCTGTTTCATCGATACAAAAGTGCCTCAATGGCCATGACAACATGGATGACAAGTTAGACGATTCTATGACACATAATCCTGATTCAAATTCTAATTTATCAAAAATAGCCACTGAAGTAGTACCCTGTTGTTCCTCAAAAGACAAGTTACACCTATTGCACGACGACATGCATAGTACTGAAGAATGTCAGAATATTTCCACTGTTACATTAATAAAGACAAACAGTTGTGCTTTAACACCCACAAAACATAACTTGAGTTCGAATAAAAACACACAAGACCAAATCGACAAGACTTCAAGTGAAGTACTAACGGATTCTGTTACAACATCGAAACACAGAATTGCTATATTCGCCGATCAGACTGGATACGGAATACGAGAAAATTTACAGGATTTGGTGGGAAATTCATTTCATGTGACGTCATTCATTAAATCAAATGCGCCTCTTAGTGATATATTAAACTCAAGTTTGTCTATGTGTAAGGATTTTACCGACTCAGATTTCGTGTTATTAATGGCAGGTTCCAATGACAACAATCCCCTACAAGTTTTAAGCTCTCTACATCACACTTTGCAGAATATGCCAAACACAAATATCTTAGTCGGCAAGGTCTATCGTAACAATTATTTAAATGTTTTGAAACTAAATGATATGTTAAAATTTATCTGTAGTAATTGTAATTCAACATTTATTTTATTAGACAATGACTATGATAATTACCGCAGAACTTTTAATAAGCAAATTGCATGCAAGTTAATATATAGGGAAATACTACATTTGAGATATACAATTACCTACTCAAAT
Source organism: Noctua fimbriata (assembly GCA_905163415.1). Taxonomy (NCBI): domain Eukaryota; kingdom Metazoa; phylum Arthropoda; class Insecta; order Lepidoptera; family Noctuidae; genus Noctua; species Noctua fimbriata. The sequence goes on from LR990951.1 coordinate 9,097,880, forward strand.
TACAGGAAAAATGTGCTCAATAATAAGAAAAAAACATTAAAAATACAATCACGAGACGCATGCATACAAACAGATTGTAATTTTGACGGCAAGGAGAAATTAGACGATAAAATACCCCGATTATTAATAGATTCTTCTACTTCTACACAGATTAATAATTCCCCTAGTTTTAGCGATATCGTTTGTTTTCGAGACTAAAGTAGAATCACGAAACCGCAAAAATGTTACAGACCCCTTGCTTTCAGAGACGATCTGTTTAAAATTATTTCACCAAAACGTATGTGGTATTAATAATAAAAAACTTGAGCTTGAATCTTATTTTGAAACTTTTTGTAAAAACTTGGACTATGTTTGTATAACGGAACATTTTTTGAATGATAAATCTATTAATTTATTTCAATTATGCAATTATAACTTAGTATCCTATAACACAAGGACAAAGAAAAAAAGAGGTGGTAGTCTTATTTTAGCGTATATGAATAGAGAATGTGAAAATATTGATGCAATACAGAAGTTATATAGATCAGAAAGTTTTGAGGTTTGTGGTGTAAAGGATCTTGAGACAGGATTAAATATTTGTTGTTGTTACAGAAGTCCAAATGACAAAAATTTTGACAGTTTCATAAGGAGCCTAGAAAAATTGTTAGAACATTTTATTGACAGGAAGTGCGTTATATGTGGCGATTTTAATGTTGACATACTTGCGGAAAGTAAAAAATCTTTAGAGTTTATAAGTATATTAACGTCGTACAATTTTAGACACCTTATAAATACTCCAACTTTTATTCGAAACAAATCATACTCTTGCATTGATAATGTATTGACTAATCTTTCCGACGATGATATAGAGCAGTCTTTGGTAGATCATAATGGTTTAGCAGATGGCCATGGCGGCCTTCTTTGTAATATAATTCTTGATAAGATTGATAAAAAGACAAATGAATCTGAACATACCATATTGATTAATAAAAGAACATTCAACACAAAAAAATAATGCTGCATTTAAAAAGTGCTTTCAAAATACTAATGATAATATCGTAGGCATCAATACATTTCTCAATTATTTTAATAAAACATTTCGTGCGTGTTACCCAAAGAAAACCAGTAAAGTAAAACTGAGGAACAATAATCAAATAAAGTGGATCACCAAGGGAATTAAGGTGTCTAGCAAAATGAAAAGAATATTATGTTCGGGCACCACCATTAATACTAGTGTTTATAATTATAAAATGAATTACGTAAGGATCTATAGAAGAGTTTTAAAGCACGCACGAAAGTTAGCCATTTCATGTCATCTCAACAAAGCCAAAAATATATTAAAGGAGACATGGAAAATTGTAAATGATCAGACAAAGAGAAAGCAAAACAAAGTTCGAAGAAAACTTGTTCTAAACATTGACAACAAGGTGGTTACAGATCCGCAAGAAATAGCAGATACTTTTGTTGATATATTTGTGTATAAATCATCACTTTTAAAAACAGAAGAAGAAAGAGCGATGTCCTTCCTAAGAAACTCAACATTGAGAGTAGAAAGTGAGATGACATTCAATATGACGACACCACAGGAAATAACAAAAATTGTACGTAAGATGACAAACAAAGCGTCTTGTGGACACGATGACGTGCCAATATCGGTGATCAAGGATAATATAGACATATTAGCGTATCCCCTATCTGAGTTCATTAATAAATGTATTGAAAAGTCTGTTTTTCCTGAACAACTTAAATTGGCCAAGGTGGTTCCGCTACATAAAAAGGGTACAAGAACGGATCCCAAAAACTACCGGCCAATATCCTTATTACCAATTTTATCAAAAAATTTTGAGAAAATATTGAAAACTAGATTAGTGACCCATCATCATCATCATCATCATTTCAGCCGAAAGACGTCCACTGCTGGACATAGGCCTCCCCCAAGTGTCGCCACATTGACCGGTCCCGTGTGACTCGCATCCAGCGGATCCCTGCAACCTTCACCAGGTCATCGGTCCACCTAGTGGGAGGCCGTATTAGTGACCCACTTACATTTAAATAGAATAATTAACTTTAGACAATTTGGATACCAAAAGGGGATAGGCACCTCAGATGCGATAGATAATCTTGTAAATGACATTATTAGTAAATTGAATAATAAAATGAAGGTAGCTGGCTTATTTATTGATTTAAGTTCTGCGTTTGATACAGTAGATCATGAGCTACTTCTGGCTAAACTAGAGCATTATGGCATTAGAGGAAAAGCGTTACAACTTTTGACATCTTATTTAAAAAACCGTAGAATGTACGTAGAAATAAAAGACATTAACTCAAACAATTGTGACGTAAAGTGTGTGAATGAAGTGATATATAAGTCTAAAATGACCAACATAAGCCGCGGTGTGCCTCAAGGCTCAATCTTAGGACCAATATTATATTTAATTTTTACAAATGATTTACTAAATTTTATGAATAATACCCAACCCGACGCAGGACTTATAATGTTTGCAGATGATACGAACGCCATAATCGGGTCGTCAAATTTAAATGAGTTGACAGAAAATGTAAATAAGTGTTTAGGGAATCTTTCTGTTTGGTTTACAGCAAATAATTTAATAATAAACCCAAATAAAACCAATGTTATGTTGTTTAAAACAACGTCACGTAACAAAGATAGCATAGATGTCAAGCTCAAAAAGGAAAATATTGGACTGGTGAACGAAGTAAAATTTTTAGGAGTTTTTATAGATTCCCTATTAAATTGGAAAAAAGAGCTCACCGCCATTGATTCCTCAATATCTTCAGCTTGTTACGCGCTAAGAAGCCTCAGGGACGATATTGATTTAAAGCAGCTAAAATCTGTATATTATGCATTGGTAGAATCCAGATTACGATACAGCATTATGTTTTGGGGGAGCAGTTACGGGTATAATTGCCAAAGAGCATTCATACTACAGAAACGTGCGTTAAGAACGATTGTCAGAATCCCACAACAAGAGTCATGTAAAGAATATTTTAAAAAATTAGCTATTTTGACGGTACCAAGTTTATATGTTTTAGTAATACTCAGCCACTTTGCGAAATACATACACGAGCACGAATCACAAGAAGAACGTGAACTTAGAGAGAAAACTAGAAGAAACGTTATAAAAAATAAAATTGCACCGAAACTTAATATTACTAAACATTGCTCTAAATACCAAGCAGTAGAATTATTTAATAAGTTGCCTACTGACCTACGATCATTGATTTACAAAGGTACTCTATTCAAAGCCAAACTTAAAGCGTTCCTGTTGAATAAATGTTTATATTCTTTAACTGAATTGGTGACAAATGATGGTGAATAGTTTTTATATTTAGTAATTTACCTTTTGACATTAAATATTTATTCAAGACATTATTCGATTTTTTACATTTTAGAGAATAGATTTATAAGTATTTGACATAATAATATTTACAATAATTTATATAATCACTATTTACATTCTATTGACACAATATTTATCATTTATGTTATTTTAGATTTTAAATTGAGTAGACTTTACTGTTTTTTCATATTCATAATTTGTTGTTATAACTATAAAATATTAATTAATGTACAAACCAATTCAAACACAATGCGAATTGTTATATGAATAAATAAATAAATAAATAAATAAATAATAGAAATACTACTACAAACATCACTACATTGGCATCGCACGAAAGAACACACATGGGGTCCAAGACAGTTAAATTGTTTCTCTGGGACTTCGTCGAGCTTCATTCCCAAGTAGCAAAATCATGTCATATAAATGGTACAATAACGTTTTTTATTTAACTTTCAGCCATAACAAAATGGTTTTATAATAGTTTTTTATACGTAAATATAACGGGGGTTTGGGCGCAGATTATACAACATTTTAATCACGTAAGGGTCGTTTTGCAGTCGCATCAGCGACAATAACGTTGAGTAAAAATCACGTAGACATTGTAAGTTTAACTAGTAAGGTTTGTAATAGTTTCTAGTAATACTCTAACATAACTATATCATCGTATAGACGTTTTGTTATGCTGGTGATCGGTCTGTGGTACAAGCTAGACAATTTGTGTGACAATTTATTGTGTTGTTATAAAACTTATAAAAAAAGTATAAGTCAAATGTTTTAATATTATTTATTAATTTAATGTAAAGAAAGCTTATTGTGGTGGAAGATGACGAGCGGTGATTTATAATTGGGAATTTAAAATTTTCGATGATATGTATGGTTATCTTCGTTAATATTTTAATGCGCCTCCATAATATTGGTGTTTCAATATTATTTATAAAAATAAAATACATAATTGTCATCAATAGTTTCCGCCATATTGCCAATAGACATTTGGCGACTGCATTTAAACATCTATATAACTATTGGTTTTATACGTGTTTTTTGTATGATCTATGGCGTCCACCATGACGGTTGCAATTAGAGTTCATAAGTTATATTAGAATAACGTTTTAACCTAAAAGTTACATAAAGGTGGAAAATACGACCTATTATGATGATTCTATAATAGTTAACTATAAAATCATTACATAACAGTTTGTTATTTAAGTGTTGAATACAAGGTTCTAAATTTACAAAACATGGCAACTCATCACTATTTTCTGACTGAAACGTTTACTCGACTTAACGTTATATGACCGTCATATAAATTATTGAGATGACGTTTACCAGACACATTAATATGACTTAAATTATATAACTAATGCGTCGAACTGAATACTATTTTACCACTGTTTAGTTGCTGCAAAACTGTTATAAAACCCTTACAGGTCTGTTAGTTGTATAGTTCTAATATTATATAACTTTTTTGCTAGTTGGGTTGTCTCGACGCTGTTCTGGAGGACGCCACTGTTGGTTCTGTGAGTTGCAGTGGTTCGGGAATAGTGTGGCGGGCTTGTCACAATAAAAAAAAAGGTGTTGATGCTGGCTACTATGTAACTGGAAGGAGTGGAATTCCCTGCCTGCGTCGGTGTTCCCAAGTTAAATCGCGAGTTAATAGGCTTCTTTTGGATTAGCTCGTTCCACCGTCGACCTCATCTCTGTCCTCAGGACTAGATTGAGGTCAAGAGTAATCCCATTTAGTAAAAAAAAAAAAAACTAATCAGTTTCCCGAAAAGTGCATTTAAGCAACTCATTAAACTAAGAGGGTAATGTATGTAAGCACACATCGCTGTCGAGACTTGGTGACCCTGAGCCATGGCCAGCACAAGGTTTCTCTCTCACCTGGAAGGTAGCTCTGAGCCTGTGCACGGAGGCGCTGCCGCAGGCCGCGACGACGGCCAGCACACCGTTGAAGTTGTTGAGGTGCCTCAACGCGACGCACACCTCTAGCAGTCGACACACTACACCTACACGTTCTTCTAAGTTTTCGCTTTCCACTATCCATTTCTCCATCCAGCGGGTGAACTGTGAAAAATTACATTATGATAATAAATATGAAAAGGCAAAAATATGGAAAGAAATGGGAGTGAATTATGATAGCGTGACGATTGACAGGGGGATAATGAAAAGAATGAATATAACATGTTACGTCACCACAAGTTAAATTACTACATGCAATCATGACGTATTAAAGGAGAAGTAATTCCAGTGTGGGGAAGAGACGGTGCTAGACGACTGTAATATTGTGACCATGCGTTTTTTTCCCCAGTCAACTTTAGTAAGGTCCTATGTTACTGAGCCGACTGATATTGTTGTACTTTTGTATGTTATAGGTTGTTTTTAAAATGACAAGCTGACATTGATTAATTTTATTATATTTTTGAATTTATTAAGTTGACATTGAACAATTTTATTATATTTTTGAATTTATTTATTGTTATATATTATTATTGTTTTTAGATCGTGATATTGATAATGGTTTGGATTTTGATGTGAGATAATAATTATGTTGCTAATTTTTAATTGTGTTACTTTAATTACGAATGGTTATTTTTTTACCCTCTCATAGAGAGGAGGCCTGTGTCCCAGCAGTGGGAACATTATAGGCTGACTATGTTTATGTTATGTTATATATGGTTATTTTTTTACCTTTTTTACTATGATTTTTGTTATTTCAAACACAATGTAAATTGTTTGTGAAGAAGACATGCTGCGCCGACCCCAAATGAATTGGGATAAGGGCAAGAGAATGATGATGATGATGTAAATTGTTTGTGAATAAAATTGAATTGACGACTTGTGTAGCTCTGTCTCTTTCTCACACAGGAATTACACCTGCTTTAAGACATATGAACCCCCCCCCCCCCCCCCCGGACAGATAGTCAGGACGAAATAATAAGGCTACGGTTTTAGCATTTTAACAACAGAACCCTGATATACAACTCCTGTAGGTAAGTTCCGGGAATTATTTTGATAAATAACCACAACATGACCAAGCATTTATATTCTTCTTACTTTGATTAAAGCGGTGTGTTTTCTGTTTTTGTGCTCACACCATATTTTTTTTATTTTAAGCCTATACGTGAGGATTTGTATTTGGGTAGTTGACACCATTAAACAATAATTCCAAGACACAACTTCTCTAAAAAACCCGATTAATTTTCAATTCATGGCAAAATTCGATTTTTAGTTGCTTTGAAATCAATAAATAGTTGAGTCTTTGAGTTGATTAAGTAGTGACGTCATAGCGTGCTATTTCCATTCAAAATATAAGGGGGAATCACGTTTTGACAGCTCTTAAAAAGTATGTCAATTGATTGGTTTGTCAACTACCCTATTGGCTTTCTGGTGACTATCATATTATGGTTTCCTATTTTGTTTGTTTTTATTATAAGTCCTCCATATACTAAAATAAATAAACATAACATCTGTAATCCCCGAAGGATTGGGCAGAGGTGTACCTACCATCCACATCATTCTCTTGCCCTCATCCCAATTTATTTTGGGTAGCTTTCATATCATTCATTTTTTCATTTCATTTCATTTATTTCATGTAACAATTTTTACATTGTATCGAAATGTTTCACAAAATTATAAAATTAAAAAAAATTTACAGTAGCAATCATTATTATATAAAGTAAAACATTTGCAATTCCCCTATTATTTTGTTACATAGCAAAAAAATAAAAAATGTGATACTAATTTCCATACAAATGTCAAAACTCAGAATAATCAATATCATATAATCAGAAATTTCATAATTAATCAAATCATATAAAGGTCACAATAAAAATAAAAATGTGATACTAATTTCCATACAAATGTCAAAACTCAGAATAATCAATATCATATAATCAGAAATGTCATAATTAATCAAATCATATAAAGGTTACAATAAAAATAGTAGTATCATCCTTCACACAGTCCATCCATCGTATCTTTGTTCTTCCTCACTCTTATAGCCGTCAACATTCATACTCAAAGACTATGGTAGGGTTCAGCGGTACTTACATTGGTGGTATGTTTAATTATCCTAAGCAGGTTGGGGCTGGTCTTCTCCTTGTCTTTCTTGGTCCACACAGCGCCCACGAGTTCTGAAGGTTTGACCTGGATGAAATATAAAGTTATTTTACATTACTTCTGTGTAAAATCCATTCCAAGGGACGTGAAGGGAAAGTACCGTAAGTTCATATGATCACCGCGACCGTCGCGTTCGTTTTGATCGGCCAAACTTGAACAAATTAGTGACATATGAACACGACGGTTTCAATCATCAAGCCGATGGTCTCCGCTGTCATTTGTAGATCTTTGACAGTCATTAAGTGTAGTCGGAAAGCCCGAAAGTCTGACAACTAGACTTAAGTCCCAGTTTCGTGGCTGTGGAGGTCAGATAGGCATTCGCTATATGTAAAATCCCAGTATTTAGCTGCATCCGGTTAGACTGGAAGTCCCATTTAATAATTGTAAATGAATGAGTGACCTGTCGGTAGAGATGGAACTCGAGCAGCGTGAGCTGGCGGGCCAGCTCCAGCGGGTGCAGCGCCAGCGGGTGCCAGGCGGCGCCGGGGTCCGCCACGTGGCGCAGCGGCGTGGGCGGCAGCCGGTCGAACACGTGCGACACCACCCACGCCACCGACAGGTTGGACAGCGACTCGCAGTCCGACGGCAGGCTCTGCCGACAGACCATGACGTTACGTGAATCATAACACAACACTGTATTAAACCTATATTTTGGTAATTACATACAATTCTGTGAGGGGTGATAAAAAATGCCAATCGATCACTCCAAATTGAAAAAATCCTAATAAAAGATTCCAGAACCCTTAACCCGATCTGAGGACTTAGTTCAGAACCGTCCCCCTTAAGGGTACTAGGGCAACAGAACATTATAAGAACTCATTAACATATATGGAAAGATCAAACTGATGACCCGATCGCTCTCGCAAACCCGGAGCGATCACACAGTTCGACTTTATCGATGAGCTTCTAGTAATTCATTCAATTCATGCTGAACACCGTGATCTGCCACATACGGTACGGATTCTGGTCAGATCAGGCAGATCCGAAGGTAAAACTGACCATACATGGTAATTTCCAGCTCTCTATAGTGTAAGCGAATCTTACCTTCCGCTGCAACGTCTTGAGCACACTCTGCACCCACTTCTTCATAGGCTTGCCATCCACGGACTCGAGAAACTCGCGCAACTTGTCCAGCAGTGCCGGCTCGCGCTCGAAGTCGTAGAAGTGCTGGTCCACCCAGTGCCGGAGGACGTTTATTACCCTGGAACCGATGGGGTAGTATCAAGCTTCGCTTAGCGAAAAGGCAGAGGAGTAGGCGCTTTTCACAAAAAAATCCTAATGGAAAAACTCAACAACATCTTGCTCAAACTAGGAATCGAATCCAGGAAAGGACCCTAAACTAAATTAACTGCGTTTTCGAACACACCACTAACAATACAGCCCAAATAACGGGAAAGCCATCCAAGGCGTCCCGCCATCTTCTCCTCGGTCTACCGCGACGCCGTCTAGTTGTCTCCGGGCTATAGAGTATCTTAGGTCTTAATTAAAAAGAAGGCTCAAAAGATATAAGAAAAGTATGTGCGCTCACCTAAACTTGACGGGCTGCTGGAACTCTTTCCTGTACCGCTTCCAGTCTTCCCGCGCCGTATTTTTGCTAAGCTTCTCCGCGTCGCTGCTCGCCACGCTCTCTATACTCTCCGCTGTTGAAGTAATAAGTAATTTATAGCTTTTCTAGCACATTCTATAGTCAACATAGACCTTGAAGTTGTATGACGTGTAAGTAACATTAAAAACCCAGTGGAAAAGCAATTCAGTCGACAGAAACGTGGCAAAGAATCCTAAAATGCAGGACATGAAGTTTCACAACACAATTTTATTAAAATAGTCTAGCGACACGACACATTCATAGAGAATATGCGTCGGAAAGTTTTGCAGTACTTTATTACCAGCAACATATCAGACCGATATTACGTCGCGTTCTTTCCATAAGTTCGGCAACATTATGATACATGATGTATCACAACAAACGAATACGTCGAAGCGTACAATTAGCCGCCGATTTACGGCAACGTAATTTCGGCCGGTGTGTCTTCACATACTTACGCCCGTATCACAGAATGATCCTCAAATGCGATTTAAAACTCAATTACTCGCCATAAATCTATGCTTTTTCTATGAGTATCGTTCTATAATAAGAGTCTAGGGGGGTCTTAGTTTACTTAAACATGAATTACAAACGTTACCTAGATCAATATCCAGCAGCGATGAGTTAGGACTGACGTCCTTTTTAGGTGTCTTGATCCTTGGGACTAGCGTGCGCAAATATACACAATACTTATAGTTAACAGAGTCATAATGTATCAATAATAAAATAGTAGTCAACCCGATTCGTTCGTTGTAACACGTGCACTACAAAAAGCGCCCCTACTGCTACGAAGTAAAGGCGCTGTCAAAGTCAATTTGTTACCTTGGACGTGCGGTTGACTGTGCCTGTACCTTTCTTATCTACAACATTAGTTTTAGTATATGCGAAACCTGATACACGTGTCTAGTATTTTTATATAAAGAATCTATGTACAAAATTTCAAAACTGTTTCATGAAAAATCACAAAGATATAAGCTTGTTCTGTTACTTAGTTATCCGCACAAAATCGTGGTCACCACGCAGCGCGCACCTCCAGCGTCGTCTTGAGCTCATTGATTATAATAATTTGGCAGTAGGTACCTAAATTATTGCGATAGGTACTTAAAGTCGCTCGGTGTCCAACTTTTAACTTTTCATGGCTTAAAAATTATTGGAATCGATTCAGTTACTTATTCTGAACAAACTATATTCAGGTTTCGCATATACTAAAAATAATGTTGTATATTATATTTGGTACTATCAAAGAAAAAAGCTCAATTATATTCCAGAAAGTAATGCGTCCAGAAAATGAAAGTGTATTGGCTTTCAATTGCTTTTTCAATAATATACCTTCATAAGACATTGCTTCAAATATTTGGAAAGTCGTCTGTTCGAAGCTAATAAGGAGAGCTTTACACATCGTCGGGGATAGTGCAAATATAGTGAACTAGCATTTGATGATTCCGCGTATCTGACAAATGTAGCCAATTTCAATTACGCATTGTCGTAGCGACTAAATTAATGAATTTAATAGATTTCTACTGTTAACAATACATATTGTTACTATTCAAGTAAAAATGAGGTCAAAAATCGTTAAAAAAAAAATCTTATGACCTTCCCCTGTAAACCTACACGTAGTGCATATACGCGCACTTTACATATTTATGGTATATTCGCGGATTTGCACTATCCCTGACGACATGTTCATTACTACCTGATTCGGCACAAGCCGAGTTGAAAAATCGACTATTTATTATGCCGCCCGACAGTGACCCGAACATATGTGTAACACTACTTAAGCAATTGTTAATATATAATTGTCAAAGGAAAACGATACTGATCGCAATTGTTTACACAATAAAGGGACGTCACTATAGCATAAAAACCGGTGTGTAAAATGTACCCCACATGTAAAAAATGTACCCCTAACTCACCAGTCCGTGGCGTGTCATACACCTCACTGGGCTCCGGGATCTTGAACCTCTCAATCAGCAGCTCCAGCAGTTCTCCAGGCGAACAGAAGGATCTATACGTCGTTAGGAATGTTCGTACTAGGTTCAGGTCTGCGTATATGTGGTAGGTGAGCCGTTCGACTAGCTTGAGGAGTGTTGCACCCTGAGAACAAGGACAGAAGGTTGAAATTTGTTTAAAGGTTAAATATTCTCGCTGTCTAATTAGAGTGTAAAAAGTGATGTGTACGTAACACATTCGCTTTTAGGCAGATCCACACAGGCTTAGCAGATTTGCGAGGCATTTCCTATATGATATATAAGTAGATCATAAATATTTAGTGTTTAACTCACCTGATGCTTACATCACCAATCATACTTACCCTTAGAAGACAAGGAGATTGAAGGACTTATTCTTTTATTTTTAATATACAAGTACAAGAAAGTCAATATTTAAGTGCATGGTTCCAATTTATCATTTTTCTAAGAAGGTTATCCAGAAAAAAACTATGTGGTTACTCTATGGACGATACTTTAGTTCTTTTTAGTCTGTATATAATGTACATAATAGATATAAATAAATACTTTTAATTTTTATTCCTAGATGTGACCGATATAAAATCATTGAAATTATTTTAATTCTATATAACCAAAAATTCGAAGATATCTGACATCTGGGTGGTGGATTATAGCCCATTCCCTCTCATAGAGAGGAGGCCTGTGTCCCAGCAGTGGGAACATTATAGGCTGATTATGCTATGCTATAAGTAATGGCCCAGACGGATTTCAAGTACCTTCCAAAAAAATTGCGCTTATGTGTTTCTAGTTGTACTGAAAGTATCAGTTAATGAACGTTAAAGCTTAATAAATCGATATTTGATCGGCCGACAAACTGGGCGCTCCAGTACTTTAGAACCTTTATCGTGTATTAAAGGGCTCTGCGAGGTTTAAATTTTAATAAATACACTATCATCACACTCAGATTTATTTGAAATACTTTTAAAAGCGCTACAATACATTTTAGTAAATGCTAGAGATCTTCAAAGCAACTGAACATATTTTCATCAAACATATTATCCCGGTCAAATCGGTCTACCTGTTTAGGAGCTACGATACGACATACAGATACATAAAAGAATCGTTACAACACATCCCTTTTAAGGCCGGGGAATAACGGATTAACATATCTTAGACACCTTATCTAAACCCAATATTTTTAATAATTTATGATCATGTTTCTTACCTAATCTTTACGATTATGTTTTATTCCTAATTTTTCAATAAATTTTAATACAAACTATGTGTTCACAATTTGACACTGCTTATAGGTACATTTCCAAAGACGATAGCAACACCCACGGTCTATGTTACTCTATAACGTAAATGCTTCCGTAGATAGCGCGTCGCTGCGGTCCGTCATTTGCGGTTGCAGTCGTCTTAGAATATTGGACTCTAATCTTTACTTATTTAATATATATTTTACCGTGCATATTTATAAGATCATATATCGAATCTAAAAGCGCTCCCTCACCGGTGCATTTGCTTGTAATGTAACAATTGAGTTTGAATCCAAGTTTCGATTTTGTACCGTCAGGTGGGGACTGGTCATCTCTTAGCTACCACGGTTTATTTAAAGGCTAGTAATAAAAACTCCGAAAAAAAAAAAACAAAATGGGCATACTCAAAATAATTAAATTTACTGCATAAAATACTAATCTTGCGACAAAGAAACGCCCGAATAAAATACTTTAAATTCCGAAAATCAATACAGCATTTGCTGACGTAATATTTTTTCACCAGATTAAATTGCGTATTAATCTTAAAATAAATAAAACAGGTATAAAATCAACGTCAAGATAAATATCAAAATGTTGTAAATAGGCGTAGTCGACGTAGCCCCGCCACGCGGGGCTCCTACTTCTGTCTGCAGGGTTTAAAGTAACCTAACCTAACCTAAAGTCGGGGTGCCTCAAGTCGAAAACTTTGTATTTTTTTTTCGCAAACTTAGTATTTTTTTCGCAAAACTTAGTATTTTTTTCGGAAATTTTGTTTATTTTTTTTCGTATAATTAATATTTGATTAAGCTCATGTTTTTTTTGTTAAATGCAACATTTTCTGTCGGTTAATTTTGTATAAATTTTTCGGTAGGTAATTCATTTTAAAAAAGTTTTTTTTATTTCGGAAGCTTTATTATTTCCCTTATTTAAATCACTTTATTTTTTAATTGTTTATTTAATCTTTTACAGTGGATGCTCTTAATGTGCACGTCTTTCTATAATCTCATCATGAATTAATTAATCAAGATTTTGTAACAATATTCTGATTTAAAAAGAGTGTCCATGGAGTTTCTTGCCCATTCTTCCTCATATAGATCAACGCTTTGTAATGGGCAACTACAGTACTTTCACAAGTTATTATGGCTTGTGTCTGTGACTGAAGCTTCAGCCTTTTGTTTTTGAACTTCAAAAGTGAAAGGTCTAATTGAAATAAATACTTTGAGTACAGAAACATTTGATTGTTACAAAGTGTATCGTTACATGTTGCGCAAGGTAATGCTCGGATCTCCTGACGTAACGTTCGAACTGTTACATTACAGGCGAATGCTACAGGTGAGGAAGCGCCCTAAGGTTTAAATACTTTGGTTTACATTTGAATGAAAGAGTACAGAGATGTAATAAAGATAGAAGAGCTTTCATTGTTTACAACTAAACTTATACTGCACCGCTCGACCCGCTTGTACCCACGATCATGAGGCTTGTAACAGCGTCGTAGCGGAGCTCAAAATAATGAACAATCACGGAAAATATCCCGTAAGTGACAGTACAAGTTTTGATAACTAAGTATTTAGATATATTAACATTCAAACATTATTTACGATTTCAATCTTTGTTTACACAGTAAACAGTGTACTTTATATTAGATAAATCTTAAAATTAAGTTAATACAACATTGTGGAATGTAATGAATATATTGTGTACTGAGTCCACTTCTACTATAATGTGTCAATACATTTAAAGGTGCATACACACAGCACGACGCATGCGATGCGACAGGTAAGTCTCGAATGTCTGAGACTGAAATACATATTTGGCGCGTAACTTGCAGCGTCTGAATACATCTTAAGATTTTACCCAAGAATACAAACATCAATATTATTTTTTTATAAATAGAGTTATAACTGCTACCCATAAATAAGGGTATTAAAGTAGAATAACTTTTGTTAAACATGTTACCTTATAGATGAATAAATTTTGCTAAACATTTTTCCAAAAAATGGGTACAGTAAATCCCTGTTCAAATAATCTTGACTATTTGATAGTCACCATCTTGATATTCCTGTTCTTACCCATATTATTTAATATCAGTTCATCACGTTTACTTTTTCCATACATACAATCTCTACTAGCCGTTAGAAGGCAGGCAGCAAACTTTCTAATAAATACATTATTTTCATATTTTTTGAATAAATATAGTATTTATTTATATATTCATTACAAAGACAGTTCATCATATATACGCACCAATTTTTTTTTTTTTCAAAGTTACATAGAACAATCAGTCCAATGTACAGTCGACCACGCTATTGCTTTAACACTTTTGACAATATAAACATAACATTACATTACGCCCGTCATCCCCGAACGGTTAGGCAGAGATACACCCACATTTCGCCAGTTTTGTTTAAGTTCTATTTAATAGGGGAAGTGGTTCTGGTAAGAATTTCCAGTAAATATGAAAATGCAGTAAGATTGAAACTGTGTAACATTCACATAAACCTCGACGTTATATGACGTACACACAGCGGCACATGAAGCTGTACATTTCCAGTATAACTTGGCCTCGCTTTGTATGAACGGGCGCTGTCAGTTGTGACTGGTCATCTCTTGGTTGCCACGGTTTGTTTGAATTATTTATTTTATTTTTATTTATTTTATTTTTACTATGGACACTTTTAAAGTACACATCTTGCTACATCGTTCTCACATAATGTACCATCTCAACATAAATGATGTAACCAAGGTATTGTAAAGTATTCTGATTTAAAAGAGTGTCCATGGAGTTTCTTGCCCGTTCTTCTCCATAGAGATCTACGTTAGGGAATGGGCAACTACAGTACTTTCACAGTTTTTATGCCTTGTGACTGGGACTGTAGCTATTTTTCATTGTTGTCTTTGCTTCGACAATTCAAAAGTGCCTGTAATTGGCCTATTTGAAATATATGATTTTGATTTTGATTGATTTTGATTTTATAGATTTCCTATTCAATCAGAGATCCGCTTGATTGGCCGTCGTGCGTGCCTACAAATGATATTTAAACTTAGGGTGATAAAGCAACAACGAGCTCGATTATACTTCAATTTCCCGTTTTATCACTGACGAGGTCTTAAAATATTATTATCTTACAATTAGGCAAGTATATCCATTATAATTATTGTGCTAAGCCACAAAATATCAGTTATACATATTTTCTAGTCAACAACAGACACATGGGACAATGAAATATGGTGGGGACGGACCCTTCAAGAAGCCGTCAAGCAAGCGTTCTGCACATCAAACTAAGTTACACTGCGCAAAATTTAGAGCTGGGAAACGACTTTTTTTGTGTGAAAAATCACGGTTTACGTTAGCGCTCAATATAACGCACTCAACACATTGTGCTGATGGATGCATCAAATAGTACAGGAGTCATGGTATTTAAAGTGAACTTATAACAATGAAAACTTGTATTTAAAAAAAAAAACGTGTGCTATAGTTGGAACTTTGACCCCCAATATCTCCGTAACTAGAAGGAAGAAGGTATGGTCCAGAACAAAAAAATGATCGCAATGACGGGGAGAACAAGTGCTGTTCGGCTTCATTAAGGGTGTATTTACACTATTTATATTGCTATAATCCGTAGCAGCTCAATAGAACAAAGTAAAGTTTTAGATTTAGGTTAGATTAGATAGCACATCGAGTGAGTACATTTTATTTTAAATCAAAGACTAGTTAAACACAACATTTGTACAACATGATACAAATACTTATAATCAAATCTGTAGGTACAATTTGGCGACTAATGGGAGGAGATACATTTAATATAGAGAGAGTAAAAACCCTGTGTTAGGTGTACATAAACATTGCCTTTATAAGGTCTTAAAACACACTACTTTAAAATACAACAATCAGAAAAATACAGGCTTATTTATTTTCTAAAGTTAACATTCAGAAGATATTATTTGTCATTCCAAAATATTTTACAAAATATAACAGCAAACAGCAAGGACAAATTTAAAGTACCATAACGCTTGGTTAACCACGAGTGAGGAAACCGGTTTATCAAATAGACAGTGGGTTGAGAGAGCTGCCCAACCCCAGGCCCGCGGACCCTAAATTGGTCCGCCAACGCATTTGAATTGGCCCGCCAAAACTGGTCAGCTGACGATAGCCTTTCATTGTAAAGGCGACGGATTGTGAAGCCTTGCCACCACCCCTGATGTGACGTTGCTTACTGCTGCCGTGTTTACCAGTACATGACGCTATGAGGTGGACTAAGTTCAGCAGTCGAGGAGTTAATCCTGATAGGATTAGTTACTGGAATGTTAACATTTGTTTAATACTACGACTATTTAGAGCTAGACCAAACTAACGACCAGTGGTCCACATTGGCCCTGGATCGAAGAATTTGGAAGTCATGGAGAGAGGCCTTTGCCCAGCAGTGGGATGACACAGGCTAGCAGTATCAGTAAGACGTGGTGGAATTCTAACTGTAACCTGGCGTTATTATGGCACACACGTGTCTCGTTCGGGGTTCACTGCCCCCGTAGCATGACCACCGTAGACAAGGATTTCTTTGACTGAAGAATCGACAAAATTACAGATAGTGCAAAGGAATCTGTCATTTTGTCGACACAATCTATCATTTTGTCGATTCTTCTGTCAAAGAAATCCTTGTCTACGGTGGTCATGCTACGGGGGCTGAATAGTTTCGGAGTTCATCTTCCACAAAACGTTCAGTTTAAATTAAAACTAATCGTAAAACCCCGATAATAACCACGGTAGTGTTACATGCACATTTGTTTACATCAATAGTATACTGAGTGGAAAGGATATCGACGCGAAAACGGTTACCACGTATATTACCATAGACACGCTAAGAAGATCGGTTATTAAAAAAAAACAGCTGTTTCCTACAAAGAACAATACTTACACGGTCAAAATGTATGGAACAGTAGTTTTTTTTTTTAATCGATGAAAATTTTTTTTTCGTTGGCTCTGAATGATGAGCTGAATACGTGGTAATCGTTTTCGCTTCGGTATCCATTCTACCCAGAATACATTCACATTAGTGACATTAAACAAGACACTAATATCAACAAACGACGGCTGAAATTGCAAAAGAAGTTAATCATGCGGTTGGATTTTCAACTTTCGACGCTGAGTTGAACGTTGAAATTCGTAAAAGTCTAGGCTTGTCCATTTATAACGAGCAAATAATAATCAACCTTAGGCTGATAAAGCACAAAGTCTAATATACGTTGAAAAGTCACCAATGTGAACATAGCTACAAAAATTGCAAGATACAGAGATACTTGGTATTCCGTAGCTGAAGAAGACTCCAATCGGCCGAAGCAGGACTCCAAGCTACATCCAAGCTTAACCGTCGGTGTCATCACTCTGCACACCATCCTGCTCACTCCCCTACATTCGCCTATCGCCGTCTCCCTCGCACCTTCTTGCGGCACGGCCAATTACAGAAACAGGTCAGCTCGCAGCACGGCGTCGGCGATGTCGAACGTTCGTCCTAGGAAACCAAACGACCTAGCTTGATCTAGACTCTGGTCTAGATCTTCTGTTAGGCATTAGAGCCCTACCTAGCATACGAAGGCAGTAGTTCCGCGTAAGGTTGAAAACCGCCTGGCAGTTGGCGAGTTTGAAGGGAACATGGAATCTTGCCAGTACGGGCGTACATGTACGTACGTTTTCGACGCGTAATCAATTTTATTTTGAAGTTATAAAAATCTAATTATTACTCTGACATCTACGTTCACAATGAGTGTTAGTAACTCTTACTCTATATTAGTATTATAACAATAAAAATTAACAAAAATCCGTTAACCTTAAAACAAATATGGGCGCAATTTGAGATGAGAGATAAAGATAGTTACACTTTTTTAAAAAAAAACATTACAGATTTAACTAAAATACCGACATTTTATGATTTTAAGCGTTTACTTCGTTTAAGAAAATTGAAGTTTTTATTGAATTGAAGTTAAATAATCAACTTTTTTTTTAACCGTTTAGCGAGAACGCTGACGACCAATTTCTGGGGACCGATGACGATATTTTCTGTGAGTTGTCGTCAGTACTTAGTATCAAATCTTAGTCTCGACAACACTTTTCAGCGTTACAAGCCTATTATTTACGATCGTATGCGTTCTTCCTCTTACAAAATTACGTCTTAGTGTCTATCCACAGATGGCGACTTTAAAAACGGTATATAATTTCAGTACAATACAAAAAAAAAATCAACCGGTTAGTAACAATTTTCTAAAACTAAGTGTTAGTATACAGAATCGATTCAAGTCATTTAAAGATTTTTACAAAAAAAAAACATATCTTACCGTAGGGAGTCAAAATGTTGAACAAGAAAGAAAAAATCCAAAAAATGAAACTTTTTTCTAAATCTTATTTTACAAATACGAGTCGCCATGTGCTATGCGCCAGCCGAAAACACTACTCGCAAAGCCGGTATGGTGGTGGTCGTTAGGAAAAGATGCGCCTCCCTACTCGCTCGCGTTCGTGGCCGTACCAACACTATACTGGATGTTTTCACTGATCGGTGGCCATGCTGCAAAGGTGGGTGCGGCTTCATGCCGTAATTTAAATTTTGTTTTAGCCTGTACTAACATTAGTTTTTTAAGTACATTGTTACTAACAAAATATGGACCTAGTTTGAAATAAATGTTTATTATTATTATTAATACGAAAAATGAAAGTAAAAATCCGGAATTTAAGAAATACGTTTAAAACTTCAATACCAGAACTTTGTAAAATTCTGTTATTTTGAAAAGAAAAACCATAGTTTCTCCCCGGTTCTTCTCCATAGAAAAGGATAAATTGGAACTATGCACCTAAGTTAAATAAAAAAAATAGTGCTTTAATTCAGGCAAAATACCCATACACAACAAAAAATAGTAAATTGAGATTAAATAAAAACAGTAAAGTAGAAAATCATAGAAAAATATCATAACCCGATGCTCTGAGCATTGTCAATGTTATGAATAAATACATATGTTAAAAAAAACCTGTCCGATCAATGAGGGGATTATTAGGTATCGAAATTAGATTCTATTTATATTATCCTTTTTGAACAACCAGTAAAAAAAAAATACCCCTATAAAAATTGAATAAAATTACATGGCAACACTGAGGCGCGGGCGTCGACACTCCGGTTGCTACTCGGGTAGTGACGTCATAAGCTAACAATAGACGATCGAAAATACTAATGCCAAAGATGATTTTGTCACGTTTTAAAAGGTCGTAAAATTTAAGGAAAATGGTGGTAATTTGGCCAAGGGGTATTACTAACTGGGTTGTGAGGTCAGATAGATACAGGGATAGTCGCTCCATGTAAAATACTGGTATTCAGCTGCCTCTGGTTAGAATGGAAGCCGACCCCAATATACTTGGGAAAGGCTAGGCAGATGATGATGATGATGTTGGTAATTTGGGCACAAAACTCATGCATTTTAAAATTCATTACTATATTTACTTTCATGAATAATTATTTTAATTGGACAGGGTTTTTTTTTAATATTGTATAAATGCATCTTTGTATTGCATATTCCTGTTAACCTTCCTTCCATTGTTATCGTTGTATAACTCTTATACCAAATGAGGGTCAGCACAAACATCAGTGAAATGCTCAATAACGAATGCTGATGTTCGCTGTCAAGTTTGGAGAGTAAATATACCAAAGCAAGAAATAAGACACGCTATTTCGAGCTTTATGTTGGTTGTGATTTAGTTCAAACTTCATTGTTAAAGGATCAATGAAAGATGAAACATTCGTTACGTTTAGGCATGGTTGCACCATTAATCACTAAATGCATTTAACGCTAAACTTATTTAAAACATCATTCGGTGTGCCAACTTTGACAGAAATTTTAAATGAGCTTTTTAACGCAGCTTCGCTCGTGTTAGCTCATGGGAGCTCAAGGATAATGTAGCTTCTCATTAGTAAAAGAATTTTCGAAATCAGATCGGAAGTTCAGAAGATTATTCCTCTACATCCAAACTATACCTCTTTATAATATTAGTACAGAAGCGTAGTAAGTGGGTGTAAAAATACTCTTAACAAAGCCGAAAGGCACTTGTTCTCCCCGTCATTGCGATGTTTTTTTAGTTCTACAACATACCTGGGAACATTCTAGTTACGGAGATATTGGGTTCAAAGTTCTAACTTTTTCACAGGATTTTTTTTTTTTAATTATAAGATTTTAATGTTATACCTTTACTTTTAAGACCTCCATGACCCCCGTACTATTCAATGCATCCATCAGTACAATGCTTTGAGTGCTTTCCATCGAGTCCTACCTTAATACGTGATCTTTCACCCCAAAACAAAATCGTTTCCCAGCAATAATTTTTGCGTGGAGTTACTTAGTTTGATGTACAGAATGCTTGGTTGACGACTTCGTTTACACCTTGTATACAACATTATTTTTAGTATGTGCGAAACCTGAATATAGTTTGTTCAGAATAAGTAACTGAATCGATTCCAATAATTTTAAACCATGTTATATTTTTTCCCATAAATATTTAAAAAAGTTAAAAGTTGGACACCGAGCGAATTTAAGTACCTATCGCAATAATTTAGGTACCTACTGCCAAATTATTATTTTCAATGAGCTCAAGACGACGCTGGAGGCGCGCGCTGCGTGGTGACCACGAGTTTGTGTGGACAACTAGGTAACAAAACAAGCTTATAACTTTGTGATTTTTCAAGATACAGTTTTGAAATGTACATAGATTCTTTACATAAAAATACTTGACACGTGTATCAGGTTTCGCATTTACTAAAACTAATGTTGTATAGGTTTAGTGCTAAATGCATTTTATGATTAGTGTTGCAAACGATCCTTAACCTGTTTCTACAAGTACCTTAATAAGCGGCACGGGAGCATTGCCCTGATGTCTCGCAGCGGAATGTTCTTCTAGCACGATGTTGTCGGGCGAGTCGGGGACCGCGAACCGGTACAGGGACTCGGGGGGCAGCTTCAGAGGGTGCTTGCGCTCCAGGTCGAGGAGTATGCTGGAAAGATAGAAGAGGGAGGTGTTACAATAATCTAAACAGCAAGCAAAGCACTCACTTCTCAAGCAGGCACTTTACGTTGAGCATTTTAAATCATTACCACTGCGCTCAAAATGATATAGATTCTGTTCCGGTTCATGAGGAAACCGACATGTCCTGGGACTCAAAATGTGAAAACATTTGACATCCAACATGGGTTATAGCCGAATCCATCTCATGGAGAAGAGGCCTGTGTCCCAGCTGAGCAAACACGATTATGCTTATGGACTAGGAAGGCGGTGGCAGGTGGAGTAAAACCGTAACCGAGTGGCGTCCAAGGACTGGAAAGAGAAGCGTTGGTTGTCCGGCGGCGAGATGGGCAGATGACATTGTTGCCATCGCGGGTAAATTCTGGATGAGGCTGGCACAGGAGCGTGGAGATTGACACAGGCAAAGAGTGGCCCGTATCCAGCAGTAGATGAAGCCTGGCCGTGGATGATGATGATTACTATGCTTTAAATGCAGGCTGATGATAACGAGCCCCGCCTGTCCGGGAACCGGTCCAGCATAGGCTTGGTGTTCAGCATGACGAGGTTGCACATCCAATTCCGCTTCTCAGCACAGGATGCGCAGGAGAGCGCCACGGCGAGACCCGCTCTGGGGCAGAGCTCTACTGTGCATTGGAGAAAGGAAAAACTCCATAACACTTGGTCCGACCTGGGGATCAAACCCAGGACCCCACGACCAGCAGCTGCGGTCAACGAGGTTGATGGAGTCGGTGGGGGAAGAATACCTTACCATAGTCTGCAATGGGCGTCGACCGTGTTTCCTAGTATCGATTTCTTATAAATTGAAAGAGGCAACGCAACAGACCTCGTGTATGGCGGGACGATCTTGGCTAACTTAACGAACGTGAGTCCTGGATTCCCATCCAGGAGTCATGGAGGTCTTTGCCCTACAATGGGAAGACGCAGGCTAACAGCAACTGCAGGATGATGATGTTCCTCACCTGTCCAGGAACCGATCAAGCATAGGCTTGGTGTTCAGCATGACAAGGTCGCACATCCAGTTCCGTTTCTCGGCACAGGATGCGCAGGAGAGGGTCACGGCGGGGCCCACACGAGGACACAGCTCCACCAGGTGACGACCCTCTGGGACAGAAAAGAGAGGTGTTTTAATTATTATAGCATACATACGACGGGCTAGTGGCTAAATAATTAAAGCCGCAGGGGCGATCTTCGAGGTTAAGCAACGCTTGCCGAGGTCGCTCCGTGGATGGGTGACCGTTTAATTAATCCTTTTAACAAGACCGCGTCGAGCCTCGGAAACCGTTGCTTCCAGCTGTCATTCTTTACTGGTCATAACTTCAGAAGCCTGACAACCAGTCTTATCAAGCGTTACCACTTCATGTAAAATACTGGTATACAGGTGTATTCAGTTAGACAGGAACCTAAGCCGATCCAAATATAGTATAGCAATATAATGCATGGTCACCCATCCACGGACCGATCTCGGCAAGTGTAGCTTAACCTTCAGTTCGTATATATGCATATAAATACCTTCAGTATCAGGTCTATCGACGAGCTCCAGTTTCCTGATGTGCAGCTTCTCCTTGAGCTTGAGTTGTTGCGCGCCGCCCGACCCTGAACCGCTGCCGCTACTGTTCACTACCTAATGGGATGAAGATATGGGCGTTAGCAATGATGTTATACGGTAAAAGGGCTAGGTTATTTAATTATTTAACACTTCAAGCACAAAAGTACAGAGGCGGACTTAATGCCATAGGCATTTTCTACCAGTCAACCTTTGGGCGATGCAGAGACAAGCACGGTTGGCACAAGGCTAAGTCGTCCAGGCCTAAACCTTTGAGCCAGTTATTGTATTTTGAACTTTATTCCGACGAGCGTCAAGTTGTAATATGACGGCACGGTTGGCGCAGTGGCTGAGTGATCGGCTACTGCAAAAAGTTACATCTCCCACCTTTTGGCAAGTTTTAGAAGGATTTATTCGTTCATGAGCTATCAGATTTAACATCCTGAACGGCGTAGATTACACAAAATCAACACTTCATGGTGGAGAGGTGGAAAATTTTCAAAAACTTTAAATGTTAGATTTCTCAAAACCTACCCAGTTTGGACCACAAGTTATTGGGTCAAAATTGTTGCAAATAAGGTCTAGTATCACCCATTTCAAGGAATGCACCCAATTACCAGTCACCTTGTATGTACCTATACTAATATAGTTCATTTAATATTATTGCATGATGTGTCTATTGTATCATATTGTACACTATGCTTGAATCATATTGCTTGTAGTATTAGAATAAACAGTGTAACAATTGTAGATAGGTAAATAAATAAATATTATAGTATAAAATCCACTCACAATGCTAGTAATAGGCTTGCACAGTAGCAGTAGTCCATCGAACAGGTACGCGCGTCGCTCCGCTATCCGTTTGCCCGGACCGATCTTGGACAGCGTGTCCTCTGTAACAATTAATGTTAAAACATAAGTTATTTGACATGAGAAGACGTACCATCAATACAACATTATTTTTAGTATATGCGAAACCTGAATATAGTTTGTTCAGAATAAGTAACTGAATCGATCCCAATAATTTTTAAACCATGTTATATTTTTTCCCAAAAATATTTAAAACAGTTAAAAGTTGGATAACGAGCGACTTTGAGTACCTATCGCAATAATTTAGGTACCTACTGCCAAATTATTATTATCAATGAGCTCAAGACGAAGCTGGAGGTGCGCGCTGTGTGGTGACCACGTTTTTGTGCGGACAACTAGGTAACAGAACAAGCTTATAACTTTGTGATTTTTCATGATACAGTTTTGAAATTTTGTACATAGATTCTTTACATAAAAATACTAGACACGTGTATCAGGTTTCGCATATACTAAAACTAATGTTGTATAACAGAAGAACAAGATACTTAACACAAAGAAAAAAGGAAGAAACAAAATACTTATGCCAAGACCTAAAACGCTACTTACTAATACTTTCGCTAAAGCAACGTTTAGAGATCTTGGCCTTAGTTGATTTGACACAGACTAATATACACGGTGGAAGGGACTCCGTCGCACAGACAGCTGCTGCGTGTTCATGTTCAGTACATCATTCTGAACCGCTAGAAAAAAACAGCTGTTCCATACATTTTGACAGTGTAGGTATTGCACTTTTGTTGGAAACAGCTGATTGGTACCAGGGACAATTCCGGAATTCCACGGCAGGCGAAGCCACCGCCATTAGCTAGTATCACATAATTAGACTTTTATGTTCCCACTGTTGAGTCATAGCATATGCCTCTGTGGCTCCGTGAGAGGGAGACACGTACTCGGACGGGTTGGTGGATTTCACATGTCTTTGAATTTAGCCTCTAGCTAGAACATATCGATTTCCTCACGATGTTTTCCTTTACCGTTTTGAGAGTTGTTTCATAGAATTGCAGTCAGCCTAATTTTTTTTTTTTTTAGCCTGTTCTGTCCCACTGCTGGGCATAGGCCTCCCCCAATTCCTTCCATGTACTCTTTTCCCGCGCCTCCTCGGGCCAGCCCTCGCGGTACGCGTCCAAATCGTCTCGCCACCTCTTTCTGGGCCGGCCTCGGCGGCGCCGTCCGTCTTCCGGCAACCATCGTGTGGAGACTTTCGCCCAGCGGTCATCGTGCATACGGCTGACGTGACCCGCCTAATAAAAACATAAAAATAAACGAACCTCGGATAAACTCATTGCAGCACTGTCCGATATCCCTGATATCCCAGTTGTCTACTATCCGAGCCAGCTCGTTGCATTTCTCTATGGCTAGTTGCCGTCGCGTTCTGCTCGCCATGCGTAGTGTTGCGTCCCTATAATAATTGAAAATATGGAATAAATATTACTAGGAAGTCCCATGTAATAGGGGGCGCGCCTATTGCCATCAACCGCCTACTGAGAAATTCCTGATGGAAAAACCCAATAACACTTTGCCCGACCTGTGAATCGAACCCAGGACCTTATGCTCAGCAGTCGCGCTTGCGACCACGAGACCAACGAGGCGATCAGTATTTTATTTACAAAAGCAGATAATTATATTGTCAGCTAATCTTTATAAAGTACTCACATTTTTGGTCCATTTCCTAGCGCTTTTATTAGTAACTTTTTGATTGGATGTAAATTGCATTCCACCTGCCGACAAAAATACAAAATTAAAGCTATGTTAACAACTCATAAAAACGAAAATCAAACTTTTATAAACGAAATATTAAAAAATCGTACGCAAAATGCGTATGAAGGTGGAGTTGTCACCAGCTGCATATACAATACAATAAAAAAGATTTTGAATACCCTAAGTTGACCCTATTTACCCCAAATTGACCCTTCATACCCTTAAAGTAACAAACTGACCTGTTTAAAGCTCTCTCTGTCTTCAGCTGCAGGAGTTATCTGTAATAACATGATTAGGATAACAGAAATAAACAAAATAAAAAAATTAAAGAAAGATTGATTAGCAATGTTACCGAATAAAAAGTGATAAAATAACATAAAAACGGGTTACTAAATAATAAAATTTACATAATGAGAAAAATATTACGTTACATAAACCAAAAAATAATAAACACACATCATGC
The DNA here is from genome assembly GCA_905163415.1 of Noctua fimbriata. Taxonomy (NCBI): domain Eukaryota; kingdom Metazoa; phylum Arthropoda; class Insecta; order Lepidoptera; family Noctuidae; genus Noctua; species Noctua fimbriata. Next base: position 9,123,753 of record LR990951.1, read on the forward strand.
CTGATATTCCTAAACACTTTGGGATTGGCCCCATATTTCACCAATTTATATTAAGTCCCAAGTATAAATTTTGACTGCGGGCTGTTAGCCTACGTCATCCCACTGCTGGGACAAGGCCTCCCCCATGAGTTTTACATTTTTCAATCGAGGCCTAACGTGGACTACTGGTGATGAAGATGATGATGCCATCTACCTGATTTCGGCCACAACGACTACATTCGATGGCTTTCTAGAGCCTGCTTTGGTGTGCCCATTTAACTATTGCATAAACGGTTCAATTTTCTGTAGCGCATTTACAATGTGTTATCTCCAGAACCATGGCATCTGTTTGAAAAATTCTTTCACCAATTGAAAGGTATATTATTCCGGATGGACATAGGCTACATTTTACCGGGTAACGTAGACGAAGCCGCGCACAGAAGCTAGTCTAACCTAAAAAGATGGAAGAAGATAGTGCACCGACCTGCTTGAAGCTCTCGCGGTCCTCACTAGCGGGCGCGATCTGCAGCAGAGCTAGCACATAGTTGTGGTATAAGAAGACGTGTGCGACTGGAGCCAGCAGTAGCTTGGGCAGGTAGTACTTGACGGCTAGGCGGAACCCGTGACCGGCTGTGTCTAGGCGTTCTGATAGCTGGAAAGAAATTATTACTAGAATTATTTTCCGAAGACAGGTTGAGGCGTACAGTTGGTCTATGAAACATCTAGACCATACAAAGGACCGCAAGAAGCAGCACAAGACGGAATTATGTTTTAGTGTGATTCTTGAGGTATGTTCTTGTGTGCGGAGATAAATAAAAGTTTGTACACTGACTCAGTAAAGTTTACAGGTTATTGGAAGAACTGAGAACAGTAAGGGTCAATTCACACCGAAGTGGCAGCGGTCGGCAGCGCAATGTCACTTTCAAGCCATATATTTACAAAGACGCGCGGCCGCTCGCGGCGCCGCGAGCGGCCGCGCGTCTTTCAAACGATACTATGCCTTTCCTAATGGAGATAAAGCATAAAATGGCTTGAAAGTGACATTGCGCTGCCGACCGCTGCCACTTCGGTGTGAATTGACCCTAAGAGTGAAGAATAGCAAAGGATAGACAGAAAGAGTAGACAGATAGAAAGCACTAGGTACACTATAATAGCGGTTCGTAAGCTAAAGCGGTGGCGCTAGCAAGGCGATAAGCTGACTGGCTCAGGGATGCGAGCCCCCACCTCGCACATTAGACAATGGAGCGAACAGGCCACCGACCGGTTAGGTAGGTAGTAGGTAGGTCGGTTGGTCACTAATAACAATTATGGTCTGCATGTCCGTCCGCATATACATACATTTTTATTTTGCATTTTAAAAGATACGTTTACAATTTACATAGGTTATTAATCTACGCCACAATGTCGCTAACCTTACGTTTCGGCCACATAATTATATTTTTGACTGAAGATGCGTTACTGAGCAGGACAAAAATTCACATCCTTTCAGCCGATGCCCACTTAAAGACATAAGAATAAGCCTTTCTACATTCAATACTTAAACCCAGACATCCCACAAAAACGTCAAACAAGAAACTTACCACAGGATCGTCGACAATGCTCTGCAGCGCTTCCCGCGACTCCTTCCTTGTGACTATGTTGGCGTAGCGGACGTAAGCACGGAATTCTTCTACTTCTGCCAGTTCTATAAACACACAATTCACATATAATACAGTTGATTTGAAAATTAAAACATTTAGTATGACATATCATCATCATTTCAGCCGAAAGACGTCCACTGCTGGACATAGGCCTCCCCCAAGTGTCGCCACATTGACCGGTCCCGTGCGACTCGCATCCAGCGGATCCCTGCAACCTTCACCAGGTCATCGGTCCACCTAGTGAGAGGCCTTCCAACGACATATCGCTTGTAGGTTATACAGGGTGGAAGGGACACCGACGCTAAAACGATTACCACGTATTCAGTACATCATTCTGAAACCCCCACACAGAAATATTTCATCGGTTATTAAAAAAAAAACAATCAGCTGTCTCGAGTTTCAAGTTTTTTTTTTTAAATACATGTTTTTTATAAAGATTTTTAAACACCTCCACGACCCCCGTACTTCTCAATCCATCCATCAGCACAATGCTTTGAATGAGTTACATCGAGACCTACCGTAAAACGTGATTTTTCATCCCAAAAAAAAAGTCGATTCCCAGCAATAATTTTTGCGTAAAGTTACTTAGTTTGATGTACAGAATGCTTGGTTGACAACTTCGTGAAGGGTCTGTTTACACGCTTTACACTTTACTGACTAAGATAGTAGTATAATAATATAGTTGGGAATAGGCTAGGTAGATGACGTACCTTCGAAGCAGCTGCCGATGTAAGGAGTGGGCGAGTCTTGTGACATCTCCATCGCGTCTTCTAGATTACCGAGCAAAGTCACCGTCAACTCGTAGATGTCCACAATGTTGCCGAATATTAACGATATTGCCTGTGGACAAAATAATGGGAACAAGATTAATATTGGTAGGGTAACCTAAGTGTGCGTGTAATGGAGTCAACATACAAATCACCCAGAAAAAGTATGCGCTTCGGCAATCATCGTCTATCTTCGGAACTACGAATTTCTAATATTGAGATCTAATACTGTAATACTGTGTCTATTTATATTGCTGTAACAAACATTGACGGAATTTAGGAAATTGTAGAACTCATAGAAATTGTAGAAAGATAACGATATGCGACCGAAGCACGTGCATTACTACAAAGTGCAACGACGTTGTGCTAGAAAGGAAACACGAAAATTAACGAAATGCATACTTTTTCCGGTTTGACTGTACACATACATGTTGTATTAATGGAGCCTATTATTGAATATAATTCAACTATAAAATTCCTGGTTATCCTTAACGGATACAAATCCACATTTCACTACGGTATCCACATTTCAGTTATAAATGAGAAATTATTGATCAATGTTGTTTGTTCCATTACTTTTTTAAACAAACACACTTTTACACATATTTTTTTAACTGGTTGAGTTTGGTTTCAATTATCCGATTACTTTGTGGAGAAATACCAGTTTGTTTTGGTGTGCTGTGAGTGGCGTCCAGTGATGAGTGGTATGCTGTGTCCTGCGTGCGGTACATACACCCTAGCTTCTAAACATCTCTCCTCTGCGCTTTGCACATCTCCGCATAGTTTCGATGGATTCACCCTAGCTCTAACGCATCTCCCCTCCTCTCCGCTTTGCACATCTCCGCACGTCTCCGCTTCGGTGGAGTCCAGCTCTTAGGCGGTGGTGAACCATAAAACCAAGAATTCCACTCACCCGACTATCCTTATCCAGAATCTTCTCCAGCTCATCCTTGAAAACCCTGATGATAAGGTTTAGATCCCTCAAGAAATGCTTCTCATCAGTGAGCAGGTCCCGCACTAGCTCCGCGTAGGAGAGGGAACCGCGGCGCCCGCGACGCTCTGTGCCGCTGTTAGAAGTTTCAGAGGTTGCCAGTTCGGATTCTTGGTAGAACATGTCCATAAGAACCTGCGGGGATGGCAGAAAATGGTTCAGTTGACACATAACATCACGTCTGTAATCCCCGAAGGGTTAGGCAGAGGTGTACCTAATAGTACACCCACATTTCACCAGTTATGTTTAAGTCCCATGTAATAGCGAGCATATTAATATCAACCGGAAACAAATCCAGACTCCGTGACAGCTACTGAAAAATTTCTAGTGCAAAAAACCCATAAAGACTGCCTGAACTGGAAATCGAAACCTGAGGTCCTCCTCATGCTCACCGACCAATGAGGCGAAGATTTTTTTTTACGCTACATGGGGTGGAAGGTACACCGATACATTTTGACCGTGTAGGTATTGCAGTTTTGTAGGAAACAGCTGTTTTTTTTTTTAAACCGATATAGAAATTATATGTAGGGGGGCTCAGAATGATGTACTGATTACGTGGTAACCGTTTTGGCGTCGGTGTCCCTTCCATCCCGTATAGGCTTGTGCTGATGTGCACTAGAATGTTTGACACAAACCTTATCGGCGCACATAGCAGTCTTGATATCCCGGCACGTGATGGTGTCATAGCCCGACTTCTGGGAGATCTTCTTGACATAGTTGCCGGCGAGTCGCAGGATGTCGCTCGTCATGAACTCCAGCACTGCCGTTATGAACTGCGAGACTGATACGTCGATTTTGTAGAGAAGTACCTCCTGGGGAATGTAATAATCATGTTATGGGTAATAATCACAAACATCAGGCCTTGTAATCTCTGAAGGGTTAGGCAGAGGTGTACCTACAAGTACACCCACCACATTTCGCCGGTTATGTTTAAGTTCCAAGTAATAGGGGGCGAGCCTATTGCCATCAACCGCGCACGCATCCAGGCTCCGTGGCAGCTACTGAGAAATTCCTGATGGAAAAACCCAATAACACTGCCCGACCCGGGAATCGAACCCAGGACTTCGTGCTCAGCAGTCGCGATTGCGACCACTGGACCAACGAGGCAGTCGATGAAGATAAGTTTCTAAGATAATTGAGTTTATAGTGCACAAGTGTATGCAATCCCTCTTCCCTTACTCTCATAGTCCGGGAGAGAAATTCGACACGACGAAGAGAGATCAAGCTCAAGATCATCATCTGCCTAGCCTTTCCCCAACTATGTTGGGATCGCCGGATGCAGCTAAATACCAGTGTTTTACATGGAGCGCCTACCTATCAGACCTTCACAACCCAGTTATTACTGGGTAATACGATACCCTTTGGTAAGATCAGGCGCAAGATATTCCAAATCAAAACTAAAGTCTTCTGGGCTTTTATTGAAAAACTCAATAACACTTGGTTCTCCTAAGTTCGTTTCCCAACGAACTTAGGAGACGCTCAGCAATCGAGCGTGCGACCACGAGACCAAAGAAGCAGTTGAAAAAGATTATGAACCTGGTAGGGATGTCTCAGTCAAAGCATTTATTTCGATTCTGCCAGTTACAGACACTAAAGAAACCCAAGCTTAAGAATGAATGTTATCCTCTCACAGTAAGGTCCCTTTCTCGATGATAATGACTTATTGTTTACCTTCTGCAGCAAATGATGCAGCTTATCGCACGGTATCATGGGCTTGCGCCGCTTTATGGTGACGAGGTCCCGCGCCTCCGTGATGGCCCACTTGTCTAGGGGGGTCGGAAACGTGCGGGCCACTCGCTCTTCCACATCCTGGAGGAAAACGATACGGTTAAAAAAATATTTCAAGACCTGGTAAAAGTTGAGAACCACGATAAATTAAGGTATGCTACGCACTTGTTCGGGTACAAGAATATTAGATCGAAAAATGTCTGTTTAAGAACAAAACTGACCTAAACCAATTACTAGACATACTCGTATATATCTGAATCACGTTCGAGTCGGCACAAGTCGCGTTAAGCCAGCAGCTTTTTCCTGAACTCATATCTACATAATATATTCAGTTGAGCCGCACGGCTGTCCGTTAGGGAACACAGTGACTCCACATTTTGAATGACGCACTCAAGAGACACATTCAAAGGCTAAATACTCTGTGGCATGACGTTCGTGTCAATTCTGGCATCGGAAGATTACCGAAGCGCAAACCTTCTCTGGTACAACTGTAAAATTAAACCAGTAAATGTATGCGCTTCGGTAATATTCCCAAAATTAAACAGCTTAAGGATTCTCATATTGATATATTACTACTGTTACATTGTAATATTACCTGTACAGTAAGCGGCGAGGGCACAGCACATAGTAAGGCGAGGAGTCGAAGACACAGGGACTCAACATATTGCAGGGCGCTCTCTTCGGCCGTGAGCGTTGGGTGCTCGTGGTCGAGTACCTGTAAAGATAAGGTGGTTATTGGAGATAACATAACATTACGCCTGTAATCCCCGAAGGGTTAGGCCGAGGTGTACCACGTAGTACACCGATATTTCGCCAGTTGTTATTGGTCTTCGAAATTTGCCCCAATTGCCCCAATTTGTGTCCTGGATCCTAACATTATTTTTTGTACGGTAGGTTAAGGTAAAAGTTGTACAGAATTGTTGACCGTATAAAATATGTATACAGGGTGTAAACAGACCCTTCACATAGCCGTCAACCAAGCATTCTGTACATCAAACTAAGTAACTTTACGCAAAAATTATTTCTGGGAATCGACTTTTTTTTTGAGGTGAAAAATCACGTTTTAAGGTGGGACGCAGAAACGATTACCTCGTATTCAGTATACAGGGTGTAAACAGACGAAGCCTTCACGAAACCGTCAACCAAGCATTCTGTACATCAAACTAAGTAAGTTTCCGCAAAAATTGTTGCTGGGAAGCGACTTTTTTTTTTGAGGTGAGTAATCACGTTTTACAGTAGGACTCGATGGAAAGCACTCAAAGCATTGTGCTCATGGATGGATTGAATAGTACGGGGGTCGTGGGGGTGTGTAAAGTAAAAATCTTACATTAAAAAATGTATTTAAAAAAACTTGTGAAAAAGTTGGAACTTTGACCCCCAATATCTCCATAACTAGAAAGGCTCCCAGGTATGGTCAAGAACAAAAAAAAATATCGCAAAGACGGGGAGAACAAGTGCCTTTCGGATCTGTTAAGGGTCTATTTACACCCTTTATATTATTAGACAAATGCCTTTTTTACCCGACTGTGGCGAAGCCAAAAGGAAGGATTATGATTTTAGCAGCCTATGTATATAGGTATATTTGTATTAACGTATATTCCTCCGTAGTGCCTAAACTATTCATCCGATTTTGATGAATAAGGTGTCAATCGATTCGTTATTATGGCCCGGGTAACATAGGCTACATTTTAACCGACTTTAACAAAAGGGGGAGTCGATTTTACCTTGTAAACCCCGAATTTAATTAGAGCGTGATTTTTCAGTAGTCTGCTTTTTAGTTGTAGTATACCACACAAATTCTTGTTATTGATTAAAACTGGGCGACAGCTAAATTAATGCACTTATTCACTAAAATGTTGCCTAGTGTGGAACGCTGAAAATCTAACGGCTGGCTTTAATCTGGGCCCTAGACAGCCGTTATATTTTCAGCTTTCGGTGCAGAGACGAGCGTTGAATATCCAGCAACACGCTTTTTAACTTAAATACCCTTTTTTTTTTTTTTAGGATTGGAAATCATCAAATGACCCCCCCCCGCTCTGGGCGGAGCGGAAGGGAGTGTCAGACTTGTACTGACTAAAACCCATCCATGTTCCTTCTTTGCCCTTTGTGTTCCAGGGCTGCGGTATCTCTTTCGAACAGTCCCGCAGCCCTGGCAGGCATCGGCCCGTGCGGACCCCTACGTGGTTGCTGACATCTCTTTGAGGCGCGCGTGGAACACGAACGCGCCGTCGACACGGCCTGTCGTCATAAGACGGCCGGACGGCGAGCTAGCCCATAACTCGCCGTCCACAGGCCCGCGCCTACGGTGGCCGGGGGCCACCACGTGACCCCCGACGCCCAGGGCGTCTCCCGCGGCGGCTGGGACGTGAGGCTCTTTCCCTCTCACGTTCCGCCACCTCCTTCACTAGCATGACTGCTTCGCAGAAGGAGGTGACGACTTCCCATTCCCTCTCGCTCCGGACCATGGCTTGAACCAGGGCCGGGCGCGAGAGGTCGCCGCCGCAACTTAAATACCCTGAGAACAAAAGTATCCTCACACGAAATTTGTGTTTTGTGGGAAATAACAAAATTGTGTTCGTGTATTAGTTCGCGTTCGCGGAATTCATGAGACGAAGTGTTTTCGTTTGTCCTTTTCTAGCACGATATCGAAATTTTTTGATCATTTTTTCCCCATGTTATTTGGAGTAGTTTTAGACATTTCAATTCACCGTAATTTTGAGTTAGTTCACTTTCTATCTGACTGTGCCCGTATTACAGAACATCACTCAATACTCAAGCATTACTTAAAACTAGATTCAAGCGATTTGATTAGTTAGTGTTACTACAAAGGGCCATTTGTCTCTTGCGAACATTAAGTCGCCGAGTTGGGCTGCGGAACGGAGAAACTGAGAAATATTAACCAATAGGATGGCATACTGGAGTGGAGTGGAGATTTTATGCAATCCTATTGGTTAATATTCCTCAGTTTCTCCGCTCCTCAGCCTCGCTCCGCTTCAATGGACAGGCAGCCTTACGGTTGCATTCATTCAGTAGGTATATTGTTACATTTATCAGTTGTAAGTGATTCCACGCAACGAAAAATGTAGATTTTTTTTTTTTTTAATACCGGCCTCTTGTCTACTATCCTGAATATAATTACATGGATGTAGAATAATCACTGAAACTACTCATTCAATTTCAGAAATTCCTTCACTATTACCAAGTGCCATAGAATATGTTTTTCAGCTCTGTCACACTCGCTCATTGCATGCTACCGATATCACCCTGCCTACTATTAATATTATTATCCTAGAGATATTTAGGTAACTCTAGGTTTCCTTATGACTGTTTTCCTTAACTATGCTTCCAATTAAAGTTAAATGATTCTATAATAATTCTAAGTAGGTCAGTCACATTATTTTAAGGGCTTTATAATTTTTTTATTATTGCCTTTGTAGGCACTGCAAGGCAATCTCAATCAATTCAAATCATTATAGAATTAACTTTTACGAGTTTGTTTTCATTGATTATTTAGTTTCTCAATTGATTATGAGTTATTCATTCTCATTATATTTAATAACAATTAATAAATGGTTAATGAATCATTGTCAATGAATAAAATTATTTGTTATTTCTATACATTCATTACAAGGATATATTTTCATTGCCATTTAATTATAACAATATTCATTTTATTTTAATCGTAATTTTAATTTATATATTATTATGTAATAATATAATGTAAGCTTTCAATTATCATAAATAATCAGACAATAATCTTCATGTTAATATTGACAAAACCAAAATAGTTCAATTTCAAACATGTAACTTGTCAGTAATACTACAGCAATTAAACATAATTCTGCAACCAGGACCATAGACTTTATTCTTAGGTATAGTAATTGACAATAAATTAAACTGGAAGGAACATGTAGAAAGAGTATGCAGTAAGCTTGATAAGTTTGTATATGCTCTTCACAAGTTAAGTGTCCAGTAAAACAGTCCTTAATGCCTATCATGGGTACGTTTCATCAGTATTGCGTTAGGGTCTAGTGATATGGGGTAATTCGGTGAATGTGGAAAGAGCATTCATGGTGCAAAAATAATGTATCAAGAGCCACAAATGGAGCAGAATATTTTGACCATTGCAGGCCATTATTTAAGAAATTAAAAATTCTCCCACTCCCATGTCTGTATATTTTTGAAGTTTGTCTATTTGTAAAAAAATACATTTATTTCTATTAAATGAACAAGTCTCCGAAAGACTGAACAAAAGAAATGTCGGAAAATTATTGGTATCTGCTCAGAGATTACAATTATGCAGTAGAAATGACAATTATAATTTATAATAAATTAACACAAGCCCTGAGAATGTTACTTGATTAATAAGTTTAAATGTAAAATGTTTGCTTGGCTCTTAGACACAATTAATTTTTAAATCATACATTTTGATATTGTAATTAAGATCCTAATAAAGTACTTTGACATTATTGTAAATTTTTTGACATTGTAATTTTTATTTTGACATTATGATTTATATTCTTGAATTATCCATTGATTTTTTGTTATTATAAATAATGCATTATGAATTAATCTTAACCAGTCCAAAATTATAAATTAACATAATATTCTTGAAATGTACCTAGTTTTGATTTGCATGTACCTAGCTTATTATTTAATATTTCTACACCAGCAATGGTTACACAGTATGTGTGAAACAAAATTTAATGTAAGATCTCAATGTACCATATACTGAGAAATAAATAAATACTATACTATAAATTATTTTTTTTATTACACCTTGCATACCTACTTATTTTATTAAAAGATTTTGACAAACAATACTGTTTTATTTCGACCTAGTAAAAAAGGTTGTAACAAAGCATATTTAAATCAAAATACAACATATTAATCCTTCGAGAGAGTGAGCTATTTAACATAACAAATTAAATTAATTGGAGCACAAACAAAAAAAAATCAAAATATTTCCACATTTCTAAAGATAAAGATAGAATAAACCATCAATATCACAAAAATTATATTTGAAAACCACACTAAATTAAATAATCGCACTTTAAAAAATTTAAACTCAATAAAATACTCACCCAGAGCACTTGCTACAAACATGTGAACAGACCAAATTCATTTTGCCAACTGAAGTATCCTTTGGTTTCAAGCACAAAAGTTAAACTAACCCATTATTATTATTTTTAATTAGTACTTGTTTCCTCAATAACAATATAAGAGCCAATAAGGATATATTTTAGTAAAATGATGGGGTAAAACTATGGTTACCATGGCTAATTAGACTGTTTTATGCCTTCTATGCAGTTAACGCGATTTGGTAGCGGATTTAAATAAAATAATTGAGTTTTTATTATATATTCCCCTGCAACGCTGTCAACTGGTAATGTCTCCAAGAGACTGGCGGAATTGCCATTAAAATAATTTAATTTTTTACTTCTTCCTACACTAGGTACTAAAGACCTGTTAATGTAGAATCATCCTACCCAAATTCATACTAATATTTTCCATTCGGAATGAACTCTATCTTACTGTCTGTCTTTTACCTTTCAAGCACACAGACCATGACCTGGTTAAAACACACAATTATTATCACGGTAGCACTTTCTGCCAGGGAACAGAAAAAGGATGCGTTTGCTCCATGTTAAATTCTGGTATTCAGCTGCATCCAGTGAAGACTCGAAGCTGATCTTTTCCCAAGTGTGTAGGGGATACAGTTAGGAAAAGGATCAACCGATGGCGATGAGAGAAAAATTATCCAGGAGAGTTACATGTACTACCACTCTCACTGACGGTCTACCACTTTTTCAACCATATTACTTAGGGCATCTATAGGGTGAGAAGTGGGCGAACGTCATAGAACGCAGTAGTACTTCAGGTGAGTGCCTATGTTAAATTTCATTTTAATATGTACAGTAATGAGTAAGAATATTTCTGCCAGTAAGAAAATTCAATTACGTACTGTTACTAGGTAGCAATTGTACTGCTTTAAAGTACACTTTTATACTCTAACTGCTATACATCAATTTGTTACTCCCCTGTTAAGTTGATGCATGTTGATAAAATTTTATGCACAAAGAGGATAGGAGAACGATTTTTAAGATTAATGCCTAAAATAACACATAAAATCTCGCCTGTAATCTCCGAAGGGTTAGGCAGAGGTGTACCTAATAGTACACCCACATAAGAATAATAAGTCTCAGTACAAAAACAGGAAACTTCCTTAAACATCCAAAAATAGACATTTATGACAGTTCTATACTGAGCTGTGTTTCTACTGAAGCATCCTTGATATTAGCAGAGATATACAGGACAATTTAAATGATCTTTTTCTGAAAGCTCACAAACAAATTTAATTAAACCTCTGAAAGGCAATTGATAAAAACATACTCGAAAATTATAATGCTTAATATTCAAAGGTATGGGACCTTTGAATATTAAGCATCATAATTTTCAAGTACCTATTCCTTGTAGAAAATTAATCTTATTCAAAAATACTAACATTATTTCCGGCTTCGCTCCCATTATGTATGGAAATTAACCCACGGGAACATTTTAAATGTAGCCTTAAGACAATCGGGGATAAAGTAGTTTCCCGTTGGTGAAAGAATTTTCAGAATCGGATCAGTAGTTCCAAAGATTACCCCCATACAAACTTACAAACAAAACCTCTTTACAATCTTAGTTTCGATGTATGTTTACCACACCTAAATACAAGTCAGAAGCTTTAATTGAGTCATACTACCACTGCTTGAGAACTGCCTCTAGTGAGAACCAAGCTCACTAAATAAATAGCTCTGAATGAGATAACTTCCTTAGAAAGGGACAAAAAACTGTCAAAGTAGGTATTTTCTTGAGGCAACAGTAAGCCTCAGGAGTAGAGTATCTGAATTTGAGACCAGAGGCTGCTTTTAATGGCCGTTGGATATTAGTTTAATATTTTTTTTTTGTCTTAGACCTGGTGTCAAGACTAAATAAGTCAGTAGAAATTGAGTAATTTTCATTTATAATTTTTATAAATGAAAGTTACCCAATTTCTTCTGAAACCCAGTCAAAGACAACAAATCTGTAAGAAATTACTTGCCCTTTAAATAGGTTTAATCAACCTCATAATTACTTTACCACTTGTGACAGAATTCCCAGTTGATTAAAACTATCTAATAGTCACAAAGAGAAATAAAAACCTTGTCATTTGCTAATTGCAAATGCCATTCAACGTAAGGGTGATAAAGCAATTACTATGTCAAGTATACAAATTATTTCAATGACTTTACAAGTATGAGCAATATTGTGAATTGTTTCATGTGGTGCAATATTTTTTTCAGCCTTTTCAGTCTATAATGTTCCCACTTCTGAGAAGCAGGCTCCTCTCTATGTGAGGGAGTGGGCAATAATCCACCATATGGGTCCAGTGAAGGTTGGTGGATGCCACATCATGTCTTTGAATTTGTGGTTCTAGGACATTCTAGTTTACTCACAATGTTATCATTTTTTGCTTTGATAATATTTTTTTGTCATCAGTTTGAATATTTGAAATGATTTAGTTATGTTATTTTCAATTTCACACTGAATTTCAATTGTTTGCCATTTTATAGGTAAGCCATGATACTGATTGAGATGATTTTTGACAGATTATTGATATTTTTGTATTTGCTAATCAGATCAGAGTGGGGTGTTTTTTAACTCAGGGAATGAGGCTATTTAATAAGGTAAAGATGCAAGCACAGTAAATATTGATCTTAAGGTTGTCATTTTAATTTTGATGTTTATTTACATTGCAGTTTAATGAAAAACTAGTTTTGACATAAAACTAATAATAAAAACATCAATCACAAAATATCGTGTCAAGTTGAAAAATGACAATCATGTTTTTAACATTTAAAAAAATCAATGAAAAAATGACATAGAAAATAACATTGATTTTTCTTTATTACTTGTAAACAATTTCGTGAGCAATTCCAAGGAATTAAATGAAGCAACAATGACAATGCGATCATTTATAATCATAATTTAATACTGATTTTGAGTGATAAGTTATCAGGAACCTTGACAATAGGCATTATGCATGCTATCGCGAAAACACTCGTTTACTAACACCTGGACCTAAGACTCGCCTATAAAACTACAGTAAACTAATTTCTTGGACATTTTAGCAATCTTTATGCAAGTCAATTGAGAATTCCATCGATATTTCGCAAACAATAAGACATGATACCCAACTTTGAGCGATCGCCGTGCTTACCTTTCGAAGGGGAGCTATAAACACACCGCGCCACTTTTCCACATTCTCAGGGTCCTGGAAGTCGTACCCTCGCGTCTCTTCCACCGTCGGTAACATTTTACCAATATAATCCGCGCCGAAATCATGTAAACAGACTTGTTATTGCACTGACACAATACACAGCACCATTTCTGGTTTCACAAGCACTTAGCACCGTCCACGATTGTTAAAAAAGCGTAAAACACGCGTAAACTAGTAAAATTGTTTTGTTTTCAAAGTTTTGGTGTAAAATGTCGAATTGCTAAATTGAATTAATTGAAAAATATATTCTTTGATTCATTTGGTCGGCTAAACGACGCCATTTTCAATTTATTTATCATTGGTTGGTCCGTTCTCGTTGTTCGACAGCGATCCATAGACAATTTTTCCGATACACCTTAAGCACAGACCCTAGGAGCAACAGAACGCAACTCTGTACACTTTGTGAACAATGCAGAGAAAGAACGAGAATGTTGTTATTTATTTTGCTAGGCCTATGTGCCACAGGTAGCACAAGGGCAATTTTTCAAATGAAGGATTAACATCTGACTTGGAGCAAACTATTTTAAAATACTGAATACACCCATGTGTTCATGCTCATCAAAGACGAATGATCACTGGAACATACGAAAAACTAAGAAAACAATACGCTACTAAAAATTTCATTCGGATGTAACAAATTAATATACTTAACCACATAACATCACTCATGAGCTCTAATTGAATTAACTGGCCACAAAAAACTCCACGCTTATACTGAAAAAATCCTGATGCAAAAACCCGGTAACACTTTGCCCGATCCAGGCTGGAAATCGTATCCAGGACCTCATCCTTAGCTTGCGACTATCCGAGTAATGAGACCATTAATTTATAATTATACATCTTTTTTCAAATAACTTATTTGTTTTCATTGAAAAACTAATAGTGTTAAAAGTGAATAATTGAAAATCAATATATATAATCAATATTTCTATCAATGAGACATGCCTTACCAAATAATATGAAAATACAATAGGACGCTGGAATATCCATTTAATATCCCCAGAGCACAGGCACAGTGTGCAGGTAACCATGTAAAATTAAACCGATGACTAGAGAATATTTTGACAGCATTGTTTTAATAGGTCAGTTTCTGAACGAAAACATGATTGTCAATATTTTACTCTACGTCAATCTGATTGACGTAAATTAGGTTTTTATAGTGGCACGTAATTTGAAATCGTTTTTACTTTTGATTTCAATTGGATATTTATTGATAATACTTAACCAATCATCAATTATGAAAGAGTGATAAATTAACAAATCTGTTTTAGTTACCGATTTTTATTTTCAAATAATAAACCTACACGTGCAGGCCACATGAAAATCTAAAATCGACCCCAATGTCGACATATAAAAAAGCTTCTTTCAATATTGTTGATGATCGTGAACAGTTCGAACGTAAAATAAGAATACATAATTTATAAATATGTTTAGAATAATTGTGAGTGCTTTATTCTACTCAACTGTGCTTTGTGCAACACAGAATAATATTGGAGTAAATAAAAGAAACTTCATTTACAATACGTAAGTAGATTCTAACAAGATTATTTTTGTTTACGTTTTCATTGATATATTTTATTCATCGTTTCAATGTAAAATATGATAGTGAAAGAAATAGTTTTATTCATTTTAGATTTGCCTTATTGCAGAATATGTTCTCATTCATGCACTTATTTACATTGTTTGTGTAATAGTTCAAACACACCTAAAAATGTATTTTCGGGGAATCCCCAGTCAACAGTACAATTTGATTACCAAGTATACTTTGCCTACTATCTTTATCAGACTGCAGTTGGTTCCTTTATTAATATCCATTTCCTGTAATGTTTCCAAAAATAGCGATATTTTAGTGGGTTTGTGATAAAAGAACATTGTTTTTTTTTTATTTTCCTTGTACTACTCTTACAATTACCCTCAGGTAGGCCAAAATATTTTAGAGTTTTCCAACCAGTATATCTACTAGACTACAGCAAGTCTAGATTTGTTGTTGATGGGGATAGACTCACAGCCTATCATCATCATCTGCCTAGCCTTTTGCCAACTATATGTTCGAGTCGGCTTCCAGTCTAACCGGATGCAGCTGAATACCAATATTTTACATGAAGCAACTATATAATAACTATACAATAGAACTATTGTACTTCTGGACACGGCGTGTATCGTTAGGAGGTTCCTCTCTCAAGAGCCCTGACCACCGGTAGCTCGGACCCTGTTCCCGATGCCGGTGGGCTAATATTTTTTATATTTTTTAATATATTTTTTTTTGTGTTACTTTATATAAAATATTTAAAAATGTAAATTGTATCATCATCATTCTCTTGCCCTTATCCCAATTCATTTGGGGTCGGCGCAGCATGTCTTTTTCTTCCATATTTCTCTATTACTCGTCATCTCATTAGACACCTCCTTTCTTGCCATATCATTCTTTATACAGTCCATCGTTTCTTTGGTCTTCCCCTACTCATATACCCATCCACATTCATACTCAAAACTTTCCTCACAACATTTTCCTCATTCCTCCGCATGCCCATACCACGACAACCGATTACCACACAACTTTTCAGTCACCGGCGCGTAAATTGTATGTATAGAAAATAAATAAAGGAATACAATAGAAGAATCATCTTGTAATTAAATAAAGTTTCTCTAACAGGTTCTTTCCTTTTTGAACTTACTGCACTTTAAATAATCCATGGCAGTGTATACCTTTGCCTACACCTGCCGGAGTTACAAGCATGAAATTGTACTATTTAAATTATTTATATGTTGGAAGGCCTCCCACTAGGTGGACCGATGACCTGGTGAAGGTTGCAGGGATCTGCTGGATGCGAGTCGCACGGAACCGGTCAATGTGCGCGACACTTGGGGGAGGCCTATGTCCAGCAGTGGACATCTTTCAGCTGAAATGTTGATGATATGCTTGCACAATTCTATTTAAATAATGATAAATAACAATCAAAACATTTAATAGTGTTATCATTATCTGTCATTGTTGTCTACTTGTTTCAATTACATCAGCAAAACAGATAATGCAGATTATTTGGATAAACTGGAATTCAGGATTAGATAAATTATTATCTAAGATTTTTTTTTTTTTTCATTTGCCTTTGGATTTTCCCCGTTTTTGCAATCTTTTTCATAAATGCTCCGCTCCTATTGGTCGTAGCGTGATGTTATGTAGCCTATAGCCTTCCTCGATAAATGGGCTATCAAACACTAAAAGATTTTTTCAATTCGGACCAGCAGTTCCTGAGATTAGCGCGTTCAAGCAAACAAACAAACAAACAAACTCTTCAGCTTTATAATATTAGTATAGATATAGATTAAAATGGGATGCTAGAGGATTTTATATTATGTTTGTTATATGTATTGTGTATATGTAACCATGATTCCATAACTCTTTACATGTTCTACATCATGGTTGTTATTTTTCAGCTATCCATATGACACCAGAATCAATGTTTTTGTTAACAACACTACAGAACAAATCATGGATTTTAGTGAGGTAAGCATAAGTTTATTAAGTTAAGAGTTAGTTAGTTTTTTTTTTTGTATTTTTAATTTAGAAATGTGTTTTCCCGTCTTCTTAAAGTTTAAATGATGATGATGAATAATAATATCAAAACTTTCTCTATTTGAACATGGAGACTGCTTTCTGTAAATATTATGTTCGATGGTACACACGGCGACCCATCAAGCTATACATATCCAGTATAGCCTGACCTGACTTTGTATGAGCTTCCCGTTCATTGAGGGATCAGCTTAATTTGGTTTTGCATAGGTTGATCGGTCGCCGTGCGTCTGCGTACCAATATTCTCTAAAGCTAAATTTATATTTGCCGATATTACGTCGCCGTAAATCGGTGCTAAATATACGCTTAGCAGTAGGTATAGGTACAGCTATTATGATACATCATGTACAGTCGCCAGGACATCAAGTTAGCCGAAACTGTCAAATTTTCTCAATCAACCTGGAACCTAACGCTTTAGCGATATAGTTGAAAATCTATTAAAGAAATTTGACAGATTGTAGCAACTTGATGTGCTGGCGACTGTACATAAGGAAAATCATTCAACCTTATTTCTATTTATACAAAAAACAAAGAAACAACCAAACTTCGACCGCAGCCGGTTACGCTTAACGGCGCGTAATTTGGGCCTAATTAATTTTGCCATTAATTTGAAAAACTACTTTTGCTTAGCCTTGTCATACGTTGTTGACCTAGTAGTTGCAAGCACTACTGCTGTGCTTGAGGTCCTGAGTTCGATTCCCAGGTCGGGAAGTGTTATTGAGTTTTTCAATCAGGAACATTTCAGTAGCAGCCATGTAGAGCAGCTTGGATTTATGCCTTGTTAATGGCAGTTGGCACAAGCCCCATTACATGGGTGGGTGTTCTATTAGGTACACCTCTGCATAATCCTTTGAGGATAACAGGCGAAAGACGTCCACTGCTGGACATAGGCCTCCTCCAAGTGTCACCATATTGACCGGTCCCGTGCGACTCGCATCCTTTGTAATGCGAGAAAATAAATCAACAACTATGATTGTGACAGGAATCCGAGGTCTGGAACGGCTACCCAACCCGCGTGCACGTGTCTACCAACGAGACGCTTACCGTTGACAACCCTATCTTCGTCACCGCAACTCAGCAGAAAGGTAAGGACTTACAGGCAATCCAGCAGTGGAAACATACAGGGTGGAAAGCCCCTAAGATGACCCACTTTCTTTCTTTATCGTGTGGTTAGTACAAAACCTGGTGTCAGAGTTTTATACCGCCCATGGGCGCCCGTGAAGAAATCTCTCAGGCATGCTGGTTTCCTCACGATGTTTTCCTTTACCGAAGCAAATGATGATTATATAATACACAAATGAATCCGAAAAATTAGAGGTGCGTGTCTTGGGTTCGAACCCGAGACCTATGACTTGGCAGTCCGACGGTCACACCACTAGACTGCTCGACGAGCGAGACGACCCACTGACCCGACGCATAAACGATTACCATTATTATTCAGTACATCATTCTGAAGCCAGTCATCGGTAATTTAAAAAGAACTATTTTTTTTTGTACAAAAGTACTATACCTACACGGTAAAAATGCATAGAACAGCTGATTAAAAAAATTACCAATATAATTTTCGATTGATTGCTGTGGTAACACGATCATGTTACCACACCAATCGATCGATCATCGATCGTTGCCATTGATCAATGGTAGAATGGATTATCGACGTCGATCGATAGTTTCTGCTACACCAATCGACCGCCTACCGATGTCGATGGCATCGATCGACGATCGATCGCTTGGTGTGGTAACACCCTGAAGGGGTTTAGAATGTTCTGAATACGTGGTAACAGTCTGTGCGTCAATGTCCCTTCCACCCTGCATAGCAATAAAGAAAATATGTTTATTTGACACATGCCACAAGTTAAATAATAGCAGCCGCACGCGTCGACCTTCAAGGTTGAGCAGCGCTTGCCTAGGTCGGTCTATGGATGGGTGACCATCCATTACATATCGAGTTCCCTCTGTGCCTTGGAAAGCACTTTAAGCCGTAGGTATCGGCTGTCATTTGTAGATCTTTGACAGTTGTTACAAGTCGAGGGTATGGTACTACCAGATATTAACTGGGTTTACTGAGTTGTGGAGGTCAGATCTAAGCAGTCGCTAGATGTAATAATACTTGTATTCAAATGCATCCGGTTAGACTGGAAGCTAACCTAGAGGCTAGGCAGATGATGATGACAAGTGCAAACAACATAATTATAGCAAAAATAAAGACTAAAAACTGAAATCTAACAAAAAAAATAATATTGCGTGTCTCACAGCTGTGCCAAATACGCCCAGTTCGGCAAAAATGTCGGACAACTAGTGTACGACGCTGATTTTCGACTGCACCAGGAAAAGTGAGGAAGCGGGCGTAAAATAGTAAACACAACAAATAAACACACGTTGGGAAAAACAAGGAACCTTCGTTAAGCGTTTTTCACACCCGTTATATGTTAAGGACCCAAAGTTGAACCCTGTGTAACGCGTGTAACATCTGCTAAGCTATCCTTAAAATTCTGCTTTCGTTTATATCGTTTCTTAGAGCTTGATACTTGCAATAAGTACCCAAATACTTCGTCCCCGATTTTCTAGTGATTTAAAATATTTCTTGATTAGTTTATGAATGACAGACCAAGTCGTAAGCCTCAGGTAAATCGTGGAATTTACCTAAAGTATTTAATTGGCGAATCGCCGCGCCGACAGCGACGAAGTTGGTGCAACTGTGATTCGGCAATCTAGCCAGGCAATTCATGTTCTATAATTTATTTCATCACCACTGCTCCTAAAGCAGTGAAGAAAGCTGCTACAGAGTACTTTGATTGCACATTGCAATACATTAAACGTTCAATGTCTTTCTTATCGCATCTTCCGTTCATTGTTCTTAAGGGCCACCCTTTAATCACATGGTTTTAGGCTACTCCTCCTCCCCCTTCCCAGCATCACGTGTATTTTTTGTTATTGATAAGATCACATAGTTTTAGAACCTGTACATTGCAATAAATTAAGCGTCCAATGTCTAAATTATAGCATCTTCCGTACGAGCATTGTTCTTAACCCTTGTTTGTATTAAGTTGCATCATTTAATAACAAATCATCTGGAAACATGTTTACTAATTATTCTATTAATAGTTATATACAACCGCAACGATTTATCGCCATTTTCATTACCGCAATACTTACTCATCATCTGCTTGTACTACGTACTCATACTTTACATACGCGTTGTATATTGACCTACATTTATGTTTGGGTTTGTCATGCTTGCCTTGTGTAGTTAGGTGTTAGGGTCGGCTTCTAGTCTTCCCGAATGTAGCTGAATACGAGTATATAACCGCTCATGCTTACTCTTTCTCCTTCAATGTAACGAACGCCTTATAGTTCGGAGATTCGAACTCAGCCACGCGCTTTCATCATCATAATCATAATTTCAGCCGAAAGACGTCCATTGCTGGACATAGCCCACGCGCTTTATGTTGTGTAAATTATTTCATCACCACTGCTTTCAAAACGGTGAAGGAAAACATCGTGAGGAAAACTGAATTTACTAGAACCAAAAATTTAAGATATCTGAAATCCACCTACACGATCTGGGCTCGCGTGGTGCGTACCGGCCCACTTCCTGTCATATAGAGGAGGCCTGTGTCTAAGCAGTGGGAATGTCATAGATTATAAATAGAATATAATGTAAGAGGAGTACTATTAGGTACACCTCTAAAGGAAGGAACCTCTAGAGGAAGTCTAAATTTGGCACCGGTGACTGAAAACTTCTGTGCGGTAATCGGTGTCAAGGTTTATAGGTATTTGCTGCGACAGGAATGAGGAAAAAGTATTAAAGCAAGTTTAGAGTATGAATTTGGATAGCTATTAGAGTAGGGGAATCGCAAAGAAACGATGGATGAACTGTGCCAAAGATGATATGGCTAGAAAGGGGGTGACGACTGATCGGAGGTTAAAAAGGGAGATTTCTTTCCCCTATCCCAAATAAATGATGATGATGATGATTACAATATCAATTTTAAAAGAGAAGGGAAGACGAAAGAAACGGTGGATGGACTGTGAAAAATTGGCGATTACTGACATGGAGAGTCGACTGTAATGAATTATTCACACTCCTCCGTGCGCGATTTGTGCTTGAACAGGGGTAGTTTTTCTTCACGTATATTATTATTACTATATAGATAAGATGATCATCATCATCATCTGCCCAGCCTATTCCCAACTATGTTGGGGTCAGCTTCCAGTCTAACCGGATGCAGCTGAATACCTGTATTTTACATGGAGCGACTGCTTATCTGACCTCCACAATGCAGTTAGTACTGGGTAATACGATACCCCATGGTAAGGCTGGATGTCAGACTTTCGGGCCAGTGACTACCTGTTACGATTGTCAAAGATCAAAGATTTTATTACTTGTATATTGTTTACAACATTATTTTTGGTATATGCGAAACCTGAATATAGTTTGTTCAGAATAAGTAACTGAATCGATTCCAATAATTTTTAAACCATGTTATATTTTTTCCCAAAAATATTTAAAAAGTTAAAAGTTGGACACCGAGCTACTTTAACTACCTATCGCAATAATATAGGTACCTACTGCTAAATTATTATTATCAATGAGCTGAAGACGACGCTGGAGGCGCGCGCTGCGTGGTGACCACGATTTTGTGCGGACAACTAGATAACCGAACTAGCTTATAACTTTGTGATTTTTCATGATACAGTTTTGAAATTTTGTACATAGATTCTTTACATAAAAATACTAGACAAGTGTATCAGGTTTCGCATATACTAAAACTAATGTTGTATAGATAAGGGCAGGAAAATAATGATGATGATTTTGACTTATTTTCTCCACAGGTGTATCGTCGTGGGAGATTCCTCTCTTCATTCAGACTCCGGGTGGTGCGCTGCTGTTCTCGGATATGTCGCGGACGCTGTGTCCACATGACGCTGGACCAGGTCAGTACTTCTTTTTATAAGCTTTTGTTTAACTTGCCTTGTTAGTTAGTTACCATGTATTTATGAAATCTTGCAACTGAATTTTAAACCAGTTCCCCCCAACCGATTGAGCTGAAATTTTGCACACACCTTTGGTTCTGGTGACAATACATTTTTGTGTGAACATGACCTGATCCGGTAGCCAGAATCGTCTCCTCACGAGAGAACTCCTCAACGGTTAATAGCACGGAAACGAAACTTTGTATTCACGTTCAATGTTGATAGATAAACCTAATTTTCTTCTTTTCATTTTAATAAAAGTTGTTTTTTTTTTTAAGTTTAAGTTATACAATTGATTTCATTATTTGTCATAAGAGCTTCTGTTTGATTGGTGAATCCTGGTTCGATTCCGAGGTTGGTCAAAATGTTGCTGCACCTGATCTCTCCGTTCATGTCGGATTGCCGTCACATCAGACGTGTGAGAACTTGAGAAGTTCACATGTGCCTGCGCACACACTTGTGCACTATAATATCGTTGCGCGTCGTCGATAGCTTGTCTGAGATTGGCAGTCATGACCTAAAACTGTTAGATGGACTACTGCAATTATGATAAGAGTCCTTCTGACAGTATAACTTAACTGCTCGTGACATATCTGACGTGGGGTATTGGGTTCGATTCCCGGGTCGGGCAAAATATGTTAATGGGTTTTTCCATTAGGAATTTCTCAGCAGCAGCCCAGAGTTTAGAAGTTTTATTTATTTATTTATTTACTACTAATTATAGCAACATTGCAGACCAAGTCCAATACGATGCTACAACATAAAATAAAACAATATAAACAGTAAAAATACATTTAAAAAATATATATATATGACGGAGGTTCGTTATCAGTGGGTCGCGACATCGGAAATAAAACTCACAAAACCTTCGTTTACACTTTTAATTACTTGCTAACACGCACTCAATACAAAATAATCAAGGATGCCTCAGATATGGCTCGATTAAGAATTTAGGAACGCGGGAAGTTTAGCGCGGAGTAACGAACGTCTACCCAGACTGCCGGACCGATTCAAAGTGCCCTCCCTCAACTGTCACCGCACACGTGTACTACCCCCGTTACAGTTTAGCCAACCTACCTGTCAACGTCAGTACCTGTCAGTGTCGAATACCTGATTACACTTCCGGATCGACATTTGACTCGATTATTCGCTGTGTCGCCATTACTCCACGCTAACCATCCCCAAGTTATTACTTGACGTTCGCAAACATTAGTTGTCAAATCTAACTACATAGTTCCTCCAGTGAGAGATAGATGGCGCTGATCCAAACCGACTGATATGCGTCGACGCTTCGACATATATAATAGCTATACAACAAACATCAATACTTAAACATGCCCAAGCCCATAGTTGGACACCCCTTTCAATTATTATTTGTGCCCTTTGAAAAAATGTCGGCAAGTTTTGCCTAAATATATCTTCCGATACCGTTATAATATTAATAATACGTGCGGCTCGCGACATAGGGGTAAACTTGAGCAGATTAGTCAGTAAGTTGGTGGTATTACCCCCATGTCCGGCCGTCTTATGACGACAGGCCGTGTCGACGGCGCGTTCATGTTCCACGCGCGCCTCAAAGAGATGTCAGCAACCACCGTAGGGGTCCGCACGGGCCGATGCCTGCCAGGGCTGCGGGACTGTTCGAAAGAGATACCGTGGCCCTGGAACACAAAGGGCAAAGAAGGAACATGGATGGGTTTTAGTCAGTACAAGTCTGACAGTCCCTTCCGCTCCGTCCAGAGCGGGGGGTCATTTGATGATTTCCCAACCTAAAAAAAAAAATAGAACCTCCATGCCTCGGTGCGCACGTTAAACCGTTGTTCCTGCGTGGATCTCCCTCCAGTCGTGTCGGATTGCCGTCCTATCGGACTATGAGAGTGTACACCTGTGTGCCGTATGAAATAGATCATATATCGCAAGGGGATTTTACCTAATCTGTCCCTCTGCCAAACAATACATTTCTCTGACTGTACAAGTCGTTTTCTTTCAGATATAAAGACAGAAAATCGTCCAATGATACAGATCACGACTTCGAATCCTAAAAACGTTTCTGTAGATATAAAGCTGAAGAGAGTAACAGACTTCTATGTCGACGTTAATAAGGTAAGTCTCGACAAGTAACCTTAATGCTTCATTAACAGCGGTCATTATCCCAAATAAAATATATCATATCTTTTTTTTTCTAGTGTTTAATAGCGATATCTGCCGTATCTACGGAGTATCATTAGCTAATTCAATTTTAGCCTGTATACAGGAATTAAGATTTTAAACTATCATGGTCACTAACATTAATTAAACGGGATATTTACCATGTTTACTGTTTTTGTTGAGTTCCCGATATTTCGGCGCTGTTGCAAGCACCATGATCACGAATAAACAAACAAAAACAAAAACAGTAAACATGGTAAATATCCCGTTTCTAGTCTGAATAATCGTAATACAGGAATTAAGTTGAGAATATTATGTGCAATAGCTCGCCATCCTTTAATCACATATTTTTAGGTCACTTTTATACGCCTACCTCTAACCCTTGGTGATTCCTCGTGTCTCGTTTTTATGACCCTAATACGCTTGCTCAGATATTTACGTGGTCACACAATTAATTCATTCCGATATTGATAAAAAAATATGGCGAAATAGATCGTAGAGTAAAGTACAGAATGAACACGGGATGGATGAAATGGCGGCAGGTCACGGGAACAATCTGCGACTCCCGCATTCCCCTTAAACTTAAGGGGAAGATTTATAAAACAATGGTTAGACCTGCTGTCTTGTATGGATCAGAATGTTGGGCCACAAAAGGGATGAATGAAAGGCATTTGCATGTGGCGGAGATGAGAATGCTAAGGGGATCGTGTGGTGTTACGCGAATGGATAAAATAAGAAATGAGTATATAAGAGGAAGTCTGAAAGTGGCGCCGGTGACTGAAAAGTTGTGTGGTAATCGGTTGTCGTGGTATGGGCATGTGATGCGGAGGAATGAGAAAAATGTTGTGAGGAAAGTTTTGAGTATGAATGTGGATGGGTATATGAGTAGAGGAAGACCAAAGAAACGATGGATGGACTGTATAAAGAATGATATGGCAAGAAAGGAGGTGTCGGATGAGATGACGAGTAATAGAGAAGTATGGAAGAAGAAGACATGCTGCGCCGACCCCAAATGAATTGGGATAAGGGCAAGAGAATGATGATGGTGATGATCATTGATAAAAAAATATATCATATGTCACGCATTTCCTTTTATTTAAAACTACACACCCATCGTAATATAATCGTGTCTCCCCCCCGAGTTTGCCCCTCACTTGTTTAAAGGACTCCTTAGGTGGTGATTTAGACCATCAAACTGGACAACTTTCCAAGGAACAAGAGGAAAAGTATCGGCTGACGTAATTAGTAAGGAGAGTCAACAATTTTTTTTTGTTCCTTGTTCCTTTGTTTGAAAAGTGGTTTGATGGTCTGAAGCACTACCTAAGAGATATTGCGCTGATTCTGTTAGTTGTGGAATTACAAAATCGCATTGTTTAATTCCAATTTCAACATTATGTTCATTATTTGAAAGTCGAATATACAAAACTTGTTGCTTTTGAAAAACCCGCAACTGTCATTACAATATAATCCTTATGATTGTCATTTGAATCGAATATTCAAAAGTTGTTGCTTTTCAGGAGCTACCGTTAAACGTGACGCCGAGTTCTCCAAAGTACTTCTTCTTTTCTTTCGACCAGCATCCGTGGAACATTAGCAGGATGGGTCCTATTGAGATGAGGGCACGGTGAGTTATTTAATAAGGGCTGCCAAAGATGGACTGCGTGAAGGATGATATGGCTAAAAAACTGAGAAGACTATTGAGATGACTAGTAATAGAGAAGTATGGAAGAAGAAGACATGTTGCGTGGTTCTATTGTGGCGTGGTCATAGTCGCAACTGACGCCGCCATCTTGTTTTAAATAGACAGCATTGTGATAGAGATTTTTTTTTAAATAACCAATTTGGTGTCATAAATTCATATATGTACATATACAGGTTGGTTGGTTAAAAGTGGACAATACATACTTTAACGGTGTGAAGTACTCATAAATAGAAGTAACTTTTACCATGGGACTCACTCTGAAATTTGAAAAAAAGCTGATTCTGAAATCTGAAAAAAAAAACAGCTGTTCCCTAATTTTTTTCCAGTTATGCAACCATAGATGTATTTTTGTCGCAATTCCAAGGTTGGTCCCTTAGCAAAAGTTGTTCATTTTCATGAGTACTACACGCCCTTATAGTATTGCCCACTTTTAACCAATCAGCCTGTATACATACTTCTTATAAGTAGATATAAAAGGTGTAAATAGACCCTTAACATATCCGAAAGGCACTTGTTCTCCCCGTCTTTGCGATATTTTTTTTTTCTAGACCATACCTGGGAACCTTCTAGTTAGGAAGATATTGGGGGTTAAAGTTCCAACTTTTACACAAGTTTTTTTTTTTAAATACATGTTTTTAATGTAAGATTTTTACTTTACACACGTCCACAACCCCCGTACTATTCAATACATCCATCAGCACAATGCTTTGAGTGCTTTCCATCGAGTCCTACCATAAAACGTGATTTTTCACCCCAAAAAAAAAAGTCGATTCCTAGCAATAATTTTTGCGTAAAGTTACTGAGTTTGATGTACATAATGCTTGGTTGACGGCTATGTGAAGGGTCTGTTTATACCCTGTTGATAATATGCAGCTATAAGAATATTTTGTTGCAGATTTAACTATACAATACCAAAGAGTGTGATTCTGGTGATCGACTCCGACGACAATGTGTGTGCCACAGTATCCATACAGAATAACTCGGTATGTTAAAACTTTTACACTTATTTTAACTTTTATTGCAACAATTCAACAGCAACCTTGTCTCAATGAAAATAAAGTTCACTTTGGAACTGATCAGAGGCAGCAACTCAAAATTAACCATATTGGAACCAAAATAAAGATCACTTTGATTTTAATAGTGATACAAATCGGACGTAAAAACAGTGAATGATTGTAATTTACTTCTTCTTAGCGTGTCAATCTAAATTGAGTCAGCAAAAAATTTAGCGATAAGTTTGGCACTTTAAGGAGCATCCATCAGCTCCTGTGATGTGCAACCAACAGGAGAGGCAGGACACTATATCAAGTGTCCCATCGTTTGTGGAACAACATCACATTAACACGCCAGGGCAGAGGCATCTATGAATCTCCACCTGAACAGGTTTTCCTTGCTTTGGCTAACTTGTGTTCGGAATCTATTTAAAGACTTCCAGGTCAGCCATGAAAACTCGTGTCCAGGTTGATGATTTTCGGCAAGGGTACAAATGGGTTGGGTAGGGACACACTTTCTCGCCACAGCTTCAGTCTTTCCTTAGAGCGTTAGCCATTGACCTGCGGGCACACGCTTTTAAAAAACTATTTCGGCTTGTCAACCTTGTTATGTTATTGTGTAAAGGGTGTAATGGGCTAGCTCGCCGTCCGTCCGTCTTATGACGACAGGCCGTGTCGACGGCGCGTCCGTGTTCCATGCTAGCCTCAAAGAGATGTCAGCACACAGGAAGGGGTCCGAAATGGCCGATGTCTGCCGGGGCTGCGGAACTGTTCGAAAGATATACCGCGGCCCTGGAACACAATGGGCAAAGAAGGAACATGGATGGGTTTCAGTCAGTAGAAGTCTGACACTCCCTTCCACTCCCTCCGGAGTGGGACGAGTCATTTGAAAATTTCACGTCCGAAAAAAAATGAAAAAAAGGGCGTCATCCGTGGAAACCATTTTGGCTTGCCACCGCTCTGCGATCAACTGGTGGCGCTATACCTGCCAGTGGATACAGTATCTGTACCGGGGTGGGCTTAAGGCAACCAGTGATGATCCGCACGTTTCATTCAGAGATGTATCCACTAACTTTGACTCCACAAGGGACACGCGAATTCACCCGCAGAGTTTATGTTACACCGTGTAGACTCCACCGTGGTTTAGGGTTGATCATATAAATGACTGGTGAAGGCTGCAGGGATCAGCTGGATGCGAGTCGCACGGGACCGGTCAGTGTGGCGACACTTGGGGGAGGCCTATGTCCAGCAGTGGACGTCTTTCGGCTGAAATGATGATGATGATGATGATATAAATGACATTTGTTTGTTTCAGTGCCCAGTATTTGACAGCGAAAAGGAAGTGCCTTACAAAGGATACCATTTGACCATGATGAGCAAAGGAGGCATTACTTTAACGGTAAGATATAGTTTTATTACCTGTGGGTTTATGCTGGCCCCTCGCAGACTTGCTACAGTCATTACGGGCAGTCAGAAGGCTAAAACTCAAACAATAAGTCTTACCAAGGGGTATATTGTTACCCAGGAACTTTTTTGTGAAAGCCAGATAGGCATTTCAGGAATTCCTCAGTAGCAGCCACGAGCCGAGATTTGTGCTCGGTTGATGGCAAGGTGTACTATTAGGGCCTGCTCAGACGAGGGACTTTTGTCCGCCGGAAAGAAACCACAGTTTCTGTTCAGTGATTGTTGTGCTGTTTTTTTCATTTTGATTGTTGATTGTTCGCGGGCTAAGTTCGCTGCGCATGCCCTTAAGTGCACCTCTGTCTAAACCTTCGGAGATCACAGGCGTGATGTTACTTGTCTTCTTTTTGTTTTTGTTTCTAGTCAGGAACAACTGTTGTTTTCTGAGGATACGCTTGCTAAAAGTAGGCACTGTGGTATCAATTTGTACGTCAATTTCCATACATTTTCTTTTGAGAAATTTGCTTCGATATACAAGGGCGGTTTTAAAAACATACATACACACACACTTTTTTTAAGAGCGTTAACGTCTTACGGCATTTCACAAAAACCTTCAAGTGATTTTTTTTCGAAATGATTGAACCGATTTTAATGAAACTTCGTACGCATAAGCAGGATACATAAGTCTAAAAAGTTGACAGAGAACATTTTCGAAAAATAGTGTTACAGCTAAATTAGACCTATTATAGATTTTCCATAGAAACACAAATT
The DNA here is from genome assembly GCA_905163415.1 of Noctua fimbriata. NCBI lineage: Eukaryota > Metazoa > Arthropoda > Insecta > Lepidoptera > Noctuidae > Noctua > Noctua fimbriata. The sequence goes on from LR990951.1 coordinate 9,152,726, forward strand.
TCCAACGATCTTTTTTTAAAAAAAAGACATTTCGAAAAGTTCTCTGTCAACTTTTTAGACTTATGTATCCTGCTTATGCGTACGAAGTTTACAACTAAACTTATACTGTCACTTACGGGATATCTTCCTTGATTTTTCATTATTGCAAGCGCCATGACATGCCATGCCATAAGTGACAGTATAAGTTTAATGATAATGATGTAAAATACTGGTATTCAGCTTCATCCGGTTAGACTGGAACCTGACCCTAACATAGTTGGGAAAAAAGGCTAGGCAGATGATGATGATGATGATGATGTAAAATTAAGTACTTATTTATTAATTTCAGCAAACAATGTTCCCGTACGGTTTTTACATAGTGTTCATTGTGAACGAGAACGATGACGGCTGCAATGGCGCTAGGGACCCTCTCCACCCAGCGTGGAACGACAACAGGATGAAGAGTTTTAGGTGAGCGATTTTTATTTACTATTTGTTAGCCGATAACTTGGCCACTTCCACGGCGTCGTTAGTGGCAGCGCAGAAATCAATTCAGCTGCATATTTTTGAGCCAAGAGGGCAGGATATATACCTACTGTTGTGCTAGCAACACGAAAAAGAAGAGGGTGAGCGATAACTATCTCATCATTCTCTTGCCCTTATCCAAATTCATTTGGGGCCGGCGCAGCATGTCTTCTTCTTTGACATTTTCCTCATTCCTCCGCATCACATGACACCACGACAACCGATTACCACACAACTTGTCAGTCACCGGCGCCACTTTCAGACTTCCTCTTATGTACCTCTCTCTTCTCTACTCTTTCTATCTGATCATTAAAACATCGTTTTCTCCCTAGGTTTCGTGTGATAGCGACGATATCTTACCGCGAGTACGTCGTGGGTGCGTTTGTGACACTCGCACTAGTGTGCGCCGTGGCGCTGCTCGTCATAATCTCTGTGGCGGCTTGCAGTTGTCAGTGTACAGGTAAATATATATAATTAAGTATTAACTTTAATTGAATCGATATTGACCGATTCTGCACAAGCAAGAAAGAAAGCTCTTAGCAAAACCATTTTTTTTGTATAAAAGGCACTTACTACCTGCAGTACTTTACATAACGTCGGGGATAGTGCAAATCCGCGAATCTACCATACGTTGATTGCGCGTATCTGCACTACGAGTAGGTTTACAGGGGAAGGCTATAAGTTTATATATTTTTTAATTTCAACGATTTTTGACCTCATTTTTATATGAATAGTAACAATACATGTGTTCTATTTATTGTTAACAGTAGAAATCTATTAAAGTAATTAATTTAGTCGCTACGACAATGCGTAATTGAAATTGGCTACATTTGTCAGTTACGCGGAATTATCCAATGCTAGTTCCGCGGATTTGCACTATTCCCAACGATAAAGCATAGTTGTCGCTCAAATGTGACATATATGGGACAAGTATGTCACAAATGTTAAAAGTGTGCCACGAATGTCACAAGGGTGTCGAATGTCACAAATGTGTCACAGATGTGTCACAACAGCGATCCTTATGGAACTTATTTTTTACTTTTTTTGTTAATTGTTTTAAAGTTAATTGGTTTTCTCCACAGAAACAATAACAATAGTAGAAGCGGAGCCGATAGCCCACGCGTCCACCTCAGGCGAGACCACCGCGGAGAGTGCCAGGATACTGGACGCACAAGATGACGAGCCCGAAGGTAAGTGTATGTGGTTGTTACCAGCTGCAGCTGAGCAGAACAGAATTTGACTATCAGCAGTAACAATAGTAGATACGGAGCCGATAGCCTACACATCCACTTGAAAAGAGTACTGTAACTAACTCCTACCTGTATCTTTTTTTCTTCTTAGCCTGTATTGTCCCACTGCTAGGCAAAGACCTTCCCATAGCCTTCCATTTTTCTCTCTGTACCGATTCCTCAGGTCAATCTATCGCCCTAGGGGACGCCCTAGAAGGACATACACTATGATCTTATTGGTGAGGTTCTTCAGAAAGGTCAAGTGCGTAGTACTCGCAACCGGCGTGCGTGTGTGACCAGATGTATGAACGTGGACGAGGTAAAAGGAGTATGTAAGGATCGTAGCTGGTGGCGTTCTGTGGTTTCTGCCTACCCCCATGGGAAAAAGTCGTGAGTTTATGTATATAAACTTATTCGCCAGCGGTGTGAACAGTCAGCAATCAATCAGTTAATACATGCATCTCTTTAACACAATGGTGTATGTGCAATCTATTGTAAATTTATTTGCAGAAGATCAAGATCAATGGACTCGTTCAAATCCGCTGACTGTGCAGAAGTTGACGCGAGCTCCGCCTGAGACGTTCACGAGGAGATCTGCCAGGTAGTCTTTTACTTTATCATCATTATTGGCAGCCTTGTTTCTTCCACTGTTGAGTATTGGCGTCCTCCCTTTTGTGCCCTGCTTCCCTGGTCTGCACGAGTCTTACCCTCGATCTTCTGAATAACATCCGGATGCTATACTATCTGGATATTGGTCTGTTAAAATATTCTATTTAAAAAAAAACTTAAATTCATTCACTTACATATAACGCACAGCCTAAAGACGCGATTTCATGAGGCAAGTCTTGCACGCAAGTATGACGTCACATTTGCGTACAAGTTGCTTGCATTAGAAACATGTTTTCAAGAGTATGCAAATTGCATTCAGGTTTTACTTGCATACGTCAATCGTTCGCAATTCGAAACGTGTAACTAACGATTGCGCGTTCAATTTGCACGTCATGTGAATAAACAATGTACATGTTCAAAAAACGTCATACAAGTTGTAGCATGTATGCAGGTTTGTTCAAGTTGTATGCAATTTGCAACTTCCGTACAAGTAACTTTCCTAATGGAATCGTGCCTTAAACCGCTTGGTTTCTACTGTAGATGCATTTGCATAAGAGTTCCTTTAAACATATAGAAAGTGGGCAATAATGAAGGATTTTGGAAATACATCAAGACTGGCCCGGATCAGAGACGCTGAAAGGTTTCATAGAAATTCTTTGTTTCTGCTGATGGAAAACCAATCGGCACACAGTTTTGAATAAAATAAATGTAATAGTTTGTTAATTTTAGTTAAATTAGTAAATTTGGACTTCGGAAACTCTTGCTTATAATATTGTTCTTGTTATTTGTGTGGCAGGTACTTCTGGGGCGCGCTCACAGTAGCAGTGGTGTACGCATTGCCGGTCGTGCAACTGCTATTCACATATCAACGGGTAAGTTACGATACCAAAGCCCCAACAGTTAGTGCCTAATAAGATGGCGATTGCGGTGTTTGATCCACCTAAATTCTAAGAGATTTGAAGCAAAAATATAAACATTTATAATCTTGTATTCACACACATTAGATTAAGGTTCTGCACTTTACACAAGAAAACGCTCATCCTTCAGTTTTTCTTAGAATTTTAACTGGGAAAAAGAAGTAGCGCAATAAGCTCCCTAGTCTGTTAATGTTTAATTGTTCATATTTGTGGATTTTTTTTTTGCCATCCGCTAAGAAGAAAAAGACTTAGATAATATTCTAAATCGTTACCAGAATCTGTATGAAACTGTGTGTGAAATGGTTCTGTATGGTGTCCGGACGTAAAGAATAGCACCATCCCATATCTTCCCGTGGGTGTCGTAAGAGGCGACTAAGGGACCTACCAGAGAATGGGCAGCAGCGTTCTCTGTGTTTTATAACAACCATACTGCGATCGCCAACCCGCCTGCCAAGCGTGGCGATTATGGCAAAACCCCCCTTCTTGGGGGAGGCCTATGTCCAGCAGTGGACGTCTTTCGGCTGAAATGATGATGATGATGACGATGATTACCAGAATCTCACATACAACTCTCGATACACAATGGACATCAAAGGCAACAAGACATTCATGACAAAAGGGCATTATCGCTTTTTCTACCTTATTTAACATCTTTGGATCATATGTGTATGTTTTTCTTTCCAACTGGCAACACTAGCTAACCCAATCTTTTCTCCCAGATGGTATTCCAAACCGGCGACCAAGACCTGTGCTACTACAACTTCCTGTGCGCCCACCCGCTGGGATTCCTCTCCGACTTCAACCACGTGTACTCTAACGTGGGCTACGTCGTGCTGGGACTGGTGTTCATAGGGCAGGTGCGGCGCCGGCAGCGCAGGAACGGTGCCAGGCCGCAGGTGAGAGCCACGACGATGAACCTTATGGATGCAGCTGAATACCAGTATTTTACATGGAGCGACTGCCTATCTGACCTCCACAAACCAGTTATTAAAAAAAAACTTTTTTTGTTTATGATTTGCCAACTACATTAAACCCTAAGATGGTAAAGCAATACAGTGGACTATACAGAACTCTTTCTCTCAGGACATGGGCATCCCCCAGCACTACGGGCTTCTCTACTCCATGGGGCTGGGTCTGGTGATGGAAGGTCTGCTATCGGGCTGCTACCACCTTTGTCCCAACAAGATGAACTTCCAGTTCGGTACGTACGTAATGACGACTTGTTATCAGTACCCTGCATAACTTGACCCCTCTTAAAATGAGGAATAGGAAAAGATAGTCCGTTCTTCCCACTTTAAACACTAACAAAGGGGTTTTGGGGGACTGTCTTGTGTAATTAACACGCTTTCATTAACTTCACCTGTAACTAACTATTTAAAAAATATTAGAAGTTAAGTCGACCCAGTTCCCGGTTTTTCTTATACTAAATGGGTTTACTATTGACCTCGAATCTAGTCCTGACGACAGAGATGAGGTTTCCGATTGAGCTGAAATTTTACATACATGTTTCGTTTGCATGACAACGCATGGTTAGCAAAGAGACTTCATTCCTATAATAAGAGTATCACGAGAAATAAAATGACGTCTCTCTAAAGCTTGTTTTCTTAGTTTATTTGAAACTATAATATTTTATTTTGACGGTTAAAAAGTGTTTTTTTTTTCTTTAGTTATTTAGGGACATGTATAATCGCAATGCGTATGTCAGTCCCATCGTCAAAAAGTGTTGATTCACAGTCTAATTTGCTTAAAGGACTTTTCGTTTTTTCCAGATTCGTCGTTCATGTACGTGATAGCAGTCCTAGTGATGATCAAGTTGTATCAGAACAGACATTCTGACATCATTCCCAGCGCGCACACTACATTCATGATCATAGCCTTCGTCATGACTCTGGGTGAGTTTTAAAACAAACTCAACGTCATACTAAACAAAGTTCAATTTCCATTGCAACTTATATTAATTTAGGACCTTTTTTTCACAGCAGCGCACTGACCTGATACTGTAATATTACTAAAAAAAACTGAATTTAGCCATTAAAGTGACATTTGTGCCACACAAATGACAAACTTGTGACATTTGTGCCACACCTGGTCATTTGTGTTACACATTTGACGTGTTTGTGACACATCTGTGCCACAATTGCCACACATTTATCATTTGTGTCCTAAATATGCTTTATCTATGTAAGGGTTGTAGCAGGTGGAATTTATTCGTAGTTTCTGCCTACCCCCATTGGGAAAAGATGTGACTTTATTATGCATATGTTTTTATTCGGTATCCTGTGTGTCAGGCTCAATACTGTTTACGATTTTACATACATCGTGTTTTGTGCTCACTTTTATTAATAAAACGACTCTCACTAGTTCAACACACGATATATTCGTGACACATCTGTGACATAATTATGTGATACTCATGCCACGGTTTTCTCATTCGTCTTACATACATATCTGCAGGATTTGTGACACACCTGTGCCACATTTGCCAAATCTGTATAATAAGTGCCACAAATATACTTTATTGAAAAGTAGCAGTAGTAAGCAGGTGGCGTTATGTAGTTTCTACCTACCTATATGGCAGAAAGACGTTAGTTCATATATGTATGTATATGCTCTATTTAACAGGTCTATTCTGTGTTCTATAGTCCAGCGTGCCGTTCTTAATACTGTACACAATGTACACATAATTATGTTGCATATGTGCCACATTTGTCACACCTGTACCTTTTATGACACACCTCTGACACATGAGTCACAGTTGCGCCACATGTGTCACATCTCTTCCACTAGAGTTACGTTTGTGCCACATGTGTCACATCTGTTCGACTTGTGTTACATTAGTGCCACATGTGTCACATTGGTACCACATGTGTCACTTTTGTGCCACATGTGTCACATTTGTACCACATGTGTCACATTTGTACCACATGAGTCACTTTTGTGCCACATGTGTCACATTGGTACCACATGTGTCACTTTTGTGCCACATGTGTCACATTTGTACCACATGTGTCACTTTTGTGCCACATGTGTCACATCTGTTCGACTTGTGGCTCATTTGTGCCACATGTGTCACATCTGTTCGACTTGTGTTACAACTATGTATTCTTTTCTCTACCAGGTCTATTCGGCATCCTGTGGCCCAGCGTGCCATTCTCAATATTGTTCACGATACTACACATGCTGACGTGTTTCGTTCTCACTTTGAAGATCTACTACGCTGGGAAGTTTAATTTAGGTAAGTTATATTGTTAAGGCTTATTTTTATAACGAAGGAAGTTTCTCTTTTAGAGGACTATTTGAGAAGCCGTTATTCCATTCATCTGCGCAACTTACTCGCGCATCTCATAGCGCTCACCGCTCCTCGTATTTACCACACGTAATTTCCACATATTTACCCTCTCTCTTTCTTCACTCTCTCTCTCTCTCTCTCTCTCTCTTTCTTTCTAAATATGTGGAAAGCGTAGCGAAGCTATAGCATAGCAGCATGGCAGTAGCATAACAGCCTGACCACTGGTTTTATAATTTGACTATAGTATTCACCTATCCAGTGTACATGTAAAATATCAATCGTCAATTTGTAGAGTTTTAACGATTTTAAGTTTTATTCAAACTCCACCAACGCGTTGCAACTAACACGCACATTTTTTTTCTGTTCTCTTTTATCTGTGACACTACGTTTTGATGTAAATAAAAATTTTGTTTCTTTTGTTTCTTACGTTATGTATAACTCGTATAATTACAGTAGTTACTTCAGCTGCTGATGCCTCTTACTGACTTCGGTTAAGTACCTAGAGAAATCACAAGAAAAGGCTCCGCCAAAAACTTGTGTCGCCTTTGGGCCGTAAATTGTTTGCAATTTGAAAAAAAGATGATACTACATTTTATGCAAAATGTAATCCTAACTTATTTCTTTATCCCGACTAGAATGGTCAGCATTATCGCGTGGCTATACAGTAGTTCGCGCAAACAGCTGGCGCGCAATAATACCCGCGCACCGAGCGCGCGCAGCCCTCGTCGCAGTCGCTAACATCGCCAACTGGGCCTTCGCTATATACAGGTAATTATGAACAACTGTGTTAGGTCAGCTTCCAGTCCAACCGTATGCAGCAGTAGAGGTACCGGAGGACCATAGGTAAGTTATTTATTCCTTTGAATATATATAAATGCAAAACATTATAAAACAAAGCGAAAAAGCTATTAAGAACAATTTTAAAGGCACTATTTAATGGTGTTATTAAACAGCCATTTATGGATTACACTTCAACCAACTTGTCTGTTCAGGCGGAAAAAAACAGAACTAAAATAAATGTACCAAGTTTGACATATCGATGCACTCTTTCTTGACAAGCAGCGCCACCTTGAACTGCACATTTAAAGTAGTCGTACTGTACTTAGCAATCAATTGACTATTAACTTTTATTGTCAATCCACCACTGTCAATCTAAATTAAATAAAGTATTGCTAATTATATGTGTCACGCTTAAAATCTTGTCGCGTCAAATGTTACATGTCTGTTCCTAACTTTGCCTTTCAGTGTTGCTATCTAAAAACTTACTCCTCAAATTGGGGCAAAATAATATTCTACATAATTATTTATTCATTTGTTTATTTGAGACTACGATCGAAAAGAACGAAAATCTCCAGAGGTGTCTCCAGACATCTCTGGAGTTTTTGTGTGTATGTTTTAATTTATATCCTGACCCTAAAGGGTGCTTCACACTCATTCGGGTCGGCATATTCGATTCGGCAGTATTGAACAATTGTTCAACAACAAAACTGACCCGAAGCAATCCACATATATTCGGTGTTCATGTGACTTGTGACTCGTCAACTTTTAATTATGAATCCCAGTTCAACTTGAGGATTTTTTATCACGGCAATGGATCTGTCACTTTCTAGGGCACTAGTGCACTAGTGTTCTGTATGGTGTCCGGACGTAAAGAATAGCACCATCCCATATCTTCCCGTGGGTGTCGTAAGAGGCGACTAAGGGACTTACCAGAGAATGGGCAGCAGCGTTCTCTGATTCTACAACAACCATACTGCGATCGCCAACCCGCCTGCCAAGCGTGGCGATTATGGCAAAACCCCCCTTCTTGGGGGAGGCCTATGTCCAGCAGTGGACTTTTCGGCTGAAATGATGATGATGATGATGAGTGCACTACAAAGATTTTGCGCGCCTACCAATTGCCATACGGGTAATTCCATCCTGTACCTGATGTTCTACGTCATCAAGACAATATATCTGACTCTTTCTAACTACATCATCATGACATTATATCTGCCTCTTTCTAACTACATCATCATGACATTATATCTGCCTCTTTCTAGCGCCGTAGTGCACAACAAGGATTTCGCCCGCCAACTGCTGGCTATACTGATGGGTAACGCCATCCTCTACCTGATGTTCTACGTCATCATGAAGCTCATCCATCATGAGAGGATCGCGGCCTACACCTGGTTCTACTACGTGTTGGCGCACGTGGCGTGGTTCTCCGCGTTGAAGCTGTTTCTGGATTCGAAGACTAAGTGGTCGGTGAGTACGACTGAATAGTGATTTTAAGGTTCCGTATATAAAAATATATATTAAGTTGTCTGTCATGAGGATTGTTTTATATTATTGACTAGCTGCTCGCGGCTGCGCTCGCGAGGAGGTCGGAAATTATCCCACAAGAACGGACTACCGCAATAGAAAGTATCGTATGTCCAAACCCAAGTCTTGGTCTGTGTGTGTGCCAGTTCAGAAGTAAAAAGGAAATAGTCTGATACAGCTACTTTAACATTTATAATATCTGGGTTAGGATATAGGATACTATTTATCCCGATTGTATTATGCCCTGGGTTAAAATTCGAACTTCACGCAGGTGATGCCGCCGGTAAAAGCTTAATAAACATGTCTGGCGAAATTTGGGTGTCCACACCGCTGCTTGGTAAAACAGACGAGATGTTACATCACAAATTTTCCCCATCTTCCAGCAAACACCAGCCCAATCTCGCCGCCACAATGCGGAGTGCTCTATCCTACAACTGTACGACTCCCACGACGCGTGGCACGTCGTGTCGGCGGCGGCCATGTTCCTGTCATTCAACATGCTGCTAACTGTCGACGATCTGGTCGCTAACACTCACAGAGACAACTTGCACACCTTCTAAACACGTGGCGCCATCTGTACATTAACGTATCCCACAACAATACGATACTCAAGACGCGTGGCGCCATCTCTACCGCCACATGTGAACCACACTGACGTATGCTACATCATTGTCATAGTTGTGATCTTTATTCCTGTTACATAAGATTGGTGTTGCATTGCTTTTACAGAGTTAAAATAACTGAAATGACTGTTGTGTAGTGTGTTTCTGCTGTGATTGACATGCGACGCGGTTGAGCTATGGTCTCGTATGAAAAATATGTTTTTGACTGGATACATTTAATATATAAAAGGATTATCTTGTTAGCATTTTAAGCGGTATATCGGGTCAGTGTAGTAAGTTATCTGGCTTGTTAAATTTGACGAAACAATTAGTGAATAAGAAATGTTGTTAGTATATTTCTGACAAAGTATATTTTCAGTTTGTAAGCATTTTAGACTTTCACCCTTGGATATGTGTAGATGTAGACGTTTTCCTAGAATAAAATTTTAAATGATTTTTTATCAATGTTGAGAGAAATATAAAACAGAGTTTTAGTTCCTACATTAAATTAGATAACTGCATTATTGTAACACAGACAGCTCATATTTTTTCTACATCGAAGAAACCTACTTTTACAACACTCATCCCTGGTTTCTGAGGTCCTCGAGAAACTTATCGTCAGCCTAGCCTTTTCCCAACTATGTTGGGGTCGGCTTCCAGTCTAACCGAACGCAGCAAAATAGGAATAACAATATTTTCAATGGGGCGACTGCCTATCTGACCGCCACAATCCATTTACTGGGGAACATTACACCCTTTGTAAAAAGATGGGTGTGCGTTTATTATAATACATTTTGTATAAGTCTTCAATTAACCCGCAATAGTTATTTATTCGACAAAGTTATTAATATAATCAAACTTTCTGAACAAACAAGACATGGAACCAATATCCTATCGAATAGATAAACTCTTGTTACTTCATAAACCGAGGGTAAATGAGCTGGATGTTAATATGACGCTTGATTGACGAGCTCGACGAACGCTCTACCGAGCCGATTTTCTCTAAAACTGGATTTGCTCTATTAATAATTTTAGCATAAACTTACATACACACACACACACTAAACCTATGTTAGCGACCATGATAGTTTAAAATCTTAATTTTAGAATAGTAAAGAACAAAACATATTCCTTTTTTAGTTATAAAATATAAATCTGCCAGGAAAAGGCTGCGCTTCGGCAATGTTCGTATCTCCGGAAACTACTAACAGGGAATGACGTAATGAAAATAAAGCTGTAACAACAATGGAAGACCTTTCCAATTTTTTATTATTATAGTTTTATGGTTATTGCTCTTGAGCTCTTTTAATTAAAAAAAACTACTTATTAACGCGGCAGTACGGGACTCTAAAGTGCGACGTTCATGTTTATTTAGAAACACGAAGATAACCGAAGCGCATACTTTTTCCGGTTTAACTGTAGTTTATAGTTTTGTAGCAACAAAATAGATTTTAATGAAATAATAGTTAGTTAAGACATTAAAACCTATTTAAAAGTTAGTCAAAGTTATAGTTACCCACACAAGGCTTTATGAAATAAGTATTATTTGGTGCTTTATATTTATCATATGAATTTTTGAAACATATGAAAAGATAAAACTAGATTTAAACTATACAGTGTGTTATTTAAACGGTAGACGAACACATTTATTTCCATTGAAGAAAGCTCGAAATAAACTGTAAAAAGGGGTTGCTACATAATTGTTCAGGTCGGCAATAATTCGCTTAAATAAAAGCCGACCCGATTTTTTTTCGCGAATTCAAATTTTATCCGGCTCTTGTAAATCGGCAAACTACGTGTTAGTATTGTATTATATAACGGACTGTTGTCCGCAACTACACGTCAAAATTTTGAGTGCGGAAAAAAAAACTACGGGTTATGGTTAGGTTGGTTCGGCACAAATCACACATTTTACACATTTGACATTTTCCGGAACTTACATAATTTTGTTGCCGAGCTGTACCGAACCGTACCGACTCGAACATGAGTGTAACACCCTTAAAGTGTAGTATTAATAACTCGATTGACACTGTTTCAAATAATACGTGTCGCTTTTTAAAAATGACAATTAATTATTAAGCTTGTAAAAAATTAAATGCATAAGAAGAGGCTGTGATTACCAAATTGTATTCTCTCTTCTGTTAAGTTACTGATTTTTATTATGTGGGATTTTAAAGTGTCACAGAAACCTTTTAGATTCTTTACAGGTAGAAACAACATTATGGTGTTACAGTCGCCAGCGCATCATGTTTCCACAAACTGTCAAATTTTCTTAGTACCTACATCATTCCGAACACAGAAATTTTTCATAGGTTATTTAAAAAAAAACTGCTGTGCTATTTTGACCGTGTAGGCACTTTTGTAGGAAACAGCAGATGTTTTTTAATTCACCCTAGTGTTCGAAATGATTGTACTGAACATGTTTGTGCGTCGATGTCTGTTCCACCTGTATACAGGGTGTAAGAAGACCCTTAACGAAACCGTCAACCAAGCATTATGAACATCAAACTAAGTAACTTTACGCAAAAAAATATTGCTGGGAAACGACTTTTTTTGGGGTGAAAAACGGCTTTTTTTTGGGGTGAAAAACGGCTTCATTAAGGGTCTTGTTACACCCTTTATGATCGTGTACTGTACTTACGTACTTATTTTTGTAGTACGTACTAAGTCTATATTTTTTCATTTATTAAGAGAATGTAAAAATGCGTTATTGTATGAATTGTAATAAAAAAAGTCCAACAAATGTTCTTTTTTATTTAATTCGCCTGATAAACTAAGCTCCATTGATAAGCACGGCTACTAAGTAGGAGGACCTGGGTCCGATATAGAGTATAATTTTGCTGAGTTTTTTCTTGAGTGTCTATTAAGAATTCTACAGACAGTCTCGTTGGTCCAATGGTCGCAATCGCGACTGTTGCGCATAAGGTCCGGGGTTGGACTCCCACGTCGGGCTAAGTGTTATTAGGCACTAGCAGCCAGGGAGTCTAGATTTGGGTCCGGTAGCTGGCAATAGGCTCGCCCCCTATTACATGGGATTTAAACAGAACTGGCGATATGTGGGTGTACTATTAGGTACACCTCTGCCTAGCCCTGCGGGGATTATAGGCGCGATTTTATGTTTTGTGAATTCCACCGTAGCAGTTATTAGCTGGGATGTTATGGAGCTGCGTAACCGTAACCGAAACTATCGGATATCCGAAATAAACTTATATCCGTAACCGTAACCGTTTCACAAGTTTCGGATAGTTTTGTAAAAGGGCGGAGTCTAAATAAAACGACATATTTCGACAGGTTTTTGTTTCACCGCTCGCGCGCCACGTGAATCTTGCAGTTTGTTTGTTATTTCTAGTCATAACATAACCTCTTTCATAACTAGTTAGTTTTTTTATTTAAGAGTTGATACTTAATTTAAGAAAGTCTTGTGTTAAGTATTAAATTGATTTCTATGGACAAAATGCGACCAAAGACGAGGTTAATTTGGACATTTTTTATCAGATTAAAGTAAAATTTTTACTTCAATCTAATATCCGTAACCGAAACTAACGGATAATCCGAAATAATTACATATCCGTAACCGTATCCGAAACCGATATAATTTTATTCCTATATCCATATCCGTATCCATATCCGAAATATCATATCCATAACATCTCTGGTTATTAGCATATCCCCATGGATTGTTGATCGCAGTAGCCAGTATAAGCTATAACTACACTTGTTTACCACATTCGATTCGGCAGTATTTGTGAAACAACAGAAACGACCCGAAGCACATGCTACACGTATTCGGGATTCATTTGCTTGTGCCGATCGGCAAAATCCGTTCGGCTACCCTCGTTCAATAATCACTAATCATGTTCGGGTCACATCGATCGTGGAAGTGAAAGAAGTATGAGCCACTGAAGACCAGGCGAGGGGAAAGGGGATGTTGTATTGTAAGCCACCGATAGAATTTCGTTATTTACACTTCTCATCTCCGCTTAGCTTTAGTGGAAACGGTTGAGCAGAGAGGAGAGGAGATGTCTCGTGATTGTTTAGGTTTAGAATAGACGTGAGCGGTGTACTGTGAGCGGCGTGCGGTGATCGGTGTGCTGTGTATAGCGTGCTTTGAGCGGTGTGCTGTGTATGGCGTGCGTTGAGCGGTGTGCTGTGTATGGCGTGCGTTGAGCGGTGTGCTGTGAGCGGCGTGCGGTGATCGGTTTGCTGTGTATGGCGTGCGTTGACCGGTGTGCTGTGTATGGCGTGCGTTGAGCGGTGTGCTGTGTGTGGCGTGCGTTGATCGGTGTGCTGTGTATGGCGTGTGTTGAGCGGTGTGCTGTGTATGGCGTGCTTTGAGCGGTGTGCTGTGTATGGCGTGCGTTGAGCGGTGTGCTGTGAGCGGCGTGCGGTGATCGGTGTGCTGTGTATGGCGTGCGTTGAGCGGTGTGCTGTGTGTGGCGTGCGTTGATCGGTGTGCTGTGTATGGCGTGCGTTGAGCGGTGTGCTGTGTATGGCGTGCTTTGAGCGGTGTGCTGTGTATGGCGTGCGTTGAGCGGTGTGCTGTGAGCGGCGTGCGGTGATCGGTTTGCTGTGTATGGCGTGCGTTGACCGGTGTGCTGTGTATGGCGTGCGTTGAGCGGGTGTGCTGTGTATGGCGTGCGTTGAGCGGTGTGCTGTGTATGGCGTGCGTTGAGCGGTGTGCTGTGTATGGCGTGCTTTGAGCGGTGTGCTGTGTATGGCGTGCTTTGAGCGGTGTGCTGTGTATGGCGTGCGTTGAGCGGCGTACTGTGTATGGCGTGCGTTGAGCGGTGTGCTGTGTATGGCGTGCGTTGAGCGGTGTGCTGTGTATGGCGTGCGTTGAGCGGTGTGCTGTGTATGGCGTGCGTTGAGCGGTGTGCTGTGTATGGCGTGCGTTGAGCGGTGTGCTGTGTATGGCGTGCTTTGAGCGGTGTGCTGTGTATGGCGTGCGTTGAGCGGTGTGCTGTGAGCGGCGTGCGGTGATCGGTTTGCTGTGTATGGCGTGCGTGGACCGGTGTGCTGTGTATGGCGTGCGTTGAGCGGGTGTGCGGTGAACGGGGTGCTGCACATCTCCGCTCTTCTCCGCTTTGATGGAGTCCGGGCCTTAGGCTTGAATTAATCCATAGGTTTTCCCTCCGATACATTATTATATCCACTTTTGCCGCCCGAACCGCCCTGTGCCAAACCATACCGGCCCGAACCCGTGTAATAAAGGCTGGGTACACCATTTCAATACCTAGGCCTACCCAAGTGTATGGGACCGCAGATTATTTTTTCGCGGTTAAAATGTTGGTCCTTTATAGAAAGTGGTTCGGTTTGATTGACCCTTAAATATGACCTCACCTTTATGATACGCGTTGTATAATAACTGTCAGTCATGGGTAAACTCACGATGCTATCTCAACGTCACAAATAGCTACTCGTACTTACGATTTGATAACTATGATGCTTATCAAGCGTTTTGTTAAGTTACATATTAATAGAGAGCAGTGGTAATGGCCCCGACTTACGAGATGTAAGTCGTGGGTTCGAATCGAACCCAGGCAGGCGCTTTACACAAAGGACAAAGAAGGAACATGGATGGGTTTTAGTCAGTACAAGTCTGACATTCCCTTCCGCTCCGCCCAGAGCGGAGGGGATCATTTGATGATTTCCCATCCTAAAAAAAAAAAAAAATGATACTTGTCTTAATGTTATATGTTTATTTGATCACCATCATCTGCCTAGCCTTTTCTCAACTATGTTAGGGACGGGCTTCCAGTCTAACCGGATGCAGCTGAATAACAGTATTTTACATGGAGCAACTGCCTATCTGACCTCCACAACCCAGTTAGTACTAGGTAATACGATACCCCTTGGTAGGACTGGTTGTCAGACTTTTTTTTTTAACGACTGTCAAAGATCTACAAATAACAGCCGGTACCAACGGCTTAACGTGCTTTCCGAGGCACGGAGGAAACTCGGTATGTAATGGGTGGTCACCCATCCACTGACCAACCTTGACAAGCACGGCTTAATCTAAAGATCGATCCGAGCGGCTGTTATTAATTAGCCACGAGGCTGTTATTATCACCACTGCTCTTAAAACGATAAAGGAAAACGTTGTGAGGAAACCGGCATGTCCTAGAACCAAAATTTTGATCATAATAATCATAATTTATTTGTGAACATAGGTGAAAAAAAGTACAGATCTTATGTTTGATGAACAGAGCGCTATGTTATGCCAGGAAGCGTACAAAATATGGTGTGCAAATCTAGCTGAGGATTACAAATTATTTACTAAAATATTTGAAAGTAGTTGATGACAATGTTACATCCACAAACCTGGGCGGTAGATTACGTCCCTCTTACCGGCGAGGCCTGAGTCTTAGCTATGGGAACATGTAGGTTGATTTTGCTCATGTAAGCTGTTAATTATAACTGTCAGTCATGATTAAACTTACAAATCATATCTCAACGTCGCAAATAGCTACTCGTACTTACGATTTGATAACTATGATATGCTTATCATGTATTTTGTTTGGATAAGTATGATGTCACTTCGGATCAAGGAACTGAGCGTTAAACAGCATAAAATACAGGGTGGAAGGCATCGACACACAATCGATTCCGACAAGTTCAGTATATCATACGATATCAGTTGTCACATAGGTATATTTTAACCGTTTAAATAGGTATTTCACTTTTGTAGGAAACAGCATATATTTTTTTAAATTACCGATGAATAATTCCAAGTATATATGTGAGGGTGGGGTGGGCGGTTCGGTATGATGTACTGAACACGTGGTAATCGTTTGTGTGTCGATGTCCCTTTCACCGTTTTTGTATAATAGTTCATCGCTTAATTGACTCGTTGGTCTAGTGGTCGCAAGCATGACTGTTAAGTATGAGGTCCTGGATTCGATTCCCAGGTCGGGCAATGTTGTTGGGTTTTTCCATTACAGAATTGTCAAAAGCAGCCACGGAGTCTGGATTTCTGTCCGGTTAATAGCAATAGACTTGTCCCCTATCACCTATTACATGGGACTTTAAATAACTGCGAAACGTGGGTGTACTATTAGGTAGGTATTACTCCCCTACTGTCTATCCCTTCGCCGATTCCAGGCGCGATGTTTTGTTATAGTTATACTGTGACGTCAGTTCGGATCAAGGAACTGGGGGGCTACCATGACGTCTTAAAGCAGGAGTAATTCCAGTGAGGGAAAGAGATGGCGCTAGACGACCTGTATAGCTTTGTCTCTTCCCCACACTGGAATTACTTCTGCTTTAAGATGTCATAGTAAGCCCCCTGAGCATTAAACAGCATAAAATATAGTAGTTCATTATCATTGAACAAATCTTACTAGAAATTAAGATAACGAATAGTTTTGAACCTTATCTCGATAAGGGTGAAGTATAAACTGGCTTTATCGGTTTTCGTACTGATTTATATTCTGTTGTGAAATAAGATGACTAGGTTCTGACTATCCTACGACGACTTATCATCTTTTTTGTTATGATTGCAAGCTACCAAAGCCATCTGCAATCAAACTCTCAAAACATTTATTTCAATTAGACTATCACAGGCACTTTTGAATCAATCAATCAATCAATCAATCAGTTTATTTGTGAAACATAGGTGTTTACATAGGTGTTGAATTTCAAATAAAAAAATAAAAAAAGCGAAGCTACAGTCACAGTCACAAGGCATAATAACTTGAGAAAGTACCTACTGTAGTTGCACATTCCAAAGTGTAGATCTCTATGGAGAAGAATGGGCAAGAAACTCCATGGTCACTCTTTTAAATCAAAATATTCTTACAAAATCTTAGTTACATCGTTCATGTTGAGATTATACATATATGTGAAAACGATGTAGAAAGACGTGCACATTAAGAGCGTCCGCAGTAAAATATAAAAACAACAATGAAAAAATAAAGTAATTAGAATAAACCGTGGCAGCTAAGAGATGACCAGTCCCAATTAAGTTGGTACTGCATGGTGTCGGACGTAAAATAGCACCATCCCATATCTTCCCGTGGGTGTCGTACGAGGCAGCTAAGGGACTTACCAGAGAATGGGCAGCAGCGTTCTCTGTGCTTTTGTAACAACCATACTGCGATCGCCAACCCGCCTGCCAAGCGTGGCGATTATGGCAAAACCCCTTCATTGGTGGAGGTCTATGTCCTGCAGTAGACGTCGTTCTGCTGAAATGATGACCGATGAATTACGTTGAGAAAAAACCGGCCAAGTGCGAGTTCCATTCGCGCACCAAGGGTTCCGTATAAACTTGTAGGTATTTTGTTATTAAACTAGGTACATATTTAGGGTTTTCAGATTTTTTCCTTCACATGTTCTGTAAGACATTGCTTCTTGCCAAATATGATTCTAGGTCAAATAGGTTTAGATTCCGTCGTGAAATCGCAAAATATGCGACATAAACGGTTATATCTTTTTGAGGGCGTTGACTTACAAGTTTTCACCGCTCAAAATGCAGGTGGTACACACAGAGCAGGACAGGAGGTGAGACATAGTTTCGGTGATGAAGTTATAAAGAAGTGGCGAAATTCAGGGTGATGATTTCGTTACCTACATGCTTCTGTCAATGGGAAGATTCTACCTGTCATACAAAACAAAGGTCGTTATCACTCTTTGCATTCGTGAAAAAAATTAAATCCTTATTCAACGGTAGACTGTAGACTATTTCAATGCCGCTTGTGTGTGTTGTGTGTTGCTTGCGCTTTCTGTGTTCGCGAGCGGACACAGTGAGTTTCGTGTGTCGGGAACAGAATCGAGTTGCGAGTGACAGTACAGGTAGCGGTATCGAGTGCAAAAAACGAACAAGAAAGAGGGTAGACCGATTTGTCTGCTCATAAACACCCACCCGCAATAACTTCAGTTTAACCGTGATCATGGTGCTTGCAACAGCGCCGAAATATCGGGAACTCAGCAAAAACAGTAAACATGGTAAATATCCCGTTTCTAGTCTAAATAATAATATTTCAATGCCATTGTTAATTATGACGGTATAATCACCCACTTGACTTAACATAACATCACGTCTGTAATCCCTAAAGGGTTCGGCAGAGGTGTACCTAATAGTACACTCACATCCCCTTCGACTTGAGTGATATAAATGGCTAAATCGCCAGCAAGTGTCAATGTACTCTACCTACCCCTTTACAGAACACAGGCGTGATACCGGTAACAGAGCAAAACCCTTGTCCAGCTCGGTATTGATTGCTTGCACAGTGTATTTACGATATGACCTAAATGCGGCAGTCTGCTGACCTAGGTTATTTTTATATTCGCAGGTCAGTGTGCGAAGCTCCACCCTGCACTAACTGCGGTCAATGCCCGTTTTGTGAGGTATTATCAACTGGGGTTTATGTCTATTGGATACTTTGATTTTTGAGTAATATAGTACTTAGTCTTAGTGATTTAGTGAAGACAGGTATTAAATCCTCGTATTTAAAATTTTCTTCACTTGCTACTTAACATTAACTACAAACCGGTTTACAACTAAACTTATACTGTCACTTACGGGATATCTTCCGTCAATCACGGAAGATATCCCGTAAGTGACAGTATAAATTTAACATTAACTTAACTATTAGAAATCCAGCAGTGCGCTTTTTAAGCATTCTTATAGGTATCTCCTAGTATTATCATCAATTCGGTAGTTTCAGACTTCTTAGATTACAAGAAGCGATTGCCAATCTGACATTCACGAACTGGTTACTGCTAAACACGAAACCTTCTGGTAAGACTGATTGGCAGGAAAAAATACTGTTAGAAAAACTCAATAACACTGCCAGACTCGAACGCAAGATCTTATAATAATAATCATTTTAATTATCAGGCTACTTATGGCATAGATAAAATACACAATATAATCTTATACAATAACAAACTAATACATATTAAAACCCACGTAACGTTGTCGGCGTCATGTTTCGCTGCGTGGTGTCGCGTAACCGTCCTCGGAAACGTCGATATACACCTACACTAGACACCTTTCGGCTAAAAGTCATCTTTCAAGCAGGTCTGTAGATGTTGGGTTGGAATTCGAACCACGAATGACTTAAAGTTGATGATGTGGCGCGATTCCAACCTTTCGACCCTCAGAGTCCAGTTGGTCCTTCAAATACTGCACGATTTCCTCAGTTGTCGTGGAGTGATGCAGACGCGAAAGGTACAGCTGCGTCGTAGGCACAGCAGGGCGCAGCAGCATGTTGGGTCCACTCGGTGCGGTGCCACACAGGTTACGAGAACAAGGATTCTTCGTCCTTTCTACTTTCGTGAAACCCTCCTCATCAACTTGGCTGGCTCTTGGCAAAGATTTAAAGACCGCAGTCTGGGCAGGTTGGTTGGGTTATGCTCGCCAGTAACGCTTGCGACCACTAAACCAACGAGGCAACATCGAAAATTTCGGGTACGAATTACGGTACTTACTAATACGGTACCCAGTCACCTCATTTATCTACAGCTTTGCATAACATCACGAACATATTCCTTCGAAGGATTAGGCTGAAGCAAATAGCGTTATAGCCAACAAAGTTCTCACTGGCGAGACTGGCTGCTGACTGGTTCATTAACAAGCCGGTTTTCTCACGATGTTTTCCATCACCGTTTTGAAATTAATGGGGGCGCATGAATACACCGCTAGAGGCGTTCGTGTAGAATAAAATAGAATTATTGACAGGACCTTAGTCGCCAGTGGCGCCATCTGATCAGCTCAAAAACGATAGTCCTCATTATGGCAAAATGATTACACAAAGTGAAGTGCCTGGCGATATCGTCAAAGTCGCGGGAAACTGAGATGAGGGACGCACAGAACCGAGAAGTCTGGCAGAAGAAAGGAAAGGCCTGCCCAGCAGTGAGTGATTCCGGGCTGACATGATGATAATGAGTGAGAGAGAGAGAAGTGTCTGTCTGGACCTACGACCTACCAACCAACCAGATCAACAAAACAGTCTTAATTGTTTTGCTGAGGTCAGTTAATGACAATACTGTATCTAATACAGGCAATGACAGTGTAGATTAGACATGTGGTGTAGCATGCGCCTAATCTCAATAGTGTTTTATCATTATCTGAATGTAAACACGATCTGCTATCGAACAATAACGTCAACAACCTATTTTAGTCACTTTACTTGATAATCGAAGGCTTATGTTAACCTTCGTTTATCGACTGGGCATCGATTCGAATGACATCACGATTAACAGCCGCACTAGCTACAACTGAACCACAATATCATCATTCTTCAGCGCAGCATGTCTTCTTCTTCCAAAAGTGTGTTTGCTTTCATCTCCGTCGTTCTCTCTTTGCTACAATTTAATCATGGTGGTTTTATTCAGGTATCTATTCATTTAGCATCATCATTCTCCAGGCTAGACCCTGTTAATGTTAACTGTGTAATATTATCCTGGAAGCCGACTCCAATATAGTTAGGAAAAGGCTAGGCAGATGATAATCACCATTATCCTGGTCTTAAGTATCCCAATTTATTTGGGGTCGGTGCAGCATGTCTTCTTCTTTCATACTTCTATACCACTCTCACGCCTAAATTGACCGAGTGACCGAAGGGACAGTCAGAGTTAAGTTTTATACCCACCTTTAATCTGTAGGTGTTTAAGTCCTACTTATATTATAAGAAGCAATGCTAAGCTAATGCTATAATAACAGCTACTTTTGAGATTTTTAATAGTCTGCCTTATCTGGATATCGAACCCCATTTCCGCTTACTCAGTATTTGTGCTTATAACTACAACCATCGAGATAATTCTTATTATTAGGAAGTTAATTTAAGTTTATTGTAGACAGCTAATTTACTTTACACCTACCTACCGAGCTGTCAAGTAATGTAAAAAGAATGTAAACGAACCCTACAATCATACATATTACCCCCTACCTAGAGTGCTTAACACAAGGCAAGCACAGAATGTAGTGGGTGTAAGACACCCACTGTTCCATGACGATATGACCTCACTTCATGAGGGAGACATTGAATAAAATATTGCAAGTCTGCATGATGAGTAACACGTTGCTAAGTTACAGAATAAAGACACAATAATACTCATCGTGTCTCACTACTTTATATGATACATTGATGTTAATTATACGTTTTGTTTATTCATAAACTGTTCGCCTTACAGACTGCTTGACGTCAAGAATATGTTTTTAATATGTTTTACCGAATTTAGTTCAGAGCCCTCGCGACCTAGATAGTAGATAAGTATGTACGTTGTATGTTTTGACCTAGGAGCGTGCTCGTAGGGACAGTCGATGCCCCAGTGGCCTACATCGTGGCCGGGCCTTACACCGCGCATGTGCATAGCAGCGCTGAATGGAAAACCAGACTACGCTCCATGACAATGGCTCAACGTGAAATAATATTAGAATATTGCTCGATTTTGTGGTAAACATTCGTGTACTACAATTACTAAGTGAAAATGTGAAATGATTGCAACCAAATGAGGTTCTAATCAGTTTGATTAATAGTAATGTCTTGGGAAAAAAATAACTTTCTTGCTAACATTTTGAGTCATTTCGTGATCAGTTCAAAGCGCAAATTCATGGTCATTGGAGTTAATGACAAACTGTGTATAAATAACAAACCTTTATCTGATGACTAATAAATTAAGGCAAATTTGACTTTATATACTGGCAACACTCCCCGCTTTTGTTGTCTCCAGAAAGAAAAATGGCCGACTCACGTAATGTCAAAACTCTTAGGGCGAGAGATTATTATAAAAACGTGTAAAATACCATTAAAATAGTGAAAAAAGTGCATTTTTGTGTTGGTGACGTGTTTGAGTGGCTATAATATAGTGTTCTACGGTGAATTTACAGTTTATAATCGTATGGTGGCGGATTTTACAGTGTAGTTACTACCTGCTGAATAGATGCACAGTAAGTATTTTTATGTTATGTTTAGCATTAAAACGCTTTAATTACGCGCAAAAAGGCAATAGAACACGTCATTGGTCGTCACCCTGTAGTCGTTACGGTAATTTCCATGAAAACTCCATCCATTGAATCATTACTTTGAATATTTTCTCGATGTATATTTTGAAGGTTTTGATGTCCGGAAACGATATGTTTCGTCGTCAAAACTGTGCCCCAGCCTTGATAGTACGTACAGAACGAGGTGAGAATGCAAAAAGAGCGATAAAATCCTGTACTCTTGTATATTCAGACTTATTTTTTTCGTTGGTAGTGGTCGTAGTCAGAACCGTAAATAGAAATATGATTATATTTTGCATGTAGGTCTGTTGCTGTCACCGTCGCAGCGTTTAGAGCTTAAATTATACGGTAAAAAGGTTTAGTGTCAATTGATAATAACAAAATAGTATTGTAAGTACTAATTATCTGTGTAATCGTTAGAATGAAAGTGAAATTGAATGTATCAGCTGACAATCAGTGCACTATATCACGATTGTAATCAAAAACAGTGTATGCAGTAGTCAGATTTCTGTTTATATGCTACCTAATACTTAAATTAGGATGGAATAGAGACAAAAAAAATGTAAAATGCTGTTAAATGTAGTCCCGGTACTAGATATAGTCTTATTTCTCTTTGCCCACACTAATCGTCTTAAAAACATACCATTTGAAAGTAGGGAAAACAGAATTAAATACAACAGAACCTAAAAAGTCATAAATATTAATCCTGCTATTCATACTTTTTGGATTCTAAAATTATAATAATGATCAGCGTGGCTCATCTCATAAGTGCCTAGAACAACTCATTCATGACAATTTCACCTGTTGCTTTTTATATAGAATGGAAATTGAAGCACTCAATTTATCTAACAAGTTTTTTCAAAGTTCTTTATTTTTTTTCTGTTTAAATACTTTTTTTTTGCCTATTGTAGGGGCTCACCTACTTGAAAAAACAAAATAAGAGCTTCTTTGATTTAATTAAATCGTTTTTTTTTTACAAATCTATTATGACGTTATTAAAAAAAAAAACTTAACAGAAGCAATTCAAATTCGGCTATTTGTTTTCTCTATCAAATGCATAAAAAAACATGGAACATCCTGAGGCAAATCCCAGTTTATTTGATTTGCAACACCAAGAATTGGGACCATAGTAAAACAGAAAATTAGAGTCCTAGTAATCCTGCCAGATGATGATATTGGCATCAGTTGTGAAACGTTATTTACCTCAAACATTGTCACAACAAGCTATGAGCAATGCTCCAGATTTCCCGCTGATGACTTTTCCTTCAATGACAAGTAGTATTAGTTTCCCTAAATCCACAGTTTTCTCAAAAAAAAATGGCTGAGTCAGTTTTTCTGGTAATGTGTGTTTTTCACTCTAGTGTGCATGAAAATAAGTGTCATATCTCTGTGATACTGTTATTATATCACTCCAGTGACACTGGCCATTATTAAAGATTTTTAATTCATCCATACATTTACAAAGAACTAAATCTCAACGAAATTAATAAAAACTGATTCATTGCTGGTCTATCACCTTTATTTATGTTCTCCTTTTATGCGATCAGCTTTATAGCTATAATCAGATGGGGTCTCCGTGTGTGTTTCCTCTACAAAAGATATTGCAAAGTCATCAGTATTCTCCTGCCTTTATCTCAATTTATTTGAGATCAGTGCAGCAAGTCTTCTTCCATACTTCTCTATTAGGGGTCTTCTCAAGGGTCACCACCTTTCCAATTACAAAGTCCTGAGTTTTTGTTTACTTTTCAACTATTTTTTATTTTTATTTATGTTATTAATATTTATTTCATTTGTAAGTGATCTAAAAATGTTAGAAAGCAACATTGTTTACATTGTGTAGTTAAAATATGTGACTTTCAATTCTAAAGTAGTTTCTAAGTTTTTCTTGGACATCACTGACATTAGCTAAGAAAAACATTGTGGGGAAAAGTGCACTTAATATAAGTGTAAAATCGTCATTAAACTTTGAGCAAGTGGGGTGATCAATGCCTTCCCTGTGTGAGAGATGATTTTGTCCTGAAGTGGGACATTAATAGGCTGGTATTATTATTATTATTTATTGCATTTGCCTTTTGATTGCCTTTTTTAGTGCAATAATATTGTGATACATATTGACAAATTATTAGGCAATGCAGTGTTATCATGACAAAAGGATTGTTTATGTCATAACAGTACAAGTTGAGACAGGATTATAAATTCATTGTCTCTTCGAAATACAAATTGCGAGAATCATAATCTAGGTACCTAGTTTTTTCCTGACTATGTTGTGGTCAGCTTCCAGTCTAACAGGATGCAGTAGTGTACCAGTATTTTAGGTGGACTGACTGCATATCTGAGTTAACTTGTACTGTGACATGACTGAAAGTGTCTTTGTAATAATATTTGTGTAAACTAATCTAATGTTAGTGATTTTGTATCTACACTCGCAGTTTTCGTGTCTGCTTATGTTCAATATTTTGGTTCAACTTTTAAGGTAATGTGAACTCTAAAGACATTTAATTTACTTAGGGTAAACAGGAACAAAGTGAAAAAAATGGGATTCTCTTGTAAACTTGGAAATTATGTCATTTTGTTTTGCTAAAAGATTTCAGATATAAAGAATTTCATTTCATTTTTCTAGACATGATGACTTTTCTTATGATAGCCTCTCTACATGGTATCTTTAATATCTTTGTCTGACCTAAAAGTCTTATCTGACACCTCTTTATAAGTGTAATTAAACTAATTAATTAATTAATTTAATCAATTCAATCATCTATTGTCACTAACATAACATTACATCATGCAAGTAATCCTTGAAAGTGTAGGTGCAATCAAATTTTGGCAGCTATTTTGTCCTAAGTAATAGAGGTTAAGCCTTTTGCCATCAACGGGCCCCAAATGCAGACTCCGGACAGACCTTTCTTTCTAACAAATCTGCAAACTTGGGGTCGAGCAGAAGACAGCATGAACAGCTGTCCATTTTACGAAGACTTAACTAATGTAAGTTTAAAAAATAAGCATCACAAACAATATAACATCACGCCTATAATTCTTGTAGTTTTAGATAGAGGTGTCTTTAGTACATCCACATATTTCTGCAACTTTCATCATGGCCTTAGTAGTGGAGGTAGAATATTGATTTAAGTTGTAAATAGCCCAGCCCTGCAGCCTGGTCTAATAACGAAAGCAGTATAGGTATGTTATGGATGTAGCTAATATTACACATGAATGGAAGGGGTGATGTAGGTCTAAATCTAACTATAGACCTGTTTCACCCCTTTCATTCATGTGTAATATTAGCTACATCTATAACGTACCTATACTGCGTTCATTATTTAGTTTTCAAAGATGTAAACAAATATGTATGAGTGTTTGGAAAACACTATATTACACACATAAAGTTCAGATTGTGCATCAACCTCAAATTAAAGACTTTTCCATAAGTACTTCTAAGTCATTCTAAAATCAACATAATTTAATCTTGAATACAGCTGATTTTGTTTTAGTAAAAATAACATCAGTAGAAACAACCGGTTTAATGTCCAATTCATATGCTGTCTACAATAAAGCTCTAGTAAAAAAACTGAAAGCAAATACGCTTTTAAAAGAAAACTTCGGAACTATTATTTAAGTCAGACTAAATAGCTCTCAATTAAAAGTCTAGTCATCATCATCATTCTCTAGCCCTTATCCCAATTAATTTGGGGTCGGCGCAGCATGTCTTCTTCTTCCATACTTCTCTATTACTTGCCAAGAAGAAGTCTAGTCATAGTAATTATTATTAGGTTTATGTTTTATTATTTTGGTATTTTGTTAAAATAATTTGTAGTCTATTTTAGTTGTATTTGTATATGTGTATTAGTGTCATTATCTATTTATTTTGTACCCTATCCTACCCTATTTAACCCAAAGGTTGACTGGTAGAGAATGTCTTGTGGCATTAAGTCCACCTATGAACCACTATTGTACATGAAATTTAAATAAATAAATTGTATCATCATTGGGGGGATACCCAACTCAAGTTGGAAGAAATCAAAATTCAAATAAGTTATTTTTTATCCTCTATGCATCTTAGACAAAAAAAAAAAAACTAAACAGTTTTTCACAAAAAAATAATTTTATTGTTAGGGAGGGATGCAACAGGGTGACTATATTTTGCAATTTGCACAATGACTCACACCGTTTCCCCACAGAGGGTGGGCAGTGAATCAGCATTATATGGATGTGTCACTATCTTGTGTTTATATCTACGCACTTAATGCTCGTTCATTCAATAACATTCCAACTATCGGACAGAATAAATGTCCGAACTGTAAATAAATATTTTGTAAAAATAAATACAAATACAAAAAAATACAGTAAATAATTAAAGTATTTAAAAATATTGCTTAAAATGGAATCTCAATTGCAATTAATCAGACAGTGTTGTGTGTAAGTATTCTATCCTCACAATTTGATATTTATTATAATTAAATTAGAAAATAAGATCACTCCTATAACTGCTGAAGGATTAGGAAAAGGTGTACTAGTTTCACTAACGGTCTGCCACTTTCACCCTTATGCTCGAAGTAATAAAGTTGAAAAGTGGTCGACCCTCAGTGGCCTCGGTAGTACCTATTAGTACAGCAATATTTCGGTAATCGCTAGTTACGTTTTAAGTCCTTTTCCGGTCTCAAATAAAAAGTATTGCCTGTCTGTCTGAAGACTCATTCACATGGGATGGACTTACAAATGCTCGGAAACCCAGGGAGGGTTTCCATCCCAGAGACGCATTTGTTAGTGCTTATACTCAAGAATTAATTTTAAAAAATTTGCTTTCGCTAGACGCCTGGCAGATGTAAAAACATCGAAATAATTTTGTACAGGTAATCTGACCACGTGGTCTGACTGAGTAGCGGTGTTTACAAACTTCATAACTACGTAGGTACTCAATCGGATCTCCAATAGTTCAATAACCGCGTTAGTTTTCGCAAATGCGATCACGCTCCTTATCTGTAAGAGTCTACGGGCTAATTTCCTATGCAAGTATTTTTTCTTCGACGCATGCCGTGGCGACGCTTCGCTACGCCAAAAGTCGGTCTAACCCGCCGCTATAGATGTTTCACATCAAAAATATGCTACATTTCTTTTATATGCAACCCGTCAGATAGTAATCCGAATGTCTAGATTTTTATCTCCTCTGGCAATTGAGCCTATGGCGACTATTCTCCGCGTGTCATCATGTAGTGACGGCAGCGCGATTAACGTGATTCTCTCCTTCGTCAAAGTCAAACAAAATTCAACATTTTATCATGTTTCGACAAAAGCTCTTTGAATGAAGAAGGTCTCACAGTGTAAATGAGCCTTTATAATTGGCACTGTGGTTGGTAAAGTGCATTTTGACGTACTAACTGATTGATGTATAGGTTGTTTACAGTTTAATAATAGCGTGTTTACCGCATTGTGAACTATGAACTATTATAACATTGAATTGGGCTGTCGACTAGCTAATGTTTTATCATCGTCCACAGAGTTTCTGTGAGCATAACTGCACTCCTTTTGGCGAAGGAACATGAGACATGTTGAAATCTCAATTTTTCTCTCTTTCTCTTGGTTGAAGCATCACATCCATTTTGTCGCCAGTACGAGCGCGCAGTAACTCCTACCAGCTGGGTGTCAAACATAAAGTGCCCAGTGTGTGTCCCACACCCAACAGTTGAAAGTCACTGATCGATAAGATGAGATTAGCCGACATCGATCAACAGATCATTATCGTTCGTTATCGTTAATAAGTGATGTTGATTAACCGGTGGGGTGGATGATATTGATATCTTAAAGGTAGCATTTGGTGTTGTACGATACGACGGACAGACGACAGAATAACTGGCATACCGACATTGGATGGTTGCAAGAATCACCGGTTCGTCGCCTGCGGCTTCAACGCTAACGTTCTTCGTCTGTTGTCTGGTCTTTCACCAGCTGCAGGGCTACTTAAGAAACCTTGAACCGTAGAAGATTCTATGGCTCTAGTCTTTAGCACAATTTCAAAAACGTTAATACTGCTGGGAACACACAGGTCTCCTGTGTAAGGAAGAGTAGGCCGTAATGCAAAACGCGGCCCCGGTTCATCAGAATCTCATGTTCTATCTTTTCACACGCACAGAGCATAAGTTACCTCCCATTTATATATATGAAATACATAAGCGTGTTTCTATACCCAAACCATCACTTTCATTGATTGCTCTGCGGAAGACGGCAGACAGCTCCGCTGCTTCATCGTATTTGTGACATTCATTACTTTGCAATATGATTAATGAATCGCCTCTTCGCTTGCAGCTCACGAGACTCAGGATCGACTAAATTTTAGGGGTATGGAGGGGACAGGGCGTAAAGTTCTTCATACCTCATTGATAAGCTATTGCTCGACGATTATTGTCGCGATTTTATACATCTTTTTCAACTCGCGAAGAATTCTAATAGCGCGCGATTCAAGATTTTGATTTTATTTCTTCTTTTTGCCAAAGATATCGCCAGAGTTTTTTTTTGTCACTATTAAGTTCGCTATACAATCATTATTTTCATTGTGGCTGTCTTATATCGTCTACCACAAGGCACTGCGTGGTATCACAGCAATGAGGGTTATGCCTTGATTACATGTGCCAAGTATAGTTGCGTGTCAATGCCAAGACAGAGAACTCGGCCTCATGGGAGGTGCATTCGGTCGAGTGCACTGCTTCTACTCTGTCTTAGGCTCATGGAACTGTTTTCGCATCTGTACTCGATACGTGTAATCAAGGCGTTAGACTTCTAATATAACGTCAAAAGTCATGTTCTGTTTTGCACCTATAGATGTGAGCGTGACATGTGGGGCGCGCAGGCGGGCTGGTGGTGCGGCGCGCTGGCGGCGGCCGCGCTGCTGCTGCTGCTCGCCGCGCGCTGCCGCTGTAACACACGCAAGCGTGTTCCCAGCACGCCTCACGTGAGTATAGTACACTACACACGCGTGATATTGAACAGATGTGAGCGTGACATATGGGGCTGGTGACATCTAAACGGACATTGTGACCGAGACATTTCAACTACATCATCATCATCTGCCTGCGTTTTCTCAATATTGTGGGGGTCGGCTTCAGTCAAACCGAATGCAGCTGAATACCACTATTTCACAACAAGCGACTTCCTATCTGCCTACCTGTAACGTTTGCCAAAGACCTACAAAGGACAGCGGAGAACAACAACTTATCGGACCCGCACACCGTGACCGTGATTCATAAGTTGGAAAGAAACAGTCACATCTGATGTCACGCAGCGATCCATTCCGATTTCTTTTGCATTTAGTTTCAGTTATTGCACCATTGACATTTGAATAGTCAAAGAACAAATAGCGACGCCGTGGAAGGTGGCGAAGATGGCGAGATGAACTAGACACCTTCATGAGAGATTAGTCCACAACAGCCAAGGCTGTGGAAAGTAACAGAGAGGCCTTTGTCGTAGTAAGAAAGGCCACTTTTAATTTCCACAGTATTGTCTCTTATCCAAGTAAAGCATTTTGAATTTAGTTTCCCTTTCTCTATTCCAGGTGCACATAGTCCGTGGCTCAGTGCCGCGGCTGGTAGTGCCGCGGCGCGTGTCGCTGTGCGGCCGCGCAGTGGCCGCCCCGCGCCGTGCCCGCGCTGCTCTCTCCGGCGCCCCCGCCGACGACCCCCAAAACATACCCCCACAGATAATCATCGTCAACAACCCCGCTCCAACACCCCAACAACCTACCGATCCCCCTGGACCTTCTGAATACCTCCCCAAACTGCCTCTCCCCGAACAGTGGCTACACAAAAGACTAGATTACAAATACACGAACATACCCCGCCCCCTAGCTCAACTCGCCGCGGATCTAGGCGCGGACTTGACGCAAGAATCTCGCGCCAAAAAGTATAGTGCCACCCGATCACCTTCTTTAGAGAAAGACGACAAGTCTCCGTTCTTGGTGAGCGCTACACCGAAGGCGGATAAAGAGGTTTTCGGTTTTGATTCGGAAGCAGTTGAGAAGTTGAGTGAAAAAATGAGTGAGAGGTCCCAGGAGGGCGAGGAGGAGTCCCCGAGCAACTTGAGGAGGTTTCGCTCAGTCAGTACTAGGCTTAACATGTGTAGTGTGAACGAGGGTCCTCATCTAGAAGGACAACAAGAGAGATTAGAGATGCAAAACTATCCGAGAGTGTTAGAATGTAGTTCAGCGAAAGAAAAGTCTTCAGCACCGAAATTTGACTTTTCACCAAAACTCTTGGCAGAAACTATGGCTTCTCCAAGATTCTTTACGCCTCCTGAAACAGTTTCTCCAATGTTCTTTGCGGAGCCATCGCCAAGATCGGTCTACTACGATACAGTGAGATCTCCTAAGTTCTTCCCCGAAACTCCTCGGGATGCGGAAGTACCAGTGCCACAGTCACCGCGAGCCTTAGGAGATCACCTAAATAGAAATGGGATCACAGAGAAACCTTGTTCTCCAAGAGTTTTGAACAAACCCAGTCCTAAAGTCCACAGTTACAACAAGGAAAACTATTTCACTTTCGAACAATCATGTGTAGAAGACAGAGCAGCCAGGCCGAAGAGGTACGGTGGAAGGAATTCTATAGAAAAAGAACGTTTCACTCCTCCCGCTGACAAAGAAGTTAGGAAATACAGACGGCATCACAGCTGCGAGACTAACTATAAAACCATAGAACTTAATATAAGTAAATGTGAAGATAATAAAGACGCAGAGACTAAACTAGGAGAAGATGTCACTGACTGCTGCCTTAAGATGGATACTTTAGAGATAGAACCGAAAGTTCTCGAAGAATCTGACACAGCTCCCAGTCCTTCAAACTCCGCTCAAGCTAGACGACAGAGACTTAAATCGATATCCTTAGATTCTGATAATGCGAAAATTATAGAACAAAACCTAGGTCTACCTATAGCCAAGCAGATGAAGGATCAAATGAATGAGGCTTACAAGAATCAGGAAACCAGTACATCTTGTGAAAGCATGGAAAGGTACCACGCTCAGAAAACACCCCCGAACGAAAGGCCTATGTTCAAATTCGAAGGCGAGGTGAAGGAAAAGATCCCAGAGACCGAAGATCCGAAATCTCCCGATGTCAAATTAAAAAAGACTCTTCGGCAAAGTTCGGATACACAATCTTTCTTAGACATGCCGAGGTTTTCGCCGAAGGAGTTCGAAATTATTGTCACGACCGAAGAAGGCGCTACTATACCCGCCGAAACACAAATCAAAAAGAAAGGAAAGAATCTACGAAACTTAAGAATAGATCTTACTAAAAGAGACAGCGATTTAGAAAAGGAGCTTTTAGAATTCGAAAAACTATACACGGATGCTGAAGAAAAGAAAGTCAAAACTCCTACTTTGAAAGTCAAAGCGACTTCTCTCGACTCTTCTGAAACCGTCAACCTCTCTCTTCCACAGAAAAAGACTTTGGAAGTCCCTCAGAATTCGGTTTCCATGCCAAATACTCCTAAAAGACAGTTGAAGAGGATACTAGCACAAAAGAATATTAACAAACACGACTTTGCTGGCGCGAAGCTTGGGTATAATTCTCTCCAATCGAATGCTGAGCAAAGACGTCTATACATGAAGGGGCAAGACAGTGGGATATACCTCAGAGAAAACCACGCTACCCTCATGTTATACCAGCCCGGTACTTCTCGAATGGGCTCTCGAACCATGGGTTCGTTCGACGAAAACATGGCAGACTTCGAAAACACCCCAGAAATAAACATATCCGGGGCTGATAACAGAAGTTACCATCTAGATACAGGACAGAATTTAGGCTCGAATTTGTCAAACTATAAGCAAAATCTTAGTGTATCTAGTACTAATTTGAAGACTTTACCCGAAGGTGTGCCATCGGATGATTTTGAACCCAGTGCGGAAGATGAGAAAATGACGAAGAAATTGCATAGAAGAAATTCGAATCAGAGTCTTATGCTTAGCACACATAGTTTGCAAAGTTCCAACTGCTCTTTAAACAGTTCTGGTGCCTCTTGCCATAACCTTTCGACAGTTAGGACCAGCATATCGAACTTTAGCCTCAATTCCGACAACAGACAAAAGAAGTTGTCTATAGACCGTCGGGATTCAAACACTTCATTGGCTAACAATGAACATTTGACGCCATCAAGGCGCGTCATTTGTACGTCAAACTCGAACGTATCGGGAGAAGTGTCGAAAAACTGTTTACTGCAGCGTCGGGGGTCAAACAACAGTCTCACTCTAAACATACTATCTTCTAACAATTTGAGCAGACACTCAAGTAACAGTTCTTTGAATAAAGACGCTAAACCTGGACAGAAAAAGGGTCTTTTAGAACGCAGAAGCTCAAACACCTCTCTAACTTTGAATATTAACCAGTCGAACCCACAACTATCGGTTAACAGAGGGTTAAGTGTATCAAACTATAACTTAAACGGCTCAACGTGCAACTTAAGTAGGTATAACAGCAACATTAGTATAGACAACCCCCCCGCCGAACCTCGAAAGGGCATTTTAGAAAGACGGAGCTCAAATACTTCTTTAACCCTAAACATTCAACCCAGAGAAGAGCCTACTGAGCCTAGGGACTTAGAGATCGACGAAACTTTAATAGAAACGAATCTTAAAGATTTGCCGCATAGGGATAAGCACAGAAAATCGTTAAGCACAGAGAATTTGATACCGAAGTCTTATAAAAACCGCACACGATTACGTTCAACTGACAAAAGTGTAGGTTTTGGATCCCACGATAATCTCTGGTCAACTTCCTACACCACAGAACAAGAATACCCTCAAAACTTGACCTATGTCTGCGGAGATCAAGAAAACGAGATCATATACGCTTTCGGCAGACAAGACGATCCAAATTTCCAGCCGGCTTTCACTCGAAACATAACGACAAAACCTCTTAGCCCTCAGAGCACCTCCGAAGATTTCCGACTGTATTTAGCAAATATGCAGCACTTACAGAACGCTTCTAGCGTCCTATCGAGACAAAACCTACGAGATTTGAACGACGTATTTCAAAATGGCTACTCTAAAGTCAAATGCCATATTTTGGGAGAAGGGCAACATTGCTGTACAGGCAGAGTAGAAGATATTGCCAAAGACAATCCCCAAATGGTGATACCAGACCCTGTTCCCTCTCAACCTTGCTCAGAATACCAGAAAATGTTACTAAGGAACCTTCACCAAGAATTCTGGGATATGCCGACGAATTTTCAGGAGAAACCTATAGTGTCTGGGTCTCATCCTAAGAATAGGTATAAGACGATCCTGCCTAATGAGCATTCTAGGTTTATCTTGAGGGCTGATGTTGGGTCTACCGAAGGTTATATTAATGCCAATTATATTAAGGTGAGTTTGTTTTTATTTATTAACTTAACTAGCTTTTGCCCGGCTATGACACTCGGCGATAATGTAGCTTTCCATGAGTGAATGAATTTTCGGAAGCGGGTCAGTAGTTCAGAAATTACTCTCTTTTAAATATTACGTCAAATTGGTTGACTTCTTTTGTAAGCAAAAGCAACTTTATCTTATAGTTCTTCGAATCTCATTAGAGATTCCATCTCAGGCCAACTGCAAAGCCAAATAGCCGGAAGCCGGAATATTTTAGTAACCTGATCATATTGGACCCATCTTCAATATTTGCACTCCCTAAGTTTTGGATCAGATAGGATACTAATTATGTCTCTTTGTTTTTATAAGTTATTAATCTATTCATTTCGCCATGTTCCAGGGGCATGAATACACCAAGAACACATACATCGCGACCCAGGGTCCTCTACAGAACACCATCCACGATTTCTGGATGATGGTCTACCAAAACATGTTAGACCACAGTGGTCTGTCAGACCTCGCTGCAGATGGGTCAGAACCAGGCCTCATACAGAAGATAGTCATGCTTACCAACTTCATAGAAAACAACAGACAAAAATGCGAGAAGTATTTCCCTCTAGAACTAAACGAAGAAATCATAATACAAAATCTGGAAGAAATAACTGATGAAACGGATGTGTTTGTGATCAAGAACTGTGGTATGATCAGAAAACCTGGTTACACCATCCGCAAACTTACAGTGATATATAAAAAGTGTGAAAGTGACAGTGAAGTGGCAGTTTACCACTATTGGTTCCACAACTGGGCCGACCACAAATGTCCTAAAGACGTTAACGCATTACTGAATCTAAGTTTGGACGTTTTAAAAGACAGTGTGTACGATTTCAGTGGTGCGATGGATAATGACGATGCCATGTGCAAGTGTGAGACTCCTAAGCAGGATTCCAAGTTTGTGTTTCCACCGTTAGAACAACCTACTGCGTGTGAAGTGACTGTGAATATGTCTAGTCCGTTTGATTTCTCTAGTGAAATGGTGACTCCACCTACTATCGTGCACTGCTCGGCTGGGATTGGTCGAACCGGATGCCTGATAGCCATTTTAAATGGCATTAAACAATTGACAATAGAACACAAGGTGGATGTTTTGGGCATTGTGTGTAATATGCGGTTGAACCGAGGCGGAATGGTGCAGAATTCTGAGCAGTATGAATTGATACATAAGGTTTTATGTTTGTATGAGCAGGCTTGCTTACCCTTATAGCTACATTAGGGATTTTTTTAATTGGCTGTGTTTGTTATTATTTTACAGCGGTTTTAAAATACTGAAAAAATCTATTGATGTGTCATATTAACGCCCAGGAGCTGAAATAGGGGGATTGGTAGATGCTGGGCATTAGAGCATAACATAATGCAGACTTGCCCCTAAATGGTAGGCATTATGATAGGCATTTTGCAATGTTCTTAGAAATAAGAACATTGCAAAATGTAGGGGGGTACTGTACACTTCTGTCTCATGTGACAGGGAGTGAATGGCTATTAATCTGCCGCTAATCTTAAGATAGTTCTTAGTAATGGTATTTTAATGGATTTTAAGAAAGGCGAAAATAAACAGTCTTGAAAGCTCTTTACTCTAAATATGAATTGGTCGAGTTGTTTTACTGTCTACAATTTGCTTTTCTGTGAGACTGAGCTGGCCATATTCCACCACGAGTACCCAGTGCGGGAGTCACATGTCTTTGAACTTTATTAGTGAAGGCAAACATCTTGAGGAATTCCCCACATTCTAGCTGTAAAACTAACATCCGATATTATTTCATTCACGAGGATTTTCCATTAAAGCATGGAAAATTGTAAATCTAGTGCTAACTACAAAATAAAACATAAATATTATTCTATACAATTCCAAGGTAACATGACTCGAACATGTTAATAAGTTGTACAAATAATACAAGTATATAAGTATCTTAAAATATAATAGTAACAAGCTATAGAATTAACAACTTTAATATCATGGCATAGAGTTCAATTTCGATACAATAATATTTTTTTGTGTACTTTCTAAGTGCACTGTACCAGTAACAGGATTGTGGAGGTTAGAGAGGCAGCAGCTCTATGTAAAATGTTGGAACTTAAGGTGGAATCCCCAGGGGTCACTCGCGAAATTCAAATTTTCTTTAAAAAAAAATAAAAATATTTAAAGTTTTTTGCAATTTGCCAGGCAGTGGCTGTATTTTAAACAATTGAAGCATATTTTGTTCAACGTACAGACTGACACTGACCTGCATATTGGCGCTTCCTTAACTGCATCCGGTTAGACTGGAAGCGGACCCCAACATAGTTGGGAATGGACTAGGCAGGTGATGAGACAACTAACTGTGACATGTTTTATCGAGCGCGGATTCTTATGTTCGATCTCCTGATTGGGCTAAGTGTTTTTAGGGTTGTCCAGATGGAATTTCTAAGTAGCACAGTATTCTTGATTTGTGCTCTGTTGATGGCAATATCCTCACTCGTTGTTACATGAAACTTTAGAATTAAAACTTGTTTTGGGGTATTGCCAGATTGTAGCAGAAATACAATTTACTAGAAACTGCAATAACAATATTCAAAGCATATCCAATACTAATGTTCCCACTGCTGGGACTTTGGGCAACTGGCCTCATTTTTAGAGGGTGTTAGCTGTATACCACCACGCGGGCCCAGTGCTGCCTGGTAGATATCTCGGTTTTGCTTCAAGGACATGCTGCTTTCAAAAGCCAATGTATCTTTTAACAAAACATTAATTTAAATAAAATTATGACATGTTTTATTATACTAGCGACCCGCCCCGGCTTCGTACGGGTGCAATGAAGGTACTAATGTGGGGCAGTGTGGAGTGATAAACATTACTCTTGAATCACTCTATCTATTGCTGAAATCTGCATTAAAATCCGTTGCGTAGTTTTAAAGACCTAAGCGTACAGACAGCGGGAGCGACTTTGTTTTATACTATGTAAAGATAGTGAAGCAATAATGCAAACAATATTATAAAACTGTTTGATTAAATAAACATAATTATGTTTGAACACTTGATGTGCAGCCTTCACTTAAGATTTAAGGTAGCGACACCTGTTGATGGCTGTCGAGTTTTCATTAATCGACACCTGTTGATAAATTTCTATGGGGATGTTTTACATTCAATAACTTCCTTGCTTGTTATGGAGCTATTACTGTGTACCAGTTATAAAATATTTTATTCAATGAAATATTAGCCTGTTATTTTTACAAATAAAGGTTTAAAAAACTTATGAAGTTTTTTTTACAGGTTTTATACACAAAAGTCGAAGCAGCCATTGTTACTTTAAATAAAACCTCAAAATCTCGTAAAATAATAACAAACACAGACTAGAAGCACAAGTGATGAAAAGAGCTGGAATTTATATAAATATATTGTTTTAACGCACCGTGTTTAGTAGAACATTGTTGCTGATAGACGAACATACAAACAGGGAATTGTCGGCCATTACTTTGGTTAAAAAAAAATCTCTCACCAAGAACTGTATGAGAATAGCTCATACCATATTAAAAATATAAGTCAGTGAGAAAGTTGGTAGCGAGATTTAATGAATAAAATTCTTAAAAACCGTTTATGTTTATACACCGTCATGGTCGACAATTGTTCGTTTCACCCTAGTTTTAGGTTTTTTGTGTTAGTCAACATGTGTGAAAGACGAAAAATAACGTGTAATAATTATTATGAGAACTGGCAACACTGGTTTTGTAGTGTTGTTTTTTTTTGTACTGGCAATTATCTACTAACCCTTCAGATTTTTTTGTGATATTTAGTCATCAACTCATTACTTTTTACGTGGCCATAATAAATATTTGTATTTAGTTAAGAATAGATTATTAGGTAGGATTATCAATCTTAACCTACTAATTTATTTTTAAAGTACAATTCCGAACGCGACCATACTCCCAAACAGCAACAGCAAAGCGGCCCAATCGCATTGACACACACATCTACTGATCTACAGAAGCGTTTTCTTATCATACGCTTAATCTTTTCCCAACTACGTTCAGGTCGACTGCCAGTCTTACCGGATTCAGTTGAATCCGGGAGGACTGGCATCCGGTGCTCATTTTACATGAAGCGACTGCCAATCTGACCTGCACAACCCAGTTAGTACTGGGTAATACGATACCCCTTGGTATGACTGGTTGTGACTTTCGGACCTGTAACGACTGTCAAAGATCTGCAAATAACAGGCGGGACCAACGGTAAGCCGTTGTGCATTTGTAGATCTTACTTTTAGTGGCACGGTGGAAACTCGGTATGTAATGGGTGGTCACGTATCCACGGACCAACCTAGGCAAGCGACCCGAGCGGCTGTTATTATAGCCACGAACGAGCTCCTCACCGAAGCGTTTTTTTAGTTACATAGAAACTAATTGTGTCACTACGGCCTGTCATAGCGATTGATTGGGGACTTTGCCACTACGGTTTGCGGTGGTTTCAGCTTCTGAATTGTACCAGTTATGTAGGACTTTTGCATACAACATTAATTGTATGATATTTCTAACCAATGTTTGGTGACTTGATTGCCATTAAAATCAAAAGTTAGAATTGCCAGTGACAAGAAAGTATTTTGCCAAAAAAACAAGCAGTGTTGCCAGCATCAATAATAAATAATTGTGTGTAGAATTTTAGTCCTTTTTTTCTTGAATCGCACAATTTTTTTTCTTTATTAAGCGAATTCGTTGTGTATTTTATAGTTTTAAATTAATATTTTATTAGATTTTAAATAGTAATATAGGAGTAATAATTTATTCTCTGTAAGTAGATAGTTTTTTATTATTTTTTATTTATTTTGTTCTTTGTAAAAATAGGCTACGAGGATTTTAGACGGCATTTAAAAATAAATAAATAAAATATTAATGTATATCATACTATGTGTGTATGTGTATTTTTTTTTAAATTAATG
Source organism: Noctua fimbriata (assembly GCA_905163415.1). Lineage (NCBI taxonomy): Eukaryota > Metazoa > Arthropoda > Insecta > Lepidoptera > Noctuidae > Noctua > Noctua fimbriata. Next base: position 9,191,413 of record LR990951.1, read on the forward strand.
CAGTGAAATATATTGTAGTACAAAATTATTTTCTTTTTGATTTATTTTCGTTTTCTTTTCTATTTAAATTTATTAAGGTGACTGTAATTTAGAAAATTTGTAATTGGTTTTACGTAAGGACAGACGCACAATAATGATTTTAATGCATTAAAGCTCATTTACACGGGTCTAGTTTGCCGCCTGTTGTATTACGTCTATTTGAAACTGGGACTCCGATTGCCGCACTCAAACGAGAAACAAAACTCACATAAGATTATGACACTGATGGATAGAAGGCTACATTTTTTCCCGCTTTTCTACACGCGGTTATCATATACCATGTCAATTGAGCCGAGTCTGAAACATTCTGGAACTTGGCCATAATAAACTTCAGAAAACCTTGAGAATCATTGAATTTTTTTTTGTTTCAAGTATTTTTTTTCCATATTGTCGAATATTTTTTATCATCAAGTAGTTACTGTAATGACGTTTTTTTTTATAAATATATTTTTTATACAAAATTTAATTTTAGTTTAAGTATCTGGCCAAGAGAATCAGCAAGAATGATTCAAAATAAAATGGCCAAGTGCGAGTTAGCCTTGACTAGTTACTGTTTCGTAGGTACCCATAAAATAAAAGTTGGAATTAAAAAACTCCCATGAATATATTCACAAATTTTTTTTACGGAGTTTTTTCGTGACAATTATTAAAACCTAGATTTCCCTATTGCGTCAAACACATTGGAATAGACGTAAATCCTACCTCAACAAATATCAACTTTTACTTTGAGTGAACAACTTAGTAGATTGCAAGTAATTTTCAAATGCCGTTCTAGTCTCAAAGCGCTATGGGCGTTAATTTGGTGCAACCAACTGATCGGCTAAGTTACAGCTTGCTAGTGGTTTCTAACCAGGGTTAATATTACCGCAATCCTCTGGAAAAAAAAACATCGTGAGGAAACACGTTCTAGAACAAAAAAATCGAAGAAATTAATTATTATTATTTTCATTGATTGATTACACCATTAACAGGCCTCTCCCTCTCATGAATAAGAGGCAGCGGGGAAACTGCAGATTTTAAATTTTGCTATAATGGTTATACTCTGCAACCCGTTGAATCAGGAACCCTAAACAGCTGTTAAGAAAACCATAAGTCCATGACCAACCACAAATTATGATCAACCAGCCGGATTACATCAAGCTTAACGAATTAATGACGTGAAAAACACAAGTTAAAAAAAAAGACAGATTTATTTCATGTTAACATGAGATTACGGAAGTCAGCAATACTTGGGTATATCTATGGTTAGAACAAACATGTTTTTGCTTAGCACCTCGCAAGGTAACCCGTGTGAAAATGAATTAAGTACACAATTGGTGGGTTTGTCAACTGGCCGTTTATGGACTGCCTCAGTATATTACGCAGTAAAAATTGATTTTAAAGATGACCATAATCTTAAGAAGCTGTTAATTTATCATATATAGGTTATCGTTTTTGAGCTCACCAGATGGCGCCACTGGCGAGTAAGGTTCATTAATTTCATTGGTTTTTTGGGTTCATTCTTTTTTATCCTTTAAAGTACCAATAACTTCATAAAAACTAAGACGTAAGCTTCAGAGACATAGGTATTGACAATATCAAAATTAGTAGGCATGAAACATTTAAAAATCATTCTTCCTCTAAGTACTAACAAATTAGATCCTAACTTCTACTTAAAATCTTCAAGTCATATTTAATCAAGTATGGCTCAATCTTGATCACAATCGTGAATATTAGTAAAAATACGCGATAAACAAGTGCACAACGCGCGAACACTTTAGCATCTGAAATTTCTGAAGACCTTACTCTACACGAGCGCCTCTAGCGGCGAATTCATGCGCGATATCCCCCATTGGTATGTGGCGGCAACGGTAACCAGTAACCACAAATACGAACTACGCATCAAACTTGACGTCACGCAAAATTCTGTATAGAGCGACCAGAGTTATAGGTACAAGAACCGCGTCGGACGGATCCTGGTAGAATCTGTCTTTTCCGAGGATCCTCATTCCTCTACAATCTATTTTAGAAGGAGTTCCTTCGGAAAAGGCGTTTTAAAGGAGTTCCTTCATACCTATTTCTGTAATTGGAGCAGCAGATACCTTCTACGCTTGCCACGTTTGTACTCAATTTACATAACAAGTACAGTAGCTCGATTTTCAGATGAGTCATTCAAGTGAATGATAAAATTGGCCAAGTTCGAGTCGGACTCGCGCGTGAATGGTTCCGTACCACCGTCGTAGGGCAGGCCCCTTTAATTTATTTTGTTGTTATAGCGGCAAAAGAAATACACATTCTGTGAAAATTTTAACTGTCTACCATGTCTGTGTATCATGAGATACAGCCCACTGATAGACAGACGGACAGCGGAGGCTTAGTAATAGGGTCCCGTTGTTTACCCTTCGGATACGGAACCGTAGAGAGCAAAAATTTACTATTACTGATGTGCCTAGAAGATATCGTCTTCTGTAATGTGGTGTGCTACGCCTACACCACAGTCTAATTCCCCCATCCCCATTGTATCATCGCACGACCAGAGATAAGGTGAAGCGTCGCCGTTACATGTTGAAGTTCCACGAACCCAAACAAAGCGCTATGCTTCCACATTTATTGTGCGGACCCCCAGCCTGTGGAATTCACTGCCGGCTTCTCTGTTCCCTGATCATTATAATCTGGATCTATTCAAAGTTCGAGTGAATCGGTTTCTTCTAGGCGTGCTCCACCCTAGAGCGCTTCATCGCTTCACATCAGGCGAGTTGCGGCAAAACGCAAGCCCTAATAAGTATTTAAAAAAAACCTAAAGTAGGTACGAGAGTCCTATGTTGACAGAAGTTATTGGTCGCATATCATTACACTTGTACTTCCAGACGGGGAAAGTAGAGGTCTATAGACCCTTCTACGTGATGTGCATCGCTTAACTTATAAATAGGCCCCTGACCTCACAAAAACCGGGCATTAGAGTTCAAATTGGGTGTTGTGAAAGGTCATGCCATACTTTTAAAACCTTCACTTTATCTAACAAGAACGTTGCTTCGATCTAATAGTTTTCCTCATCAATATTATCCCTATTGACAATTCGAATCAGTCTGCTAGCCTTCAAGTTGGATGCACGTCTTAGTATCGTTTATGGAACAAATACATATTGGATCCATCTCTGAAGGTCGGCGAATGTCAGTCAGTGAATTGAATAATTTTATTGCAATGAGTTTGGACTAAATAAACAATAGAATATTGGTTGATCCCATCTATTTGTGTTTCGGTACCTTTTTTACCTGCTCACGAATTTTCCTTGAACAGATCTAGCCATTGGCATAGGTACCTAGGTATATCTCAACGATATTGAACGCGGGGGCTGATTAGGTCATTCTTCAAATAGCAGTTTGGTCTGGAAAAATAAATATGTTGAATGATGAGTCAGATGCGGTCATTGATGTGGCCTGCTCAACAGAACTATTAGGTATTTGAAAAGGTACATGTGGTCTGTTACCTTACTTGATCAATAGTTAAGTAGAAAACTTGTGATTAATCAGTCAAATAACATAACTTCACGCCTGTTGCCCCTAATAGGCAGCCAGAGGTTTCAATCTGTCAGGCTATTTAACTGTTTCCTCACTCTCATAACATTGATTACACCATATTAATGTTATGAGAGTTAGAAAACACGGTGTTAGAGAAAAGTGAGAAAACATTACACCTATTTTGACAGTAGAGTAATGTTTGTCCCATTTTATTATGGGAACTTGACAGGAGTCACTAAACAATTTAAAAAAAAAAACAGAAAATATTGTTAGTGGATAAGATACCTAGACTTTTTCACTCGGGGCCCTCATTCAAATGAATTCAACAACATGGCGTGCGTATTTACGTTGTCGAGTAAATGAATTTATAAAACATATGAAGCAGCTGGGTTAGGAATAGTCTTTGGATCATGATAGAAAACGTGTTACGCCTTCGGGATGCAGCAGCTTTGATTAGAATTGTGGAAATCGAGGGGGTGCCTACTCTATCAACTAGCATTATGAAATTCTTTGTCTATGAGTCTAAACACTGTGTTACCAGCCTAAAAATAGTTACCCTGTATTTCAGTAAAAAGTCCAACAAAAGTGGAAGATTTTACTTAAGCATTAAAATTACAATTGTCGTGCCTGTCCAGCCGAAGTAGTTTACGTCACTGATCTTTTTATATTTATAGGCAAATGGATATGATTCGATACATAAGTAGATAATATAGATAATAATTCACCCTTAGAAATAAATAAACGCTGATAATATGTTTAGGCAGAGGTCGTTTAAGCTAATTAGTAATACTAAAAAGTAATGAATTTTTTGCTGGTCAAATTAAAATAGCTAACAAATGAAACTCCACAGACATGTTTTGTGGAAACTTCAGAGATGATGCTATTGAACTATCGATCGCTAAACATCATAAAACAATGACAGAATTTCAAGAATTTATTTACATAGTCAATTTGACGAAAACAGACCATATTTTGCCCTTGAATATTAAAGAGATAGCCTCATAATTAATAAAATTAGAAATAAGGTTACCACTAAACTAAGTAAAAGGCGATTATTTATTTCTATTGGCTAAAAACCTAGACATAATTCTAGTTATAATGCAACAAGAACACCAAATTTTTAGATAGATTTAAATAAACTAAGTAAATTAAATAATAATTGTAATTATTCAATGGACGATGTTAGAAACTATAGCATTACGAGTTTAATACCTACCTACAATATTTACATTTCATTTACGGGTAATTGCTACCAAATCCAGTGCTGTTTTAATATTTAAATAGAAGTTGTACTTATAATAATATTAAATGTGAGTGTAAAATGTTGAATGATACTTTTAATCGGTTAATGTTGATAATATTAGCAACTATAGCTAATAAACTTCCTTTAACATGTGTCAATAGAGTAAGAAATAGCGTAAAACTAGCTTAATGTATCCATTTAGTAATTATCAACATTAACCGGATAATATACCAATAATAACGTGAGGAATTCAGTAGATTAAACCCTGACCTTATATTGTCAATCGTCATAGGGATTAAAATTGACGATAATCTAGAACAGTATCAACAATGCCCCGTTCACACCCACTTAATGACCGGGTAATGTTGATATTGTCTGCCTTTTGCAGTATTTTATGAGATGTTGCTAAAATTTATACAATTCTAAGGTTGTCTGTAGTTTATGGTAATTCACAATACAATACTTAATTGAATAAAATATAAACAGAAAAAATAATAATAAGTCGCGGATAATTTTAATAGCGCGACAAATGAAGAACTAACATCAACATTTAATGTTGATGTTAGTTCTTCATTTGTGTCATAGATGGCGCTATAGTACTTTTTGTACTATGTTCCTATAATACTTTTTGTAATACCAAATACAATAATCACTGACTGAATCAAAATAACAATGATCTTTAGTGCGATGTAAAAACGTTGCTGGTGGCTTGCTGCTATTTAGGCGCCTGCCAAAATAACAGTGATCTCTATTCCATTTGTAATGAGGTTGATGTTGGGTTGCAAACAGTTAGAGGTAAAATAACGTGAAGGGACTACAGCGACCAATCAATCTATACAAAACTAGTTTATGCGGATCTCTGATTGTGCGGGAAATCTATCCAAAGCGAGGCCATGTTATATTGGAAATGTTTAGCTGGATGGGTCGCCGTGAGTATGGCGATGTTAGTTGTTGTAAATTACCCTGGACTACAGACAACTCCAATACTGCCTGTAATTGGTGTGTTTTATATAAATTAAACTAACGTTAAAACTGGTGTTTAAATCCTAATGTCGCAGGCATGTACAGAAATGGGCCATTCGTGTAATAACTAACAAATTAAAATCTTGGAGACCGTCGGCCGACAGAGTTACGCAAATTATACACTTGTACTTAAGAAACTAAGTTTTGAGTGAAAGGTTCATTCCTAACAGAATTCGCATACAAACAAAGACACAGTCAGTCTCGAACTACGCACCAACCGAGCAGGAAACGAACCCGAGACGCATGAGTGCCAACATGCAACCCGTCAGTCGGTACCGTCAAACTCAATGATAAAAAAAATGCAGTCGTATCAATCTGAGAGCTCCGAACGGCTGTTATTATTTCTGACTGCTAGCCACAACAGCAGGCGGGAAAACACAGAACTAAAACAGATGTATCAAGTTTGACATATCGATGCAAATTTTCTTGACAAGCAGCGCCACCTTGAACTGCACACTTAAAGTGGTCATACTGTACAAGAGTCAGCTTTTTGAGTTGATTGTCCTGCGATGAGGCTATTATAATAGGCCCTGAAAGGTGATTTAATCTACATATCCTAACCGTGTGTTAGTGTTGTACTAAAATGTCTGATATCCGTGCATGCCCGCGACGTAATAATATGTAATAGTAATAATGTGTACTGATGAGTGTCTCTACAGATATCTGATATTGTGATTTCTATTACTTTGTAAACCTGTATGTGCTGAATAAATATATTAAATATTGGAAATTAATTATGGTTTTCGTTTCCCTTTATCCTGAAGTTCAGTTCTTAGGCGATGAGAAAATAAGACACTGGTCCTTCGAGCCGGATATCTCTTTTATGTTTTTGAATCTGTTTCCATGTGTATTACTAAATATGTCATGTGTAATACTAGGTCAGTATTGATGTTTTCTATCGGATCTGCCCCCGTAGCATGACCACCGTAGACAAGGATTTCTTTGACGCAAAGAAATCTGTCATTGTGTCGACACAATCTGTTATTTTGTCGATTCTTCCGTCAAAGAAATCCTTGTCTACGGTGGTCATGCTACTGGGGCTGGTATTCCTACTACCAATACGAAAACCGCTTGGAGTTAATAGTGGTATGCCGTACGGCTGTTGTGGGCGTACAGACGCTCTACGTCGGACACATGCATTTTACTTTTAATTCTGTCTTTGTTAAGTTAGTACTATGTAGTTTAACTTTTGTATTTTAAAAACTTCACACGGAAAGTCAAAAAGCCAGACATTGTCTCATGGATTGCATTATACCCCAGTTATTGAGGAGGGCCTGGAGAGACGGCATTGGACGCTGACTTTCTATTCCGGACAACATGCAGCAACAGGAGCAAGTGGTGCACTCCTGGCATGGGTGCTTCGGGATAGTACCTGGTGTCATATCAGTCTGGGAGCCATGGTCGAGGTACTGGACCTCGCCGTCCAGCATTGTGAAATCACGTGGTTTGAGTGGAAAAAGTTCGACATATCCTCTTTGTTTTCAAACAGGGCCGTGCCGTAGGTATGTCCTATAAGAAAATCTGCAGTCTGTCTGCTGAAACGGTTGTCTTTTAACTGTGTGGGTTTGAATAATGTACCTAGTTACTCTACTGCACTACATAGTAACAGTTAGCGCGTCGACAGTACCTTAGACAGGTATTTAAAAGATAATTTCCGCGTTGAAACATGATATTTATTCTGGGTATCTGAAAAGGGTCGGCAAACACTGCTTTAGACTTTCACGGTATAAAATTAATTGATAATCACGGAAGTGACAGTATAAGTTTAAGGGTCGACAATATGGATATAACCTATACTTAAGTTAATTATTTCCCATTTGAACTATTCTTTAGAACACAAGTAACTGAACAAAAACCTATATTTTACTGTAATTCAGTCTTTTAAAACCCATGACAAAGCGTTTCATAGAAAAACCCTTTAAGAAAAAGACGTGTTTGTCTATGCTACCGGACTTGTGAATAGACTGTTTGTTTTTTACACAGTATTGACAATACAATGTATTTAGCACTAGAGAATCAATAAGGATACAGTAACACCACTTTAAGTTTGCAGTCCAAAGTGGCGCTGCTTGTCAAGAAAATACGCATCGATACGTAAAACTTGGTATATTTATTTTAGTTCTGTTTTTCCACCTGCACAGATAGGTTGGTCGAAGTGTACTAGTTACTTGTAACTTATGAATTAGTATTCATGAACGTGACGCTTTTGATTAAGAAAACATGGTAACATTATACGTCACTGGGAGAGTGGATGAATTATGGTGAGACACAGGCACCGAATAGGTTATACAACATTATTTTTAGTATATGCGAAACCTGAATATAGTTTGTTCAGAATAAGTAACTGAATCGATTTCAATCATTTTTAAACCAAGTTATATTTTTTCCCAAAAATATTTAAAAAAGTTAAAAGTTGGATACCGAGCGACTTTGAGTACCTATCGCAATAATTTAGGTACCTACCTACTGCCAAATTATTATTATCAATGACCTCAACGCTGGAGACGCGCGCTGCGTGGTGACCGCGTTTTTGTGCGGACAACTATGTAACAGAACAAGCTTATAACTTTGTGATTTTTCATGATACAGTTTTAAAATTTTGTACATAGACTCTTTACATAAAAATACTAGACACGTGTATCAGGTTTCGCATATACTAAAACTAATGTTGTATAGGGGATTTAATCGGTTTAGGTGAAAAACCCTAGAGTAAAGGTCAACCCGTATTATAGGGTTAATCAGTTTATAATAACCGTAAAAATATGTGGGAAAGTGATTTTCTTTTTTTCAATCAATGCTACATGAATCATTTGGCGCCGAAAAACAAAGATGGCGTCGTTAGTTTAAAATCCGTTATATTGTTCTAAAGTGACTAGATTTTGGCACCGCGCCAAATATACTCGAAGCTATGTCTAATATTTTTCGGAAAATCAGTAAATATAACGGACCATAATTATGCAAATTGAAATAGGATAAGCAACTGTGCTTACTGCACAGTTGTTAAGTTGGTAGGTAAGTGCATTGACATTCTAGTTTTCAATCACGTGTTTCTAAGCTTGACTTGAGATCTAAAGACCCGTTCACAACCTCATGCGATACGTCTTGCGTCATGACGCGTCACGCGCGCCCTTCACTTAATTTTCTTCGCGTCGCAGTGACTCATGGAATGCTCTCAATTCCTTTCATTGGCCTTATCCACAATAACAGTCCTTTGAGCGTGCCATGGACCACCTGGAAATCTTATATTACCGACTACGAAGCCAGATGAGCCGTTGCTGGTACATCTTAGCCCAAGGGCGGTATTCCGAGGATGCAAAGTTCTCACAAACGATGCTCCATCTACTTGTCCTGCTCTTTGTGCAACTCCACCTGCACTTCACAGAATAAGTAAGCTGAAGTGGCAATGGGCCGGTAATATTAGCCGTAGAACCGATGACCGTTGGGGTAGACGTGTTCTTGAGTGGAGACCGCAAATTGGCAAACGTAAGGTGAGACGCGCTCAGGCTCCGTGGAGTGACGATCTTCGCGGGGTAGCTGGTAGCATCTGGATGAGAGTTGCTGAGAATCGAGTTGAGTGGCGTGCGATTGAGGAGGCCTATGTCCAGCAGTGGACTGCTGTCTAATGATGCTGACCTTGAGGGATCTGTTGAAGACGAAGAGTTCCAGTCTAAGCTCGTCTAAAGGAATAATCGACGCGACAAAGAAGCGTGTGGTCTGTTTAAGAGGTCACGTGTTATATGACTATTGGTCTAAGAACATAATATTTGATCAACAAACATTGGGTACAAGTTTTTATAAGTATCAATTGTGTATTTTGTTCTACGTAAAGAGTCAAATCTTCTTCAGCTGTATCCGGTTGGATTGCTAGCGTCAGCGCAGTATTATATTATCTGTGCTAGCGTCGACAGTCGGAAAGTTAGGCCCGGAATAATTCCAATTCCATTGTGAGGATCGTCCCTAGGACACGGTACAGCACACTGTGGAGGCCTGTCCCGCTTGGGCGGAGCAGCGCCGTGTCCTCGTAGAGGCGATCGGCGGCGGCGACCTCTCGCGCCAGGCCCTGGTTCAAGCCATGGTCCGGAGCGAGAGGGAATGGGAAGCCGTCACCTCCTTCTGCGAAGCAGTCATGCTAGTGAAGGAGGTGGCGGAACGTGAGAGGGAAAGAGCCTCACGTCCTAGCCGACAGGTCGTGTCGACGGCACGTTCGTGTTCCACGCGCGCCTCAAAGAGATGTCAGCAACCACGTAGGGGTCCGCACGGGCCGATGCCTGCCAGGGCTGCGGGACTGTTCGAAAGAGATACCGCGGCCCTGGAACACAAAGGGCAAAGAAGGAACATGAATGGGTTTTAGTCAGTACAAGTCTGACACTCCCTCCCGCTCCGCCCAGAGCGGGGGAGGTCATTTGATGATTTCAAATCCCAAAAAAAAAAAAAAAAAGCAAAAAAAAAATGGCCCGGAATAATGGTATAGCTGTGTAACTAAATCGTCAACTTCTTTATTTTTAAATACAATTAACAAATATATTACTTAATTCGAAACCCTCGGGTCATGGGGCCCGAGTGCGCGTCTCCTTTTTAAGGAAATCTCTCGCCGACTGATCGACACGAGACCAGAGGGCTGGCTCTTTCTTTGGCCAAAGAATTAGCATTGCCATTCAGCGTGGCAATGCTGCCAGTCTTCTGGGCACGTTTCCAGATGACAGCGATGCGGAGGAATACTTTGACACCTAAGTGTCCCATTGTCGTCGTTGTTTAGATGTTTATATTTTCTTACTTTTAGTCTTATTTTTATCATTAGTTTAGTTCTTTGTAGTCTGTATATAATGTACATAATAAATTACATAAATGTTTACCAACATGTGTTGTTGAAATTTGTCCAAAACTGTTTCGCACATGAAATTGATCCACTTAGATAATGAAAAACTCAAATTCTTGTAATACTTAATTAACTTTGCTTATCTGGTCATCGGAGCGGCGACTCCGTGCACAACACTGCTCTAAATTGGAGATATCTACATCTTCACGCCTAGTAGTTTATGCCTAGTCCCCCGAGGACAGGCAGAAGTGTACCCCCTAATAAATAGTTTATAGTACCTTTGATCATTCTCCTGCACTTATGTTCCTCAACTCGCGGGCCGCCTCGCCCCTCCGCGCCTACGCGGGCTTAAATTGCCCACTAGTAGCGCAGACAAGAAAAGGAGTCGGTTTTGCAATGATTCGTTTCTGTCACTAACTTTTGTAGCACAGCATAATTATTGACTTTTTAAGACAATATTTTATAATTTAAGGTTAAAAAACAAATTGAAATTGTACCAAATAATCGTCGCTCTCAATAAGCGTTATGCTAAACTAAATTATGCGGAATTTTAACTTTTCCAAAGGTACCAAATAAAATAAAATTCTGCTATTTTCAAAGTATGCCATTGTAAATTCGGACATTATAAATATTTTTATGCCTTAAAAATATTTGTTTAAAGAAGAATATGCCAAAATGTGTTATGCCAAATAAATTCCGGAGCAGTAAGATTCTGCCAGATAAAGGGAACCCAGTACATACATTATAGGGCACAAATTAAGCCTCTGTACTGCTACTGAGAAATCACAGATAGAAAATCCAATTATGAATCAAAACCATAAGAGTATACGCCTACCGATCATTAGAGACCAATGATGAATCGGCCTATAGCGTTCCCACAGCTGGGTCAAGGTCTCCTCTCTGAGATTAAGGAGTGGGCCGTATTCGTCGCGCGTGCCCAGTGTGGGGGATGGCACTTGTTTTTAATAGGTTTGTTTTCCAGATTCGAAGATGTCCGGTTTTCTCCAGATATTTTCCTGCACCGTTTTGAACTTTTGAGAGCAGTTCATCATCTGCCTGCCTTTTGTGGTCGGCTTCCGGTCTAACAGGATGCAGCTAAATACCAGTATTTTACATGAAACGACTGCCTATCTGACCTCCACAACCCACAACTCATTTAGTACTGGGTAATACTAGTATATCTGCCACTGACTGCCTGTAACGACTGTCAAAGATCTACAAATGACAGCCGGGACCAACGACTTAACGTTCTTTCCGAGGCACGGAGGAACTCGGTATGTAATGGGTGGTCACCCATCCACAGGCCGACCTAGGCAAGCACGGCTTGACCTGAAGATCGACCCGAATGGCTATTATTATTTGCCACGAGGCCCTTTTGAGAGCAGTTGTGTTGAAATAAATATTTTACGCAAGGTAAAGTGCTTGCTTGAGTTCAAACCTACGGCCTTTCGTAAGTCATGGTCGTTACCATTGGGCCACTATACTGATCGTACAAGTCTACTCTACTCTTTTAACAATAGCAATAATAAAGATTCATTGTTGAACTACGACTAGATTACATGGCAAAGTGGTACACGATAAAGCACAAGCAGGGGTTTCTTAATCTAGTTAGTGGGTGCCGTACTGTTCTCCTAGATAGGTTACAAAATAACCTGTGTTTAGGAGAAACAATGTATCCTTTGTAAATATTCCCTACTCTACCTACTTCTTTAACACGCAATTAAACAAATTACTAAACATTACGACTTATTCTCAGTAAGCGTATACAACGCGCGTGTTTTTTTTTATATACCATAACTCTAGGGTATAAATGAGACATCAAAGGATCAACTGGCTTAAGAATTATTGTTTTTTTTTGTTTTCATTTTTCATACAAATAATCGACAAATTCGACGATTATTAATGGAAAACGTCGCATTTTCTCAGCTTTAAATATAATACGAATGATTGGTTTTAAATTAATTATGATTGATGATATCTTCGAAACTATGCATTTTTGGACTTTTCGTATTATTTTCAGGTCCAATTTCGTAAATGCGAAAAAAATACCAGCTGTCCCATACAACATTTCAATACCTACTCGACCCAAATGTGTGGGACAGCTGATAATTTTTTGCATTTACTTTATTGGACCCACAGAGGAAGTTGTTCAGTTTGATGATCTGCAGCATATTTTTTTTATTTTTTTTTAAATTCTGTATGGGCTTACTCTTGACCTCAATCTAGTTCAGAGGACAGAGATGAGGTCGACGGTGGAACGAGCTAACCCAAAAGAAGCCTATTAACTCGCGATTTAAATAGATTGGGGTCATATGAACTTGGAAACACCGACGCAGGCAGGGAATTCCACTCCTTGGCTGTGCGCCTAATAAATGATGTAGCAAAGCGCTTCGTGCGAATGTGTGGAACATCGACAAGGTATGGGTGATAACCTGCAGTACGTCTGGACTCCCGATGAAAGAAAGGAGATGGTGGAATGAGTTCGTGGAGCTCTTGAGCACACTCACCGAAGTAAAATCTGTAAAAGACCGACAAATATGCGGTTTGTTCTTTCATATGACTATACCCTTTCTGTTACACCCTGTAGAATGATATCAAAAAAACACGTTGTATAAAACAATTACGTTACAACTTAAATTGGCTACTTAAACATTGGTCAGCGGTTCCATCATCATCTCCTGCGCAAATCTGCGCGAGTTGCGCGCGCACTCCGAGTGTCAGTTCAACTTTGGCGCGCAAACTAAACGTACATCACTCAGACTTAACTGTCACTATTTATTTTCGGAAATAAATTGGGTATACAGTACAGTCTTTGTAATTACATAAAAAAATATTTGTTAAAACTTAAAAAAATACTGTTGTTCTTTTTTTAAATTGTGTTGTCTAGTTACGAAGTGTTTTTGTTTATTTTAGCCGTTTTTTTTTTAATTTGGTAAGTTTTTATTTGTTTTTTTTTTTTAAATAATAGTAGTAAGTCGGTCATTTACGTGTAGCTAGTATAAGATTATAGAGGTTTTATTTTTTGTAATCACAATAATTTAACTAAAAATAATTCTGGCATCAAAATCATTGTCTAAAATACAGAAACATATTTTATGTTCTGCTTAAACTAGTGTAGTATTAAAAACTGAATCTAGTAATCCAAATATCCGATCATTAATTCTGAAAATCTACTTTTTTATCATGATTTCCAACATGACATTGCAGTGCTGTGCGATGCAAACTTAGGTTCGACTCCCAGTTCACGCAAAATCTAATTTATGTAGTTTTTTTTGGAAATGCTCCTTGAGCAGTATAAATTGTTTTGTATCATAATGTTCAGGTTACAACGGCGGTGTTATCGTTAATTGCAGTACCTTCCAAAAAACCTTTTCGATGGACAGAGAGACAATAAATGACATCATTAGATCTATATAGTACTTACATGCTGAGCATGAGGTCCTGGGTTCGATTCCCGGTTCGTGCAAAGTATTATGGGTTTTTTTCATCAAGAAACTCTCAATAGCAGCCACGGAGTCTGAATTTGTGCCTGGTTGATGGCAATAGGCTTGCCCCCTATTACATGGGACTTAAACATAACTGGCGAAATGTACTATTAGATACACTATTATTACACCTCTGCCTAACCCTTCGAGGATAACAGGCGTGATGTTATGTTATGTTAAATTGCGTACTAAACACTGAGTGTTAAAAACATTACACAACAATTAACTAAGCAATGAGTATCTATCAGTAGCGAAGAGTCAGTTTTTATAAGAAGTAAGCCGGAGTACATATCTTTAATGTGATTATATTATTTGTCTATAGAATACTGACTGTGCCATTTTTCAAAGGGAATCCGGTAGGAATCGACTTGTATGGAACCTTCGCCACTGGTATCTATAGATAATCTGTAGATCAGTCTGCTAGTATTATGTCCTCTCGATGAATCAATTCTTTATTAAGATGACCCACCTATAAGCTATCGTATTCTAAGCCCACACGCGCTAACCTCAGCCGAGCGCCTCAAACGCGTCGGTCACGTACTGCGCACGCGTGCCATTGACACACACCCGACGTAATGCCTTGATGGGCTTGACAAGTACGGTCAGACGCACGTCAGGATCAGTTGAAGATCGAAAACTATCCTTTTTAGGCTTCCGTACCTGAAGGGTAAGCAACGGGACCCTATTACTAAGCCTCCGCTGTCCGTCTGTCTGTCTGCCTGTCAGCGGGCTGTATAATCATGATGCCTTATAGGTAGATAGTTGAAATTTTAACAGAATGTGTATTTCTATTGACACTATGACAACAAATTAAAGGTACAACCCTACTACGATGGTACAGAACCCTGCATGCGCGGGTCCGAGTCGCACTTGGCCGGTTTTTACGTAACTCAGTACACCCACATTTCACCTGCCCCCGTAGCATGACCACCGTAGACAAGGATTTCTTTGACGGAAGAATCGACAAAATGACAGATTGTGTCGACACAATGACAGCTTTCTTTGCACTATCTGTCATTTTGTCGATTCTTCCGTCAAAGAAATCTTTGTCTACGGTGGTCATGCTACGGGGACAGTTATGCTGAAGCCCCATGTAATAGGGTGCGAGCCTATTGCTATCAACTACTGAGAAATTCCTGATTGAAAAACCCAATAACAATTTGCCCGACCTGGGAATCGAAACCAGGACCTCATGCTCAGCTGTCGCGTTTGCGACCACTAGGCACATTTTACAATTGTATGAAATCCTATGAAACCTCGCACACTGATCCGAGCCGAATCGGACGAATTGATAACGTTATACGTATATTAGAACGAGTCTTCAAACATTGCGGATAGGTGACGAGAACTCCTGAAGGAGTATTTTTAAAGCTTTCCTACCGACTGTACTTCAACTGACGAATTGAATAAAACTGTCAAATCGAAGAAACTGTCAAAAATAGAATGGAATAATTTTAATTGTGTAAAAACATGGTACATTAAGGTCTTATTAGAGTTGTGAACTTACATGTTTCGCCATAGAATGTCATGTCATACAAATATTAGGACATGTTACACATAGATTTTTTTTACGAACTATCAATTTGTTTAAATATGAATATGACTAGGTAGAGGTAGTACTGGAAACTGTCAAATTGACGCAGCTGTCTAATTAACAAAACTGTCCAATCAAAGAAACTGAAATTTAAATACTACTGAGAATTAAATAAACTGACGAGTGAGGGAAGCTGACCAGCGATACGCGGACTCGATAGAACGTTTCGTTCGACGCGGACAATTGCGTTTATAACGAACAGATTAATATTGCTTTCCTTCACCAATGTCAGTGCAGATATACTAAGAAGCATCACCATCATCATTTTTCTAGTTTTTTCCCAACTATGTTAGGGTCGGCTTCCACTCTAACGGGATCCAGCTGAACATGGGCGTACCCAGCATTTTTAAGGGATGAGGCAGAAGTAAGCTAAGTAGTAGGAAATTAAAAATGCTTTTTATTTACTGACTGATACGTTTTATTGACTGCACTACATCTTATTTCAATAATAACCTGCGACGGTTCTGGCTAAATCTAGCTAGAATTTCGTTTTCAAATGTATGTTGCTTCCAGAACCCTCTTTCTATGCACACTCATCAGACAGAGGCCGACAAGACGGTTTTCTGGCATTAACCTTAACCAAGTTTTTATTTTAATGTGAAAAATGTTAAAGTACCCAAATTAATATATAATTCTTAGCTTCGGGTCTGAGAGCAGGGTGCGGCAAGTGCCCCACCTTGCTCCACGGTCGGTACGCCCATGCAGCTGAATACCAGTATTTTATACGGAGCGATTGCATATCTGACCTCCATAACTTATCACTTACTGGGTAATACGATACCCTAGCTTATCTAGACTTGTCAGACTTTCGGACTTCTGACTACGCGTAATGATTGTCAACGATCTACAAATGACAGCTGGGACCAACGGCTTAAAGAGCTTTCCGAGACACGGAGGGAACTCGGTATGGATGTTCACCAATCCACCCAGCGATCTCGGCAAACATTACGGTCGACCGACGACCCCTTTTGTCTGTTATTATGTAGCAACAAGCCCAAATACTACAAAAGACAAAAATGAATTGAAAAAGACACACTAGTACTTTCTGTATGAGTTATCGCAATATTCGCAATGTTTCTTTGGTGTTCCAGGTAGGGTTGCCAACTTTTATAGAAGAAATAGAGTAGGTAGGTACTTCTGTACCAGTGAGGACAAAAATAAGAGTACAGCCTTAGTAGTTATGTAATAATAGTGAGTGATAGAAACCGACATTTAAAAACATTATTACGTATTGCTTGCTCTTACATTAAAATATTGAAAAATTTTGCATGCGATCTATATCTGAATATGTATTAGGAACCTCAACTGATTTAAGACCAAAATGTACCAATACCTATTGCAAATAAATGATTATGATTATGCAGTAGTTGTTTTTTTTAAAGTTCGCATTTTTTAACTTTTGTTGAACATGTTTATTTACTAGCTATTTCTCGCTTCGTTCGCGGGAAATTATTATAAAAAAATATTACTACCCTTTTTAAATCGGATTTTGTTAACAATTTCATGGGTCTTAATTTGTTGGCACGGGAACCAAATTATTTTTCTAAAATAAAAGCAGCCTACGTTAGACCTTATAACATCAGCTATCTACCAGTAAAAGTCAGTACAGCTGTTTCGGAGATTAGTCTTTACAAACAGACAGACAGATAGAGTGACAGACAGAAACTGAAACAAAAATGTTTTTGTTATAAGTGCCGTATATATTTTCATACGCATTCAGTAAAAAGCAGATATTTTGATATTACACACAGACATTTCAATTTTATTTATTTGTGTAGATTTAAGCTTCAAAAGTATTCTCTACCAGTCAACCTTTGTGTTGAATATGACACATTGTTATGGGGTACAAAATAATATCTAAAAAAGTAACTTCTTGTTTTCAAAAATTTATAGACTTAAATTGATACTAATACACATATTATACACATAAAATAAACATAACAACTTACAACAACAACGTCAACATAACATAACAGCTTTTTCTTTTAACTTACTTTGCAATCATTATGGAAAAAAACTCAGAGAATGCTGAAGTGGCAGATTGATAATTCATTCAATTCAAAGTCAATATAATTAGGGTATTTTAGCGTACTCTATAGCTTTGACAGATAATAAAGTACGCCTACTTGAAATAGAGTATAAATACTCTATGTTAGAGTACAGTTGGCAACCCTAGTACAACTTACAGCATCGGGTATCGAACTCGTGACCCTGAGCGCGAGCTCAAACAATGCTGTTACTAATAATTACTTTAGGACAAACAACAATTAAAAACGTGCCAGAAATAATATTTGACAATAAATAAAGTGAGTCATCGATATTTGCAGTTCAGAATTCGCTGGCCGTGCACTTTTAATACATTTGATGCACGTTAAAATAATATCTTTGTCTGTACTAGGTCGGTACCGTATGGTGATTTATTAAAAAATATGTATGTAAAAATGTTTGGTTGTTTGTTCGCTGCCCTGCTATTTTATGCGCCCCTGCTACATAGTCCATCCATCGTTTGTTTGGTCTTCCTCTACCCTTATAACCATCCTCATTCATACTCAAAACTTTCCTCACGACAATTTCCTCATTCCTCCGCATCACATGCCCATAGGGGTCGTCCATTAATCACGTGAGGCGTGAAAGGGGGGGGGGGAGTTAGATTTTGTATTTATTTTTTGTATGAACGCGCGATTTCTAGACCGAAAAGCGGTGTTTTTTTAGATACTTTGTACCATAATAATACACTTGATTTTGGGTAGGGGGGAGGTGTAGTCTAAAACCTCACCACGTACCACCATGGGGGAAGGGGAGGGGAGGGGGGGGGGGGGTTAAAAGGCGCTAAAAACATCACGTGTTTAATGGACGACCCCCATAACATTCCCAAACCGCGCAGAACCTGCGTAGTGGAATACGGCTTCCTCCCTCTCACAGACAGGCTTGTATCCCAGTACACGTTGATTTGATACTTATGGTGTTTCCCCAGAAAATTAAAAAGTTGCCAGCATTTAGTAAAAAGATATATCTAGGTATATCAATTTAGTTCCGTATTTTTTCGCGGTTCAAGTTACAGCAGACCTGATAATAAATTCTTTACATGAATGAGAACATAATTTTAACTACTGAACATTACTGAAATTCATATTGCATACATAATAGAATTAGAATATGTATTCAACTTATGAACTTAGTATTATGTATATCTAAATAAATGAGTACCGTGTTTACCTCATTACCTGCGTGTACCTTCTATCTACTACTGTAATATATACAACATTAGTTTTAGTATATGCGAAACCTGATACACGTGTCTAGTATTTTTATGTAAAGAATCTATGTACAAAATTTCAAAACTGTATCATGAAAAATCACAAAGTTATAAGCTTGTTCTGTTACCTACTTTTCCGCAAAAAAATGTGGTCACCACGCAGCGCGCGCCTCCAGCTTCGTCTTTAGCTCATTGATAATAATAATTTGGCAGTAGGTACCTAAATTATTGCGATAGGTAGGTACTCAAAATCGCTCGGTGTCCAATTTTTAACCACTTTAAATATTTTGGGAAAAAAAATAACATGGTTTAAAAATGATTGGAATCGATTTAGTTACTTATTCTGAACAAACTATATTCAGGTTTCGCATATACTAAAAATAATGTTGTATACTAATCTTACTACTGTTATTCTGCCGTCGTAAGAAAAAAGGGCACAACTAACATTTTTGTCAAAATTGAGTTATATACATATTTAGAATCAGAAAAAAAGGCACATCTACTCAATTTTTTATAGAATTTTATCTTCAAGGAATTCGGAGATACAGTAGGCTCAAAAGGCACAAATGAGACTAATATTCATGTTTTATAAAACTTTAAAGTCGATTTTCTCCATATTTAAAAAATGTTAGTTGTGCCTTTTTTCATTATGAAGGCAGTATTATAAATGCGAAAGTTTGTGAGGATGGATGGATGGATGTATGTTACTCTTTCACGTGAAAACTACTGAACTACTACTGGATTTGGATGAAAGTTGACACAGATAGGTAGTTTATTTGTAAGCTGAATTAACACATACGATACTTTTTATCCCGTTAGTACGATCCCGTGTGACAATTACCGATCACCACGTGAGCGAAGCCGCGGGCATAAGACAGTACTAATTAAACTTGAAAACAATTCTGGAAATCCGTACTTTTATTATGAAATAACAAAATCTTTCAAGATAAGTTCCATGTAATAGGGGGTGAGGCAACTCCGTAGCTGATCTGCTACTGAGTAATTCCTGATTGAAGCCCCATACTTTGCCCGACCTGGGAATTGAACCCAGGACCTCATCGTCAGCAGTCACGCTTGCCACCACTAGACCAACGAGGCAGTCAACTTCAGATAAAATGGCGTGATATTATGTTGATGTCATGAGTTATTACTTATTAGCAATGAACTTGTCCGTCCCCTGACGTCTCAAAATTGTACGTGTACCTACACCTACCTACACATCAGTGGCGAAGGTTCCATAGAACTCGGCTTCCTACCGGCTTCTTTTTGAAAAAGTGCACAGTCAGTATTCTATAGACATAGAATATAATGAAATTAAAGATATGTACTCTGGCTTACCTCTTACAAAAATTGACCCTTCGCTACTGCTACACATACAAACATAGGTACTTCCATGGACGCCTTTCTCATTTACAAACTTCTTTTACTTCGTCCTTGATCATACATCTCATGGAAACTGTACACTCTCGCCAAGATAATAAAATATAACTAATAAAAATAAGGCAGGGCGAGTGTGCTCCTCTAGCCTCGGTGTTCCCCGCTTGTTCTTCGTCTTGTGTTGGTTCTTTGCGAGAGCTTTCGGCTTCGACTGATAGCTCTCCCCCGAGACACAAATACCGACACGGTACTGAGCGCAAGCGAAGAACACCGAGGATAGACGAGCGCTGTTATACAAGGTGTAAACGGACCCTTCACGAAGCCGTCAACCAAGCATTATGTACATTTAAATTAAAGTTAAGTATTTAAAAAAAAACTTGAGAAAAAGTTGGAACTTTGACCCCCAATATCTCCGTAACTAGAAGGTTCCCAGGTATGGTCCAGAAGAAAGAAGTGATCGCAATGACGAGGAGAAAAGTGTCTTTCGGCTTTGTAAAGGGTCTATTTACACCTTTTATACACTCTCGAACTTGACATTCCGAGACATTCCGAGGTAGGGCCTCGGAATGTCTCGGCGAAACTGTACAGGCACCATTACGATACTGCCGATACCTCTACGGGCAAAAAGGCGTGATATTATGTTGATGTCATGACCTAGCAATGAACTTGGCTGTCTCTTGACGTCCGCTATAAACAAATATTGACTTGTCTCTCGCTATTTGCCCGCGAATGACGAAGACATGTCAACTTTATTGAATGTGTCAACTCTAGTGTTGCGATTTCCGAATTGTAGAATAATATCTCGAATGGTTACGTGGTTGCCTTCACGTCGTGGTTTTGCGTCGTAATATTAACTAGACATTTTTGGTATAGTGGTCTTAAGAGCGACTGCTGAGCATGCAGTCTCGGGTTCGATTCCCAAGTCAGATTAAGTGATATCCGATTTCTTTAACAGGAGTTTCTGGGTAGCGCACGGAGAATGGCTTCGTGCCTGATTGATGGCAATATACTCGCCCCCTATTACATGGGACTTAAACATAACTGGCGAAATGTGGGTGTACTATTAGATACACCTCTGCCTAATCCTTCGGGCATTACAGGCGTGATGTTATACGTGGTTACGTGGTTGCATTCACGTCGCAATTGCGTTGTAATATTCATTATGACATCACGTTCTCCAATGGAGAAGCAGGGACGTAAAATAAAGCACAATGTAAACACATTTCGTAAAATTCCAAACAGAATTTTGTATAAGATTTGCGGCTTTAGCTATAACTTTGTTATTCGTGGTTGCCCAATAACCCATAACACTTAAACATTGCTCCACAAAGAGTAATTTCTGTTCGAAAGTATCTGAGGTCTTCAATTCATAAACGCTGCTTTATGATATGTTACGATTAGCGAATATTTAATTAATACTTTTTTTGAAGTCTAAACGTTTCCGAATCTCGTGTCTAAATAACAACAGCCGCACGGGTCGATTTTCAAGATAAAGCCGCGCTTGCCGTGGTGCGTGAATGGGTGACGATCATTACATACCGAATTTCCTCCGTGCCTCGGAAAGTACGTTAAGCCGTTGGTCCTGGCTGTCATTTGTAGATCTTTGACAGCGAAACGAGTAGTCAGAAGCCTAAAGTCTGATAACCAGTCTTACCGAGTGATATTGTATTAACCAGTAACTGGGTTGTGGAGGTCAGATAGGCAGCCGCTTCATGTAAAATACTGGTAGTCAGCTGCATCCGGCTAAACTGGAAGTTTGCCCCAACATAGTTTTCGAAATGGCTGGGCAGAAACGTTTCTGAATGAACTCCGTGTTTAAGTTTCCGGGCATCAAATCCTGTATGTGGAGTCCTTCCTCTTGGGGTGATGGAGAGACCCTACGTAACACTGCGCGAAATGGGAAAACAAAATAACAATAAAGAATCTACACATATAAAACAATGTCAATCAATTTAAAAAAAAAATACCAATTGGCAAACGCGTCAATCACTAAAGTGTTAAATCCTCTAACTATTAATTAATTTTATTACCTTCGTTAATTAACGGAATCATCATTTTAATTACTAATATTGTTTTAATACCACCTGCTCGTATAATGTCAAATTTTATGTCATGCAAACCTATCGCGAAGCAAGTCATTAAGACGAGGAATTTGATAGCACGTTTACACACTTGCCGAGGCTTGCACAAACTTCCACAAACAAAAGCGTGTGAACGGGCCTTGCGTGAGCTTGCGTGGGTTTGTCGCCGACCCGGACTAGTGTCGGTTTTTAAACACAGATCAAAGGAAGCTTGCTGCAAGCGCTTGCGACGTATTTAGACGTTGGCGGGTGAAGTTTCGCTCACAAGCTCGCACCGAACGGACGTTTTTAGTTTTACTATATACGCTCATGAGTAGTAATTGGTCTAACGACGAGATTATGGTCTTTCTCGAGGCCTATCAAATTGTACCGTGCATTTGGGGTCTGAAGGACGGTAACCATAAAGACAAAAAGAATGTATGAATGCAGATGCTTGGTCTCAACTTAGTAGTACATTAAACAGACGTTTCTATGGATTATTTTTACACATATCTGCACACACACACACGAACACACACACACTCACTTGACATTGAATTAACATTAGAATACTTTTTTTTTTCATCATTGTAATATAATTTTATTTTATTTTTTGTAAAAGGTAATCCACAATTACCTACTTACCAAAACGCCTTGTTAACATAACTATCACATCAACAATATGTGTTTTAATTTTAAGTTAACGCAACTTTGGCCCCTAAGATACAGGCGCAGCCTAGTTTGGGGACCTC
The DNA here is from genome assembly GCA_905163415.1 of Noctua fimbriata. Taxonomy (NCBI): domain Eukaryota; kingdom Metazoa; phylum Arthropoda; class Insecta; order Lepidoptera; family Noctuidae; genus Noctua; species Noctua fimbriata. Next base: position 9,214,555 of record LR990951.1, read on the forward strand.
TGTTTACTAATTACCATGTTAAATTTTAATTTGTTACGATTATAAGAAAAAGTTTGTAACAATGGCTTCATAAATTTACTCTTATTCTTATTTTTAACATCCACCATCTTCTCTGCCGAACTTTTCGCTTCTTTAATATGTCAAACCAAAAGCATTAGCCGACAGAACTTCAACGTCTACGTCTGCCAAGCTTGCCTGTCCGGAACACACTAACACACTGGCAAGCGTGTAAATGGCATCCAAGCGTTTGTAAAGGCTTGGAGCTTGTGGACGTTTGCCAAGCCTCGGCAAGCGTGTAAACGTGCTATGAAAAAAAGGTAGGAATTTGAAGAAACTATTGTCTTCGCGGCGCGTCAACCTTCCCTCATATAGTGCGATAGGGACATCTGCAGCTCAGACCGATTCTATCACAAAAAATTGACGAGATTGACGTTTCTTATTCCCCTTTTTTCTCCTCGAAAACTGAACCGATTCAATTATATTGGACATTAAAATTTTAAGAAATAGATAGTGTTATACGTATATTACTAATCAATTTCTTTTATGTTAAAAACTTTTCAAATCACAGCCGTAAAAATGGGGTATTTTTGTCATTTTTAGACCTTCATATTTATTTACTTATTAGTTACTGAAAAAAAAAGAAATGACAGGGACGTGTCTACAGCAGACCTTAATTTTATGAAAAAAAAAATCATTGCTCTAGAGGCATTATTCAGGAATAACGTGGTTTGAATTTGGAATCTCTACTAGGACAACTTATAACAAAGAGTTTTCAAAAATTTGACCAAAATAATTAAATTACGCAACTTTATCGTAATATTATGTGGCATAAATGAAACAATTATAAAAATTATTATTATTTGATATAATAGGAATATTTAATAATAAATTAAATATGTAATAGAAAAAAATAATTAATTAATAATGAAAATTAATTAAAAACCGTAAAACAAAAATAATTACAACAATAAAAACGATTGTTTTCTGCAAATGATCAAGTCCATTATTATTGAATAATTGACTCGCCCTAAGTTTTTTTATCTGTAGCGGTAACGGCGGCAAGTCATCGCACCAGCTGATCAGCTGCTGTGGTGCGCACTGCAGGGGTTGCTCTCGATCCAGCAGAATTTACCCCATATCCCCCCCCCCCCCCAAATAAAACGAATGAACATTTGAAGGGTCCACTGCAATAATGATGAATATCCTTCGTTTTTTGTTTTAAGATAATTGAATTAAGTTTATAAACGGTGAATAAAACTCAGATCTGAAGTCTCGTTGGTCTAGTCGCAAGCGCGACTGCTGAACATGAGGACCTGGATTTGGTTCCTAGGTCTCTGGGACAGCTATTATTACCGAGCTATTCCAGCTAACTTGAGCCAGCCTCTATTTTCGAGTCCAGGTTTTGGTTTCCAGCCGAGACAGGCACAATTTACTTCATGTAAATTCTTTCAGCACTGTACTGCTCTCAAAACGGTGAAGTAAAACATCGTGAAGAAATCGGCATGTCCTAGAACCGGGAACTTACACTGGGTCCTCGTGGTAGATTATGACTGAAACCAAAATCAAAACATTTATTTCAAGTAGGCCAGTTACAGGCACTTTTGGATTGTCGAAACAAAGACAACAATGGAATTTACCTACAGTCCCTGAAAAAGTACTGTAGTTGCCCATTCCGTAGATGTCTATGGAGCAGAACGGGCAAGAAACTCCATGGACTTTATTAAATCAGAATATTTTTACAAAACCTTGGTTACATCTTTCATGTTGAGATCCCACAGAGAGGAAGCCTGTGTCCCAGCCGTGGGATTCCCAAAGAACTGACATTATAAAAGTCCTAGATTTGACAGATTTTTGACATTAACCTTCCAAGCATCACCGTCATAACATCCACAACATGTTTGTCTATCCGCATCAATATTTGTTTTGACAAAGCTTTGGTATGAAATCTCAACTGAGACTGGCCACAATATTTCCATTTATATGGAATATGGTTCGCTTAAGTACACACTTATATTTACATCTAGCCGTTTGCTTAGGTATTGTGTGTGCAACCTTGTGGGAAGACCCGAGGTTTCATATTTACTTCTAGTATGTAGTTACAGACGTACTTATATGGTACTTAGAAATGACTGATGGCTCAGGTACTTGGCTTTAGAGGCAAGGATATATCTGAAGTAGGTGCTTAGGTCAAATAGAATAAGCAATAATAAGTGTTAAACTCAGATTTAAAATATGTAAATATTTATTTGAAGAGTTTCTTGTGAATAAGGTTTTTTAGTTAGTACTAGCGACCCGCCCCGGCTTCGCACGGGTGCAATATAGATATATATATAGCTTCCTCTTGAATCACTCTATCTATTACTGCAAACCGCATCAAAATCCGTTGCGCAGTTTTAAAGATCTAAGCATACATAGGGACAGACAGACAGCGGGAAGCGACTTTGTTTTATACTATGTAGTGATGATTATGACTACATGTACAGGGTCATTCGTAAAGTCCAGGACACCTGTATCCCGGCAGTTGAACTTTACATGCTGATAGCTAACTTTAGATGTTTGTGAAAACACATTAAGCCGTTGGTCCTGCGCCTAATCTCTCTCCGATCGTGAACGCCATGGGCGCAATTAGTCGGAAGGATTTCCTACTGCATCTCTATCTAAATTTTAACCGCCATCTTTTGTTTCCAGTGAACCATGGTACCCCGGCCGGTCTCCCCGAGCCCCGCGGAGCCGCTACTGCCCCGCTTCTATGCTGGCAGGTCCATCCTCATCACGGGAGCCACTGGCTTCATGGGAAAGGTGGGTGTCGAGTATAAGTGAGCTTTATGGATACTCAACATAGTCAGGGGGGTCAACATCAGCCTTTATAGCAGTACTATTTAAGTGTAAGAAAGTGAAAGACTTCCATTTTTGTCCCACATTGAAGAGGCGATAACAGGTCCCAGTTCTATATCCAAAACAGTCAGATCTAAATCTGTAATGTTCGTGCAAGAAAGATCGCCTAAAACTAACAACGGCCGTAACAAAGAGAAGTTCAGTAGCTAAACAGCCTGAATTCTGATCGTGTTGTCTGCATGCATCTGGTCAGTCAGAACGCTGGTGGGATTGGATTTGTCTTTACTGAATGATCTCTCCCTATACTGTAGAACAGTATAGGGAGAGTGTCAGTACTGGACGAAAGGTAAAAGCTTTGTCACAATTAGATCTCGAATAGTGCGATGTGCGAGAGCTTCTTTTCAACTTTATCTGCCTATTCGTACAAAGTTATTTTATGAACAAACCTTTTCATGAACATGAGCTCCGACAGAATTATGGAAATAATGTCAGTACTTCTTTCACAGGTGTTGGTAGAACGCATCCTAGCGACATGTCCCGAGGTGGGACGGCTACATCTGCTGATGAGGGACAAGAAAGGACACTCACCACAGAAGAGGCTCGCACAGCTCAAGCAGTCACAGGTAAAGTATAATGTTGATGGATGGAGAGGTAGAGGAAGACCAACGAAAAGACAGATGGATTGTGTGAGGAACACTTTACAAAGACGTGTACAGGGTTACAAGGATCGTTTGGCGTTCGAATCACGTTGACGTTCATGTAGCAACAATTTTTGCGTAGAGTGTTTAATTTGATGTACAGAATGCTTGGTTGACGGCTTCGTGAAGTTTCTGTTTACACCTTGATTTCAATCACGCGGATAACTTTGATGTCGCGATATCGGAGACGTCAGTGTAGTTCATAAGGGGCGGTGTAGATGATACCACTCCTATGTTTATTATGACCGTTGTATAGGTATTGTATTTGTGTTGTTACTAGCTAGTTTTAAATTCTTTAAATTGTAATCTGTGGAGAACGTAGTGGGTAGCATAATTGTTTTAAATGATATTGTGACTTATTTTTATTGTGCTACTGTTTGTTTTTCCTTATATAAATAAATTATAGGTACTCGTAGGGGAATTTCTGTAGTTTTTTCAGGGGCTTCATTCTCTTAGGGGGATAGGTGGAATAAGTCTTCTAAATCGTCTTATATTTGCAGGTGTTCGACATCGTCCGCGCCCGCAACCACCGGCAGCTGGACAAGCTGTTCGCGGTGAGCGGGGATGTCTCCAAGCCACATCTCGGCATGGATTCTGACACCATCTCGCAGCTAAGAGAGGTATACTTACTTATTATAGTGTTTTTATAAAATTACATACAGACATAAACGTACCACTTTTGTCCGTGGACGAAGAAAACTGGAGAGAACTTTCTTTTAAATAAAACTACGTACCATATATCATACTATAAATGCGAAAGTTTGTAAGGATGTCAGGATGTTTGTCACTCTTTCACGCAAAAACTACTGACCGAATTTGGATGAAATTTGGCACACAGATAGTTTATATAGTTTATTAACACTTACGATATCGTGGGACAATTATCAGACTCCACGTGGGCGAAGCCGCGGTTATAAGCTAGTATATTATACGTTGATTCCTTTTTCCATGGATGGTGCAAAAGGAATGTGATCGGTGCAGCTGGCATCCTGCTGTAGTTTCTGCTTGTTTCCCCACATTTGTAAAAAGGGAATGATATCACAAAAGTTATCTTTACATAAATTAAAAAAAAAAAAAAATTGTTTATTTATGTAAAGAAATAAATAAAATAAATAAATAAATACGCAAAATTTCTAGTATTAGTTTACCGGCGTTTAAATCTTCGGTCCACGGCACTGAGAAATTAATCAGGAATATCCTGGCTTCCACACTGATTGATTTTGATGTGCCGTGCTTCTCCGAGGCAACGCCGCCAGTCTTTTGGGTACATTACCAGTTGACTACGTTGAGGAGGAGTTTTTTGACGCCATTTTTTAAGTTTTTTTTTTAAGTTAGTTAGTTAATATAGGTTATTTATTAATGTATATAATATTTACTATGAATAAAACGAATTATACTGTAAAAAAAAAAAAAAAAAACAAACAGATTTAGTGGACATATAGGTAAGCGCTTCTATTGAACTGAGCACAGAATGTATACACCCAAACTAACAAACTTTACTTTCGTTCAAAAATAAACTTCACCTGTTTGTGGATTTGAGATCTTTCAAAAGCTTGATGACTGTGGGTGCATGTACCCAGCTTTACTGACCACTATTTAAATATGCAAACGTTGAAGGGCAGTCGCTACAGCAATAGTATCTCATGTCGGCAAACTCTCGAGCACCCGATACTTACGAGAGAATGTCTTTTCCTAATCCAACTCGACCATGGCCGCTTTACACCTTTTTAAATAGAAGCTATCAAGAATGCCCTTCGCCCAGAAATGGCCCTTCAATTAATTTTAACTACGAAACTAAACAAGTAGAAACATAATCGACATCATGGTGAAACTATATCGAAATACTTTTATGTTTAGATTTCGATATAGTTACGACATTTTGTTATGAGTTAGTATGAGGATTTTCGTTGGTGTAGTGGACGAAAGTACTTTGGTGTAGTGGTTGGTCATGACGATCAGTTCTATTCCCGGGTCGAGTACCTTGTGAGGAAGTGTCTGTTTGTAATATCAAAATAACAGCTTTTACTGAATGCATATGAAAATAACATATACGGCACTTATAACATTATTTTTTTTTTAATTTTTGTCTTTCTGTCTGTTTGTTCCGGCTTATCTCCGAAACGGCTGGACCGATTTTAACAGAACTTTTACTGACAGATATCTGATGTTATAAGGTCTAACTTAGGCGAATATTATTTAAGAAAAATAATTAGCGTTCCGTGCAAAAAATTAAAACCCTTGAAAATTTCGAAAATTCGATTCAAACGGCTAATCTCCGAAACGGCTGGACCGATTCTGAGAGGACTTTTACTGACAGATAGCTCATGTTATAAGGAGTAACTTAGGCAACTTTTATATTAGAATACGAGTTAGAGTTCCGTGCAAAAATAATAGAAACCCTTGAAATTGGCAACAAAATCCGATTCAAAAAAGGAAGTAAATTTTTTTCATAATTATTTCACGCGTAGGGATGTCGCAGTCAACAGCTACATAGTTTTATTAAACGCCCCGCTGCACGCTGCAAGAAACGCTTCCTTCCGAATTTGTGGCCTAAGTCTGATTTGATTACTTAATATTTAAAATGGATGTAATAAATAACACCTCTGGGTAGGCAAGCTGCAATCATTTCTGCAGCGATCCGGTTTTAATAGTACCTTTAGCGTATATTTAATTGTGCACTTAAATTGACGTGACACTAATATTCATATTTATATTTCGGTTGGCGCAGTGGCTAAGCGCACGAAACAAATATTTATATGACCTATAGGTAGTTGATCCGGGTCTGGCTGTTTGTGTATGTGAGTTTAAATGTTTGTAAACGCACCCACGATACAGGAGAAATTCCTAGTGTGGGGCAACGTTTTTTTTTTCAAACATCATGGTGGAACATAAAGAGATACTTTCTAGTTAGTGGTACAATCTAGGAAGTGTATATTTGGTGCCTATACTATTCTATATATTTCTTGTACTATACCTAGCTATGTAGGTAACGATTAATAATATAGTGGCACCGTGTAGCCGTGTCTGGCATACAACTGTTAAACCCACGATGGTTTGTGTATGTGTGGTATATTGTTCATGTTTTCTTAGATAGTTGTAACGGTCTATTTATATCTGTGGTTGTAACAGTAAATACTGTCACTTACGGGATATGTTCCGTGATTTTTCATTATTCGTTTGTGTTTTTTTTCGTTTTGTTTGATAATATCGGGAGCTCAAAATAATGAACAATCACGGAAGATATCCCGTAAGTGACAGTATACTAGTAAACCGTGAAAGGTTAAAACAAATCAAATCAAATCAAATATCTTTATTGGAACAAAAACACATTTTACAAAGTAATTGCGTACGTAAATAGCTACATTAGTTAAAAACTGTGTCGCAGCTATTAACGCCCACCTCCAGGAGGGAGACGACAGCGTTCCAGATACAAACATTAAAAAAGTAAAAAATAAAATAGTAAACAATTAAAACAGTAAAAAATTAATATAGCAAAAGAAAAAATTATTATGTAAGTACTTTATGTTGTGCATGTGGGAGTGTTGTATGTGAGTGTAGTGCGTGTCTGGAATGTAAGTGTAGAGTGTGCTTGTGGAACCTCCCCACGAGCACACTCCACGCTACTTGTATTTGGTGTGCATGTCTACGGAAGAAAGATTTTTACGATTTGACTAAGTTCTCCAATTCTTCGTATGTGAGATTATGAAGCCATTGATCAGTAATTCTTTTGCTTTAAACAGTGTTTGAGTTGTAACAGTGTTTAGTGAACAATAAAAAAAATAAAAAAAAAGTTTGTAAGCTGGCAGGGGCCTACGTTATCCCAGAGTGACACAGACTATATTAAAAACGTTCCCATGGAACAATTTTTGATTATAACGCAAGCGCAGCCATGGAAAATGCTAGTATTTGCATAATTAAAACATCTCATAACATAGGTTATATTCTCGCCCGCGAATACGTTCACGTGGAAATTTTATGTGAATGAATGAGAAAAATTAGCCTATGTGCCATTCCCGACTATAATCTATCTCTGTGCCAAAATTCATCCAGATTCGTTCAACTTTCGAATTTATAATAGTTTTTTTTTTTATACCCAAGTTCATTCCCGGGGCAAGTTATGTGTCGTTTTGACATAATTTGCCGCTTGACTGACATATTGTCAGGAGGACGCTGTTGGTCAACATTTGTATATTATCTGTCTGTATATTATCTGTGGAAATTGTATTTAAAAAACAAGATTCTAAGACTAATGACCATTCATCAATATAAAACAAAAACATACAGTAGATATGACGTATTGCTACTTTATGCTCTAATAGCATAATTTTAATTCAAGATTTGCAATTGTGTCGTTTTCGGTCTAGTCATGACATTACTATATTTACCTGACTACGGCAAAGCTCATTTATTTTATGATTATAACTGGCTATGTATGTTTTTAAGTTCCTTCATAACTTCGAAATAGTTCTAAAGTTCTAGTCTGATTTTGACAAACGAGGTATTGTTTCATAACATGACAAAAAGATGTCGAAATAAAGTCTATGTAGGCTTAAGATTGACCAGTGCACTTACCTACGCACCTACCCAATGATTTACGTGATAACATTTTGTAATGCCTGTCTGCCTGTATCATATATCTGATCTATGCAATTATATTAAAATTGCGATGATTGGCAGGCAGCGTACATAGTTTGAAGTCTTACAACATAGCTTGTGAAACATAAAATAACTAGCTCTGTACAGAGAACCACATGGTCATGCTAACAGATTTCGATGTGATTATGCCTGTTATCTCCGAAGGTTAGGCAGAGACCTACACCCACATTTCGCCATGTAATATAGGGTGAGCCTATTGCCATCAACCGGGCACAGATCCAGGCTCAGGACTGCTACTGAGTAACGTCACGCCTGTTATCCCGGAAGGGTTAGGCATATGTATCGCTAGGACATCCACATTACGCCAGAAATGTTTTAATCCCATGCACTTATTGGCATCAACTGGTCACAAATCTAGGCTCCGGTGTGCGACTAGATATTCCTGATGGAAAATCAAATAAAATTTGTATTTTCACTACAATAAGCATTTATCTATACTAATATTATAAAGAGGAAAGATTTGTTTGTTTTTACCGAATAAGCTCCGAAACTACTGAACCGATTTTAACCATTTTTTCACAAATAGAAAGCTAAATTATTAGGAAGTAACATAGGTTAAATTTATTTAAAAAAAAAATAGAGATCCTTAAGAAAATTGCAATAATGTAACCCAAAGTATCAAAATTTTGAAACTTACGCGGGCGAAAACGCGATACGCAGCTAGTTATTTATATAGATTATAGAATAGTCAATAGATATAGCACAATAGTGCTTTACTTAAAAAGCCAATTAAGGTTTCTGCATCCACCATATTTACTTGATTCTTGAAAAAAGAAACATTTGGTTCGACCTAGGATTGAACTTAAGATATCACACTCAGCAGTAACGCTTCTAACCACTGAGCCATCGAAGCTGCGCCTATATTTTGTAGCAGCAAGCGTGTTTACTCTGCTGATCTGCAGTCAACCGTACCTAATCTTATGATTTATTATAAGCATTGCAAGCTGTCAGTTATTAATATAACACATGCTTTTTTACTATAACCTTGTCAGTATTTTCTTGTAAGTAATTGTACCTTTCACTCTACGCACGAAGATAACGCAATCTAGTTACCTTTTAAAACCCTCAGGCTATGGGGTCCGAGTGCTCGTAGCCTTCTATAAGAAACTAACTTGTACCCGTGGTTTGGCTCGCGTGAAAAACATACTCTATGGCACTCGGCAACAGTAGCTAGCCATCAGTGAAAGGTTTTTTTTTATTGGATGAGTAGTTTTTGAAATTACCACAAAATTGAAACTTTTAATTTCAATTTCAATTACAAAACTCAATTAAATCTCTCATTATAAATGTGAAAGTTTTTGAGGATGAATGGATGGATATTTGTTACTCTTTCACGCAAAAACTACCGACCAGATTTGGATGAAATTTGGCACGCAGATAGTTTATAAATAAATAAATAAATAAAAATCATTTATTTCAGACTGTAGTAGGTCCATATTAGGTTAGTAACAATCAGACTTATAAACTATGTTAGTACAATATAAAAAATAAATAAAAACAACAACATTAAAACCTGAGGGCACCCGACGAGGTTTCACAGGTAATGTGAACCCTCGTCCAGTGCCTCATAATAGGACAGTCGGCATCCAGTCGTTCTGCCACTACCCTCAGGAGGCTGTTGGGACTGCCCCGCACGCGCTATGGCCTGGATTAACACGTACGATACTTTTTATCCCGGTAGTAAGATCCCGTGGGGCATTTACCGAACTCCACGCGGGAGAAGCCGTAGGCATAAGCTAGTTTAAAAAAATAATTGAAGAAAAATTCTTACTATAGAAAGTTCAGACTTAATTCATTTTAAAATATCAAGAAATAAAAAGTAGGGAAGGAAACAGCATGTTATGATACCTAATGTTATGTTTTGTTTTATGTTATGATAAGATACGTACCGTTCCTGGGAATAAAAAAGAAATCTTTGTTGGCGACGACCGTAATGAATGCCTTAACTTGATATCGTCATCATCAGTCTCCGATCCTTATCAAATTAAAAGAAAGGCTTAAGATTCTGCATTTGCATCAAATGATTCATTATGTTCTTATAAATAAAAAGGTTCTCAGGTGACATATTTCGCTGCCTTCGTTTCCTTTGTTTTAATTAATTATTGACATTCCAAATTTAATAAATTTTAATATTAATTATAATATGTACTAGTTTTGCAAACCTCGTTAGGGTAGAATATGGTCCCGAGCTATATTTGTTGTGTTTCATCCTTATGTGTACTTAATTAAATTAAAATTGAAATACTTAACACAATGTACTAGTAATTTAGGTACCTATTTACAAATTTTACAAAAGAAGAAAGAAATCAGTTAAATAATCTCGGTTTGTGTGTGTCAATTCTCGCACACGTATTATTTTAAACACGATTCAATAATAACGAAAAAAATAATCTGAATCTTTGATCAAATTATTCCAAGATTTATACCAACCTCGTTGACTTCAAAACTGAACATGACATCTCTTTTTTGTTTGTTTTGCATAGTTATTATTAGCCAGCTGTTTTAATTTGACCTTTAAATAAAATACAACAGCGCCATCTGCCCACAAAAAAAAACAACAAAACCGAAAACAGTGCCACCTGTTATCATTCTCCTAACAACTCTTCCCATTTATTGCAGGTGTCCATAGTTTTCCATTCAGCTGCTACCTTGAAGTTCGACGAACCTCTGCGGGTCGCGATTGACCAGAACGTCCGTTCTGTTCAACGATTGCTGGAAATATGTGATAAGCTACCTAAAATCGAGGTATGTTTAACAACTCATAACATCCTCTTGACCTTATCCGAATTGATTGCCGTCAGCACAGCATGCCATGTCTTCTTCTTCCATACCGCTTCCATGAGCACACGCTCAAGCCCCACGCGTGTTGTGACAATAACTGCGAAGAAAAAAAAATTAAAGAATTAGCCAAGCATTCCACGAAACACCGCGCGGCCTGAGATGCCACGATACTCACAAGAAAGAAACAAATGACACACGCACTTGTCGCTTTACACAAGTCGCGACGCAAGTTGCATAGCCTGAGGTCATGAACGGGACGTTATATGTCCATCAGCTGTCACCTCAGTAGTCAACCTCTTCTTACCATTTCATCTCACACTCATATATCAAGCGATCCATCCAAAGTTTCTTAAATTACCCCTACTCTTATGTCTTATCTAGCTGTCGTATTATGATAAACACAACACCTGAAATATATGCATTCCTCATTTTCCGACAGGCGTTCATCCACGTCTCAACGGCGTACAGTAACGCTGAGCTCACATACGTCGAGGAGCGCGTGTACCCCCCGCCCGTCCCCCTTGAACAGGCCTTTACCATTGCAGACTGCTTGCCTGAGGAATTGCTCGCCAAGATCAACTCAGAGTAAGTGGACTATACATCTGGGTAGCGGAGATGTTTCGTAGACCCGCAAAGACCTGAATATCCTTATGTTTTGGAGTTGAAGCTTTATTATTGTTAGAGGAGATCTTCCGTTCAGTAGTGAAGGCCTAATAGGTCCGGTTTCTACCAAAGTGGAAATGAACAGAGCGGAGAGGACAGGTGGAATCGACCACAGGTCGTCTCTGCATTGGTGGAAATCGGGTCACGAGTGCTTTATACTTTGCAGTAAAGGTCGTATATCGAACGGTAGGGTCTCATGCTAAGCAGTCAGCTATGGAGAGTGGTGAAGAAATTAATGACTACCTCGTACTGTAATGTTAAGTTACTTGTTAGAATTGCTTTATCTAACAAAAAGCGAATATTTTCAGATATATCTCTCCGAAACCTAATACTTACACTTTCACGAAGGCGCTCGCCGAAAATGTGGTGCAGGAACATGGAAACAAAGGATATCCGGTCGCCATTTTTAGACCAACTATCGGTAAGTTATCTCTTTAAAAGAGTATCTGGTCTTCCTACAGCTGGTCTCCGTAAGAAGTATTTTCTTAACGATTTCCACATAGTTTTGCTAAATCAGCCTAGGGCTCCGCGCAAACCAAAGTTACGGTTTGATCCACATATTACAAATAAACCTTTTAGGTCTTGCGCCCGGTTATAGATAATAGACTCGCCACTTCACATAGTTAACGAAAACCATACTTGCGCGATGCCGGATTCCGTTACGTCATTCCAAACTGATAACGTAGTACACACGAAGCAGTATAGATGGCGCTACACGCAATTTAACTTAATTATTTTCTTTATTTACTTAACTCACTCTTTTCCTCTTCCAGTGATATCCTCCCTCCGCCACCCGTACCCCGGCTGGATAGAGAACCTCAACGGCCCCAGCGGGGTGGTGGTGGGCGCTGGCAAGGGACTGTTGCATGTGTTCTGCTGCAAGGACACCGCAAAGGCTGACATGTTGCCGGTGGACATGGCTATCGATACACTGCTGGCTGTGGCCTGGGAGACTGCTGTGGATCGGTAAGGATTTTCTTTTGTTTTACGCAAGTAAGTGGACAACATGTGGAGTGGAGGACGCCTATTGGCAAGCTTAGTGTGGGATGCGATATTTGTGATGATGAGGATCCAGCTACATTAACAGACTGGATGGAGAACGTAGTGAAAAGAGAGTTGTGGTGCCGTTTAGGAGAGGCCTATCTCCAGTATAAGTAAGTGTTTCAAACTTACTGCTAACATATTTTGCCCCAGAATCAGAGTGGCCCATTCAACGTGGCAATGCTGCTGGTTTTTAAGGGACGTTGTTCGTTTCGGTTCAGCTAGAACGACACATTTTGTGCTGCCCTGTAGGAGATGCTATCCCTATTCCTCTTACCCCCTGTGACAAAAGCTTTTGAAATCTTAAACTGCCAATAATACCCGCGGGGTTATTGCATAACGCAATCGCATTCCCAATGCTATTCAATTTGACATATTCAACAACATTAATTGCGTTTTTGACGTTGTTAATCAACGATTTTTTTTTTAATATGATGTTGTGTATTATGCAGTACCTCTGTAATGCGATAGAAAGTGTGCCACGCAATTAGGATGCCTATTACGGTACAGACATCAGCACATCAGCTACTACAATCTGTCAATTTTCTTTAATAGATTTTCAACTTTATGTCTAAAGCATTAGGTTCAAGGATGATTGGGAAAATTTAACAGTTTCGGGTAGCTTGATGTGCTGGCGTCGTTATATACTCAACTGTCATTGTTTTCACACAATTAAATTAAGGTTGAAGGACAAAATAACGATTAAAACACCCGGAAAATGAGTTGCGAAATGAACACCATGTTTACTAAACAATTAATATCAATAAAGATATGGAATGCCAATTGTCTGAGAACAATGTGGCTTCGTGGGTGACCTTATTATTTGTGTTCCGTGTGGCAGGGAAAATACATTCAGCTGTCCCATACAACATTTCAATAACTGCTCGACCCAAATGTATGGGACGGTTGATTTTTTTTAGCTGACCACAGTTTTCTTCACTGACATTTTCAGCCTCGTTAATACAGGGTGTAAACAGACCATTCACATAGCCGTCAACCAAGCATTCTGTACATCAAACTAAGTAACTTTACGCAAAAATTATTGCTGGGAATCTACTTTTTTTTGTGGTGAAAAATCACGTTTTACGGTAGGACTCAATGGAAAGCACTCTAAACATTGCGCTGATGGATGATTGAATAGTACGGGGGTCGTGGAGGTGTGTAAAGAAATAAACTAAAAGCATGTATTTAAAAAAAACTTGTGAAAAAGTTGGAAATTTGATCCCCAATATCTCCGTAACTAGAAGGTTCCCAGGTATGGTCTAGAACAAAAAAAAATATCGCAAAGACGGGGAGAACAAGTGCCTTTCGGCAAGTGCCTTATGTTAAGGGTCTATTTACACCATTTATAGCTACTACACTCAGCTACAGCCGAGATCTAGAAAGTGGTCCCAAGCGCGATTACCGACGTGGGATCAAGGATTCAATCTCCATATTCTATGTAATCCCTAACTCGATTGAAAAAGAGTGTCTATAGAGTTTCTTTCCCATTCTTCTCCATTAGATCTACGATTTTGGAGTGGGCAACTACAGTCCAGTCACAGTTATTATACCTGCTGGACTGTAGGTTGCTTATTTTTGACTTTGCAAAAGTGTCTGTCACGGGTCTACTTGAAATAAATGCTTTGACTTTAATTAGCTAAAGTCTCAGTAACTGCAAGGTGCTTAGATTTGTAAGCTGTGCTCTGTTGGTAGCATTAGACTCGCCTTCTTTTATCTACATGGAACTAAAAACTGACGTGCTATATGTATGCCTACTAAACTAAATTAAAAACGCTTCATTAAGACCTCTTCACCTATTCTTAGAGCAGCTGCTGCAAATGCAGGAGAATGCGGGATCCCATAGAAACTTGTTTCCCTGTACAGCTCTGCCTACACTTACGAGAATACAGGCTTGATTTTATGCTAATTCCATGTTATCTTGTACAAACAGGCCAGATCAAGTTCGGGTCTACAACTGCAGTACTTATGAAAACCCTACCACTTGGGGCGCCTTCGAGTCGGCTCTACGCAAGTACTTGAGAGGACATCCCCTTGACAACACCTTCTGGTACCCGAGTGGTCTTGCCATTGAGAATAAGTAAGTATAATATAGTGCTACGCGGTTCTTTTCGGAACTCACGCCGCCATCTTGTTTTTTTTCCGTACAATTTCCACAGACAATTTTACTAATGTTTTAAGCACACTCCTGTCAATATTGTCATTCAAGCGTCAAAAGAAGCATGTAGTACGGAATTAAATAATAGTTTGTTTAGCAAACAAATGGAATCATAGTGAAGAAACCGTCATGTTCTAAAACTAAAAAAATTAAGCCAAGTTACATCGACCAACCCGTCCTGTGCCTGCGTATGGAGAATTATTGCCCACTCCACCCTACATAGAGGAGGCCTGTGTCCCAGTATTGGGAACTTTAAAGGCTGATTATGCTAAGTTTAAGTAGATAAAGGGGAGCTCTTTGTAAAGGGAACCGTCAGAGAAAGACCAAGAACCTTTTTTACTACCTGTCTCTTCCATCAAGCAGCGTAGCTGAAACGTATGGAAGGTGGTGTCAGCTTCGCTCAGTGACGATTTTCATACAAACTTACAGGCATTATTTCTCTCGCTTAGGAGTTGAATTTTCTAAAATTCTCTTCTTCTTAGCTATTGTCTTCGTCATAATAGCTATCTGTATTCCAAATTTTAGCCCAATCCGTCCAGTGGTTCGAGCTGTGCGTTGGTAGCCAATCAGGACCAAAGATTTTATAAGTGCAAAGATTTCAGCTTAGTTTCTAAGATGGAAACTCTTCGGTAAAGCTTCTTATTTTAGATGTCCAAAGGCGGCGGTGCCAACTTTGTTTCAAGTGGGTCCACGGTTTATAGGTAGAGCCATAAATAAAAATGTGTAGTATAGAACCTTTTTGCAACGCTGCACGCTGATGTACTCTATCAAGAAAAACTAGAACTAAAACATTTTGAATCTTTTCACAGAGTAACACACAAAACTTTGGAGACGATACTGCAAACTGTGCCTCTTCACATCGCCGAATATATTACTAAAATTCTTGGAATAAAAACAAGGTAATTAAAACGAAATCTTCGTAAATATTTATCGGTCAACTCTTTGAATTCTGCGTTAAACGTAACTTAAATGATAATGTTGCCAGCTTAAACTCTTTCTACCACAATGGTCGTTTAATGCTCGATAAAAAATAAATCCATTGTTGTTACTATTTATTAATAATGTCAGACCATTTTATGATTAATCTAAGTTCCTAAAAATAAAATTTTGTTCTAGAATGAGCCTCATAACTGTCAGCCAACGTCTTATAGCTATGAGTGAGGTGCTAAGATTTTTCTCCATACGTGAATGGCACTTTGCAACAGACAATGTAAGGAAATTACAAGCCAGACTCTCGCCTCAAGATGCTGCCATCTATAATTTAGATCCTCAAACTATCAAGTGAGTACGATAAAATTACATAAAATTTATAAAAATTATAATCTCTCTCATCGGGCTGCTGCTTGTCTTAAAAAAAACTTGTAAACCTCTTATTTTCATTCTTTGTTTGTTCTTTTGTTTAGTTTTTTTCGACCTCTGAAATATTTATTGACCTTATTTTTCAGTTGGAGCGATCACTATGAAAACTTTGTTATTGGAACAAGAAGATATCTGTTGCAAGAAAAAGATCAAGATATTGATGTAGCAAAGAAGCATTTGCGCAAGTAAGAACTCTTATTTATATTTTACGTTTAGTTGGCTTACAGACCTTTCACAAATTGGTTTATGTCTGACAGCAACCAAAACCAATCCAATAAAAACCTTATAGTAATGAAAATAAAGATTACTGTTATGGGGAAGACTTGCCAGTGGCAGTAACCGAACAGCATAGAGCCACGGAAGTAAAGATTTTGACAATTATGCCTAATCAGAAGTAAACGCACTGTGCAATAGACAATAGTGGCCGCCAGCACAAGTAGTAACCGTAGGGTTCTATACCCAATATATATAGACATAAAATACTTAGTAACCAGGTAAACACTAAAGGGATACGCGTGTTGAAACAGCAAGTGATAAAATCTAATTAAAGAAGTTGTCGAGTTCTAGAGCATATCACGAGTCTTGACTTCTGTCTTTGACTTTGCCTTAGCATGTTCTTTCAATTGTTTTATATGACCTTATCAAATGTAACTCTTACGACAAATTGTTCTTTCATTTCAGAATGTATTACGTACATCAAGGGGTCTTGTTCTTCGTGGTAACCCTCATCTGCCGCTTCGCACTCCAGAATCAATACATAAGAACCTTTGTGTATCGAACTTTTAGGATGTTGATGACGATTCTTACTACTGCTTACATCCGTATAAGACAGAGCTGATGATAATTGAAGAAAACGACCAACTTATAATGTAAATTAGTTAGTAATTAATTATTAGTATTTGTACGGCCAACCGCACGTCAACAGTATCAGTTTGATCAAAAAAGCGTCTTTATTCCGTTGCTTTAAGTGCAGTTTTCGTATTTTAAGTGTGACTACCGACGGCGACGCGCTGTTGATTGTACAAGTAAAATTCTCGAATACGAGGATCTTAATCCATATTAGGGATGAATACAACTCGTTGAGTGTAGGGTAGTCTTTAAGGTTGGTAACTGCCTGGAAATTCTTGATTATTAGTTAAAAAATTAGATTTATTTAAGGGTAATTTTCATTTTGTGTGATTATAATTATGACGTAACTGTAATGGTGTATTGATCATGCTATGCCATTAAATAGCTTTGTCATATGATTTTAGTATTGATGTATAATAGTGTTTAAGCTCACAGAGAATTAAATCGTAAACAATATTATTTTATATAGAAAATTTAGCTAAGTATTAAAAATATTGCTCAAGTAATTAGCTAGATATTAAAGTGAATCTTGTATTAATGGGTTCTTCTGAAGAAGATGATTAATTGCGTATTGTCTTTAAACAGTTGACAATTGTGATTTACTACCTAATATTGTACAAAAGATAAGAAATAAGAATGCATGCTTATTTACGGGTAATGGTTATTTACAATTTATAAATGAAAAATTTATCTTAAAGCATGAAGTGGATTTAAAGGTTTAAACAAAATAGAATAAGGTAGTAATAGCAAATGAATTATAAGTAGAAGTATCATAAATATTTTTTAAATCACGTTGTTTTCTTTACTTTCACTATCCTGTGTATCAGTCCCGTATGCCACCGATCCATAAGATATTTCGCCTTGTAGATCTGCAACTAAATAAATTATTCAATTGCAAGCATCTCTATTATCAGTAAAACGTGGTACATTAAGGTCTTACCGACGCTCGCGCGATTATATTTGGGTCATGATCTTACATGTTTCGCCGTAGACTGGCAGAAAACTAATTAGAACATGTTAAACGTAATATTTACACTAAACATGATTGTGTTCTCTCTCTTCTCTCTCTCTTCTCTTAAAGAAAAACGTTGCCCCACACTAGGATTAAAAAAAAAGGAGGAGTTAAAATTATTAACATAATATAATGTAATAGTAATATTATAATAAGACATAATATGTTATGTTATTATAAATGGTTTCGTATCTATTAAATGACGGGACCGGTCAATGTGGCGACACTTGGGGGAGGCCTATGTCCAGCAGTGGACGTCTTTCGGCTAAAATGATGATGATGATGATCTATTAAAAACCAAACCTTAATAGATGCTTAGAATAAATATAAACAATATTTTCTAGAACTCATTAACCATAAATATCTATCAGATACTTTTTATCAAAAAAATATTACACACTGTAAAAACAATTATCAACAGGCCGTTTAAGTTTGTCTTTTCTCTTGGTTTTTTTGGAATGTCGTTAAAAATTTGAATTGCAGTGATTACACTATTTGTGATGAGTGTATTTTTAACCACTATAAACCAGTACTAGCGCATTTACGGCACGTAATATTAGTGCAAAATGATGATACTGATAATTTGATTAACATTTGAGACATTGAGTGGATATTTGTTCAAGTTTTGGTAGTTTTATTTTAATTACGCTGCCACACTTTAACTTCTTCCAACGTCATTGTCAAATTGTTAACCTGTCAAAGTGTCAATGTCAAACTTGACAAATACAAAACTTGCGTGATTTTGTGACGATGGAATTCCGATGTGAAAAACAATAAAAATGTTTAATAAAGTGCTGCAACGCGCCCTCAAATTCCGATTGAAGAAGAGTTATCCCACAAATATTTATGATTTATCTCGAGGATCGGCCATAGCGGTACGGAGACCTTATAGCGATGAAGTGCGCCGCGCGCAAGCGCAGAGCGTTGCTGCGCCGGGGCCGACGATTTTCGACAAGATAATTTCTAAAGAGATAAAAGCGGATATTATTTACGAAGATGACCTGTGTTTGGCTTTCAACGACGTTTCTCCGCAAGCTCCCGTGCATTTCCTAGTGATACCAAAGCGAAGAATTCCAAGGTTGCAGGATGCGGAACAGAACGATATGGAAGTAAGTAAATCCTGGCTGTATCATGTATTAAAAAAAAGCAGTAATTTTCAAAATGTGGTTGCATAATTCCTAGTGTTTCATTAGTTTCTGGTTCTGCTAATTTAAATGCGAGTTAATAAAATCTTTTTTTTAGCCTGAATTTTTCCAGGGCGAAGGTCTCACCCCATTCATTCCACTTATTATTATATTACTTATTATTATATTACTTATATTCCAAAGAGTGGCGCTTCTTCTCGCCAGTTTGTGAGGAATACATCCAACTCATCTTGCCATTAATTTCTTATATTTTTTCAATTAAAAATAGTTGATACAGGCAGCCTACCGAAGTATAGTCTCCTTAAAAACTACTATACTAATTACTGTACATAGAATTTTCTAAGCCAATACTAATATTTCGAGCTCTAAACATTTATATTAATTGAATGTTTTTCCACCAATATAAGTATCAGTCACCAGCCATAATAACTGTGAAAGTACTGTAAAGTGTAGAT
The DNA here is from genome assembly GCA_905163415.1 of Noctua fimbriata. Classification (NCBI taxonomy): domain Eukaryota; kingdom Metazoa; phylum Arthropoda; class Insecta; order Lepidoptera; family Noctuidae; genus Noctua; species Noctua fimbriata. Next base: position 9,234,207 of record LR990951.1, read on the forward strand.
CTCTATGGAGAAGAATGGGCATGAAACTCTGTGGACACTTTGAAATCAAAAATGCAAAACAAACTTAGGTTATATTGGTCAGTCTGGGGATAAAAGAGGTCGAGACCATACAATAAAACAATTCCAAAAGATAAAATAATAAGAAAAAAGCCTCCACTGGAGGTGCCTGTTCACAAACATGAGGCATTTAATAGAGGACGAGCCTAGTGTCTCTTGGAAATTGGGAAATTCCTAATGGAAAAACCCAATGTTGTCCTTTGCCTCTGTATTGTGTATTTTAAACTTGATTATCATGTGTTTTGTTGATCTATGACAGTTTTAACAAACAGTGCATAAACATTACTGACAGCATAATGTAATTATCCAACTATATGGAAACATTCATTTACATTCCCTCTGCTGAGAGTCAGGTCTCTTCTCTGCGAGGTTATGTGCACTAATATACCACACAGATCCATTATAGGTTGGTGGACGACACATTTTTTGATTCTGGAAATATCTGAGGGTGATATGTGCTAGTTTCCTCCTTTTTTTTCCTTGAAACTCAATTTCATCATCATCAATCCAGCCAAAAGACGTTCACTGCTGGACATAGGCCTCCCCCTAGTGTCGCCACATTGACCGGTCCTGTGCGTTTCGCATTCAGCTGATCCCCGCAACCTTCACCAAGTCATCGGTCCACCTATTGGGAAACTCAATTTGGCTATTATTATCTCGCCCCTTATTATAATATGGCACTTAAACATAACATGTGAAATGTGAGTGTAGCTGCTATAAGGTATATCTCTGCTTAACTCTTTGGGAATTATAGGTGTGATGTCATGTTTTGTATTATCATAATAGAACTTCAAGCAACAACAATTCAGTTGGCCCACAAAAATTAGCAACAACCTCGTGGAGATCGAAAATAATCCCATGAGGACACATTACTATGTTGATCAGTGGATGGGTGTGACCACCCATTACATACCGAGTTTCCTCCATACCTCGAAAAGCACGTTAAGCTGTTCGTCCCGGCTGTCTGTTGTAGATCTTGTGACAGTCGTTATAGGTAGTCAGTCGCCCGAAAGTCTGACAACCAGTCTTACCAAGGGGTATCGTATTACCCAGTACTAACTGGATTGTGGAATTCAGATCGGCAGTTCAATGTAAAATACTGGTATTCAGCTGCATTCGGTTAGACTGGAAGACGACCCCAACATAGTTTGGAAAAGGCTAGGCAGATGATGATGGGAACCCAAGTATTGGTCTAGAGATCTACTTCAGCAAAACAAAAGACTTTCCCCTCATATTCATCACAAAAACAATCAAACATCGATTACCCTACGTTTTTCTACGTTCTCTTTAATCGGCCGTGACTAACGTACGAGGCACGCCACTGATAACGACATCGTAGATAACGAAGGAATTTAGCGCGCGTCTGTTATACCGTACCGTCATATCTAGCTGCTATAATTACGGCAGAAGTCATATTTTTTACGAAATAGTTATTTTTCAATAGGTATTTCGTTGGTCTAGTGGTCGTCATGAGGTCCTGGGTTCGATTCCCGGGTCTGGCAAATGTTATTAGGTTTTTCCGAAAGGTATTTCTCAGTAGGAATCGCGGAGTTTGGAATTGTGCACGGTTGATGGTATGCTCGCCTCCTATAACATGGCGAAATGTGTGTCCTATTAAATACCCTTCGGGGATTAGAAGCGTTATGTTATCTATACTAATATTATAAAACTGAAGAGTTTGTTTGTTTGTTTGCTTGAACGCGCTAATCTCAGAAACTACTGGTCCGAATTGAAAAATTCTTTTAGTGTTGGATAGCCCATTTATCGAGGAAGGCTATAGGCTATATAACATCACGCTACAACCAAAACGAGCGCAGCATTCATGAAAAATGTTGCAAAAACGGGGAAAAATCCAAAAGCAAGCGAAGTTGCGCGGGTCAGCTAGTATTTAATATATTAAAGGACCAACTGTGCTAGCTTTAAAAAAATGAATGGTTTTATTAATTTCTAATACAAAAACACATAATTAGTAATAATTCGTTATCTATTGCGCAAAAGAGGTGTGTAAACATTTAACAAAAGGTTGTCTCAAGAATTTGCTGATAGCGATAAGACCGCGGCGCATTGAAAAAGTTTTTAATATAAAAATACTGGTTTTATCTGGAATTTAGAAATGAAAACAAACAAGAATGAAAAAGGCAACACTGTATTCAGCCAATTCATGCTTTACAAGTTTCATTTGTATTCTCAGGAAACTACAATATACATTTAAGGCACACGTAATAGGCGAACGAGCCATTTGTAAAAACCGCGTAAAAAAAACCTTGTTATTTCCTGTTACAAAGTCCCTAAAATTCTTTTACGACCCTGGTATCGAACCCAGGATCAACACTGTTGCCACTACTAAGCAGCGTTGCAAAATCGTTAACCTTGTCACCATTTTGTATAATCCATCTGTTTTTCTCTTTATTGGCACTAAATTACCGCCTCGTTGATCTTGCGGTCGCAAGCGCTACTGCTGAGCAAGAAATCCTGGGTTCGAGTCCCAAGTCGGGCAATGTGGTTTATCCCATCAGGAATTTCTCAGTAGCATAGCATCCTAGAGTCTGGAACTGTGCCCCTATTACATGGAACTTAACTGGTGAACTTAGGGGGTATAGGGCTGCGGGACTGTTCGAAAGAGATACCGCGGCCCTGGAACACAAAGGGCAAAGAAGGAACATGGATGGGTTTTAGTCAGTACAAGTCTGACACTCCCTTCCGCTCCGCCCAGAGCGGGGTTGGTCATTTGATGAAAAAAAAAAAAAAAAAGTGGGTACACCTCTATCTAACCATTAAGCGATTACAGGCCTGATGTTATGTTATTTTGTCTACCAATGAGGCTCTCTCACGACTAAACCCTTTCCGTTTCAGCTACTCGGCCACCTAATGCTAGTCGCCCGCTCACTCGGGGCCGCTCGGGCTCCTTCGGGCTGGCGCCTCGTCGTCAACAACGGCCGAGACGGCGCCCAATCCGTCTACCATCTACATCTGCATGTGCTCGGAGGAAGGCAGATGGGATGGCCGCCGGGGTAAAGAAGAATAGTCAAAAAAATAAGTATTAACAGCACCTTCATAGTTTATTTACCGCTCGCTATTATGTTGGCTAACCTGTGGGAGATCCAACGATTAAAGAGCATTAATGATTCTCCTTTAGAACATTTTTTTTAAATTTCAGTGGAGCCAATTTAATAGCTAGTGCTAAATAAACTATGAAAGGACTGTAGGGATACATTTGTGACACCCCACGTCATTGTCTTTGGTGTAGCGTGTTGCAAGTCTGTTCCTAGCTTGTATGTTGGAATTCTTTTTATAAAATATCAGTTGGCTTTTTGGCTCTATAATTGCTTCGTAAAATAGCCAGTGCTTGCCTAGTTACTGGGATATTTGTTTTTCATTAAAATAGGCATTTAGGCAACTGATGCATTGTAAAAAGAAATTTATGTCTTATATTTATGCAATTTATCAATGCCAATGAGTATCTAAGTGTTCATTAATAATGATTTCAAAGTCCCAGTGAATTTCGTCTTTATATTTATTAATAGACAAAGATTGGGAATATTAGCGACACCAACATAATTTACAAATATTCAGCGATTATTATGGGCTCAGTCGGAAAATAGAGTTTAATATACAACTGTGCCCGCGTGATGTTATGACGTTATAAAACTACACACACAAAAAGTTTTTATGCATTGATAAATTGATTGAAACATGATTATATGCGAGAAGTGACGACAGTATCAACGTCATAGAAAATTATTGCAACAGTGTAGTGTAATATTTTGACGTCTCATTCAGTATTCGAATAGTGCATAACGAAACGAATATAATCATTATGGTTTATATGACGTTCGCTGCAGGAAAACGTCAGATATATTTTCTTTTTTTTTTTCGCTTATTGATATGTCGTAATGGCCCAATGACTAAGGCCTCCTTGTTGAGGTTGCGGGTTCAAATGTGGGCAAGTACCAATGTGACTTTCAAATCATATGTACTTTCTAAGTTTATCTTGGACATCACAGACATCGGTGAAGGGAAACATCGAGAGGAAACCTGGACTTGTAATTAATATAAGTCTGAAATTGCACACCCGTCTTGAGCAAGCGTGGTGATCAATGCTCTTGCCTTCTTTGTATGAGAAGAGGCCTATGCCCAACAGTGGGACAGTAATAGGCTGGTCTTATTACTATGTTATTTTCTACAATGATAATATTGTCGTCACTTCGCGATTGTACATCAATAAAGTAATAATTGCACCATTTCAAAATATTGCATTCTTTTGATTCTTGTCATAGTAGTAACTACAGATATAAAATTATCATTTGACATAATAAATATGTTTCATGTAATTTAAAAGTCGCAAACATGGCTGCTGATCATGGGGTCCTGGGTTCGAACAAGTTCGGCCAAAGTGTTCAGTAGCTCCCCGTGTTTGGATTTCTGCTCAATCGCGATAACTTTTAATATACCTCTGATTACCCCACCAGGGAATGCAGACGCGATATAATGTTATTTAGAACTGGTGCAATATTATTTTTAAAATAAATGTTGTTTTTTCAACAATAAAAATGTTACTCTGATCGTGTTTTAAATTCTATGTTTTTTTTTGGGAAAGGGGATTGATAAAAATAAGCAATAATTTTTGGAAACATCTCATTGATGAGGTTTTAAAACCTTACCTTGTAATATGTAGAATGTTGGTAACAGAATAGTCATTCTATTTGATTGCATCATCATCAGATGCCTTTTCCCAACTACGTTGGGGTCGGCTTCCAGTCTAACCGGGTGCAGCTGAATACCAGTATTTTACATGGAGCGACTGCCTATCTGACCTCCACAACCCAGCTACTGGATATTCTGGTTGATTTATTAAACTTTTTATATTGAATACTGCCAATTAGAAAAAATATATATTCATGTATAATTTGTAGTAATTTCTTTTTGTTTTGACCAAAAAGATTGGTTACTTTATTTTTGTTGTTTTGATTATTATTCTTTTTTTTACTAGTAAAATGTCTGTTTTCGTTTTGTGTTATTAAGGTAGCTGAAATTCTTTTTTTTTAACTTTTTTTGCAATTTGGGGGGCAATGTCAGGTTGTATGTTGATTAAAATATGATTCGCGACCTCAAAAAAAATGGATTTACTGAGTTATCATTAAAATCATCAATACAACCCATTCCATGAGATTAAATTAACCTAGAGGTTTGTATTGATGATTTTAATGATTCTGATTCTGTATATACATACGAGTATGTAAGTACATCCTGACACTGACCGGCAAATTGCAAAAAAAAAGTAAGAAAATTTGAATTTCACAGACTAGCCTGGCTTCCACCTTAATGAAAATAGACATAACCTTATCTAGACTAAGGACATCTTAGTTTAGTTCTAAGGTGAAAAAAAAAAATCTATATTAACTTTTCCTGCCTCATAAAATAAATTCAGAAATTTCCTACATTCTACATATTTTGACACTCATTTAACACGATATTATAGGAAGTGCCTCAAAATGGCAATTTTGTGCCAAAAGAAGACTTCTCGAGAATGGATCCAAAGATAAAAAATATTTCTGTTAAGTTTTTTTTCTATTGTTATTAAACTGACATGGTCACTATCATTAACACTTACAATTTATATATCTATGAACTCTAAACAAATGGTAAATATCCCGTTTCTAGTGTTAATTGCTAACTCATTTAAAAAGGTTCGGCGTAACATTAAATAGCGTTGTTATATCCTTTTAAGCTTGCTTTCCGCCATGTTTCCAAACCCACCCATCCAAATTCATACCTCGAGAAGCGTTGCTTAACCTAAGAGTGTCAACACATACAAAATCGTGTCATATTGGAGCCATTGTTAGTTTTAATTTAGATCTTAGTGCAATATAGTTGCCAAATTAGTTTTTTAAGTTATTATTATTATTTTTCTCTGCGTTTACACGTTGGCCGACCATTTTAGGCCATGGTCAGTCGAAGAAGCAATCATAGGTCATTGGTCAAAGCTTCGACTGATGATCGAAAGGTCGTAGATTCAAAACATACCTAACTAAAACCAACAACTGATTTCTGAAAGGCTAAATCAACAGAAATAAAAAACTGAAAGACTGGCATAGTCATGTCCATTGATTTGATTGTCTGTTATTATTTGAGACAGTTAGCAAACTTGCCGCTACATAACTGGACGCTGAAAACGACAACACTTGGCAGTGTTGTCAGAAAGTAATAAGGAAACCAGTTGTGTTCATGCAATGAAGTGGTTTGTTTTTAGTCGCCCGCGGAACTGTACAGTTTGGCAAAATAGAGTATGGAAAAAATTTGGGCATTGTTAGCGACTTTCTGGCAACCCTGGGCAGTGACATTGCCGAGTTTGACAAAAAACACGGTATTGCCAGGTAGGAAATTTGTAGTTCCGCATTCGCCGCCATCTAAACTTTTTTGTTGGGCTGTACCTTTAATAATTTGACAGTCTGTTCGTAATATTTTGTGTTATTTAGCCTTTCTGAAACTGGGTGTTGAGTACATTATTCTCACGAATGTTTTTGAGTCGTTACTGGTCTACCAGTGTGGGCCATCGTGTAAAAGCAGTTATTCAGTCTCAAAAGAAGCGACGCCACAGTTTGATGCCTTCTGCTTGTTCCGACAGGGGGCGGTTGTGTGCTCACAGAAAAACATCGCAATTTTGAGCTGGTAACACTGGATTATTTTTTTTTTTGCAATCCAATGATTATTTTAGGCCTGTATACAACAAAAAGAGTATTAAATGCAATCTTTCACAAAATAGTTTTACATATTGACTGATTTTTGTAGATATTTAAGTAGTATTTTACAATTCCGTCTACTTGATAGTATTAAAATTTAAATTATTGCACAAATTAGAGCTGTTTTGGAGATTTGATCTACAAAAAGAGTCACAAAATCGCTCCCCTGTCTCTTAAAAACATGCTCAGATCAATATAAATGAAATCATTAATATTTATATTACATGAAAAATTTTTAGCCCCTTTTTCTTCAAGAAAGTTTCTTAACATATTTGAAATAAATAAAACATATTTAATCCCTTGTTAAGTTTTTAAAATAGGGTTCTGCTTTTGTGATTTGACTGCGGAACCTAATATTACCTCAATAATTATAATATATCGACGGCGAAAAGAAATTTCGTAAGGTACATAACATACTGCTGATGGATTGACAGCGTTAGGCTTACCGCCTAAAGTCGAAATTCCAACAAACGCTCAACGTTCCTTACAGGTTTTCTCCACCGTCGTTATTTCGTTAAGATGATCTGAGTTACTTTCGAATCTCGTTCAAATATATTAGAGTTCAATATTGATCACCATTCTAGTCAGAACGACAGTCCATGACTGTTGAGTGTTTCAAACTGTGGTAACATTGGGGGGGACAATTTGGGGTGCTCCCTGGTTGAGGAACCCTGGTTTTGTTCCAGAGGAATATGATATTTTTTAACATGTTTCATATACCCTGTCTATATTACAGGATAATTATCCTGGCTATCTTTATAAGGTGTAATTCAAACAGCTGACTTGAAAAGAGCTGATTGTACTGTTGATACACCTCTGCCTAAGCTATCGGAGATTACAGGCGTGATGTATGTACTCATCATTTTGAACAATTTTGCTTTTATGGGAAAATTCTATATCAGTTGCGCCATACATTTATGTTTGTATAATTAGACAGTATCTAGGGAACTGCTGATTGTCTTTGTTGGTCCCATAATAAAAAAATATTTAAAATGTCTCCAAACTCAAACTCAAAGCATTTATTCAATGAGACCATTACAGGTACTTTTGAATGTCAGAAATACAATGAGAGCGAAGCTACAGTCCCAGTCACAAGGCATAATAACTTGTGATAGTACTGTAGTTGCCCATTCCAAAGCGTAGATCTCTATGGAGAAGAATGGGCAAGAAACTCCATGGACATTCCTTAAGAGGTCTTCAGTTATTTCAATTACACCTTGTATAATATTTGTTGGTAGATAAGACAAAGAATATGGAACAATTTTATTACTATCTATCTATTAATGATGGATACAGTTGTCCTATTGGTCATCGCAAAATGTCCCCTCCAACCGACTTTAGTCGCTTAGTTAATGCATATCTTAGAATTAGTTTGTTTTATTGTATTTTTTTGATCTTTAAGACTCCCCCGACTTCTGTATTCAATGTTACTATTACTTTGTATAGTCAGGGAGATGGAATTTTTAACAGATTGACTCACTACGTAATTTAGTCGTATGTGATTTGAAATACGGTCTATTTAAATTGGTAGTCAATTTTGCTAAGCAATTTGTTTCTCTGGCTGTACTTTTACAGGTTTTAGTTATACTTGTCGCATATAAAAAAATATGATAAAATTGTTAAATTACATTATTTTTACTAACCTTAAAATGAACTGTGAAAAACATCAATGGCTCAGCGGTAAGGAGTTTGCTTTAGGATATACGGTCGTAAGTTCAAATCCTACCCGTTGTGCTATGCCATTCTAAGTTCCAGTACAAATGTAAATAAATTTTATTTTAAAAATGAAATGACATACTAGAAAACACCAAATGTTAATTTTAGTGATTACATTATAAATGTATGAAATACTGTAGAAAACAAGTATAACTAGAAGTTTAGAAAAATCCTAAAAGCCTGTCCTCCTAATCACAAGTAATGTCGTAGTTTCTTGTTGAAAATTTTGTGCAAGGCCTACTTGCATCGCGACTCAATACAAGTTAACAGAGGCAGAACTACGTTTTAAATAATGATGTTAAGGTGGCTTTACACTCTCGCCGAGGCGAGTACGAAGAGTGTTTTAAGTAGCGCACGTCTAGCCTCGGTCTTCCTCGCTTGCTCTCTGTCCCGTTTATTTTCAAGACGTCTCTGGAGAGACAGTGACAGCCGAGTCAAATTCAAATGTGTTTATTTGTCGAGAGTGTACAGCCACCTTTGGGCAGAATAGTTGAAAAAAACTCAACAGCCAAAAATGTTTAGCCCTATTAATTGATTTGTGATGCAAGCAGACCTAAGAATCACCAAACTAGTCGGGGGCTCAATTTATTTTGTTGTATGTTGGTTGTGGGTCCGGTCTGGCGCCCGTTCCGCCATTTTTGTCTTTGACACAAAAAAGCGCGCGAATAAGCGCCGGCCGATCATGCATTGTTTAGAATTTAGCGCCCTGTTTAAATTCTTTAACCAAAGTTTATTAAATGATTTTATTAATTTATATTGAGTTTTTATTTGGATGATTACCATCTGCATAGCCTTTTCCCAACTAGGTTTGGGTCGGCTTCCAGTCTACCTGGTTGCAGCTGAGTACCAGTATTTGAAATTGAGCTTAAGTGACCTTCAAAACAGAGTTACTGGGTACAGGTTGGTACAAATTATTTTTCCATTCCTGCACACAAGAATAGCAAGCTTTGTTTCATTACTGTTTGAACAGACTGTCCCTTACAAGTTACAACACTTGGTAGAAAGTTGTGCGCCTTGCCGTGAGCTACGAGTATGTCCAGGCTGACCAAACTTGACACACAAACTCTTCGCCAGTCGCATTTGTACACTTAGGCTAAGTTTATCACACACAAAAACCACAAATTCAAACATATTTTTTTATTAAACTTTCATATAACAAACCCCTCTAATAACAGTAGCAAGAGGTGGGTGCACAACCGCAAGCCGGAGCAGCGTACATTGGTGGGGGAGCCAAGGGGGCTGCGTAGGTCACAGTCGGGGCTGCGCAAGGAGCAGGGAGAGCGTAGGGCGCTGGGGCCGGCAGGGCAAGCGGAGCGGGGAGAGCGTAGGGCGCTGGGGCCGGCAGGGCAAAAGGAGCGGGGAGAGCGCAGGGCGCTGGGGCCGGCAGGGCAAGAGGAGCTGCTAAGGCATAAGGAGAGCCGCAAGCACCGCAGCCTGGTGGCAAAGCAGCTTCCAACAAAGGTCCAGCGGCAGACAGAACAGAGGTCAACACTGTCGGTAAAGCAGCATCTAATAGAGGAGGCAGAGACGCGGCAATTGAAGCTGAGATGGTGTTGGCTAACGCGGGAGCCAGGACGGGGAGAGCGGGCGCCAGGGCGGCGAGTGCGGGGGGGACGGCGCAGGGGTTGGCGGGCGCCAGCGCAGCGGGAGCGGGCAGGATCAGCGGTGCGGGCGCAGCTGAGCAGCCGCAACCGTAGGCGTACTGGGAGTATGCTACCTGGAAAGAGTAATACAGATGTTTTAATGTGGGTGAATTGCTTTGGTTATATGGAGGTGACTGCTGATGTGACGACTAATAGAGAAGTATGGGAGAAGACATGCTGTGCCGACCCTAAATAAATGGAATAAGGACAGGAGAATGATGATGATGAATTGCTTTGGTTATTTATGTATCTAATACCAGTATTTTACATGGAGCGACTGCCTATCTGGCCTCCACAACCCAGTTTGGTATTGGGTAAGTCTGATTGTCAGACTTTCGGGTCACTGACTATCTGTAACGACTGTCAAAGATCTATTTTTTTACAAGCCAAAACGGTTTAACAAGAAACTAAGAAAATTGTCTGGAATAATTAAAATGGAAGCTAAGGTAGCTTGGAGCCTAAGACCTTGTCCTTTTGAATGTATTTACTGTTATTTTTTGAAGAATGTTAAAAAATGGAATAGAAAATATGAATTATAAATAAATTCTTACCTCCACAGCAGCAGCGAAGCAGAACAGAGCGATGAAGGACTTCATTGTATTGTTAATAGAACAGTTGAGTTCGATATGTTACTGTTCCATTCCGGCGCCCTATATTCTACCCCTTATCGGCGGGTGTCGGAAAGTTGCGCAGTTTTTTTACAAATGGTAACACTGAAATTCGTTGCGTAGTTTCTTTATCAGCGGTTTTGGTTGCATTTAGTTTTAATTTGCTAATGTTATTGTATGTGAAAGTTTGATAGGGTAGGTGAGACAGTTGGTGTCCTATATCTGCGTGCGTTCCAATGCTGCCTTCTGTGTGTCCCACTGAGACTCACGCCCTCGTTTCCCTTTTATTAGTAATTAGTAACGAAATACGTAAAAATAAACGTTTCATCTTTTGATAAAAGGTTTCTAGGCATAAAATATCTATTGGCAATATAATTTTAATATTTTTAGTCTAACTTAAAAAAAAACGCTGTGCAGTAGTTCTTATTTTTCGAGTTATGTTATTATTGTTGCAAACAAGCGATAGGTATGGTACAGCAGTGGCGAAGGTTCCATACAACTCTATTCCTACCGGCTTCCCTTTGAAAAATGGCATAATCAGTATTCTATAGACAAATAATAAAATCACATTAAAGATATGTACTCCGGCTTACCTCTTACAAAAATTGACCCTTCGCTACTGTGGTACAGTCACATTCGCCAGTAAGCTTAAGTTCCATGTAAAACGGGGGCAGCCTTTTACCATCAACGACGCACAAATCCAGTCTCTGGGTCTGCTAATGATCCTTACGGAAATACCCAATAACACTTTGCCTGACCTGGGAATTGAACCCATTCTACCGCATACTCAGCGGTTACCTACCAAGTATACCAAGGAGCGGTATACATGGTTAGCTTCTTGCTTTATCGTGTGGTGAGTGCCTAACCTGGTGTCAGTTTTAATGCTGCCCATAGGCCTCTGAATTTTCTTTACATGCCATCGAGAAATAGATTGTTAGCTAGTCTATAGATATTCTATCAGCATACGGGGTGGAAGGGACGCCGACGACGCAAAAACGGTTACCACGTATTCAGTACATCATTCTGAGCCCTCCCCACATAGAAATTTTTCATCGGTTTTTTTTAAATCAGTTGTTCCATTCATTTTGCGTGTAGGTATTGCACTTTTGTATGAAACAGCTTTTTTTTTTTAATAACTGATGAAAAATTCCTATGTTGGGGGGCTCAGAATGATGTACTGAATACGTGGTGATTGTTTTCGCGTCGGTGTCCCTTCCACTCTGTATACCTTATTCATGCATGTCTATCAACAGGTGCCTTCACCACACAGGTCGTTTTTCTAGTTTATTCACTATCTCACGTACGAATTATAATAAATATACTAAAAACCTATTGCAGTATTGCCACTAACTTACAACCCACCAATACATAGAAATATTTACTACATAATGATTTCATAGTTAGTTGCTTATCTAGAAATACGTGATCTTTCTTACCAGTTTTTTAAATTTTGTATTTTATTTAGGTATTAGTGTTGCTAGTGGCTAAGCAATAGCAGCCGCACGGGTCGATCTTCAAGGGTAAGCAGAACTTGCCGAGGTCAATCCGCGGATGGGTGACCTATCATATCAAGAACCCTCAAGCAAGTTATACCATTGGTTCTGGCTGTCATTTGTAGTTTGGTCTCATCTATAATAATATTATAAAGGGGATGCAATATGGCTGCTTACTGAAATTCGAAGTGTACTTTAGATGTATCTTATTACTCAGTAAATGGGTTGTGGAGTTCAGATATGCAGTCGGCCAGTCGATCCTTGTAAAGTTACAGGTATCCAGCTGCATCCGGTTAGACTGGAAGCCGGCACCAACATAATCGGGAAAGACTAGGCAGATGAATGTGACAAAGGCTGACGGCACGGTTGGCGCAGTGGCTGAGCGATTGACTGCTGCGCTTCGAGTCGCAGGTTCGATTCCCGCACGGAACAAATATTTGTATGGCCTACAGGTAGTTGTTCCTGGTCTGGCTGTTTGTGTATGTGAGTTTAAATGTTTGTAAACGCACCCACGATACAGGAGAAATTCCTGGTGTGGGGCAACGTTTTATTAAAAAAAAACAAATATTTTTTCAACATATATTGAAAAACTTCATGTTCAATTTATTTAAAAAGTACAATACAATACATAATGTAACCAATGTCTGTGAGCCAAAAAAATAAGCGACTGAAAAAATAATCCTACTTAATATGTTCACTGGGATTTATTTTTTGTCTTATTTTCTTGACTACTTGGTACTTAAACTGAAATCTATCTAGTTAACATAAAATTACGACTATATTCAAGCTAAATTTATACTGTCACTTACGGGATATCTTCCGTGATTGTTCATTGTTTTGAGCTCCCGATATTTTGACGCTGTTACAAGCGCCATGATCGTGGGTTGACTGGAGAATGCGGGTGGATGGAAAATAAATTGTTAAGAGCAGACATAGTGAAGGAAAACATCATGAAGAAACCGGCATGTCCTAGAACCAAAAAATCGAAGACATGTGACATCTACCAACCCGCACTGGGCCCGCGTGGTGGATTATAGCCCATTCCCTCTCATAGAGAGGCCTGTGTCCCAGCAGTGGGACCATTATAGGCTGATTATGCTAAGAGCACACAAATCTATATACAACATTAGTTTTAGTATATGCGAAACCTGAAACATGTGTCTAGTATTTTTATATATGTATCATGAAAAATCACAAAGTTATAAGCTTGTTCTGTTACTGGTTGTCCGCACAAAAACGTGGTCACCACGCTGCGCGGCCGTGCGCGCGCCTCCTGCGTAGACTTGAGCTCATTGATAATAATAATTTGGCAGTAGGTACCTAAATTATTGCGATAGGTACTTAATGTCGCTCGGTGTCCAGGTTGTAACTTTTTTAAATATTTTTGGAACAAAATATAACATGCTTTAAAAATTATTGGAATCGATTAAGTTACTTAAACTATATTCAAGTTTTGCATATACTAAAAATTATGTTGTATATCGGGAGCTCAAAATAATGAACAGTCACAGAAGATATCCCGTAAGGGACAGTATAGGTTTAGTTGTAAACCGTGAAAGTTTAAAACAGTGTCTATTCAAGCTAACTACAGAGTTGTTTCATACGAAAATGAACTTTACAAATAGGGTTTTAAAGTGCATATTCCTTTATACAACTATCATTGAAACATAAATTTCATACAAATATAAACTCAACACGAAACGAATAAAGTTCATTTTTGTAAATACTTGAGTAAAATTTACGTTTCACAGACAGATCTCAGAGTTCGACAATAACAAATAACTAGAATAAATGCTAAAACAGATACATTAATTACACAACACCTAAGACGTTACTTGTAGAGTATAACTGTGCCAAATTCAACCTTATGTCATTCAAATAAGACACACAATACTCTTGTTACATGATAAAATGTGGAAACTACCTTTCCTAGATATTATGCTCCTTATGGCATAGACCGGTTTAAATGTACTCCTTGATACTTTATAGTCAAATAAATTAAAAGTTAAATTTTGAAGGCAACTGCAAAAGGAGCGCGATCGCAATGACAGATCACAGCGACACCACTGGTTTCTCCAAGGTGTAAACAGACCCTTCACATAGCCGTCAACCAAGCATTCTGTACATCAAACTAAGTAACTCTACGCAAAAATTATTGCTGGGAAACTACTTTTGGGGTAAAAAATCACGTTTTACGGTAAGACTCAATGTAACGCACTCAAAACATTGTGTTGATGTATGTATTGAATAGTACAGGAGTCGTGGAGGTATCGTACTTGAATTTAAAAAAGTCGGATTTTTGACCCCCAATATCTCCATAACTAGAAGGTTCCCAGGTATGGTCCAAAACAAAAAATATATCACAATGACGGGGAGAACAAATGCTTATCGACTTCTTAAATTTTTTTTTGTACACACATTATGTAACTCCCAAGAAAACGCTTCAGGAGATGGTGGAATGGCAAATGCGTGCCTCGGATAGCACGTTAAGCGTTACGTCCCGGCTGTCATTTGTAGATCTTTGACAGTCGTTACAGGTAGTCAGTGGCCAGAAAGTCTGACAACCAGTCTTAGTAGTAGCGTATTACAGAGTAACTGGGTTGTGGAGGTCAGATAGGCAGACACTCAATCCTATCCTACTAATATAATAAATGCGGAAGCTTGTGAGGATGTATGGATATTTGTTATTCTTTCACGCAAAAACTACTGTAAGGATTTGGATGAAATTTGGCGCACAGATAGTTTATAACCTGGATTAACATATAGCATACTTTTTATCCCGGTAGTAAGATCCCGTGGGATAATTATCGAACTCCTCGCGGGCGAAGCCTTAAGCTAGTGTAAAATACTGGTATTCAGCTGCATCCGGTTAGACTGGAAGCCGACCACAATATAGTTGGGAAAAGGCAGGCAGATATAGGAAGGACAGACATAGGAAACGACCAACCCGAACCGTGCACCTTTTTGTCGATGTTTTAAAAGTGCTCATGTGAAATAAAATATTTTGATTTGGCTGCGACATTTTCGCCTACTACCGTTCTCCTAGAGTTACGTAGAAACCAGACATGTCGCTGCGATTTGCGATTTCCGTCTTAACAGTTGCTGTCGCACGATTGTACCTTAGGTCTAAAATTCAATGTTTTAGTCTTAACTTCTTCTTAAAGAAAGGGTTGATAGGAGATGGAGTCGAGGGCTTTAAGTTAGTCTTAGAAGGTTTTTTAGCGCTATCAAAAGGTATGCTAGGACTTTGACGAACGCTCTTGTAGTAGTCCACCGGCTGCTGCATCGAGTTATTTTTTAAAGCGAATTTCACCTTTTTCGGTGTATCCAAATTGTCAGCGTTCATTTTGTCTATTTTAGACATTTGCTTCTGTAATTCAGTTTTCTTTTGAACTTTCTGAAACTGCTTTACTTTGTTTACTAGTAATGTTGGTTGTTTTGATGGTTTTTTCCCTATTTTTGTGTTTTTTAATTCGTTTTTTGGTGAACTTGGTTTTTCTAGTTTCTTGTTTTTGCCATTTAATAGTATTTTGTCATGATTCTTCTGTGA
Organism: Noctua fimbriata; assembly: GCA_905163415.1. Classification (NCBI taxonomy): domain Eukaryota; kingdom Metazoa; phylum Arthropoda; class Insecta; order Lepidoptera; family Noctuidae; genus Noctua; species Noctua fimbriata. The sequence goes on from LR990951.1 coordinate 9,250,014, forward strand.
TTTCTTATCATTCTTGTCTGTTACGCTATTATCCGTCTTATTATCTAGTACTTTAACACTAATTTTACTTGCATCATGCTTAACACCATTTTCTGTAACTTTAGTCACTTTGTCATTACGTTTTTGACTTTGTTTATCTTTTATCTTTTGACCATTTTGACTTACTTTATCTTTCTTTTGCCCATTTTCTATACTTTTAGCAGTATCTAAATTAGTTACTACAGTACTGTTTTCCTTCGCAACTTTTTGTTTCTTGGCGACATGTTGTTGCTTGTGTGTTGCGTCGCCGTTGACTTTGCGTTTCTTGTCGCTAGCGTCAGTTGTGTTGTTCTTCCGTTTCTTAATATCTTTATTTGTTGAATTTTGTTTAGATTTCTTTGCTTGGGGCTCTGCTGTCTCTACTTGCCAACCGCCGTTCTGTAAAAGGAGATAAATATTCGTTTTTTAACATTACATGGCAATACATAAAAGCATACCTGTTTTCCCTAAAAAAAACAAGTGATTCCTACAAAATTGCAATACCTGTATGGTCAAAATGTATGGAAATTATTTTGTTTTGTTAGCCTGTTTGAGTGTCCCACTGCTGGGCAAAGGCCTCCCCTTTCTCCTTCCAAACCTCTCTGTCGTGTGCGTTATCTGGCCATGTTCGCCCCGCAAACGAGATCAGATCGTCACACCACCTTCGCCGCGGTCTACCTCGACGGCGATTTCCGCCGTCAGGCGTCCAGTGAGTGACGATCGTTGCCCATCTCTCCGGGCGCGTGGCCACACGTGGTACGTGCATGTATTTTGCATAGTAATTTTAAGTATCCATATCGTAGTAAAGATAATAATAACGTCGTAAATAATGTTTTGTTTGAGAGACAAATTTTTTTTTTTTCTAAAATTCATACCTAATGCGCCACCTTAAGATATTGAATTAAATAGCTAATATTTTGAGTGAACACATCTTTTAATACGTATCATCGATTGATCATACAGGAATCTTCAAATTTGAAAAAAAAAAAAATCACTTCACCAGCCCACTCCCACTTCAGCTTGACTGTTTTTTTCTTTTTTTTAAATAAAAATTTAAAAAAGACTTTATGGGGGGTTCAGAATGATTTACTGAATACATGGTAACCGTTATCGCGTCGGTGTCCCTTCCACTCTGTATACAACATTAGTTTTAGTATATGCGAAACCTGATACACGTGTCTAGTATTTTTATGTAAAGAATCTATGTACAAAATTTCAAAACTGTATCATGAAATATCACAAAGTTATCAGCTTATTCTGTTACCTAGTTGTCCGCACAAACTCGTGGTTTACCACGCAGCGCGTGCCTCTAGCGTCGTCTTGAGCTCATTGATAATAATAATTTGGCAGTAGGTACCTAAATTATTGCGATAGGTACTTAAAATCGTTCGGTGTCCAACTTTTAACTTTTATAAATATTTTTGGGAAAAAATATAACATGACCTGTACTGTATCTTCCGTGATTGTTGTTGTTCCGTGATTGTAGTTTAGTTGTAAACCGTGAAAGCTTAAAACAGTGTTTAAATATAACATGGTTTAAAAATAATTGGAATCGATTCAGTTACTTATTCCGAACAAACTATATTCAGGTTTCGCATGTACAATAATGTTGTATATTTCTGGAGGCGTATAGTATAATGAAAAAAAATTACTCACAGTAACATTAGTACTAAGCTTTTGTCGGACGGTCTCCACTTCCTCCACAATGCTGGTTCCACTGCGACTCTTCGCTAGCAACCGTTTTCTGTGCTTGCGACTTAGACCTGCAACAAAACATAAAATAAGGTTTAATGACATTATTTTAAGGTTGATTGTATTATAGATAATAATATTTCAGTCAGTGGCTTAATTGCCAAGAGTCTCGACCACTATTTGAAGAGGCTCTCGTTAGGCAGCTGGATCAAGGGCTTGATTCAGTGCGCGGTACTTCTGGACACGGCTCGTATTGTTAGGTGGTTCCTCTCTCTGGAGCCTGTTCCCGATACCAATGGGCTACTATTTTTTAAACTTGTACTGTCACTTACGGGATATCTTCCGTGATTGTTCGTTGTGGTTGTTCGTGTTGTACTATTTTTTATATGTATTTTTTAATGTTTATTTTGATATGTTGATTTTGTATATTAATATTCAAAAATGTAAAAAGTAACATAGAAAAATGAATAAACGAATATTTTAAGGATGATAGTACTCATGATTATATGGCAAACTTTTAGCATGGGACCTCTACAGTCTCCTACTCTCCTCGTTCTCTTTAGAGGCGGTCTTAATGCCTAAGTCTTTCCTACCATTCTACTTAGGCCAGTTGCAGTCAAAGGGCACCGTGTGGTGTCTTCCATACTCCGTTCTTCCGAAGATACACCTTGCATAACACCGAACGCTGTATCGTACATACCTCGTAAAGCCAGGTCGTCGCTGGCCGCGACCAGTTTCTTCTCCAACGCGTGCAGCGACTGAGCTGACTTCTTCTGCTTGATGGGGGGCGCAGGATTGTCCTCGGTGTGGGTCATGACACGGAGAGGGTACTCCGAACGTGATAGTTGCTCGAAACTGGAAAGGATAATAGATTAGTTGGATATTGTTTAGGGGTCGTCCTTTAATCACTTGTGGTTTGAAAAGGGGGGGAGGCGGTCAGAAAAAATCACGATCAAACTCGATGGGGGGACGGTACAATGTGACAATCACGTGTATTTTTCCGTGGGACTAAAAAAATGAATTGAATTTGTGACGAGTAAAATATGTTTTACCAATAATGTATTAAAAACCCGAGCTAGCAATTTTTTGTCTAGAAAACCCAAGCAAGCGTATTTTTTATTTAAAAATCCGAGTTCTAAAATTATCTGATGTTTTCAATAATAAAAAATGCACTTGATGCTGGGAGGAGGAAGTAGGGGTAGCCTAAAACCACGTGATTAAAGGAAGGCCCCACAGATATAGATAGACCTAGATAACGCGAGAGCAACTACTTCGCGTGCCATATTATCTTCTTCATCTTTCCATCACTAAATAGTACTTGTGACGTCATAATAGGTAGTCAAAAAATGGCACGCTTGGTTTTCATACAGATCGTGATACTTGCGTTATCTAGGTCTATCTATATCTGTGGATGGTCCCTTATGTATACATGTTGGAATAAAAAGACGGCCAGTGGATATAAAGAGCCACTGATTATGTGTTCTTAGCTAATGAATAACGGGCGCACGGCACGAGCTTTTACATAAATTTACGCTTTCTGAGGTATATCCGTGGATGGGCGACTATCCGCCTCAAACTGGGACCCCTTCGTGCGTTGAAAAGCACTCTCAGTAGTCATTCTCGATTGTCTTTTGAATCATTACTGGTAATTAGAAGCCCGAAAGTCTGACTACCAGTCTTACTGCAGTAAGTGGGTTGTAGAGGTCAGATAGTCAGTCGCTCCATAAACTACTAATATACGTCTGCACTTGGTTAGACTGAAAGCCAACTTCTACTTCGTTGGCCCAACGCTAGGCATGATTGTGACTCACCGTTCCAAGCAAATCTTGACTCTCTTGTGCCTACCGGAGGACGCTGTGGCCAGCATGGCGCGCAGCATGTCAGCTATTAGCGTGGCGGGGACCGGCAGAGAGGGGAGCTCTACGTTCACGCGACCCGCCCGAGGGTCTAGTGGCTTTTCTGAGCTGTAAGTGACATAAAAAGATAATTTAGATTAATTAATTAATAATCTCGTTGTGTTTTAATTGTACTGATAATCTCGGTGGAAGATCTGCTTGCTATAGTATGGAATGTTTTTTTTTTCAATGGCCAGAATCATATCAGGCCGAATTGACGTAGCGTTGACTGAAGCTAACTGCAAATTATAGCCGCGTCAGCCCCACTGCAGTCTGCGATGGTTCATACAAAATGTATGAAATTGTACTAGGATTTTTGAAATGCGATGAAGTGTAATTCTGTCGCCCAAAATAAGCCACGTTAAGCTACGTATTCGAATTTTTACACAAAATACACCAGCTAATTTTCTGAAGTAAAGATAAATCTCACTGCTTCGTTGGTCTAGTGGTCGCAACCGCAACTGCTAAGCATAAGGTCCTGGGTTCGATTCCCGAGTCGGACGAAGTGTTATTGAGTCTTGCCATCATCAATTTCTCAGTAGCAGTCACGGAGTCTGACTTTGTGCCCGGTTTACATGAGACTTAAACATAACTGGCGAAATGTGGGTGTACTATAAGGTACACCTCTGCCTAACCCTTCGGGGATTAATATATCGATCGAATCTCAAAGTCAATGGAACTAGTATTCAATTCATCACTAAAATAATTACCTTTCATCATTATCGTCATCACTGCCGGGATGTTCCTCGGTATGATCATCATCATCTTCTGAATCAGACACTAGTTCTAATGCCTCTGGACCACCTACAGGACATCCCATCTGAAACAAAACATGCAAATATTAGTCTAAATAACATAATATGACGTCAGATGAGCTCTGGCCAAGTAAAAACAGGTCTTCAAAATAAAGCAGCGCTTGCTGCCAGGTATGGTCTGTGGATGGGTGATCACCCATTACATACCCAGTTTCCTCCGTGCCCAACTGTAATTTGTAGATCATCAGTGGTCCAACAGTCTGACAACCAGTCTTAACAAGGGGTGTTGCATTACCCAGTTACAGACACGCGGAGGTCAGATAGGCAGCTACTCCATATAAAATTATGGTATTCAGATGTATCCGGTTACACTGAGAGCCGACCCCGAAATAGTTCGGAAAAAACCAGACACATGAAGATGAAGCTGTCTGCTCACCTTCTGCCAAGCTTGTGTAGCGTGTTGGTACTGAAGGCCCTGGTCGCTCTGGCGCAGCAGCGCGGTCAGCAGTCGCCGCGCCGCCGCGCACAGCATGGGAGCTTCGCCCCCGCACATGTACGTGCACAGAGGACGGAGGAGCTCCACTAGGCTGGCGTCGGGGATGTCGCCGTTTGATACCTGGGTGTGGAAACATCTACATTAAAATAATGTTAGATACAGGTTGAAAATCAGCCTAAATGTCTGTTGGTGTCTGTATCAGCTTCAAGGTAGGTTGGCTACCGATCAGATAGATCCAAATATTCAATATGCCAATAGTACAGTCCTAGTTTGTGTTAAGTAGGTTTTACATCCATACTTAAATCATAAACTAGCTGTTGCGCATGAAATTATTATAAAACTAACTTTCCCATTTGAATCAGATTTTGTTGACAATTTCAAGGCTTTTATTTTTTTTGCATGGAACCGTTATCCTTTTTCTATAATAAAAGTAGCCTTTGTTACTCTAAAATCAGCTATCTGCCAGTAAAAATCCCGTCAAAATCGGTCCAGCGGTTTCGGAGATTAGGAACAAACAGACAGACACACAGACGGACAGACAAAAATTTAAAAAAAAAATGTTATTTTCTTATAAGTACCGTATATACTTTCATATGCATTCAGTAAAAAGCTGTTATTTTGAAATTACAATCAGACACTTAAATTTTAGTTATTTGTATACCAATGTGATGCTCTGTCTGTTACCATTTTCACGCTTTAACGGCTGAGCAGATATGGCTAAAGTAGGGATGAACTAAAACCCAGGTATAAAACTGTGTTTACATAGAGATCAAGTTATATTAGGCCAAATGACTTGTCATTCAAAATTCACATCACTTTATTTACACTCGCATAAAGTAGCAATATTTATTTAAATCTTAATTTGATGTAGTAGAAATAGGAATCAAGTTCACATACCTTAGCAATTTCCTCTAGAAAACAATCAACAATATGCAATAACATTGACATAGAGTTGCGAGCATAATGGGGAGTCTTCAAAGCAAATATACCTGAAATCAGAAACGTTAAATGTAAAAACTTCCATAGCAGGACAAGGTCTCATCATCATCATGGAATTGTATACAAAGGTTTTTTGTGCGAATGAACTTATTGTTATTGTTATTATTATTTATTATCATCCACAGCCCGACTTCACCCACAGCTGGGTATAGGCCTGTCTTTGATTGTGCCAAGCTCCACATCCCAGTGCCAGCCTCATCCAGGATATTTCCCCAATGGCAACAATGTCATCTGCCTATCTCGCCGCCAGACGACCAACTCTTCTCTTTCCAGTCATTAGAAGCCACTCGGTCACAGCTTTACTCCACCTGCCATCACCGCGCCTTGCTAGGTGTCCTGCTCAACTCCATTTGAGTTCCATAACGCGAATTCCAATATCGAAGACCTGCCTACGTCTCCGGATTTCGATATTTGGACGAAGCCTAGCTTACGTAAATCTAACGGATTTGCAAAACCTTCACCAGCCCCCGTAGCATGAACACCGTAGACAAGGACAGATAGTGCAAAGAAATCTGTCAATGTGTCGACACTATCTGTCATTTTGTCGATTCTTCCGTCAAAGAAATCCTTGTCTACGGTGGTCATGCTACAGGGGCAGGTCCAACTTGTAAAATCTGAGAATACAAAACTGCAGTAATCTCACCATCAGTCCCCGACAAGGTCTTGGCGTACATCTGACAACTCTTGAGGCTCCACTCACTGCGCAGCAAACATCGGAGACTGGCGCGCAGGTAGCGACGCACCAACTGTGGACAATAGCATGACATTAGTTTATAACGTTCACACTGCTGGACAAAGGCCTCCACCATAGCTACCCAATTTTGTTTATCATTTCTCCCACCAATCCGTAAAGAGTCCAGATAGTCACGCCAGCGTTTCTTGGGCCTGCCTCACGACGGCAGTCTTCAGGCACGCACTATGTGACTATCTTCGCCCATCTGCACGGCATCATCCTAGAAACGTGACCCACCCAGTCCCATTGTAACCTCGCAGACTTATAGCCAACATCGGCTACGCTTAGAGCTTATTAAGCTGTCGCGCATTCGATCGGAGAGTCTAATATTGAGAATGCTATGTTCCATCAGTCTTTAAAGCGTTGCCCCACACTAAGAATTTCTCCTGTATTGTGGGTGCGTTTACAATCATTTAAACTCACATACACAAACAGCCAGACCCGAAACAACTACCTGTAGGCCATACAAATATTTGTTCCGTGCGGGAATCGAACACGCGACACGAAGCGCAGCAGTCAATCTCTCAACCACTGCGCCAACCATGCCGTCGTCTTCGGCATACATTGAGTTTGGAATTCTGAGCTTTAGTCAAAGATCAAGTCTGAGTATCATTGGCAGGTTACACATGTCGACGAGCTCTCGCTGCAGTGTGATAATAGTACTTAAGAATGTTTGGTAACATGTCAGTGTGTCCAAAGTATACAATTTTATGTTTCAGCAACTATTTATAACAAACTATTTAATTCTCAACTGATAAATTTTTAATTTTAAACCATTTCATTTTTAACTGTTTAATTATTATTATGAGTATACGGTAGGTACATAAAGATCTTACAATTTATATTAGTTTACATATACTACCGTTGCCGGTGTAGAAATATTAGAATGTTAATATAATTATTATACCATAATGTGACTAATACACCAATATTAATTATTTGGAGAGAAAAAAAACAGTAATAATTATACATTTACAATATTATAGGTAATTTACATTATTAATGAAATTATAAATGAAATTATTAAAACATATGATTAATGAATCTGCTGAGCTGACAGAGTAGAAACATATGTCCAGAAGCCAATTAGAAGAAAAAGAAGCCAGCTTTTATTTTAATAATGTGTGTCTTAAATTCTGTAATGCCAATCTTACTTGCCCTTTTATTATTCTGCGAGTGCTGTGCACTTCTATCAGTGACAAATTGACTATACTTAAATAGTTTGTGATTTATGTTTACGTATGTTTTAGTGAGTAAGTTGTTGAAGTGCCATTTAAATAAATAAAAAAAAAACATACCATAAGAAACTTGTCAGTGCGATGCTGGTCCAGTCCGTACCACTCTGTAGCGAGCACGCGGAGCCCTGCCTTGAACATCAGCAGTGCGCTACGGATGTGATCCTGTGGGAACAGGTCAAGGACTCCTGCTATCTTCTCGCATAGCTCCTCCTGTTGTAAAAGATAATGATTAAAGTTAATTACAATACCTTAGTTAAATATACAGGGTGTAAACGGACCTTTCACGAAGCCGTCAACCAAGCATTCTGTACATCAAACTCAGTAACTTTACGCAAAAATTATTGCTGGGAAACGCCTTTTTTTTTTGGGGTGTAAGATTACGTTTTACGGTAGGACTCGATGGAAAGCACTCAAAGCATTGTGCTCATGGATGGATTGAATAATACGGGGGTCGTGGAGGTGTGTAAAGTAAAAATCTTACATTAAAAACATGTATTTAAAAAAAAAAACTTGTGAAAAAGTTGGAACTTTGACCCCCAATATCTCCGTAACTAGAAGGTATGGTCTAGAACAAAAAAAGAGAACAAGTGCCTTTCGGTTATGTTAAGGGTCTATTTACACCCTTTAGATAAATGGGTCTACAATAGACAGTGCAGCACTAACTGTTTTGAGCAAGTTTTCCCATCACATTTGGGCATGGTGGTCAGTCAATAAGGTATTTCTCCTACCCTTTTTTTATTAGCCGTTAATGAACCACTGCTGGGTCTCCCCCATATCTTTGCAAGTACTCTTTTCGTGCACCACCTCGAACTAGCCAATGCATTGAGTGTTCAGGTCATCTCGCCACCTCTCTCCCTACCCTATACCAATTTATTTGTTGCAGCACTACTTTTCAGCAAATAATATTCCCACTGCTGGGATACAGGTCTCCTTTTTATGAGTGGGTGTGGCTTCCAACCACCATGTAACGACAGTGCAGGTTGGCACATTCATTGCGTCCATACATGTTTATGTGTACTCCTTTCTTCCTAGTCACAGTACTTGGCACATATCTGCAAATACTTTTCCAGCAACCAGCAACTAGAAGACCAGTCATAACATGCTTTCACAGCGTTCTGTGTGCACATGCTCTTCTTGTTTACAATAATAGAAATGAGGCCGAGATTTTATAAGCGTAACTTAGAACATACTGCTACTAAGCGATATTCCCGTCACTTTCGCACAGCTGCCAAATTGCAAGTTTACGATAGAGAAAGGAACATGTCTAAATCGAAACGAGAGCTAAAGATGGTTTATAGGGGTGGAAGAGACACAAAATCGACGCAAAATCGCTTACCAGATGTTCAGTACATCAAAAAAAACAGCTGTTTCCTACAAAAGCGCAATACTTACACAATCAAAATGTATGGAACAGCTGTTTTTTTTTTTAATAAGCTTTTTGAATGCTATCATACAAGCCTATGGATATCAAAACGCGCGGCCGGCACCCGGTACTTACACCGGCTAAGACAGTCAATCTAATGATAATTATGAATAGTTGATATCCAAATAAAAAGTTTTAATTATTGCTTACCTGTACAAGAGGCTTGTCTGACATCCACACAGCATAGAATAATCCTTTCCACACTCTTATAAAGTCATCTTCTTTGAATTCTGAAATTAACAAGCGTTTATTTATTACATCTAATTTTCAAACGTAACTTAGCATCACCCCTCCCGCCCCAATTTATTTGGTAGCCTCTACCTTACTATTATATGTGAACCAGTGCCTGTAATTATTGATGTTGAGATAAATAAAGATTTATGATTATTATTATTTGCTTTATTTATTTGCATACAAATCTAATACATTTTTAAATATTTCTTAAAATAAAACCAATATAAAAAACATTTAAAATATAAAAAATTGTAGCCCACCGGTATCGGGAACAGGGTCCAAGCTACTGGCGGTCAGGGCTCCAGAGAGAGGAACCTCCTAACAATACGAGCCGTGTTTAGGAGTACAATATGATTATAATTATTACATATTTCTTCAGGAAAAAATTTGGTATTTCTTCACACATACTGGCTAAAGTTAAGACATTAAAACATCAAAACATTAATTAAGCAGTGATTTTAAGAATAACCAAAATGTCATAAAGATTCCAAAATAACCCAACAATATAGATTACAAATAAGTATAGGACTTATGATCACAACAAGAGACGACCAGGTTGTAAGAAATAATTTGACAATATGTTTGAATTCAATCAAAATCATCAGAAAGTGAATGAAAATCAGTCGTTAAGCAACAGGATTTTACTACAGGACATAGATATCAACAAGTAATAGTGCTGCTTAATCAATAGACCGTATTAATTGTTTTCCTTTAACATTCGAGATAAAAGCATGGTTTTTAAGGATAAATGTGTGTAAAATCGTCATTCTTTTACTTAGAATCCCTGTAAATACGTATTTATTGAACAAATATGACATCCTTCAGTCAATGAAAGATATATCTACAAGAGACAGCGTGTAAAATACATACAGTGCACATTTGCGAAGTTTTGAGGTTAAGTACCAAGTGACCTTAAAATGAAGTTTTTTTCAACAGAATGTCAAGCAATATATTAAATTTTGTTAAAGAAGTATTATATACTAACCATATTCTTTCTCGAAACAGTTTAAAAGCCATTTTTTCAGGGTATTCAGTACTTTATCCCGGGTTTTCTTCTCGTTACCAGAAAGTAAACGTGCAAACTTAATCTCTTGAGCAACAATTAAAACATGTTCCTTTTTGGGTTTAATCTTCTCTCTCTTCTTAATTTTCTCCTTCTTTTCTATAGTTTTCTCTGGAACCTTCATTTTAGCAGTATTTATTTAGAAAAACAAACGTCCACCGTATGTAAGTATGAATGCCATGCCATGCGACAGTGGCGTTTCATTGATTTTGACATTGACAGTTTGACAGATATTTTCTGACGTTCTTTTGTTTTTGCATTGCCATACAAAAATATAAATTGCAGAAATGAATCGATATTTTACTGATTTTGTCTGTGCCTCGACAAAGCTGTTAAACAGGTTGATCACATTAATAGTCTAAATACAGGATAGTCACAGGTTCAAGCCATTCGTGTCGAGATGAACCACACTCAGCGAGTAGTACTAAATACACACATTAGAACCACACACACTACAGAGACTACAGCTGGACAAAGTTCTCTGAATTAGTGAAAGGTAAGACTTCCGTCATCTTGGCAGTGCGATAGTTACGACACTTGCAACAGTTATAGTCATTACTTTTCACACACAATGTCAATGGTTTTTTTAAGAATTTCTTGACAGTAACTGGCTCCGCGCACCCGCGCGAGTTTATGCCGATTCGCTATAGATTGCGACATGTGTAATGCGTTTGGATCACTTTTCAACCTTCGTGCCAGTAAACGTCGCTCCACAAGTAGTGTCGCTGACTGAGGGCATGCTTGCTTGCGTATGGATTGCAAACAATGCAAAATATTAATCAAAAGAACCTCGCCTGGCCTCTCATATTTTTAAATTTCATCTTTGAGTGGAAGAATCGATTAAAACGCATATTTTTTTATATTCTGTATGGGCTTACTCTTGACCTCAATCTAGTCCTGAGGACAGAGATGAGGTCGACGATGGAACGAGCTAACCCAAAAGAAGCCTATTAACTCGCGACTTAAATAGATTGGGTTCATATGAACTTGGAAACACCGACGCAGTATTTCTTGTTAGCGGACAAATAGACGGCTAATAAAGATTATTTATACACAACTAGCTGTGCCCGGCATGCGTTGCAATGCACCTTTTTTAACCTACTCAACCTACCCTACCTACCTACCTACCCTACCTACCTACCCTACCCTACCTACCTACCTACCTACCTACCCTACCTACCTACCTACCTACCCTACCTACCCTACCTACCTACCTACCTACCTACCTAAACTTTATTGAATAGCAATAAAGTTCAAATTGACTCTACATTTTATTTAGAAAACGTTTATATGGGAAAAAGAAAAGGGCTGTTTTTAGGGTCTTCCCGGCAATTATCCGAATTTTTCTCACCTTTTAAACCTTCCCTAGACCTCCACAAACATTTCAAGACCAAGATAAGATAAATCCGTTCAGCCGTTCTCGAGTTTTAGCGAGACTAACGAACAGCAATTGATTTTTATATATATAGATGTAGCAACGCCCGTTTTCACAAATACTAAGGGATACCTAACTGAACACCTAAAGCTCGTTTTCAACAACACACTAAGGAATACTTAACTTAATGTTTTCACCAACACTTAGTGTCACCTAACTGAATAGGTAATGCCCGTTTTCACCAACACTTAGTGTCACCTAGCTGAATGCCAAATGCCCGCTCTCACCAACAGTTAGTGACACCTAACTGAATGCCTCATCCCTCGTTTTCACCAACACTTAGTGACACCTAACTAGTTGCCTAAAACCTGTTTTCACCAACTCCACGTCAAAGCGCGTATTTTGCGTGCGGGTGGGAAATTTATTCGATCCACCCTAACTCCCCGAGATAGGCCAGCAGCGCCTTGATGTTGCTGACAATCTCGCGGAGAGTACCTGGGTTACCGAACTACTTTGCCCTGTATGTTGCAACCACTGGGCAATGCAGAAGCACGTGGGCTGCTGTTTCATCTTCCTCCATGCAGGCTCGGCACAGGGGGCTGTCTGTGACTCCTATGACAAAGAGGTGTTTATTAAAAGAGACATGTCCAGTGATGGCGGCTGTTAGTGTGCGTAGCTGTAATTTGGTTAGCCGAAGCGCCCGTTTGGTCAGGCGGCCATCGATAGTAGGAAGTGCTTCCTTGGCCTGCCTGCACTCGCTATTGTCAAGCCATAGCTTGTGGTGTTGTTCACTGGTTCGTTTCCTTACCAGTGTGCGTAGATACCCGAAAGGGAGTGGCACGATGGGTTCAGGTCCCACTGCTGCCATGCTCGATCCCCTTCTAGCGAGTTCGTCCGCTGCATCATTGCCTCGGGAATCGCTGTGTCCTTTGATCCATTGGATGGTTATTGTTTATTATTATTCACCAACACTTAGTGACACCTAACTAAATGCCTAATGGCCGTTGTCACCTTTTTAAACACGCGTGATAACGGTCACAATAAAAATCCCAAAACAAAAGTATAACATTTTATTACATTCTTCATATAAGAATAATTCCGTAGGCACTTTGTATAGCAAGCTGTAACTAGCCAACGAAATAACAATACAAATAACGTTATTTACAATAATTATTATATTAAGAACAAAACATAATTAAGTTGAATTATTATCTTTTAAATTAATCTTCGTAATTTTTCATTAAGTTGGGAAGAATACATTATTTTATTTCACAAAACTACAACCAGAATGTATAAATAGGTAGTGACTAAACATATCGACGAGAAAGCGGCTTGAGCCATTCAGATAAAAGTTTATGTGTTTGTAATATAAGCGAAAAGGGTGTAATTAGCATTTGTTTTATAAAAAAACATATTCTTTCCCAACACATAATAAACAAATATCATAACATCACGCCTACAATCTCCGAATGGCAGAGACATATGTACATTCACGACAACTAATGTATACACTTGCCTTAATTCAAAAGCAATTTTCTCTCGAAATATTGATGTCAACTTGGAGATAATACCTAATTCGAGTTCCAAAATACTATTTTCAATACACGTCCTCGAAAACTGGCTCTTATCGCACTAAGATTAGGTTCAACGTGCAATGTATTTCACACTTTTGGATTATTTTCATTTATCTCTACTAGTGCCGAAATAAGAATTTCCACAGATAACTATGGGGCGTGAATACTCGGCTGCAATAACAAAGTTTCCGCACTTGTATCAAAATGTACTATTGTAGGACAAAAATCACTTGTAAAAGATGAAACGTGTATACATATAGCGAGCGTGACTGCACGAGTACTGTATAGAACAGCCGCATTCGCTAGTTACGTTTAAGTAAGTAAGTCTCATGTAATAAGGGCGAACGGGCTTTTAATAAACATTTATAATAAAAATTAAATAACAGTGGAATGTCTCGCTCGGAAGCATAAGCATAATAAGGCGCTGAAATATTTCATTGTTCAATTTTATACTCCTAATAATATATTAAGCTCCAAAAAACTCTTAACTGGCAACACTTTGATGTACACTCAAGGAAACGAATTGTTTAGCAAATTAACATTCTATGTTTTGCAAATTTAGCACTGTTTCTGAACTGTTATATAATGATGGCCAAAAATCGACCTTGGGTCGAACACCAAAAATCAGAGTTGAAAGAACTGTAAATTGGTAGTCAATTTGCTAACTGATATATTTCCATTACAGAACGTCAAAATTGGCCAGTGAAGTAAGGAGTTTTATGAAATGCTGCTTTGACGCTAGTGTGTTTAAAGGTAATTTAACAAATATTAACATAACATCACACCTGTAATCCCTTAAGAGTTAGGCAGACAGGTACACTCATATTTACTCAGTTATGTTTTAATTAAAAGCCTAATAATAATTGCCCGACTCGGGAATAGCATAGCAGTGACTGTTACAATATTAACTCTTACAAAGCTTGCACTGATTTCTTATTTGTTTTCATTAATAGCTATCCTATATTAAATAAGTAGAAGCTCACAATCTCATACAAATTATGCAAAAATTTAATTGAATAATAATAAATTGATGCTTCCACTAAGTGCTTTGTCACCGCAAGGCCACTATTAATTATTGTTTTGCAAAAAATTTAATCATAAGATTTACCCTATTGCGTCCAAAAATTATCATGATTCTATTCGTTGACATTTGAATTACATTGTCCCGCTCACTCATACAAAAGATCGTATGTTTCGTTTCATGCGGGATGTGCGTGGTTACCTCTAAAAGTGTGAACACTGTTTCGCACGGTCTTAGGACAATTTCAGATTATCGTGTTTTCGGCGCTCGTTTTAGGAAGCGCCTGTATCCGCGCGTTTTCTGCCACACGCGCAGCTCGTACGAGCGTTAACGCGCTTATAAGCTCGTATAAGTGCCAGCCGTAAGAGGTACTGACATATTGCTACCGCCTGAACTCACCGGGTCGAGCAATAATAAGATAAGAATAAGAATAAGCGCGAGCACACGCGTTCGGTTTTTTTAAGCGCAAAATATGGCGCGCGTGTAAGCGCGTAAGGCGCTCCCAGATTATGAGCAGAAAATACGCTATTCTGAAACCGCTCTAATATGCTGCGGGCACATCTAACGACTTGAATCTTTGCTGTTTTGTCTTCAAGACTACAAAATTAAATATCTTCTCTCCTTTATGCGGACAATTTAAGTTGATCGACAATGTGCTGAGCTATTTTATTCCGCGACTGTACATTTAAAAATAACAATACGATAACAGTGAAGGCTATTTTAACATTAATTGATTTAAATTATAATGACTATTTATTAATCTGCTTAAATATTTACTTAGTAATCAACTAAAATCGAAACTAAATACTTTTAATAACAATTTTTATAATATGACTTAATATTTAACTAAGCATTATATCGAACTAATAAACTTGGCTTGTTTAATAAATTAAAAAGCTATGTATAATGCTGCATCGATCTTTCAGCGCGTGTCGAAAGTCGGAACTAACACCACCATCTTTATTTTTCAATACAAATTCCACTGACAATTTCACTCATGCTTACCAACAGCCCTACTGTCAATGTCACTGTCATTCAAGCGCCTAAAGCACCATTCAAAAACAAATCATTCATTCTTGAAAAGTACAGTTTGCAATAAAATTTTAATTCACGCGAATATTTTTTTTAATTTTCATTCATATTTATGATCGTTATTATCTTCTTAATTTTTCTTTGTTTTATACAGGCTGGCGCCTACAGTAAATTAAACTGCGTTTACCTCATATTTGAAAGTTGATATTTAGAAAATCTGTAATTTAATGTTTTTTTTTTTAATTAAATTATTTTGTCACAAAATTCGCATGCCGAATTAAGTAGGCGGAATATGCTGAACTATTGTGTACCTGTGTGTTATAAAATCTGTAGAATACAATATTTCATCATCATTCATCATCATCATCATTCTCTTGCCCTTATCCCAATTCATTTGGGGTCGGCGCAGCATGTCTTCTTCTTCCATACTGAATACAATATTTCATGCAAATAAAATGAATCTGAATCTGACGTTCCCAGTCTGCGTACAAAAATTCATTCGAATATATCCAGTAGTTTAGACACAGGACATTATTTTTCATTTTCGGAATATTCTACATGATGTAGATTAATAGGCTAGCACCGACAGGTTAGCAACCACCGCTACATCAAAAACTTTTGCTAAATTCATTAAATTTTATTTCCAAACGAAAATTAGTGCAAATTATACCTAAGGTTAGTAAACCAATATTTATAAATGGTTTTGTATTTCATTAGAAGTTTTATGCTATTTAGTTTATTTGAAAAAAAAAAAATGTTTTACTTTCGATGTTAGGATTTATTTGATAGTTTAAAAATAATCCTATTAACTGTATATACGTTTTCTATGACATAATCCGTACTTTTCAAGTGACAGTTGACAGATAGAGGTCATTGACGTTCCTATTCTTATTTGAATCGCATTTTTTATTACCTGAAACCTCGAGTTTTAGAAAGAAACGGTCACACAAGTATGAGTGAAAGAGACAGCGCTCTACAAAGCCGAAGTTTTTCTAAAACCCGATATGACATACGACCGTGTTCTGCGCCCAAACCTTTACACACACTAGCGCCACCCAGCGTCAAAAGCTGAGACTAGTCGTCATCCCCGAACATTGATAGCGGGTCTTCAAAAACTGGTTCCGCAGGTTTAGGAGTTTCTTTTGTTTCTTTAACAGCTGTCGACCTGGATGGCTGGGGTTTTTGATCTGCGGAAAAATATCATAAAATACATTTAAGACTATACAGGATACAGGGTGTAAGGGACAGCCCTCCACAAAATGATGGGGTGAATTCAGTATATCATACTAAGATGGCCGGTACAAAAAATTATTTCAGGAATGTTACGGGAATCCAATAAATTTGACTTGTTTTATTTCCTCATACGCAATGTATCGTTACCGTGGCAAAACGCATGTAGCGAACGGCAAGCGCGACGACGAGTTCAGTGAACTCTGTAGCTAGGCAGGAAGTGGACAGCTGATTTCACGCGTCGTTCGTTAGATTATTTCAACATCCATTGTTGGATTTTTAATTTTAGCCGTATTATTTACATAAATGGAGTGCTGCGTACAGGGAGTGTAATTTTACATTGAAATAAAGGAATAGTAACATAAAAAAAAACCGGACAGAAATTCCGGTGGAATATGATTCAAGATAAGGAGATAAATGCACCCTGTCAGTTTGTGAAGGGCTGTCCATTACAACCTGTTTTTCCAAGAGGGGTGGGTAGAGGTGTACAAAGCAGACACATTTCATCATCTTAGAAAGCCGCCATCAACCGGGCACGCTAAGAAGAAGAAGAATCAACCTCATCTGCCAACCATGTTGAAGTCAGCTTCCAGTTCAAACGGTTGCACCTGAATACCAGTATTTTACAGTGAGCGACTCCACAACCCACTTACTGTGAAATACGATACCCCTTGGTAAGACTACTTGTCAGATTTTATAACAAAAACATAATCATCATTCTCCTGCCCTTATCCCAACTTATTTCTCGGCGCAGCATGTCTTCCTCTTCCATACTTCTCTATTACTCGTCATCTCAGCTGTCACCTCTATTCCAGCCATATCATCCTTCACACAGTACATCCATCGTTTCTTTTCAAGAACATAGATCAAATAAATAAATTAACTTACCAACAATCTTCTTAGTCTTAACCCCAAAAAGATCATCATCATCATCTTCATCACCGAACAGAGATCCCTTCACCACCTCTCTTTTTATTTCTTTCTTTACTTCTTTTTTCTCCACTTTTCTCTCTTTCTCTTCTCTCTTACTAGTTCCAAATAGTTCTTCTTCAGAATCAGAATCGAATATAGTAGATTTTTTTGTTACTGTTTTTGCTTTAAATATTTCTTCAATATTTTCATCACCGAAAAGAGATGATTTTGAATCTTTTTTAGAATTACTTTCAACTGTTTTATCGTAGACTTTGCCTAACGTTGTTACGCCTGTATTTGAGTCTAGATTTTCGTTAACACTTTCAGGTTTTTCAAGAGGACTAGTATTGAATATATCTTCGTCATTTAAGATGTAAACTACTTTAGTTTTTTTATCTCTTGAGTAAGAAGGTCTTTCTGTAATTTCAGGCTGTTTTTCTAGAGGAGCAGGTTCAATTGTAGGCTGTTTTTCTACTACGTTACAGTTTATTTCGGCCTGTACAGTAGTATTATCTAGTTTGGCTTGAACGATAGAATTATCTATGATTTCAGATTGTGTATCCTGCCTTATTTCAATCGGTTTTTCTTCTTTTTTAATCACTGCAGGATGTTTCCTCGGCGGATCATCTATAGAACTAGAATTATCCGTAGAATCTTCACCAAAATCGATTCCAGATTTTCTCACAGCTTCCCGCCTAGCTCTTCTAGTCGAAGGACGTCTTTTGACCTGAATCTTAGCCCTTTCTTTAGACAACTTATTATCCAACACATCTGACTCAGGTTTTCCATCAAAACTAACAGATTTTAATAACTTAGAATCAGCGTTTTGATTTTCTGTTCTCGATTCTGACTTTGGAGCTTCAGTATTGATTCTTGGTACTGATTTTTGACTTTCAACTACACTTTGACTTTGACCATCTGGCTGATCGTTAGGCTTAACCTTTTTAGGTGAAGCTCCAGGTAGTAAAGCATTTACGTTTATATTTAGACCAACTTTAAGTTTGCCTACTTTTTTCTCAGACTTTTCTGGTTTAGACTCTGAAGCAATTTCAGCAGACTTAGGTACAAATTCAGGCTTTTTAAACAAGTCTTCATCAGATTTTGAATCCTGTTTGAGTAATTTATTTTCAGACAGTTTAGATTTTTCTGTTTTTAAAGACGTGAACAATTCGTCATCTGAAGATTTACTTATTGATTCTAGGTTCTTATTTTCAGATGTAAGTTTTCGTTCTTGTGTCAGTAAAGTAGGTTTTTCAGGTTTATCTAATGCAGGTCCTGAACCAAACAGGTTTTCATCATCAGATAAGTCCTGACTAGGTTTATTTTTGAAAGTTAGGTTTTTATTTTCCGGTATAGGTTTCTCTGGTTTAGATGAAGGCAAAGATGATTTTTCTAATGTAGGCACTGAAGCAAAGAGGTTTTCATCATCAGACAAGTCCAGGGTAGGCTTATCTTTCAAAGTTGGCTTTTTATTTTCAGGTATTAGGTTTTCTTGTGCCAAAGGATTTTCGAATTTAGGTCCTGAAGCAAATAAGTTTTCATCATCAGACAAATCCAGGGTAGGTTTATCTTTCAAAGTTGGCTTTTTATTTTCAGGTATTAGGTTTTCTTGTGCCAAAGGCTTTTCGAATTTAGGTCCTGAAGCAAATAAGTTTTCATCATCAGACAAGTCCAGGGTAGGTTTATCTTTCAAAGTTGGCTTTTTATTTTCAGGTATTAGGTTTTCTTGTGCCAAAGGTTTTTCGAATTTAGGTCCTGAAGCAAATAAGTTTTCATCATCAGACAAGTCCAGGGTAGGCTTATCTTTCAAAGTTGGTTTTTTATTTTCAGGTATTAGGTTTTCTTGTGCCAAAGGTTTTTCGAATTTAGGTCCTGAAGCAAATAAGTTTTCATCATCAGTCAAGTCCAGGGTAGGTTTATCTTTCAAAGTTGGCTTTTTATTTTCAGGTATTAGGTTTTCTTGTGCCAAAGGTTTTTCGAATTTAGGTCCTGAAGCAAATAAGTTTTCATCATCAGACAAGTCCAGGGTAGGTTTATCTTTCAAAGTTGGCTTTTTATTTTCAGGTATTAGGTTTTCTTGTGCCAAAGGCTTTTCGAATTTAGGTCCTGAAGCAAATAAGTTTTCATCATCAGACAAGTCCAGGGTAGGTTTATCTTTCAAAGTTGGCTTTTTATTTTCAGGTATTAGGTTTTCTTGTGCCAAAGGTTTTTCGAATTTAGGTCCTGAAGCAAATAAGTTTTCATCATCAGACAAGTCCAGGGTAGGTTTATCTTTCAAAGTTGGCTTTTTATTTTCAGGTATTAGGTTTTCTTGTGCCAAAGGTTTTTCGAATTTAGGTCCTGAAGCAAATAAGTTTTCATCATCAGACAAATCCAGGGTAGGTTTATCTTTCAAAGTTGGCTTTTTATTTTCAGGTATTAGGTTTTCTTGTGCCAAAGGCTTTTCGAATTTAGGTCCTGAAGCAAATAAGTTTTCATCATCAGACAAGTCCAGGGTAGGTTTATCTTTCAAAGTTGGCTTTTTATTTTCAGGTATTAGGTTTTCTTGTGCCAAAGGTTTTTCGAATTTAGGTCCTGAAGCAAATAAGTTTTCATCATCAGACAAGTCCAGGGTAGGTTTATCTTTCAAAGTTGGCTTTTTATTTTCAAGTATAGGTTCTTTTTCTTTAGTTGATGACAGTGAAGTAGAATGTTCTAGTGAAGGTCCTGCAGCAAATAGGTTTTCTTCATCAGATAGGAAATCTAAACTAGGTTTACCCTGCAAAGCAGATTTGGGTTCTAGTGTGGGTTTTTTAAACAGTTGCTCATCATCTGATAACACTGTAGGAGATTTTTGCCGTTCATCAACATTTTCTGTAGTTAGCAGTTTAAATATATCTTCACTTTTAAGTTCTTTTCTAATTTCAGAAGCTGGTTTTACATCATCTTTAGTTGAATCATTGAACATTTCTTCAGTTGCATCTACTTTTGCAACCTCAGGTATTATATCGTCATTTCTTGGATCTACTTTTTCAATTTCAGGTATTATATTGCCTGTAGCAGTACTATCTTCAAATAGTACAGTATCCGGTATGGGAGGGTATTCATTCCGCAGTAATTTAGGCTTAGGAAACGTACTAAACATATCTTCATCAAATTCATCACTAATTTTACTAAAACCATCATCCGGTGGTTCATCGGTGAACAAACCGAATATACGGTCTTGTGTAGGAGTAAATTCTTGCGGATTTTCTACGAATATCGGATCATTCTTCTTGAAAAATAGACTTTCATCATCCGAATCATCGTCGAACAAAGCATTGACGTTTTTACTCTTTTTTGGTTCTTTTGGTTTCTCAAAAACTGGTGGTTCAGTTATAATGTTACTGAAAATATCTGCTTCTATAGGTTTTGTAGCGATTTCAGCTGTTTTATTGTCTTGTTCAGTCTTTTCTGGTATTGTTTCTATATAATCTGGTACGATATTTTTAAATATGGGTTCAGTATTATCAGTTTTTTGTTGAGCTGTTGTAAATAGCTCATCAATATCTTCTTCTAATGTAGTTTTATCAAAAATATTAGGTTTTTCTGTTGGGATTTCTTCAGTTTCGTTATTATTAATAGTTACAGTTTTATTATTATCCTCATTCGGTGGTAAATCATCAAAATCTTGATCACTGAAATCATTGTTTGTCTCCGAAGAACTTTCTTCTACATTTTGTATGTTTTTATGAATATGTTCAAATATTTTAGCTGCGTTTGTTTCTACATTTACTATCTTGCTATCTACATTTTGGCTTACAGGTGAAGAATTTTCTTCATCTTTTAAAGTTTTCTGAGTTTCAGAAGTATTAACAATTTTATCTACTAGAGGTTTGCTACTATCTTTATTAACATCTACCTTTTCATTTTTATCTACAATTTGATCACTCTCATCATTTTTAACTGAGTTTGAAGGTATAACAACATTTTTTTCAGGAATGTTTACTTCAATTTTGCTTGAAGGCTTTACATCTAGATTTTCTTCAGGAGTATAAATGTCAGTTTTGCTTGACAGTTTAGTATGTTTAATAGAAGCTGCTTTAACATTTTGGACGTTAGATTTTGCTGGTTCAGCAAAAAGATCACTTTCATCATCATCGTCATCAAAAAGTGATGCACTTTTAAATACATTTGAAATAGTAGGCGCAACATTTCTTGAAACATTATTATTTCCCAAACTTTGAGTAGGTGCAATATTTTTCGTATCTTCTTTGCCAAAATCTTGAGGTTTTTCTATACTAACTGGTTTATTATTTTGTATTTTATTAGATGTGGTATCACTAAAAAGTTCATCTTCATCATCATCAAATATACTATTAGTGATTTCTTTAGTTTTATTACCTTCATTTATTTTAGTTCTTTGAGCTGCCTTAGGTTTAATAACTTCAATAGGTTTAGCAATTTCTTTAGGCTTTTCAACAGGCTTAGTTTCAGAAAATAATTCATCATCACTATCAAATAAACCTTTTTTGTTATTACTACTACTCGCTACTTCAATCTTCATCGGTTTTGGAGCAGCAATTTCAGAGAAAAGATCATCATCATCTTCGAAAATAGATTTTGATTTAGAATTATCTTTTGAAGGCATTTTAACAACGTTTGTAGTAAAAATATCATCTATATCATCAAAAAGATTGTCACTGAATAAATCTACTTTTGGTTTTTCTATCTTTTTCTCTTTTACCTCAGTTTTCTTTTGTATTTGCGTTTTCAAATCTTTACTAAAATCTTTATCTTTCTTCACATTTTTACTTTCAGACCTAGCAAATAAGTCATCGAAAATATCTTTTTCTTTTCTTATCTGCTGGTTTGAGTGTGACTCCGACCGGGAGTCACTTCCGCTGTCGTCGCCGGAAGTCGAAGATTTTCGTTGGTTACGTTTCAAGATGGCGGCTCCAATGCTTTCAGTTCCTTTGTTGCCAAATAAGGATATTCCACCGATTGGTTTCTGTGGAAAAGTAATAGCCGGTATGATTTCATATGTATGACAATACGCCGTTTGACGCGATCAGCAGCAAAAATAAGTAAATCGGCTGTAACATACAGTAGATATAACGAACTCAAGAAAGAAAGAGAAGATTCACTCGGCAAAATCATTTTAATAAATAGCGACTTTAGCTACGACACAATAAAGTGCAATTTAAGTCAAACAGCGCTAATTACCAACAGTTATATTCATCTACAAGTTGCATCTCTTTCTATCGTGCTACTCTTATAAATTCTGACTACGTTAGGGTGGCCTTCTTCTAACTAATAATTAATTAATCTGAATACGAACGGAGCACGACGCGAGCTCGTATCGAACTAACGTGCGAGCAAAGTACTCTGTGGTGCGCGGCAGCACAATTGAATTGGCCAGACTCATCAACCTCGCCACGTACTTGTAGCTTTATAGCAAATAAAGCAATCTATTCTATTCATACCTAAAATGCGAGGTGCGTCTGTTCTGGTTTAGGTCTCTTTTATTTGAAATAGCTGATGTTTTTTTGATAATCGCCGCAAAAGTTGTTTGTCCCGATGAGATTTCAATGTTTATAACTTAACGTGATCTTTTAACGGCCGCTACTGACAAAAGTTTTGAAGAACACTACTAAACAAAAAATCTTAGTTTTAAAAACATAATAATCACATACCTTTACCCTTTCAGCCTCCACATCACCTCTACTTTGCTCATCATAAACATCCCTACCACCACCATCATTCCTGCCTCTATCATCATCATCATACACATTTCTTTTATGATGATCATCACGTATATTTCTGCTATGATCATCAGATGTGTGACGGTTATCAGTGTGTTTGACAAACATGTTCGGTGTGGGGCCGGAGTCGAACAGGGAGGTCGGTTTGACATTGGGATTTGTTGCTGGCTGTGAAAAGAGATAATGCGTTTTACTAACATGATTTGAAGGGGTCCGCAAGGGCCGATGCCTGCCGGGCCTGTGGGACTGTTCGAAAGAGATACCGCGGCCCTGGAACACAAATGGCAAAGTCGGAACATGGATGGGTTTAGTCAGACACTCCCGCGCCGCCCAGAGCGGGAGGGGTCATTTGATGATTTCCCATCCGAAAAAGAAAAAGGCCTTTATGACCTCGAAGGGTTAGGCACTGGTGTACCTACATTTCGTCAGTTATGTTTAAGTTCCATGTAATAAGAGGCGTGCCTATTGCCATTAACCGGGCACAAATCCGGACTCCGTGGCTGTTACTGAGAAATTCTTAATGGAAAAACCCAATAACACTTTGCTCGACCTGGGAATCGAACCCAGGCCCTCGTGCTTAGCAGTAGCACTTGGGACCCTTCGCAACCTCATGGCGGTCCTAAAATTACTAAGATCAGTTTTTAAGATTACTTTCCAAAAAAGTACTTTTCCTTACCTTCTTAGCAAAATCACTAAAGATATCCCCGTCATCGCTGTCCCTATCATCAGCGAACAGCTCGTCGGGTACATTCGCGCTCGCGTACGGCTGCGCGCGGTGCAGCTCCGCGAATATGTCCGACCCGCTGTCCGACACAGGGGTGAGGGGAGGTGGCTCGTCTGGAAATATTGTACCTGAAAGATGATAAGCATGTAATTATGCTTGAACAACGTTAGGTTAGTGTGGTGTCGCCATTGCAATATTCTGTGACCTCTCGAAAGCATTTGATTGCGTAAATCACGACACATTACTTTTGAAACTTGTGAATTACGGACTAGATAAACTTGCACTTAGTTTAGTAAAATCTTATTTGAATGATAAGCAACAGCACGTTTAAATAAATGATGTTAATTAACAGGGTCAAAAAGTAAACATAGGGGTTCCACAAGGTTCAATATGTGGTTCATTCCCGTTTCTAGTGAAAAGGGTGGTGGTTTAGTCACCTATTTTGAATTTTGATTTGATTGATTAAATGCCCTACTTCAGGTCCATAGTTGAATAACAGCAAACAATTTGGTATTAAATGGAAAAAAAAAATGCATAAGATTTGCTTTACCGATTGTTAAAGGTAATGATTGTGATGTAGTCTTGAATAAAAATATATATTTAGAATTCGTCACAAGGATTGGATTGACTTTATTTTAAGTTATGACTTACTTGACACTGGATCCTGTGGTCTGTAAATCTTGCGGACTGTGGGTATAGGAGGCTGTTCATCTTCAGGCTCTCTTTCAACCATCTGGGGAAATAATTAAGTTCCGACACATTTTTTTCCACGTAGTTTTTATTTCAGACTACGGGTTATAGAGCTCGTGGCTAAATAATAACAGCCGCTCGGGCCAATCTTTAGGTTAAGCCACGCTTGGCTAGGTTGGTCTGTGGATGGGTGACCGCCCATTACATACCGAGTTTCCTCCGTGCCTCGGAAAGCACGTTAAGCCGTTGGTCCCGGCTGTCATTTGTAGATCTTTGACAGTCGTTAGGTAGTCAGAGACCCAAAAAGTCTGACAACCAGTCTTACCAAGTGGTTTCGTATTACCCAGTACTAACTTGGTTGTGGAGATCAGATAGGCAGTCGCTCCATGTAAAATACTGGTATTCAGCTGCATCCGGTTAGACTGGAAGCCGACTCCAATATAGTTGGGAAAAGGCTAGGCAGATGATGATACGGGTTATCTAGTAAATCTACTAAAAGCCATTTGTCCACACAGGTTTTTATTCCTTTAAAATCTACGGTTGGTCCGCCAACTGTGCGATTGCAATACGGCGCTTTGTTCTGCTTTCCGAGGCACGGGGGCATCATACCGCCAACTTCCAAACTCCGGGCTACAAAAAATCCAATAGCACTGTTTACCCGACCCCAGAATCTAACCCAGGACCCCACGCTCAGCAGTCGGGCTTGCGACCACGAGATCAACGGGGCAATCAGTCCTGTAATAAAATAATAAATCAACATACCTTAGGTGGTTCTCTGCCCGCGCCCAGTCTCCTAGCGATCTCGCTGGCAACATCGGAGGGCGTCGGCTTGGGCACTGAGCCCTGCTCCGAAGGGAGCTCCGAACTTGTTTCTGAGACCTGCAAGGAAAATAAAACTTTAATTGTGCTTTTTCGCATGTGATGATCTCCGCTGGGTAGCTGGTAGCAGCTGCATGAGAGTACCGGGAATAGAGTAAAGAGGTGCGCGATTGTCCAGCAGTGGATTACCATAGGCTGATGATAATGATATGTTTTGGAAAAAAATAACTGTGATACCAAAGACCAATAGTGGCCTAGTAATATAAAAAAAAAATACATTAAAAGATATAGATATTGACCTAGTATTATTATTACAATAACAGTCATAGTCTAGTGCTGTGATCGTCTGACTGCCAAGCCATAGGTCTCGATTTCGAACCCAAGGCACCTCTGATATTTCGGATTCATGTGCGCATTGTATAATTATCACTTACTTCAGTGAAGGAAAACATCGTGAGGACACCAGCACGTCTGAGAGACGGCATGTAAAGCCAAGTCAGAGGCCCATGGGCGGTACAAAAACTCTGACACCAGGCTAGGTACTAACCACACGATAAAGAAGAATTTTTACTTACAGTGGTATGCGTGTGTGTATGAGGGACGGGCAGTTTGTCCGTGATGTCTTCCGGTTCCGACTGAGAGTACTGGTCGCTATCGTGCTCCACCTTAGAAGCCGTGCTGTCCGAATCGCTGTCTTCGAGGAGTAGACCTTGGAAGTAAAACATCTCATCTTCACAATAGGTAAGAAAACAAGCAATTTAAAGGTTGTAGAGGATTATTCTTGGAGTTAGCATAACATAAAGATGAACTGCCAAACCCTGTGCGATTCAGTTTTTAAATGGTAAGTAAATAAGTGAGAAATGGAAGGAATGGGGGGGAGGCCTTTGCTCAGGAGTGGGACAATACGGGCTAACTAAAAAAAAAAGTAATTAAATGAACAAGAGAACACAGTTAAGTCAAGACCCCGCCACGAGAAGCTATAAATTTTGTAAACACACATTCAGGGGTTCGCAACCTTAGAAAACTAACTGATTAGAAAAAACAAAATCAACAATATAACCTAATCCAGTTCCATGAGTCAGACGCGTTCCAACCCCCGTAGCATGACCACCGTAGACTAGGATTTCTTTGACGGAAGAATCGACAAAATGACAGATAGTGTCGACACAATGAGAGATTTCTTTGCACTATCTGTCATTTTGTCGATTCTTCCGTCAAAGAAATCCAAGTCTACGGTGGTCATGCTACGAGGGCAGTACCACAAAACATTAGACGACAGCGCTTTATATCGCTAAAATATAACACGACCAAGTGAAATTAATATAAGAATCATTATTTGCCTAGCCTTTTCCCAACTATGTTAGGGTCGGCTTCCAGTCTAACCGGATGCAGGTGAATACCAGCATTTTACATGGAACGACTGCCTATCTGACATCCACAACCCAGTTAGTACTGGGTAATACGATACCCCTTGGTAAGACTTTTTGGGCAAATGACTAGCAGTAACGACTATCAAAGATCTACAAATGACATGCATCGTTAGTTTCGTATTACACGTATGTTACTTTGAGTTTATTGAATTTGGGATTATTTCTTGTTGATTGAATTGTCGCTACGTAAGTTGGTAGAGCTTCTTTATTTACAAAATGTATAGCTTCTCGTGATGGTCACTTTAGGAAGATACCTTGTTATTAATGGGTGTAAAAATACCCCTAACAAAGCCGACAGGCACTTGTCCTGCCCGTCATTGCGAATATTTTTTTGTTCTAGACCATACCTGGGAACCTTCTAGTTACGGAGATATGGAGGGTCAAAGTTCCAACTTTTTCACATTTTTTTTAATACATGTTTTTAATGTTATAACATTACTTTAAATACCTCCGCAACCTCCTTACCGTTCAATCCATCCATCAGCACAATGTTTTGAGTGCGTTATATTGAGTCCTACCCTAACACGGTTTGGAGAAGGATCAGTTTACATCTTGTATAAATATATCGAAATAACGACAATATTATGTATGTCGGATATGTCAGGATTTACTCCGTTAGGCATGTACCCCATGTGGGCACCAGATTGGTTTCGTGCAATGAAAATACACTGGGTGCGACACAATGTTTCTATTAAACTAACAAATTACTTGAAATTACAATTTAACACTGAGCACAATGAATTAGGTACAGTTCCAGGACGTCTCAAATTCGCTGCGATCAGACATTGAATGTCGTCCTCGCCTCGAGCTGTAACCATCACGGCTCTGTAGAAGCACGCTGAGGTGTGGGTAGACTTGTAAGTAGGTCGCGTGATGTCACCACTAGCGCGCTTGCAATTCATTTCAAGTCCGTACTAATGATCGGATCATTAGTACGGACATATATTTTAAGATCCATGCGGAGACCGTTACGGGCAAAGGTTATAAAAAATCAATATCGTGTATTAAGAGGGTAGACTCACCAGCATGCCACTTGTTCTTCCAAGATTGCGTTCCAATGATGTAGGGAAGAGGTCGGGAAGCGTACATGTCCTTAGGTTTCAGCACCATTCTGGGGATAAAAACACGGTTAGCAATGTCGGTGCCGTATACACGATGAAAAGGAAATTGTAACCCATACATGATTTTAATCAGGCGTTGAAATTTAAGGTCACCTATAACAAAAACCGCTGTTCCATACATTTCGACGTATGAGTATTGCCCTTTTTTAATAAAAAAAAAAATGTTGCCCCACACTAGAAAATCTCCTGTATCGTGGGTGCGTTTACAAACATTTAAACTCACAAACAGCCAGACTTGGAACCACTACACGTAGGCCATACAAATATTTGCTCCGTGCGGGAATCCAACCAACCACTGCGCCAACCGCGCCGTCTAGAACTTGTTTAGTTTTGTATAGAACAGTATGTTTTTGCTGACGCTGCGAGGTTTCGAAATATGTACCTACTGAATCTTTGATAAAAGCCAATGACCAAAATGTATAGAATAGTGGCGTACTATACATATTTTGAAAGTCGAATGCCCTAAATAGAAGTTTACAGCAATTAAAATACGGTCTTAACTCACCTGGCAGGCATTTCGTCGTCAGTATCAGACTCGGTGTCACTGTCCTGCAGTATAGTGATGACCTCGTGAGCATTCTCTAACACTGAGATACTGCGCTTTAAAGATGTCAGCTCGTCTGGGATCTCGGGTTTGGGTTGATCCTGAAAACGGAAAGACGTTTTAGTAGAACCAAAATATTTCCAACTAGCTGTTGCCCGCGAACTTCGTTCGTGTTAAATTGTTATAAAAATATGACTTCGATTTTTGAATCTGATTTTGTTAAAAATTTCAAGGGTTTAATTTTTTTTACACGGGTCCCTAATTCTTACTGTAATAAAAGTAGCTTAAGTTACTCTTTATAACATCAGCTATCTGCCAATAAAAGTCCTGTCAAAATCGGTCCAGCCTTTTCGGAAATTAGCCGAAACAAACAGACAGAAAAATATAAAAAATATGTGTTTTTTGTTATAAGTACCGTATATATTTTCATATGCATTAGTAGAAAGCCGTTATTTTGAAATTACAAACAAAAACTTCAATTTAATTTATTTGTATAGATTTGTTTCGGAGTTCACATCTGCGTTTCGCTAGCTAATTTAATTTGATCCTGCATAATATATCAACTTTAGCACCATGTTGATTTTTCAGTGCGTTCGTAAAAAAGAGTCTAAGTAAATAGTTGCAATGGAATTTGTCTGGTATGATATTCAGTTTTTTGTTCCGAAAGATGACAATTTATACATCCCATCACCTCTGTTTTCTTCAAAGGGATAGGCTGATGTTTAGTAGAGCCAGATTAAACCAGCCTACCACACTATTCCCAAACCACTGTAACTCCTGAAAGCCAGCATCAACAGTGGCGACCACCAAAAAAGCGCCGAGACAATGAAGCTCGACGAAGTCCCAGAGAAACAATTTAACTGTCTTGGATCCCGCAACGAATGAAGAAATTTCCACTTCCCTCCATATCAGCAGGAGACAGAACGAAACAAGGCCAATAGGTGCAAAGGAACGTTTACAACTGGGATAAGCCCAGTTGCCTAGCACCACGGATAAATATTATCATTAATACTAATATTATAAAGCTGAAGAGTTTGTTTGTTTGGTTGAACGTGCTAATCTCAGGAACACATGGTTCGATTTGAAAAATTCTTTTAGTGTTGGATAGAACATTTATCGAGGAAGGTTATAAGCTATAAAATTTTAGGCAGACGAAGGTCGTGGGCAACAGCTCGTCATTAATATTAGACAAATTCCTGATATCCAATAACACTTTGCTCGACCTGGGGATCGAACTCGGGAACCCACTTCTCCAGTTGCGTTTGCGACCACTAGACTAACGAGACAGTCAGTCGTATACTATTTGATATTATAATAACCGCGACCCAGCTAATTAAGATTGAAAGTGCGAAATCGGGTCACTATTCATTAACACATTAGGACTTTCAACTTTCTTAGCCAAATATTTAAACATGCTCCGACGAAAATGGCTGAATGACATACAAAAAGTCTTATTAGGATGCATATTCTTGTCGGGAATAGATCCTCGTAAGTATGTTAGAGATTTCATTTTACTCGAGGCCCTACCATAATCATATGCAAGGCAAGTCAAGGTTGATATAACAGATAAAACTTTAAACCATTTAGGTATAACATGAAACGAAGAAACGAAAATGGGTATAAAGCTGCGTCTATGCTAGGCGAGCTGAACACGAGCAGACCACAAATTCCCCTGGCGGCAGTGCTTGGTCAAGGCTTCCGTCTACGCTAATTCTCCGATCGTGTTCGGCTCACCTAGCGTAGTAAGCTTAACAGCAGAGGAAGGCCAAAGAACCGATTGATGGACTGTGTGAAGGATGAAATAGCAAGAAAGGAGGTGTCTGATGAGATGACGAGTAATAGAGAAGTATGGAAGTAGAAGACATGCTGCGCCGACAACGAATAAATTGGGATAAGGGCAGGAGAATGATGATCATGAAATGAAGAAAAGCAACGGATCGAATCATCTAACTGTAAAATCGCATGACACTAATCATGACGTGCTACAAAAGTGTATAGTTATCATCATTTTGGTCAAATCAGACGGATTTCAACTTAGAACTAACCATGTTAACCATATCGGCGTACTTCTTACCTTGACTGGCTGCACATCTGTCGACAAATCATCGTCATCATAGACACGGCTTTCTATAAACTGGCTGCTGCTTAAAGCCATGAATCTGGAAGAAGAAAAGTTGAATTAAGAATCTGAGCAGTGGTTGACCTATCGGCAACGAACAGCCCCGAATTTAGATTCGTGGTGGCGGGTTCGACTATAGACAGGTTTGTAAAAGATTTTGTGCAAACTATTTCATCAACACATTTTTCCTCTTACAACGGTGAAGGAAAACGTCAAGAGGAAAACAACATGTCCTAGAACCAAAAATTGCAAAGATAACACGCACTTGGCCCGCGATGTGGATACCTACTCCTATATGATGTACGTTCCTACCTTCCTACCTAATTTAACTTGAGCATGACACAGTCTCTGGGTCGAAAAAGTATTCTGATTTAAAAGAGTGTCCATGGAGTTTCTTGCCCGTTCTTCTCCATAGAGATCTACGTTAGGGAATGGGCAACTACAGTACTTTCACAGTTTTTATGCCTTGTGACTGGGACTGTAGCTATTTTTCATTGTCTTTGTTTCGACAATTCAAAAGTGCCTGTAACTGGCCTATTTGAAATAAATGCTTTGATTTGATTTGAAAATGTTATTTACTAAAAATGGATACCGTCACAATACAATTGTTTAACTATTATTAAATAAACAAGGACATTTTTATGCACAACCAATGTTGTTGACACGCGCTTACCTCTTTTTTTTGTTTTGCACTTTCATTTAGTCACTCTAGGTTTTTTTTTTGTATGCAGATCTGTTTCTTTATTTCTCGTATTTAAGTGTCTATTCACCACCACAATTGACGCAAAATATAAAACTTCTAAAGCTTCACATCCGTAACCTCACTAATTTCAGGTCCAGTTGAAAACCAGCGTCGGGCACTAGTTGTCCGGCATTTTGCTGAACTGGGCCTATTTGGCGCAGCCGTGAGGTACATTGTGTCACATTATTCTATATATTATTATTTTTTTTTGTTTTTTTTTTTTTTTATACTGTGTGCACTTGTGGCATGAGCCAAATAAATATATTTTCTTTCTTCTTTCTTTACTCAATTTGATTTGCAACAATTTAAATTATTTAGATACGAGAAGCACACGACCGGTCTATAGACCGATCGCTTTAATGAGTCCTCTGCCTTACTCCATCAAAGGCACATTAGGCTTCCACAAAGTCCTAACAATACCACAGGTAAAAAACTGCTGCGGTACGGTGCTTTAAAATAACCCTAATCCACATGATCAACCTCCAGAATATTCCATTTAAATTGATACCTTCGTGAGGACTCATTAAAGCAGTCGGTCTATAGTAACAGTACTTTCGTACAGATACCAGCACATCAGGCTACTACAATCTGTCAAATTTCTTTAATAGATTTTCAACTTATCGTTAAAGCATTAGGTTCAAGGTTGGTGGGGAAAATTTGACAGTATCGGGTAGCTTGATGTGCTGGCGTCTGTACAAGCCTAAAAGCTTGTCTTGCCCTTGCCTACCTATCTACTACTCTTCAAGATGTTAAGGATGATGTCCACCAAACGGCTCGTATCGCATCGGATGGGAACGGATTTTACAATATTTAAACAATATTAAATCATGGCCATGTGCATTCTTCCCATTCTGACATATGGATCCCAGACTTGGTCTTTGACAAACATTCAAAAGTCCAAGCTCAAGGTTTGCCAACGTGTAATGGAGCGCAGTATCCTATGCGTCAAACTTACCGACCATGTACGCAACACCACACTGCGCTCTAAAACACAAATTACTGACGTTGC
Organism: Noctua fimbriata; assembly: GCA_905163415.1. NCBI lineage: Eukaryota > Metazoa > Arthropoda > Insecta > Lepidoptera > Noctuidae > Noctua > Noctua fimbriata. The sequence continues at coordinate 9,282,625 of LR990951.1, forward strand.
TCAAAAAGCCGCTAAGCTAAAGTGGGACTGGGCTGGCCATGTCTGCCGCATGCCTGACGAGCTGTGGGCCAAAATAACCACGATGTGGAGCCCTGACACAGTCAGACGGCGACGCGGTAGACCTCGCAGGAGATGGCGGAACGAGCTGGACAGAACTAGCGACCAGTGGTCCACATTGGCCCTGGATCGAAAAATGTGGAAGTCATGGAGAGAGGCCTTTGCCCAGCAGTGGAATGACGCAGGCTAGCAGTATCAGTATCAGTAAATCGTAAGGTGGGATGCCCTCAGGCTCGGTGGAGTGACGATCTTCGCAGGGTGGCTGGTAGCAACTGGATGAGAATTGCTGAAAATCGAGTTGAATGGCGTGCGATTGAGGAGGCCTATGTCCAGCAGTGGACTGCTGTAGGCTGATGATGAAATCGTGTACACAGTTTTTAAAATCTATATTACCAAGCCGCGCACAGCAGCTTGACCGCGACACGCGATCGTAGCCGAAAGTATGCTGCAGCGCGATCGGCTCCGTTCGCCTGTCGTCGTATCCGACACGGTAGGAATGAAACTATTTGACTAGGTTCAGAAACAGATACTTTCGCAAGCGACGGAACGGACCCGATCGAGTGCGGCAACATCCTGCCGGACGCGATCGGATGTCGCCGCATCCGTTTGTAACCCCTCCGATCCGATGTGATGCGAGCCGTTTTTTGGAAATCATTCTTTAGTTTCTGAACAGTGTGTATTATTCATAACAGTCCGTACTATTGCCCCTAGGCACTGGACCGGTCGTTGTGACGATTCTAAGTTTATTCCCGTCTGCACCCACCAGTCTGACCCCAATGGTGGTAGTTGCAACTATATGTCGCATCTACCACCATTGGTGGTGGTTGCGTCTGTTCAGTCACATTTGCTCCTACCTCTGTCCTCACTGGTGGCAGATGACACTTAAATTAGTGGTGGCAGACTAGGCGATCAAGTTCAACTAACAAACAGGAGGATGGCCTTTCTGGGCCCAGCTGTAAATGATGCCTTCAATATTTGTTTTTATTGTTTTTGGGTTAGTTAGGAATCACCGAATGGATGTCTTGCCGCTGAGGAGAGGCCTAATCCAACAGTGGACGTGTTTTAGCTAATACGAAGTTGATGAGTGGATTTTAGTCGCAGCAATAACATATTGCACCATATGAGTTCACCCGCGACGATTGTATTGGCTTTGTGTGTCCAAAATATTAGTCATTTGAGTATTTAGAGAGTAATTAGATGAATAGACATTCAACAGTAAAATTCCTCACAATAAACACTTACTAAATTCTTAGTCCTAACAAGCCATCTAGTATCTTCTAAAGAGAGTGGCCGAGCCTGTCAAATACTCTTCACACTCGCTGGTTTTCTGCCAAAATTAACGCTAATTTGAATTACTAATTAGACGAGTTTCACTAAAATACAATTAGCACTTTTTAAACTGTTACGTAATTCTATTATCATGTAGTTTTACCGTAGGTATACCGCAGAGGAGATCGTGGCTAAATATAACAGCCGCTCGGGTCGATCATTAAGTTAAGCCGTGCTTGCCTGGGTTGGTTCGTGGATAGGTGACCACTCATTACATACCGAGTTTTCTCCGTGCCTCAGAAAGCATGTTAAGCCGTTGGTCCCTGCTGTCATTTGTAGATCTTTGACAGTCGTAACAGGTAGTCAGTGGCCCGAAAGTCTGACAACCAGTCTTAGTCTTACCAAGTGCTATCGTATTATCCAGTACTAACTGGGTTGCGGAGGTCAGATTGGGAGTCGCTGCATGTACAGCACTAGTATTCAGCTGCATCCGTTTAGACTGGTCGTTGGTTCTGTCCAGCTCGTCCCGCCGTCTCCTGCGAGGTCTACCGCGTCGCCTTCTGACTGTGTTAGGGATCCTCAACGTGGATATTTCGGGCATACGTCAGATATGGCCAGCCCAGTTAAAATACAGTTTATAGTTCTTAATTTAGCATTAGGTAGATAAGGCTCAACCCTGTCCCCTAAATCAGTCTAGGCCTATATCTTAGGTGGCAAAAAGCTACTTTAACAATAAACTTAACTCACTGGTTATTAACGTTCTGCAAGCTGATGGTAGCATCGTTCAGAACCGTCGCCATCTGTTCCAATTGGCTGTTGGCTTCTTGGCATTTTGACAGTAGCTTCTGTGAATAAGAGAATATTTTTAAGAATGTAAAGATTTGTCAGAAAATTTACTAACAGATGAAGAGGTGAACGTTATCACTTGCGACCTCAGAGAGTACGAGATCAGGGAGGCATCCACAGCGTCATAATCAGCCTTGAAAGTTGCCACTGCTGGGACACAGGCCTCCTCTCTATGAGAGGGTCTGTACTCCACGACACGGTGGTCCCTGCACATCTTAAGGGCGAAGCGAAATTCAAATTTTGTTAAGTTTTTTGCAATGCCATTCAATGGGACTAAATGTACTTACGAGGGTTGTATTGATGATTAGAATGATTATAACTTTGAAAAGCCTTATTTGTTACTATCGTGAAACATATTTAAATCAATATAAACATACAACATTAGTTTTAGTATATACGAAACCTGATACACGTGTCTAGTATTTTTATGTAAAGAATCTATGTACAAAATTTCAAAACTGTATCATGAAAAATCACAAAGTTATAAGCTTGTTCTGTTACTGGTTGTCCACACAAAATCGTGGTCACCACGCAGCGCGCGCCTCCAGCGTCGTCTTGAGCTCATTGATCATAATAATTTGGCAGTAGGTACCTAAATTATTGCGATAGGTACTTAAAGTCGCTCGGTATCCAACTTTTAATGTTTTTTAATATTTTTCGGAAAAAATATAACATGCTTTAAAAATTATTGGAATCGATTCAGTTACTTATTCTGAACAAACTATATTCAGGTTTCGCATATACTAAAAATAATGTTGTATAACCTAACACTGACCTTTAAATTCAAAAAACCTAAGAAAATTTGCATTTCGTGAGCTACCCTAGCGCTTCCACGAGTAATTGATGATAGATATATCTTTGGAGCCAAAGACCGTCTGTTTAGTTTCTTGAGTTGAGAAAATCTGTCTTTTTTTTTGCTTTTTCAAGTTAATATTATTTCGATACCAATTAAGGGCATTACATGGCTCAAATCCCAAAAACAGCGTATGTTCAAAGAAAAATGTTGATGAATCCCTTCGTGCGTTTTCCGTGTAAAAAAAGTATGTTATAGTTAAGTTCATCACAAATAAATTGTATTGTTTAAAATTTTAATGAACCTTCTCAATTTTTTTTGGTTAATCGTAGAAAATAGGTCCTTTTTCAACCTTAATTGTAAATTATCTCTGTAACGGCTGAATAGATCGGCATGAATTTTGTAACAACAAATACGTAATGATTTAATTAACAATCTGTATTGTTTTTTTTCTGTTATTTCTTTTAATATTTTTAAATAATAAATAAAAACCGAAATTTTGCGAAATGTGCGGGGCAAGTCAACAAAAACCAGTACAGGGATCAAATCATCAAGGTCATCGAGCAATGTAATGCCCTTAAGTTTGCGAAGTTTCGCTTATTCAATTAGACCCTGAGGACCCTGTTGAGTCAAAAAAAATAAGTGTCTGTTTGTAATTTCAAAATGCATTGCGTATGCATATGAAAGGGTCCGGAACTTAAAAACAAAAAAAATTGTCTGTCTGTTTATTTGTTCCAACTAATCTCCGAAACGCCTTGACCGATTTTATAAACGGGACTTTTACTGGCAGATATCTGATCTTATATGGAGAAACTTTTATTTTAGAAAAATAATTAGAGTTCTGTGCAAAAAAATAAAATCCCTTAAATTGTTAACAAAATCCGATTCAAATACGGTAGTAATATTTTTTAATTTTTTAACAATTCCACGCGGACGAGGACCGCGGGGCACAACTAGTAACTTATAAATGGCGCAAAATAACGCGATTGCTGATAGAACTACTACATCGCACTATAATATTTACCAACATTCTCTCACTAAAACAAAAAGATAATCGTCGGCTATAAAGAAAAAATGCTTATTATTATGTGCACCGAGAACAAAGAAATGAATGTAAGCCTAGTTCTAATCTAGCCAACTATATTGAAAACAATGGAATTTCAATGTTTACGTCAATACAGCTAAACTTCAATAATAAACAAGGTAAAATATTATGGAAACAATAACTAGACACTAAATCACTATGAGTTAGGTTGCGAATGTTAGGATTGTGTTTCCCGTGTTGTTTGAGAGAAATACGATTTTTCAACTGTATGAGCTATCCATAATTTTATACAGGATGGCGGCGACAATACGACAATAAATTAAACTGCTTACAAAAATTCAATCGCGACTAGTCACAGGAAATTATTTTATTTTTCAGTATTTTCTTCATGATGTAGATTAATGAGCTAGCACCGACAGGTAATTGACCCCCACAACGATATAAACACTAAACACATGTTGCCAACTCGCTATTTCAAAAACCTTTGCCAAATTCGTTCCTTAATTTTTTTCCAAACGCAAATTAGTGCAAATTATACCTAAGGTTATTTAAACCAATATTTATAAATGGTGTTCTATTTAGTAAACAATTTTATGGTATTTAGTTTGTTTGAAAAACATTTTCTTTTTTTTTACTTCATTGTTAGGATTTATTTGATAGTTTAAAAATTATTCAATGAAATAGTATTACCAGTTTATTCATTTATTGTTGTATTGTCGCGCCACCTTGCAGATAGAAAAACTGAATACTTTTCCTCATGTTTGTTAGTAGAAACTACAAAACGCTACAACTATACAGGGTGGTTCACATAGTCATCATCTTGCTGCTCTTGTCCTATACTTGGGGTCGGCACAACACGTTTTTTTCTTCCTTTTTCTTTCATATCATTCCTCATACAATCCATCCATAAAATAGTGTATGCGATATTTTCTATTATTGAGTTTTATTATTATTTTTATTCGTTATTAGGTAATTAAGCGACTATTAATTTTATTATTGTAAAAAAAATAGTTATTGTTATTTTTTTTTTAATTATTACTATCTAATTCTTATTAATAAAATTTTAAGTTATTTTCTACACAATGTATTTTGTAAAATAAATGACTTTGTGACGCTATAAAAAACAGATCCCTCGTGCCCAGGGGTATTCAAAAATACTTCATATATGTTCCGCGATTCTTGACCGTTTTTAAGTTATAATTCGTGAATCGGCCTTTAAAAAGAGGCCTTTTCGATTTATTTATTTTTATTCAAAACCATATGATTTTGCTTATTATTTTTACTCTTTATGCCACTGAGATTAGAAAATGCCTTGAGTTAACTTTTTGGTTCGGCCATATTCAAACATATGTACCAACTACATACATACCATTATATCATACATGCACACCCCAGTGTACTTTTTACCTGATCTTTCTGAAGTACACCAATGTGGTTTTTTTTATTGTTTGTAAATGATTTACCAATGAGTTAGACATCATCTGCTTAGCCTTTTTCCCACAATAACAGGGTTAGCTTCCAATTAACTGGATACACCTGAATTTCAGACTAAAATCCTGAGAATGGAGCAACTGCCTATCAGACCACCCACTTACTGGTTAACATAAAATATTCCTTAAGAAGACTGGTTGAGTAAGCAGATATATAGTACTAGCACGTCGCCCGTGGCTACGTCCCCAAAAATTGTGGCAGCTTGGCTAATATGCATGATATAAATATAATTTATAGCCTATAGAACCCACGAATAATGTAACTTTCAATCAGAATTGGATCATTAGTTCTGAAGACTACCCCTTACAAATTACAAACAAATTTTACCTCTTTATAATAAAGGACTTATATATATTTTACCTCTTTGTAACAAGACCCTTTATGAAGCCGAAAGGCAATTATTCTCCCCGTTATTGCAATATTTTTTTTGTTCTAGACCATACCTGGGAACCTTATAGTTACGGAGATATTGGGGGTCAAAATTTCCAACTTTTTCACAATTCTTTTTTTTAAATCATCATCATCATTTCAGCCGAAAGACGTCCACTGCTGGACATAGGCCTCCCCCAAGTGTCGCCACATTGACCGGTCCCGTGCGACTCGCATCCAGCGGATCCCTGCAACCTTCACCAGGTCATCGGTCCACCTAGTGGGAGGCCTTCCAACGCAGCGTCTTCCGGTTCGCGGTCGCCACTCCAGAACTTTCCGGCCCCATCGGCCATCCGTTCTGCGAGCAATGTGCCCTGCCCACTGCCACTTCAGTTTGGCTATTCTTTCTTTTTTTTAAAATACATGGTTTTAATGTTGTAGCTTTACTTTAAATACCTTCACGATCCCCGTACTATTCAATCCATCAATCAGTACAATGTTTTAAGTGCATTACATCAAGTCCTACCATAAAACATGATTTTTCAAATTTCCGCAAAAATTGATGCATAGAGTTACTTAGTTTGATGTACAGAATGCTTGGTTAACTGCTTCGTGAAGGGTCTGTTTACACCCTGTATAATTTATAGCCTATAGCATCCACGGAATAATGTGTCTTTCTTACATTGAAAAAAATTTTTGAATTGGATCATTAGTTCTGAAGATTATCCTTTACTTAAAAACTAAACTCTTAAAAATAATATAATTAAGTAATTAATTTATAGGCTCTCACCTGATGTGTGTTCTGCAATATACTAAGTAGCTGTTCGTCTCCGGCCAAGGTCCAGTTTGGAGCCAGCTTCCGTAAGGAGTCTGTGCCAGGTTCATCCATGGTGAGGAGTTTAGGATGCTGTAATGAAGATGATGATATCAAAATTTGATTTATTTTAATTATAGTATTAATAGGCACTTCCGTCACAACTAAAGACAAAAAATAAAAGTAAATTAAGAATGAGAGAACAATTAATACTTGTAAAAATAGTCTTTATTTCTAGAAATTTGACAGGAATAACAAAGGTTTTGTGTACTCAATGCTCATAATCAGCCTGTAAGTAATATTTTCACAGGTAGCCCACACAGGTCTTGTCTTATTGATAGCTTAATAAAGCTTTGATTTAAAAAAAAGGTAGTATGCATGGAAAAGGTCTTTCATTAAATATAATTATATTTAGCATGTCATAAAAATATTGAGTAATTTTTTTTAATTACAATTTACCTAGTATATTTTATGATATTCAGCTGCATTCGGGTAGACTGGAAGCCGACCCCAACATAGTTGGGAAAAGGCTAGGCAGATAAGACCCAGTATATTTTATTTCTGAAGTGATAGTAAGTGTTTGTTATCAAGTTCGAGGAAAATACATATATTCTAACTAGATTAACTCTATAATTTAATAAGAAAATAACCCTGGTGGTACAATACCACAAGATAATCTCATATTAAATTAATAGAACACGAAAATATGAAATTGTATCCAACTTTACATAATTATGAACAATTCCTATTCAGAATTAAGATACAATCTCATAAGCTCCACAGCAAAGTATGATATCAGCTGAATTAAAAATAAATCAACGAATTTGCATCAAATTAATAAAAGGTCACCTTATTTATCAGTACAAAACTTATTTACAGACGAAATAACAATTGAAAAACGTAGGTGGATCATACAGCGCTCAATTGAGATAAAATTACAAGCGTCCGCGAACCCTATAACACAAATAATCAACATAATTTATTGAATGAGTGAACAAATCAGTTTGTGTATAAACTTTTTACGACGAATAACTTACCGAATCGACGTAGTATCCTACTGTCACATCACTGTTATAAACTTTATTAGTTTAGGTTTTTGTTAAAACTTTCTATATTTAAAATGAATAAGGTTCTTCTTATTTATTTCCAACAGAAATACGAGTGGCGAGTGTGATCAACAAAAAATATTATGACAATAGCAATTGACACTTGACAGTGACGGATGTAGTGTTGCCAGATTGAGAATACGAATACCTACGATTATTATTATTATCAGCCATTTGTGTCCCACAGCAGGGCAAAGGACTCCCTTTCCTCTTTCCACTTATCCCTATGCAGTGCTGTTGTTTGCCAATCTTTTTGAAAAGAATTGAGTTCGTCCCGGCATCTCCTTCTGGGCCTACCGCTAACCAAGCGTCAAAAGTCCGCACTCGCGGTCTGTCAGCGATCAATGGAGTGTAGTATCCTTGGAGTTAAACTTATTGATCGTATAAGGAATTCGATACTGCGTTCCAAAACTCAAATTGCCGATGTAGGTCACACGGCTGCCAAGCTTAAATGGAACTGGGCTGGCCACATCTCTTGCATGCCGGAAGAGCTATGGGCTAAAGTAACCACACAATGAGTCCCAAACAGCAGCAATCAGCAATACCTACGATTAGTCGTTAATTAATATTTTTGTTCTAATTAATGTTCTACTTTACTTTGTTTATGAAAATTGTAAAACCATGGCTTAGTCTTTAATTGAGGAGTTGTTAAACTAGACGTAAAGGGAGAACGTCAATCTGGAATACATCAATTTGTTATTATCACGTAGAGTTCTTAAATTAACGAATAAAATTGCACCACAGTTAAACTAATACACTTACTGTTATCCTTTCTTTAACGTTTGGTCAAAAGAAAGTCTGATTTTAACACAAAATTGGAACTTTCTTCACTTCCTTAATATCGTACATCAGTCATGGTAATTAAGTTTTTCCTCTTGTTGTTTAGTTTGAATCCGTTTTAATAAACAAAGTTAATAAAACAGAATCAGTAAAACTCCAATAACAATCATGTCGCTATTTATTGCACTTAAAACTTTATTTATTGACGCTCGCAACATTGTAATTTACAGTTAAACTTTTTCTACTTTCACGTAAACTCAAGTAAGTATTAATGTATACAGCCAATTATCTTTTATTACTTCCTGAATTAAATATTAATTTTAACTTTTAATGACCATGTCATGTGCAAATATCATTTAAAATTAGTGAAGAATAAACCGAGCTTGATTTATGATCATAAATTATACTATATTTGAATGTAGGTATACTAACATTATTTTGTGTGCTGTTTTGACAGGTTATCGTTGTAAACAAAAGTTGTTTGCGAAAATGACTCTACAATTATTATAATTGTAGAGTCATTTTCGCAAACAACTTTTGTTTATTTTACACGTCATGTGTTAAATAAACAACTCGATTGCTTGCATTCTTTAGGCAATCAAATAACAAGACACAACCAATTCGTGTTTACAGCTGAGTTTACTAACTGAATAAAAAGAACCAAGATACACTGCTTCTACTGCCACTGTAAGAACTGTTACTAAATATCTAAGTAGAACTAAAAAAAAAAAGAAAATATGTGTAAGAGGCCTGTGTCCCAGAAGTGAGGACATTGACACTGATTATAAGAAGAAATATTGAAACAAAAGATAAAAATCAACAAGATTTAGCAGTGTGAATGGTTCAAAGAAACATCGTGAGGAAACCAGCATGTCTGAGAGATATTTCTTGACGGCATGTAAAGCCAAGTCAGAGGCCCATGGGCGGCATAAAAAACTCTGACACCAGGTTAGGAACTAACCACAGGATAACAACAACAAAGAAACCTCCTTGGCGTGTAGAAGCCAAATTTTAAATTATTGTTTGCCTACGGTCATCCCACAGCTAGGCAAAGGCGAATTCAATTCAATTCTTTATTGTATGTCACTTATGTTTTACACGATCTAAAGTTTATATTGCAGGGTCCATGTCGGGCATAACAATCTCATACAATACAGACAGTAGCATTAAATAAAATAAAAACTAGACTAATTTTGAATGAACTTGTTTTCAGCTTTTTTATCGCAGTCTGGTTTTTTGTTGTTTGTTTTATAACTTTTTTTTATTTCCATTTCTTTAGTTTAGTAATGTGAAAGATTTCGCGGACGAATTGACTTTTTATTATACGATTTTTACACGATTTGTCATTTCTAATTTCTTTGTCGATCCAGGGACCAGGGTTTATGTGGACCACCCACCGGTCGTTGGTTTTTTTAAGCTCGTCCATCTTCTACGAGGTCTGCCGCTCGATCGTCAAAGACTTTGAGGCAGTGGTGGAATGCCACCACAGTCTTCAAGAAAATGTGAGAGTAATCAATAAGTAAGGAAGTTATAACTCTCTCACGACAGCAGCGGCGGCGGGCGCCGAAAGTTTTGCTCCACAATGCAAAGGTGAACGATTCGCAAGCATTTTGGTATTGGTTCTAAGCAAAAGCTATGAGCGATTAGGACCAGCTTCAAAAATGTTTAGTCCAGCGTGAAATATTGTTCATGATGTAGTGTCAAGTATTCTGTGAAGGTTCACCCAGACTCCGTGAGTCGTGGTTACTACTGAGTAATTCCTGTTGTAATTCCTAGAGCACTTTGCTTGACCAGCAATCGAACCATAATCAAAGATAGGGAGTTCATGGACGGCTCTGATCTCAAGTGCGTATGCGGCGTCTCGCCACAGACAATGGCTCACCTTCCATCTTTCACCGCACGCCCTGTCACCTGCGCACTTGATGATCTATTTACTGCACCAGTTCGCGGGACTGAGTTTTGGGCTAAACACATAAATTTGAACTTTTTGTCATCGATACGCTAAGAAGAAGAAGATAGGATACATAAGTATCAGATATATTCCATTGGACGTGATTGCACTGACCAACACCGACGCGTCACCAGCACCGGTAAGGCGACGGCTTAGGAAAGATTGGGGTCGCCGACTCGTCCTGATCGCCTTTACCATCGCCAGAAAGTAAAAAGACGCTCCATGACCTTGAACTTGTCTGCCGGGTCCTTGCAATAAAAGCAAATAGCCCTACGCCTCGAGTCGCGTCATCTGAATCGACACGAGGTGAATGATGTATTTTTCGCTTTTATTGCGTGTACATGTAGCCTGACTAGCGTCTGACTAGTGCAAGCCGATTCATCATCTGCCTGCCTTTTCCCAACCCTGTTGGGGTCGGCTTAACTTCCAGTCTAACCGGATGGAGATGAATACTAGTAATTTACATGGACTGACTGCCTCCACAACCCAATTAGTACTGGGTAGTACGGTACTCCTTGGAAAGACTGGTTGTCAGACTTTCGGGCCTCTCACTACCTCTAACGACTGTCAAAGATCTACAAATGACAGCCAGCCCCCGTAGCATGACCACCGTAGTCAAGGATTTCTTTGACGGAAGAATCGACAAAATGACAGATAGTGCAAAGAAATCTGTCATTGTGTCGACACAATCTGTCATTTTGTCGATTCTTCCGTCAAAGAAATCCTTGTCTACGGTGGTCATGCTACGGGGGCAGGACCAACAGCTTATCGTGCAAGCCGATTACGTGTCGATAAATGTACATGCCTTATGGGCTTGTCGTATTGTTGGCCCTACGCACGCCTGTGCAGTCTCATATGAAATACGCTTTTCGTGCCACCGCTCCGTCTCTATAACTGCAAGTCTCGCGACCGCTCACGCTTTGCACCACACCAATCCCTCAGCCGGTGAAAGTAGTTTATTTATCGATACTTGTCGCAAGTACTTGTCGGATTAGCTCGAGATTATGTGGACACGGTGAAATGGCGGCTGTTTCGATAAACAACAACAAAAAAAATAAGATGCGTTCTTCGTGGTCGAGCCTACACCTAACGGTGTTCTAAAATATGAAACGCAAGCATTGTAATTGTATTCGTAAGCTTAATAAAGCTTTTATTTTAGAAAGATATAAGTCAACACGGTTTTTTCTTAACGCGGCCATAGTCGAACTAACGCCGCCATCTTATTTTTTCAATGTGATGTTTTACAAAATGTTTACCAACAGCGAGCCCTCTTGGCGCCAAAAGAATCATGCAGCTTTCGAAATAGCCCGAGATCATTAAGTTTTCGTTTTAGATACTTACGTATCTCTTCTTGTTTTTATTAATTCGGCTGTATCTAGTAAATTTGGTTGCTTTTCCTTATCCTACAATAAAAAAAGTTTGACTTAACCCTTTCAACGCGCTCGTAAAGTATTCAAATAGCTATCTCGAATTCTTCGCAACAATTTATTATTAATTTTTACAAACTACAAGTATTTTAACTACAAATATCGCGATCTTTTGGCAAGCACTTTATTATTTTATTCACTATATTATAAGTGCGGGGGTCGTGGCTTCTTGGTAAACGTAGGTAGCTACCCACCACTTTTTATTATTGTGCTAGCCTTTGCTCACGCTTTAAATCGCGTGCAAGTCAGCAAATTTTCCCAGGAGAACGTCTTGTAGGGATAAAATGTATAGACCCATTCACACAAAACATGGTATATCCATATGGCGAACGCCGAAATACTGTCCGCCATTAACACGTGAAGACGAAACAAATACTTACCTATACACGTTTTCACAATAATATTAGCTAGGTTATCAGATGAGTACACGCGTACTTGACGTGTGCGTACTTCTTTATAAGGATCGTTTATACAAATGATTATAAATTATGCATGTTTGTAAACTGGTTTAATATAATTATAAATGTAATGGATCGCAACTAGAATGTACTAATAACCAGCACGTGGTGTTCTGTGGTTTGTATCGTATAACATGACAGTGAGTTTGTACATATATTTATTTACTTGCATATTCAATAATAGGAACAAAGTAAGCTTTTAACTTTCATATCTACAACGCAAGTACCAGGTGTCAGTTTCCAATTACCATGACTCGGCGAATTAACATGGCAAATTCTAAACTCAATTATCAATCTATCAAAAAGTCTAAAGCTTTGATCTTCAAAAGAAAGTGAGATTATTTTTTAAATTAGCTATAGTAAAAGCATTAAGTGATGGCGTGGGTACTTGCCTAACTAATTACAATATTGTAAGTACGTTTATTTGTTAAACCATGAGGTTTTTAGGTTGTACGGAAAGCAAAAAGTGACTTTGAATTTTTGCAGTGGAGAAATCAGAAAGTTCGATTGACTTTTTGAACGAAATGAATATTGAACGTAGTTTTTGAGTAAAAATAAATGAAATTGCAATTTTTGCAAGATTTTTAGCCTCCAAATCGTCACACCACCTTGCCATAGCCTGTTAAAATAGCTAAAGGAAGGTAGTGTGACGGTCTGTCACCCCCCACTAGTGTCAATCGCTTACAAAACGTTCCTTTATATGTCGACAACGAGTTTCAACGGGATGGGCGTAGGCTTTTCGGTAACTTATTTTAGTTCCAATCTTTGATCTCTTCGTCATTGTTACTAAACACTACATAGAGGGTCATTTTGTCTATGCCCTCTGGACTCCTTTGCAGGCAGAAGTTGCTAAATATCGTAAAAGACGGAGAAATTCGTAAGTAAAATAAAGTAGACCTTTGCCGAGCTGTAGGACCCTGTAGGCTGTAAAAAGTTAGCGTTAGGCATTAAAATTAGTGCTACACATGATGTTTACAAAGGTACCTTTTATTTACTATGCAAGTACCTAAGAATAGTATATTTGTGGGTGGACTCCCGACGCAGTTCCCAGACGCTTAAACACAAACATTGAACAAGTTTTCAGTGTTAAGTGGGTGGACTATGTATATTTATGTGTTGTCCTGACAAAAGCTTACTAATTATGCTTAGTACTAGTATGGGGATGAGCTACTGTACCGAGAGGTGTCAGAGAAAGAATATTGTAAAACGAACCATGCGTGGGTGTCGGAAAGGGCGTTTAAAGAAATCTTGTTTAATAATTCTCTCACATAAGCCCCTCTACTGTTAGGCGATCATTTCAGCCGAGGGTCTCCTTATTAACCGACTTCTTTTCAACAGTGAGAAATGATGTTTATTTGGTGAATAGGTTTTTGCAAACACTTTTACACGTCGTATATTTTTTTTAAATTGGAAGAGGTCGGTGTTTCGTCTCTTAATACTTACTACTCTGAGAAGAAACAGCCGAAACAAACTTAGAGGGCATATTCTCTTCTGAGGTCCACACATAATCTTGGTCTACTCACATTCCCATACAGCCAAAGTTTGCCACAGGAAGAAAATCTCTTAAGATTTGAAATGAATATAACATTACATAATTTGACATTTAATAATAATTTATTTCATTTGATTGACACTAACAATTATGTTGGTAATAATTTTTATTTGACAAAAGATAGATTCCTAATAGATAGGTACTATCTTTCTAAGTATTGTAAACGACAGATAGCTGCGTCGTTGTCTTATTATTTTTATATTACAGCCAAGAATTTGGCTAAACAGATTGCTTCTTTTGAGCAATGCCATGACATGTTAAATAATTCAGTGAATTATTTGGTAGATAATATTGACATTGTAAATCCTTTAAATTAGAGTATAGGACAACAGAGGTAAACTCTGGCAATAATATACAGATTTACAAAACTAAGTCTAATAAAAAGAGTTTAAAAATAAATAGTATCAACCTGGTGCATCAGAATATTCAAGGACTTAAGAACAAAGACTTAGAAGTAGAATTATTTTTGAATTTTAATAATATTGATATCCTTTGTATTACAGAACATTGGCTTCAAAGCCACCAGTTTATGTTCAGTTTTAGTAATCACCAGGTTGGTAGTTCATTCAACAGAGTAAATGCTATACATGGTGGCTCACTAATTTTAATAAAAAACCAGATTAAATTTAAAGACCGAAAGGACATTGTGAGCCTCTCTGTTGAACGCATCATTGAAATAGCCTGTATAGAATTGGAGCAGTTTATTATATTAAGTGTGTACAGGCCACCCTCGGGATTGTATGACTACTTTGAGAAGGTAATGGATGAAGTTTTACATAAGATTTGTAACACAAACAAGTCAATTATCACTTGTGGTGATTTTAATGTAAATTTATTAGAAAACTCTGGTTCATGTAGTAAAATTATAAGTCTGTTTCAGTCCTACAATCTCGTTAACCTATTTTCGGAGCCAACAAGAATAACGCCTACTAGTGCCACATGTCTAGACAATATTTATACTGATGTTATTCCAAATCATAAAGAAATCATAAATGTTTTAGACTCTGATCATTGCGGACAAATGATTACAATCGAAATCCGAAACATCAAAGTGGCAAAAAATGATATCACTGTTAACCCTAAAACTGCAAGACGCTTGGACCCATTTAAAAGTAAACTCGTGAATAACTTGCCAATTTTGTCTAGTGACAATTCTCATCGTCTATATGATGATTTTTTTAATATTTATTGTAAGCTATTTAATTCCATCTTTATTCCCAAGACTATCTCAGTAAATTGTAACGCATCTTTCAGTGACTGGGCTACCATTGGTATTCACAAAAGTAGAACACGGCTTTATGAACTGTACAACGAAAGAATGCTTGTAAATACTGCGGAATTTAATTTATATGTGAGAAATTACTCAAAACTATTTAAAAAAGTGTGTTGCATGGCTAAGTCACAGTATTTGAGCTCGAAAATTAAGAATAGCAATAATGTAATTAAAACAACGTGGAATATTATTAATAATGAAACGGGAAGGTCTAGTAACCGAACCAGTGACTATAGCTTATCCATTAATGATATAGTAATCAAATCAGATTCAGACGTCGCCGCGGCTTTCGAGAGTTTCTTTTCTGATATTCCCGTTTCAACTACGAAATCCCTAAACTCATCACCTACTGTTGCCGAATCTTTGCTTAAGGAAAATGTTAACGTTTGCGACGCGGAATTTCATTTTGAACATATCACATGTAGAGATTTAATCAAAAGTTTTCACTCCTTAAATGTCAAGAAGACTGCGGATCTGTGGGGTAATTCTGTAGAAGTTGCCAAGTCTATTATAGACATTGTAGCACCTACCTTAGTTCTTATCTTTAATAATTGTATTGATTGTGGGGAGTTTCCTGATCTTATGAAGAATAGTAAAATAATTCCTTTATTCAAAACGGGTAGTACATCAGACCCCACAAATTATAGACCTATTTCAGTACTACCTACTTTTAGTAAAATTTTTGAGAAATTAATTCTAGAACAATTGCAAAGATTTTTTAATAAACATAAATTATTACATAGCAAACAGTTCGGTTTTACGAGGGGTCGTTCAACTACTGATGCCGGTGTTGAACTTTTAGGACATATTTATAGTGCATGGGAAGATAAATGCGATGCTTTGGGCATTTTCTGCGATTTGTCTAAGGCATTTGATTGCGTTCTTCATGAAACTTTAATCAGGAAACTCCGCCACTACGGATTCCGGAACAGCGCTCTGGATCTTCTTACCTCATACCTGAGTAATAGGATCCAGAGAGTTGACATCAACGGAAAAATATCTCCCGGATCTATAGTAAAAATGGGAGTCCCACAGGGCTCGATTCTTGGTCCTTTCTTGTTTCTTATTTATATTAATGACTTACCTTACCTCATAAAGGATAACCACGATATAGTGTTGTTTGCAGATGACACTTCGCTTTTGTTTAAACTTAAACGTCAGCAGCTAGTTACTGACGATGTAAATAGCGCGATTTCCAAAGTAGTGCATTGGTTTAACGCTAATAACTTACTTCTAAATGAAAAAAAAACCAAATGCATTAAGTTTGCACTACCTCACGTTAGGCAGGTGAAAACTAGTGTGTTGGTGAAGGGCGAAGAGTTGAACCCTGAAGATAGCACGGTGTTCTTGGGCTTAACTTTAGACGCTAAGCTTCAGTGGGGCCCACATATAGATAAATTGTCTAAGAAACTGAGCTCCGCAGCATACGCAGTTAGAAAAATTCGTAATTTAACCGATGTAGAGACAGCTCGATTAGTTTACTTCAGCTATTTTCATAGCGTAATGTCGTACGGCATTCTGTTATGGGGGAATGCCGCCGATATTCAGACCATCTTTGTTTTGCAGAAAAGGGCCGTTCGGTCAATTTATAAGTTGAGTCCGAGACACTCTCTCAGAGAAGAGTTTAAGGAGATTAATGTAATGACTGTTCCTTCTCAATACATATATGAAAACCTTTTGTATGCTCACAAAAATATAAAGCGGTTTAAAAAATATTCTGATATTCACAATATAAATACAAGGAATAAACATCAATTTATTGTACCCACAACAAGGCTCAAGAAAATAGGTGGATCATTTAGATGCCAATGTATACGCTTTTATAATAAACTTCCAGGCCACATACATGAACTAAGCCTTAATAAATTCAAAATTTTTATAAAACGTAAACTTTGCCAGAAAGCCTTCTATTCTGTTAAGGATTATATCGAGGACAAAAAGGCTTGGAATTGAACTGCTCTAATTGAAATCGATATTAAACTGAATTGTACCCATTTTATTTTATTTTTATTACTGTTTGACATTTTTTATTTTTATTAATTATTGTTCGATTTAGTTGACATTATTTACTTTTTTAAGTACCTGTGGTATTATTATTATTATTATTTTTTTTTTTTCTTGACTTTATTTTACTTTTTCAAGTGTCGTATTATATATATTTTTTTTGTTTATTACTGTGAATATGAGGACTACGTGGGTCATACTATTATTATTATTTTAATTTTTTAGTTAAGTTAGTCTGGCAATTGTCTGGCAGTTTGAGTACTTTATGCGGCCTACCCAAGAGTCCTTTCTTTGGTATTGTTCGTCGTGTCGTTGAGCTCCTTGGATTACGAGTCGAGCTTCACGATCACTGACAAATGCTTGCACTGTCTGGAGAGGTCCACTCAAATCTGTGTGGTTATTTCTTCAAAATACCATCTCGGACATTAATCTACATGGTCCTCATATGACTTGAGCAATGTCTGGACTTTAAAAGAGACTGTGACCTCTGAGTTTGTTTCGGATGTTTCTTCTCAGAGTAGTCAGGTACGAAACACCGGCCCCATCTAGTTTTAAAAAACAACATGTTGTGACATGTAAAAGAGTTTTGTAAACCAACTTACAGAAATAAATATGATTTGATTTGATTTGATTTGATTTGAGGACAATGCAGATAAGTGTCTGAGATGATCTTTTGAAGAAAGAACCGTATAGATTTTTAACCGATTACCAAAAAGCGGAGGTTATCGAGTCGACTGTTTTTTTTTTTTGTTTGTGTATTCAGCGATATCTTCGCCAATGGTGAACCGATTTTGATATTTTTTTTTTGTTTGGAAGAATATTATTCCGCGGTGGTCCCATTTAAATTTGGTGAAGTTCTGATGCGAATCTTTGGAGATTTGCAATGGAACTCTTCAATAATAGACAGCAAATCTGTCGCGATGGCTGCAATCGCTTGGATGTTCATTGTTTACACAACATCATATCATAACATCACGCCTGAATGCTCTGAGATGTGTATAGTCTACAGTACACCCACATTTCAACAGTTAGGTATGTTAAGTTCCATTTCATTGGGGATAAGTCTTTACCATGACTTGTATTGTTAACGGTTCACTAATGTTTCACCAAAACTCCTGTGACAGTTTTTAACCGACTTAAAAAAAAAGGAGGAGTTTCTTTGTTCGACTGTATGTATTTTTTTTTCATGTTCACCGATTTCTCCGCCAATTGTAGACAGATTTTCATAATTCTTTTTTTTAGTGGAGTCCAGTCAGTGCAAGCATTTGTAAGTTATTGTGTAGCTCGACTCATAACTCTAGGAGCTCAATGACCTGTAATAGATTCCACGGTAAAGGGATTTCCTACACGAGGAGAGGTGGCAGTCATGTGTCCAATCAGTTGCATATATCATACGGAGGCCGTTTCTCAGCGATGTAGGCCAGACGTCTTAAAAATGGACTGTTTTGGGCTGAATGAACATTCTAACCGTATTGTGAGCTATGCCAAATGAAATTTATGAGGTGCTCTTATCTACATTTGTACGTGGTGGTCAGCAAGGATGTCCCGTTATGTTGCAGTGTATGAAACAGAGATCGGTATAGGTAGAGTTTATTTGCCGAAACATCAACGAAGTAAGTGACATGTTGATAATAGCTTCCTATAAAATCCAAGGATGATTTTTGAGTTCTGGAATAAATCTTTCAAATTAGGAGGCACACACTTGTTCCTTAGTTTCTTCGAGCTAAGGCAATTATAAACTTGACCTAGGCTATACCGGTCTTTGGTCATAAGCGTCCAAACACCTGCACTTCTGACGACCTAAGAAGTGCTACTGGTGCCGCTATCGGCGTGGCCACCTCATCATCTGCCTACCCTTTGCCCAAGTCGGTCGGCTTCCTGTTTATCCGGATGCAGCTGAACACTAGCATTTTACATGAAGCGGCTGACTATCTGACCTCCACAACCCAGTTTCTAGGTATTAAGATACCTCTTGTTTGGACTGTTTGTCACACTCTCGAGCATCTGACTACCCGTAACGACTGTTAAAGCTCTACAAATGATAGCCGGGACCAATTGCTTAACGTGCTTTCCGACGCACATGATGGTCCACGGACGAATCTCGTCAAGCATTGTTTAATATCGAAGAGACCTGTGCGGCTGTTAATGTGTAGCCACGAGTCACTCTTGATTGGGGTGGCCACCAGCTGAGCCCAATTTATTTAACACATATCATGTGTTTTGGACTGGGTTGGCTGGGTTGTGGAGGTCAGATCGCTTCAATACTGGTATTCAGCTGCATCCGGTTAGACTGAAAGCCGACCCCAATATAGTAGGGAAAAGGCTAGGCAGATGATGATGTGTTTTGGACTCGAAAAGTAGAGAATTTATTATACATACACCATAGCTTCATATAAAAGTGACAGTATGGGAATCAAACCATACCATTCTTTGTCTGACGAAGTAATTATTACCGTAGACATGAAAGTGGTCAGCCAGTCAGCTGTGCTTTCATTACAAGTTCTTAGTATCGGTATACAATACTGTGGGAATGTGTTGCATTGTATTCCAATTGTTACAAGGGTGGAGATAGTAAACAACATGCAAATTGTGGACAAACAGGCCAGTGGGGCCATGTTGACCGGCACCGTAATTGGGTGACACACTTGAAATGACAGTTCTATTCATAGTGACAACACAACGAAATTCATTGCGCTATTTGTTTGAAAAATTAGACTGTTCAACATCGAAAATGACGTAATGGACATGGTTGACTTGTCATGAATAATGTAAGGGAATAAGACCAGCAAAGCTCAGTCTTGTTCTTTTCGAATTGATGGTAAAAAAATAATAGTGAATATTACGGCCTAGTAGGTGGCCAGTCGCATCAGTGGCGTTTTAATAAAAGTATCACCACAGACGCGAGTCCAAATGTAAGTACTGATTCATCATCATCATCATCATTTCAGCCGAAAGACGTCCACTGCTGGACATAGGCCTCCCCCAAGTGTCGCCACATTGACCGGTCCTGTGCGACTCGCATCCAGTGGATCCCTGCAACCTTCACCAGGTCATCGGTCTACCTAGTGGGAGGCCTTCCAACGCAGCGTCTTCCGGTTCGCGGTCGCCACTCCAGAATTTTTCGGCCCCATCGGCCATCCGTTCTGCGAGCAATGTGCCCTGCCCACTGCCACTTAAGTTTGGCTATTCTTCGGGCTACGTCGGTTACCTTGGTTCTCTTGCGGATGTCCTCATTACTGATTCAAGTCAAACAAAACCTTAATGTGATACTAAAGTTTGATATTACTTTCTTCCAGTTTTAATCTTCCATACTAATATAATAAAGAGTTAAAATCTATTTTGTAAGTTTGTATGTAGGGGGTAATCTTCAGAACTACTGACAATTCGATAACTAAAATTCTTTCACTAACGGGAAGCTACGTTATCCCCGGGTGTCACAAGCTACATTATAAACATTCCCGTGGGTTAATAATTTCCGTACATAACGGGAACGAAGCAGC
The DNA here is from genome assembly GCA_905163415.1 of Noctua fimbriata. Lineage (NCBI taxonomy): Eukaryota > Metazoa > Arthropoda > Insecta > Lepidoptera > Noctuidae > Noctua > Noctua fimbriata. Next base: position 9,303,360 of record LR990951.1, read on the forward strand.
GAGCAAAAGCTAGTTTTAACTAAGAGGAACACTATTATAAATTAAATCACCATACGCCATAATAAAACAAAAATGGTGTCGATGTGGAAATAATTTCCAAAAGATCATCATCACACTACAATGCCAGTAAACCTCCAGTGAAAAAAAACCGTAAAACACATTTCCATTAGTTTTTGCGGTTAATTTCGGTAATCGTCAACTTTTTTGACAAGTAAGCGTCTCGTTTTTCTACAGTAGAAAGTTTTTGAATGATTGGTCAATTTTGTAATTACAATCTTGCGGTCGGGAAGATTCGGCTTTGTTCGTGGATCGGAAGTTCTTGCTTGTTTCAGTAGACTTAAAAAATAAACAAACCTTCGGGCTGTCAGATTTAATTCCTGGAAAGTAGGTATTTTTTTAAGAAACGTTAAATAATTTCATCATCATCATCGCTCCTGCCCTTCATCATCAGCCTACAGCAGTCCTCTGCTGGACATAGGCCTCCTCAATCGCACGCCATTCAACTCGATTTTCAGTAACTCTCATCAAGTTGCTACCAGCCACCCTGCGAAGATCGTCACTCCACGGAGCCTGAGGGTGTCCCACCTTACGTTTGCCGATTCGCGGTCTCCACTTAAGAACTCGTCTACCCCAACGGTCATCGGTTCTACGGCTAATATGGCCGGCCCATTGCCACTTCAGTTTACTTATTCTGTGAGCTATGTCGACAACTCTGGTTCTCTGTCGGATCACCTCGTTCCGGATGCGATCCCTCAGAGAGACTCCAATCATACCCCGTTCGATAGCTCGCTGTGCGACCTTAAATTTATGGACCAGCTGTACCGTGAGTGTCCACGTCCTGCCCTTATCCCGATTCATTTGGAGTCGGCGTAGCATGTCTTTTCTTCCATATTTCTCTATTATCAACCCCACAACATGACTCGACATGAGTCATGTCAAGGGGATGGGGACAAAGATGAGGTCAAGAAGGGAATGACTAATGTCACATAAGTCACCTCCTTCTTACCCTCATCTTCACACACAGTCATAGTACTACGTAATACTATGACACAGACTCACACCGTCCATTAATCGTTTTTTTTGGTCTTCACCTACTCGTTTTGCTATCCACATGAATACTCAAAACCTCTTCATTCCTCCACATCCAGATCCACCTCTTCATTCCTCCAGCATGACCACCGATTTACCACAATACATTTCAGTCACCGGTGCCACTTTCAGGCTTGCAAGAATAAAAGCCAAAGAATTTTTAACGGAAAAAATAGCATGTTTTTGTTTAGTTCCCTATTAAAATGCCTAGACTATCTACTAGATTATTGTTAACTAGATTACTAGAGACACGCATTGCAAGTGAAATTACAAAAACTGTTATTTAAATAAAAGAACAACACTCGCATTTTGGGGTTATCAAGTTTGTCAATCTTACTTTTATGCATGGAACTATTAAGTACTAAGCTCCTTGTTTTATGGTTGCAATTAAAATGACTAATTCAGCCGCTTTTTAACGTTTGGCAAAAGTTATGAACTTTATTGTCACGACAGTGCAGATAGGAGGAAGACTGAGTACTTAGGGTAATGACTGTTTTACAGATACATTTTTTGCATTAATTAATTTAGTTTAGTATTTGGTATTCTCTTTATTACATGGGACTTTAAAACTACTGGCAAAATGTGGTTGTCGAAAAGACTATGCAGAAGTGGATACTCGTCTGCATAGTCTTTTGAAAATTACAGGCGTGATAGGTGCATAACGCACCTACCTATGTATAGCTTTATTATTATTATTATCTAAATAGTAACTACATGGTAGTAGGATAATACGCATTGAACTTTGACCTGCATTGAAATGACTAATGTATTTATTCTTGCCTAGATGACTGTAATTAATAAGTACTATAAGTAGTACCTAACTATGCATGACTGTACGAACAATTTCCATCCAAGAAAACAAGTTGACGCCTCTGTCTAAAGTGGGTAGGCAGACATTTTTTTTAGTCTTGTCACCTGCTGTGCTAATAAGAACGATCCCCAAAACTTAACATACAATAGATGGTAATTTGACAATTCCACCGAAAAAGGCGTTATACATTTTCAAATTTTGAATAAATTCAAAGATATTCGGTTATATTTTATTCATTTTATAACACATTCAACGTTCAAAATGGTTTAAAAGAATGCGGATGAAACAAAGTTACCTGATCTAAAATCATGTAAAGGAAGAGTTATATTCTAACAACAAAAAATAATAAAAAATACTTTTGTTTTCTTTTGTGAGTTTGTGAGGCCGTTGGAGCTGAACCGTGCAGCCGAACCTGGCCGGAGTTGTACGAAGTTGCACGAAGAGCCCGTTGAAAGTTGTATTTTTGGGTTGCCAGGTATTTTAAGTTTTAGTAGAATTTGGTTATAGTGATCATTTCGTCATGTCATAGCAGTCCATTGAAGGAACATTTAAATAATTCGAACCCTTGTAGGAGCGAACCAATTATTAAAAAAAAACATTGTTTATAAAAATCATTATTTATTCCTTAATATATTATTGTTTAATCTACGTAGTTTCTTAAATGTTTGAGCGTAGTGCTTTAAAAAAAAATACAATTAATTACTTGGTAGTATTTTATCATTCTTAATCATTTATTGCACAAAAAAATAAACACTTGGCCATGCGAGAAATGTTGGATTTTGAATCAGACATTTTCTGTTCAATAATTATTGTACGTATGTACATTATTAAATAAAATAATTGAAATTTATTTCAGACTACATCGTCACAAATACAACAAAGAACGAGTACGAATATGCACAAAAAATATAGGTATCAAAACGGTGATACGGTTTCCTAGTATTATACATAACGTATAATGATTTTGTTACTATTCATATTGCTCATAGATTTAATTCTGACGATGCTTAGCTAAACCATTTTCATAAAAGGTACACAAATGTAATAGCTGTCCGGATTTATTCCGTAAAGCTCGTACATCATGTGTGCAGACGATGGGTTTCGTGCTATTAAAACACACTGGTTGCGATACGAATTGCTTGAGATTACAACTTAACACAATAACACGGGGCACAATGAATCGGATACAGTTTCAAGACGTCACAACTCCGCCGCGATCAGACATTGACTGTCGCCCTCGCCTCGAGCTGAACATCAGGGCTCTCTAGAAACACGCTGTGGTGTGGGTAGACTTGTAAGTAGGTTGCGTAATGTCACCACCGGCGTACTTGCGATTCATTTTATATCCGTACTAACGACTGGATCCGACATAGTTGTTGTACCGACAGAGTCTACAGATTCAGCACTTTAAAATAGAAACGTGATTAGACTTCTGTTATAGTTATTGTCATATTTTATTTAAATATTTATCTTGGTTATGTCTAGAAATTACGAATATCAAATTATTATTCTCGTAACATTAATCATGAATTTATTTTTGAAAGAAGAGCAAAAGTAAAAGTCGAGTACGTTAACACATCGGAACTGGTGCAACAAATTCTTTAAAACAAAAAAAGTCAAGGCCAAACATAAGCAAAACATTACACTAATAACATATACCAATTTCAAAAGATAATGCTTAAATTATTCAAAAACGTACCATTTCGTAAACGTACGTTTCCGAAACCCGCGTTGGCAACCCAGCTTATCTTTTTTTTTCCCGAGCCAGTTCCACAGTGTTGTTCGTAGGGAGGCTACGCGTCGCTCCCCGTCCGCGATACGTGATACTTTTACGTGGTTCCATACAAAACCGGTTGGAAAGTGCCTGAGGTGTGGCGTGGGCGAACAGTGCTGCGTTCAACCATAAAATACTCTTGTTACAGTTCCAAAAACTAAACTTTTTGTGTTTGAAAATTAACTTTTTTAGTGTTTTGTGAGTAATCGGATCCCTGCGCTATCAATCGAGGTAATCAAAATACAGATAATAAACTCTTTAGTTATCATTTCGTTTCTTAGTAACGAACCTCTTTTTAGCGAAATCGAACATGTGTCAAAAAGCCGGTCGCCGTTGCTCGTTTCTCCTTATTTTTGTAAAAAAAAAAAGTGAACAAATTCAAGATGACAAGATTGCTAACGGACTTCGTGAATTTTTCGAATGGATTGATAGACTTCAGCAAATATTTGTTGTCAAGTCATTAGTTTGGAATGTCTTTGTTCCGTGTTCGTCTTATATTAATTTTAAACTTATCTTATGAGAATTACACCATACATGCAATTTAGCGCGCACGGAGGTACTTTTAAAAACTGCAAAGTTGTCTTTATAACATTTTTTTTTTTACTGTCTACCCACGAGACGAATTTAAATGGTAAGCAGGAAGATTCTAGTTATTCTTAGAAGAGCAATAACCACATCCTTGTCTAATTTAAGACTAATAAAAATACCTTTTGGGTGTGTCATCAACCCATACGTTCTGGACATATTCTCGTAAAACACACGTCTTTCGCATTTTATCATAGTTTTCATTAAGTTAGAACGTTGAGGGTAACAAAATTGGTGAAAGTCAATAGTATTTCGCTTGTTTTAATCTTAGTACTGTTCAGAACTTTCTCTATAAAGTACTTAGGGTAAGTTGAACTTAGCAGTTTGGCCCGTTATCTTAATTTCACGTTGGTACTTTTGCTTTAACGTGTTTCTAGGTACGTAGGTATCTTACCTGAGTAGAAAGTTCAGTACTTTTATGTTGGTACTTTACGGGTATGCTTATTCCTTATCTAGGGAATAGGTATCTGCTACGTAGTGAGAAAGTTGGTATGTTGACGGGAGATACAGGGAGCCATGTTAAAATTATTGCAAAGAAATGTTGTAGACTTAAAATGTATAGGGTTAAGTATCTACCGGTGCTGTCCGGCTGGACGCGTCCCGCTTTTTGACCTCCCGTTCGAATTTTGAACGCACTTTTCGACAAAGGATTTTTTCTTATAAACAAAAAAGGCGAGTACAAAAAGATTCAAATCTAGGGATTTTTTAACGAATGTCTAGCTTTTTGTCAGGACTATTGAATTTTCGAAATTTTAAGTAAGTAATACAGACGTAAGACGTTCTGTATGGTGTCCGGACGTAAAGAATAGCACCATCCCATATCTTCCCGTGGGTGTCGTAAGAGGCGACTAAGGGACTTACCAGAGAATGGGCAGCAGCGTTCTCTGTGTTTTATAACAACCATACTGCGATCGCCAACCCGCCTGCCAAGCGTGGCGATTATGGCAAAACCCCCCTTCTTGGGGGAGGCCTATGTCCAGCAGTGGACGTCTTTCGGCTGAAATGATGATGATGATGATGAATACAGACGTTATTATTGCTTATTAGTTTAATAAATCGCTGACACTGTCCATGTAGTACCGCCGCCAACAAATCAAGCTACCCGAAACTGTCAAATTTTCCCAATCAACGTTGAATCTAATGCTTTTGCGATAAAGTTGAAAATCAACTAAAGAAATTTGACAGATTGTAGTGGCTTGATATCGATCTGTACTTAAAATTAACGAAGCAAAAAACCTAATACCTAACTACTTATATCTGGTACCTAACTGGTTGCTACAGGTCGTTATGTATTTGATATTGCAACAGGATATCTATGTACCTACAACCAGACAACGTAATGAATATGTAATCATACTTAGGTACCTAGGTAGCCTGTCTCCTTGGTCTAGTGGTCGGAAGCGCGACTGCGGACTATGAGGTCTTGGGTTCGATTCCCAGGGCGGGCAAAGTTTTATTGGGTGTTTCCATCAGGAATTTCGCAGTAGCAGCCGCGGAATCTTGATTTGTGCCCGATTGTTGGCAAAAGGTTCGCCCCCTATCACATAGAATATAGGGGTATTCCTCAAAGCGCAACTAAATTATTCCTCAAAGCGCAACCTAATAATGGTAATGGTTTTATACCTACCCCAGAATTTAAACTACTATTAGGTACACATCTGCCTAACCCTTCGGGGATTACAGGCGTGATGTTTTGTTATGTTCCTCTTGATATCTAATTAGGAACTTAACATTACGCGCAATGACCGAGGAATCTAAGAGTGATTCAATGTTTGAACACATATGATAACTAGACGTAGACAACATCTGCGTAAGTACATACGCCATTTATATTATTCATAACCACATAAAAAAACACGTAAACTTACACATACTTTAGTACCTACGTATTGGTCCCTTTATGTACTTAAACATTAAAAAAAAACATTTTGGAATATAAAAAAATTGTAGCCCACCGGTATCGGGAACTGGGTCCAAGCTACCAGCGGTCAGGGCTCCAGAGAGAGGAACCTCCTAACAATACGAGCCGTGTCCAGAAGTACCGCTTTCTGAATCAAGCCCTTGATCAGTGTACAGAAATGGACATAGGGTACCTTTCATCCCGAAAAAAGTATTGTTCCCGAGGAAAACAACAATAACGTTCTTACGATAGATGGCGTCACGTGTCTTTCGAATCATGATTGAATTTGTAGAAACTTTAGTAGTGTGTTATAAGTTTAAATTTAATTAGAGCATGGTCTTTTGGCGTAGCAACAGGCTTTGAATTAGAATATTATAGAAGAGTAAATTAATTAGGCATGTCGTCATAAGGCTTTCTATGCAAAATCTTAATATACCTACAGGGTGATCAAATTCTAAATTAAAGCGGGCGGAAGCTAGTTATTAATATGTTCAAAAATTTAAAAAGATTGAGTAGGTCCCTACCTAATCATTTTATATTATACGCTCCAAAATAAAAATGTCCTAAACCCCAAAAATAACAAAAGCTACAAATTGGTTGGTCGTACAAAATGTACAAATTGCTAGCCCACACAGTAGGTATTCATGATTACTGAGAAACAACGGAAAAAAGGTACGGAACCTTTTTGCCAATATTTTTCTAAACTCGCGAAAAATGAGAAGTTTCTGAGGTAAAGATATTTCCATCATGCTTATTTTACCTGTTAGGGGAATTTCGTAAAATTGAGTTCGTTTTCTTTGGGCTATTTTCGCTTACTGTAACAAAATGATTCATGAGCTAGGTTGATAGTTACCTATGTACTTTGTTTTCGCCCTGTACCCTTTTGATACTTGTACATATTTTTATTTTGTTGTAAGAATAGGCCCGCCTAGTGGATTTCGTTACCGTCGTAAAAAACACCAAAAGTGCGAACGTTACTGGCTAATAATTATGACGAGGGTGAACTTACACGATTTTTCCTGATGCTGGGCACAGACAGGGCTCTTAACTATACTTAATTTGATAGAGATACGACTTCTTGATTCCCAACGGGTGTTTTAACCCTTAATTGCAAGCGTGGGTGTTACACACTCCATAGAACTTTTTAAATTCCGAATTATGAGCGCTGAAATTCCCGTTAGCTTCATAAAAACAAATGTCCTTTATGATCAAGTATCGAGCATAATCGTGATTTAGCATGTAGGTATTTCGTATTTGATTAAATTATCGTGGTCTCACGCACCTCACTTGAACGTTTCCGTAACTTTTTAGGCGCGAGCAATTAGGGGTTTAAATAATTATGATGCTGGCCATCTTTTTCTTAGTGTCTCGATAGCAAAAATAAAAAAAAACAGTATATTCTTTGTGGGAAGCAAATAAAAAAAAAACAATCCTTTTAAAAAGTTACCATTCGAAATAACCAAGGTTTGCTGTAGACGGGTAAAAGGACTTATCACATTAAAGTCTAAAATGAAAGTTTATGTAGGTAGGTAAATAAATTGTAGACAAAGCTAGCCCTGTACATTAAAACTAGCTAGACACCTAAGTGAAACACTGTTTCTAAGTAAAACAATAAATCCTTGTATAAAACTTTACTTAATGTATAACATAACTACTCTTATGCAAGCGCCGTTAACCACAGTACCTACACAGTAGAAACACTTTCTCTATGAAAACCGCCCTTATTTCTTTGACATAAAACTGCTGTCAAAATAGCCTATGGTTCTTTTGACACTAGTGTGACATTGACAGGAGGGCGCTACTTGTGAAATTGTCTGTGGAAATTGTTTAAAAAAAGATTGCGGAGTTTGTTCCAATTATGGCAACCATGACGCGCGCTTTATGTAGAAATGTTTAAAAAAAAACTGTAACCCATTGAAGTTGTGTTACGTATACAACAGATACATATACTTCAATGATGTAACCTAAAACACATTACAAAAACCGCGTTTGAAGATGGTAACACTCTGATACACTTGCATTAAAGATGGCCTCTTTTTTTGAAGTGGTCACTGCTTTTGATGTTTCTAAGAGTGGGTAACATTAAGTATCGAGATACTTTATTTGATTCCTTTATTGACTGACTAGTTGGTCTCGTGAGTGGTCGCTAGCGTTAATTGCTGAGCATCATCATCTGCCTGCCTTTACCCAATTATGTTGTAGGTAGTCGGCTTCCAGTCTAACTGGATGCAGCTGAATACCAGTATTTTACGCGACTTTTGCCATCGACCGGGCACGGATCCAGCCTCTGACTGGAATTCTTAATAGAATTTGGACCATACATCGCCCAATAGACCTTTGACTAGCTACACAGTCAGGTCATCATCTGCCTAGCCTTTTACCAACTATGTTGGGATCGGCTTCCAGTCTAACCGGACGCAGCTAAATACCAGTCTTTTACATGGAGCGACTGCCTATCTGACCTCCAAAACCCAGTTAGTACTGGGTAATACGATACCGCTTGGTAAGACTGGTTGTCAGACTTTTTGGGCCACTGAATACCTAACGACTGTCAAAGATCTACAAATCAAATCAGGGCCCAACGGCTTAACATGCAAGCCCGGCTTAACCTGTTATTATTTAGGTGTAGTGTAAGTAGTTTTCAATTCCCAGGACGAGCAAAATGTTATACGAATCAGGAATTCCTCAGACCCGGAGACTTGCTCCCGGATGATGGCAATAAGCTCGCCTCCTGGTTTACTTTAAGTACACCTCTACCAAACCTTTCGAGGATTAAAAACGAGATGTGTATGTTATATTTGACCGGTAATTGGTACTGTCGTATTATCCCGGACAGCGTTCGTTAGAGAGGGGACTGAGTGATCCGGGTAAAGTTATTTCGGGATGGATATATTTGGGACTGAATTCTTTAAAAGTTCCTGCATACTGGGATACAGAGGGATGCCATAATAATTATTGATGTTGGGGACAGGTCAAGGTACACCGCATATGCTTCAACATTGCAACAATTCTCGTTTTGCCTCATAAAGCTTACCTGAAGAGGTCTTCTTCATCGTGGCCTAACCTGGTGTCAGAGTTTTTATGGGCCTCTGACTTGGCTTTACATGCCGTCGAAAAATATCTGTCAGGCATGCTGGTATACTCACGACGTTTTTCCTTCACCATTTTATGCTTCTGCTAGTTTTTTTTCATGAATAAAGACATTTTTTTTAAGCTCCCATTTACAATGGACGACTGATTCGTTAGATTTTCGATCCGTTTTGATGCCCGGGTTGGGCAGTGTTATTGGGATCTTCCATCAGGAATTTCTTAGTAACAGTCTCAGCATGTTCTGGACTGGGCTATAATCCACCACGCGGATCCAGCCGGTGCGAGTTGCTTGGTAAAAACAAAATGAAGTCTGCTTTAAGAACTAAGTTTCACACAGTCACAAAAACAGCTACAACTGTTACTGATCCACATCCGAATAAAAAATGGCGACTGCATTAGATTCAGAAAAACCGCTGTTCTTATTTCCGTTAGTTCAGATTAAAGTCCATTAAAATACTTAACACAATTTATTGTATCACGAAAACTTAATCGATCTAGCAAAACTCATTTGTGGAGGAAGTTGAAAGACCTCATCAGAAAGATGAAAGAAAACATCATTTTTAACTGGTTTATGCCCGCGGCTTCGCCCGTGATGTGTTCGGTAATTGTCCCATAGGATCGTTCTACCGGTTCCGGTGCTCCTGCAGTGGCCTGCCTAGGGGCCAACAATACAGCAAGCCCATAAGGCGAGTAGACTGTTCAGAAACCCCAACATCATGAAGAGTAGTAGGCTATAAGGGCAAGCCAAATTTTTAGGCTTAGATGAAAATACCGCCACCTAAAGTGTGTAAATAGACCCTTAACATAGCCGAAAGGCACTTGTTCTCCCCATCTTTGGGATCATTTTTTTGTTCTAGACCATACCTGGGAACCTTCTAGTTACGGAGATATTGGGGGTCAACGTTCCAACTTTTTCACAAGTTTTTTTTTAAATACATGTTTTTAATGTAATTACTTTACACACCTCCACGACCCCCGTACTATTCACTACATCCATCAGCACAATGCGTGCTTTCAATTGAGTCCAACGAGTAAAACGTGATTTTTCACCCCAAAAAAAAAAGTCGTTTCCCAGCAATAATTTTTGCGTATAATTACTTAGTTTGGTGTACAGAATGCTTGGTTGACGGCTATGTGAAGGGTCTGTTTACACCCTGTACATACAGTAGACCACATGCCAGTTGTACCCAAACTAGTATACCTATGCTGGCCTCGTAATTTACAGAAAAGCCATACAACGCCAGCTCCAGGTCAAAGTGTTACCAACGACCTGCAGTCCTGTACGAGTACTTTCCAAACTAAGCAATGAACTCTGAAGACCGCTCTAGGGCTTGATCATGTCTTGTTTAGCAGTCCAAACAAGGTATGAAACTTCCACAAATACGATTTCTACATGATTCTCTCCGATTATGGGTAACCTTTCACCGGGGTAGACTTTTATGGAAGGTGTACGTCAAATGGCATCAAACGCTAATATGCATCCGTAACTAATCATTGATCAGAGGCCAAGTCCTCGGTGTAAACGTGATGTAAATTCGTCGATTTTAAAATTAAAAATACTTTTTTCGCTTAATAGGTCTATAACTATGAAATTGCCGTTTTTTTCTCAGATTTTCTTGTTTGTAACTTTGAAGTATAGTAATATTTTTTCCTAATTCCTTTTTTTATTGGATTGATTGTTAAATTATGTACCTTTTAGAGTTTAAAAACCGTACTAGTTGTTGCATATTACCTCATAGGGTAGTGTGTCAAAACACCTGTTTCAATGTGCCGTCGGTTTCACTGCTTCAAGTTGGTATATTTTTGTCATAGACTGTGTTTTGAGAATTTAAGATACGCAGTGCAGCGCAGCTTTTTTCATTCTAACTATTACAATTGCATTTTGTAACATAATCGGTGCAGAGGTTTCAAAGACAAAAAAAAAAAAATTGTACGGAAATATCAGTTTTCAAGAAATCGTCCATACTTATCGGCAATTTCATACTTTAACCAATAATATTATATTTTTACGAATTGATTCATATGGATGATGCCGATTGTGCTCGTTGCAAACATAAACTGTCAAATTTCTCCAAAAGATTTTGAACCATAAAATGTTGAAGGTTATGTTCAAAATCAAATGAGAAAATTTGACTGTTTGTAGTAACTAACTTATTGTATAGGTTTGCACGGTGTAATGACCAGGTGAAAAGGACTTTGTTTAGAGCATACTGCCAGTCCTTTTACTCGTGCAGCCTATGGATCAAATACACTCAGCGAGCTTTCAGTGCCTTGCGGGTCCAATACAATAATGCATTCAGGGCGTTGATGGGGCTGCCACGCTACTGTAGTGCATCAGGGATGTTTGCGGCAGCCCAGGTTGATGGCTTCCATGCTATACTGCGCAAAAGAATTGGCTCCCTGATGCGGCGCGTGCGGGGCAGTCCCAACAGCCTCCTGAGGGTAGTGGCAGAACGACTGGATGCCGACTGTCCTATTATGAGGCACTGGACGAGGGTTCACATTACCTGTGAAACCTTGTCGGGTGCCCTCAGGTTTTAATTGTTGTTGTTTTTATTTATTTTTTATATTGTACTAACATAGTTTATAAGTCTGATTGTTACTAACCTAATATGGACCTACTACAGTCTGAAATAAATGATTTTTATTTATTTATTTATTACCTAGACTACTAATTTTTTTTTTCTATTAATTTCATTCGTTTCTGTTTCTACGGTAACGCTTCTAATTTAACTTACTGGAAATCCACATTCGATTCAAAAACACTCATGCCGAAACTGTATATCCGGTTTATCTATGGCCACAAATAGGAAACCAAAGACAATTTATACAAAAGTAGACTCGCCGCAGCTTCCTTGGAGAAAAGAAAACACTTATTTTTATTCGTGTCAAAATAAGTTTAAGTTATCTATTAAACAAATATAATAAAGCTGAAGAGTTTGTTTGTTAGGACACGCTAAACTCAAGAACTACCAATCGGATTTGAATAAATATGTTTGCATCTAAAACAGAAACGGCGGGGCATAGCTAGAACTGCAACCAAAAGTTAAAAAGAGTTACAAAGTTATAAGACCTGTTTCAAAGACCACACAAAAATGGAGCAATATTTGTATGAAAACTATTTACCCGTAAAGTTTAAATTGCTTCCGGAGTTAGCAAAACAAGCAAACTAACAATCCAACACAGATATTAATAGATTAAAGAAAGATCACTTAACAACCATTTCCATCCTTGGACTATTAGGCCAATAAACTACTTAAACCGATCTCTAAGCAACGAATAGTTTGGTAGAACGAGACAGGAATACACTCAGCGAGAGGTCCGATGTCCTAGGAAGATATAAAAATAAAAATAATACGGACGGAAAACCAGTTTGGGATGTTGTCCGGACAAGATGCTAGATGATTATGGGCGGTAATAAGCGCGTGGCTTTCGACCGTGATTTAAATTTCGAACTCAACCGTCAGGCAGTGTTCTATTTTGTTTTTTTTTTCTTAGTGGCCAGGTTTTGATATAAGGTTCGTGGAACATGACGTGAGGTAAGTTTTTAATAGGGCTGTACAATTAGGGGAAGACTAAATAAACGATGGTTGTACTGTGTGAAGGATAGTATGGCTAGAAAGGGGGTGGGTGAGTTTCTAGTTCACGAAGTTTAACTTCACAGCCTTTACTAAATCTATACCCACATACAAATAAATAAAATTGAAGTGTCTGTTTGTAATTTCAAACAAACAGCTTTTTACTGAATGCATACGATATGTATACGGTACTTATAACAATAAACCGACTGACCGATTTCGACGGGACTTGCAGATAGCTGAAATTATAGGGAGTACTTTCATTTCAGAAAATAGATTAATTGGGTTCCATGCAAAAACTAAAATTGTTAACAAAATGCTTTTCAAAAGGAAGTCATATTTGTATAATAATTTCATGCCGGCAACAGCTAGTGTGTCAATAAAATGACGACCTTTTCTTACAACGTAGTCAAAATTCATCACAAATAACGATCATTTTAAAATAAGACAGCGTTTATTTTGTTAGAACTCACTCAAATAATCATAAAACTACTGTCTACGTAAAAAAAAAACTTTACAAACAGAATATTTAATACACTAGGTACTACTACTTACTGAAGTCTATTGGGCTTTTTCTCATGAACAGGTGACCTTCGACCTTGGCGACCCTGAAAAGGTTTCTCTTAGGAAGTTAAAATTATAAATGTACAAAAAGAAATGTAAGAATGTTCTGCCCACACGAATTCCTTAATCGAAAAGCTACAGAAAGAGATGTATTAGCTTTGAAGTCGCTGAGGTAAGTTTAAAACTGCATCATTCGATTTTTGAAAAATCAATATTCATAGCCAGAAATCGAACCACACCACAGAATAACACACACACTATTATCACACCATTCGATAGCGTCGCCGCGTCGCTATTATGGATCAAATTCTGGGAAGTACTGACTTACGCCATTAGTTTATGCTATACTGTAAGGTTATTTTGATCATACTCAACATACAACCTGATACTACAAATTCGCGAGATCCCCAAGCGCTTTATTTAATCTTGAAGTCTTGAGTGAATCCTTCATTCCAGATCTATTAATATAAAGCTTGCTTGCTTGAGATGGTGGTCAAACGTGAGCCTACCCCAAGCCACGTAAAGCAGCTCAGAAATAGCGATTGGGCAGGTGAATGATGGTAATAGGGGCGAGCTTATTGTCAACAAGTATAACTAGACTCCTGTCTACCATGCATAAACATAAAATCACGCCTGTTTTGCCCTGTGGTGAGGCAGAGGTGGCCTATAATAGTTCAGCCACATCTCGCCAGTTGTTTCCAAGTCCCATATAATAAGGGTAGGTAAGAGTATAAGGAGCCTATTGCCATCAACCGCGCAAAACTCCAAACTCCGGTAGACTCATTCACTCTATGTCGATTCGCGAAAATAACGACATCTGTTTTAAAATCCAACAACTCATAGCTCAACTTGCGAGTTGAACCACGGACCTCAACAAGGCTGCTACAGACAGTAAAATTCAATAACACTTTGCCCCGATGTAGTATTATTTACTACATCATACTAGCATTACAAACCATGTCCACTTCAATGATTCCCTGACATCCCATTCCATGTATCAACAATAACGTGTCAGACAAATCGTTTTTACGTCAAAATGTCTCTTCAATATCTAGCGAGAGGACTGAGAAAAATAGAAAATATGGTCTGTAGTTTTTCTACCCTTTTCAAACGCCCTGACTCAATCGTAAATAATTTATTGTAAAATTTTACTCGACCAGAATCTTTGAGATGTTTGGACGCAGAAAAGAATGGCCAATGTCCAGAATTCCAGGTAGAACCTTTACCTTTAGTAGTCCATAGACTGCCCAAATAAGGTGTTTTCTTGCAAACAGACTTTTCACAGATATTTTACCGCTAGCTCCCAGAGGTTTGTGTAAAAAAAATATGTTCTACAGGGGATCATTCACACGGACGGTAGGCGAGATACTGGCAGTATAGACATCACATAATACAGGCCATCCACATGCATAAACGCCGGTTTTCGCGCGCATTTGTCTGCTAAATGTACTGAATGACATCTAAAGATAAACAAAGCATAAATTAAAAAATAAAATAAACAGAGATTTCAGTTCTTCTTTTAAATACTCCAAGAACCTCCCAGATTTCCCACAATTCGTCTCTGAGCCACAGACAAATCCAGAGACCTCTAAATGACATAACGCAGACATTTACACTTATAATAACAAAAAGTCTTTGCCTCAAACACATTAGTAAAGAAAAAAAGTATATTTTTCTTCCCGTTCCTTATCTATGGCTACCGGGCGTCCGTAAAAAAAGGTACGTTTGAAAAAGGAATAAAAAAATGGCGGCAAGCGCGGGTTTCAAGTTTTTAATTGGGTCTGTAGGTTTGGTTTAGAATTTTAACGTTATAAAATGTCTGTTAACTTTATATGCTTAAGTAATTAATTAATTTGTTCCTATAGGCACAGTCTTGTTAATTTAATTATAATGGTCGACCTGTCTTCAATTGTATGTGTCTTTTAGTAGAAGAATCTTTATTTTATCATTTGGGTTTTGCCCGTTACCTATCTGCATGAATTACGAATACAAGGGCACACTCATACCCGAATCTAAATATACTTGTGCTATTTGGGTTTTTCCATCAGGAATTTCCCAGTCCTGCGTCTGGAGTTGTGCCCGATTGATGGCAATAGGCTCGTCTCTTATAATAAAATAAATAAATAAAAATATTTTATTGCCAGCCATCAAGGCCCATAGGGTGTGTTAGTATTATGAGATGGGTCTTAATACAGTTGTTATAACGGGTCTTTCATTAAGCGCTTCCTATATCTTAAATTTAAATAAAACAAAGTGTGTCTGAGATATCATCGTTTTTTATTCGTTTGAAAGCCATTATTTATGGTATATGAAATCTTTCAAATGTTCGCCGCGGCTTAGCTGGGTGGCGCGAATCCGAAATATCCAATTTTCCATGAAATCTACGCGAAATCGACTGCCTCGGATACTCCTGCAGTTGATGTTTTCGGCAGATCTTGCGTTTCGTCGACGTACGGGTGTTGGTTGATTGTTTACTGAACCAGTGGACTGAAATTTATCCACCACACTGCGAATAGTCTTCTCGGTAGGATTATGGCGACCATAAATGGGCGAAGCGCGCGGAATGTTCCCGAACAGAACACCTATTTTGATAAAACATTTTTATTATTTACACTTGTTATTGAACGCTATATGCATCCATGGTGATTTGGCAAAACAGACTGAATAAATCACAGCGAATTTGACAGATGTAGCTTCAATAATGTGGCCGCTATCAACTGTTAAAGTTCGGAAGTCCCTATTGGAAGACCCTGTACATCACCAATCATCCGTGTAGCGTTTCCCAACTATGTCGGCTTCCAGTCTAACCGGATGCAGCTGAATACCAGTACTTCACATGAAGCGACTCGACCGTGTTTGTACTGTTTATGTTATATTTATATCTGCTGTATACCCAAAAAATAATTTCATTTAACATGCATGTCGCATTATGCGTTGTTGCCGTTCAGTGCAAATTGACAAATATCACAAAATCACAACGTGATTTGAATGGAGGCGTGAAACATCGGAGTGTTATGCTTCCACGAGTTTTGATTAAAGCTAATCGATTAAACTGAGTCTTTGACGAGCTTATGTATTCACAGGTCATTTTCTGCGAGGCAATATAACGTCTGATTGGAGTTTTGCATATGCAAATTTTAGTTGAGGCATTTTGCGTCAGTTCAAGACGAATTTGCCTGGAGAAATTGTGCGAGATTGTGGCAGTTATAGTCCAATATCTGGAATAAAATGTAAAAAACAGACCAAAACTCAACTGGTATGACCAAGCACATATCATTCGAAGATATGAGACATCTACCAGGCCGAGTGGTAGATTATGGCCGTGTCCCGGTAGTTAAGTAAGAACGTTTTAGACTGATTATGTATTTGCCATAAACTGAAAATACATAAATGACCATAATATGAATACAGTTCTGAATTTGAATTGGGCGAACAGAGGTCAAAATTATATCATATGGTCATGCTCATGCGATGTCGTAGCATGTGCGGTGCAACTGTTTACTGTCACCTTGAGTTGCCCTGCACATCAACTGCCTAGCAATGATTATGGAAGAGACCCGGCGTAAAATCATTGCTAATATTATAAATGCTGTAGTAGAAGTAACTCGCTCTGTCTCTCACTCTCTTTGCTACCATTTGGCAGCTGCACAGATTTCAGTGAAACATAGGATACTTTTTATCCCCTTAGTACGTTTGCGTGGGATAATTTTCAGACTGCCACGTTGGTGAAACCGCTGGCTAAGCTACTTAGCTATTCACATATTTCTCTTGCGATCCCACGCAAAACACGATTACTAACCCCCGTTGACGTTTTTACAACTTCATTCTATGTTTATCTTGGCAACACTGAAAATAAAATAAAACTTATCTAATAAATCATGCTGGCAACCGGAATTCTTTTCCCCCGAGAACCGTACGGGACCCTAAAAAGTTTGTACATTAAAAGGCCTACTCGAGAGCAACAGGTTAAATTATTGTTATTTTTTTTGTACAAAAAAATATAAGTTGGTGAAAAAAAGTTTGCATTTGTATGTTGGTAGCGGGAGATTCTTTTTTTAAAATTGAATGGAATGAAATGTGTTGGCGGTTAATGTTGCTAGTCTAATGTCTTTGTACTTTTGAGGAATGGGATCAATGACCTTTGTATATTTCACAAAGGCTTTGTACTTATGAGAGTACCTACTTATATTACTTAGGGTTCTGCTTTGGGTCAATTCTCAGATTGAGCAGTGTCAAGAAATTCCTGATTAGGAATTTCTCGCTCAAAACTTGAGGACCTGGATGAGTGACAACTTCAAAGCATTTTGGTTCTAGGACATGTTGGTTTCTTCACGATGTTTTCCTTCCCCGTTTTGACAGCAATGAAGATGAAGTAAATCACACAAAGTATCGCGTCTGTATGGATTCAAACTCACTCGTAAGTGTAGCCGTTAACACTGCTATCCAACGAAAAGAAGCTTAACCTCAAAAAGCGCCGACCATAGAGATAACTATCAAACCTTACGTGAAAAACGAGCTGTAATTACATAAACTTGTTACACACAAGACAATAGTGCGGAACGACACCCGTCTAGCAACCTTACATAGCACAGACAATCACTTTCCATGTCGCGTCACTTTTTATTTTACCCGCGAACGTGGGAAATTTTTATTGTGTTGGCAACTCTGTTTATTGGCGGGAATGGAAAATTGTTGTGTTGGTATTAAGTTAGCGTTTTTAATTTATTGTGTGAATTTATGTTGAGGTAGGCTTTTTAAATGTGTCAGTAAAAATGTTATGGTCGTGTAATTAATAGAGTGAGGAAATTGTCGAAGGAAAACACTGAGGAAACCAACCTTCCTAGTAGGTATATTTAATTTTCAAGTACATATGGGCTGTACATGATTCTGAAGGACCTAGTGCACTACAAGGCCACGATCACGCCTTCTGGCTGCAGTTGATCCGACCGGGATTAATGTTTGGTCGGACAACAATAAAATGAAGCTACAGTCCCAGTCACAGGGCATAATAACTGTGAAAGTACTGTAGTTTCCCATTCCAAAGCGTAGAACTCTATGGAGAAGAACGGGCTAGAAACTCCATGGACACTCTTTTAAAAATCTGAAAGCTAGCTTTTATAAGTATCTACCTGAACATTGAGTTTCATAGCCCTGCGTTATCTCACTGGGTGGGTGAATTAAGGCTATATAACAATACTTTTTTTTTGTATTACCTAGTTTTACTTACTTTAATTTATTTATTAAGTTTATTTCTATTATTTTTGTGTAAAATAGTTTACCTGTAAGTGTTTGTTAAACTTTATTCTGGTATGTTGCTTCTGTTTCATTTGTTGTTTGTTTTGTTTTTCCAGTGTATACAATTGTTGGTGAATCAATTAATTAAATCAAAACATTGTCACAAAACCTTGTTGACATCATTCATGTTGATATTGTACATTCTAAGACACACTCATGATGTTATTGATTGGCATGTTGATATTGTACATTATGAGACATAAACATGTCTTTGAGAACGATGTAGCAAGACGTGCACGTTAAAAGTGTCCTTAGTGAAAGAAAGAATTAAGTTTATTTGACGTCAGTTCATCAAGCACACAGATTAAAAAAAAAGATACAAAATAAAAAAAAATAACAAATTTAAAAATTTAATAAAAGAGAAAATACATGTGCTGTGTGGCGGTAGTGGCCCAGCAGTGGGACCATCACAGGCTAATTACGCTTCGCTTTTTAAGGTTAGACTACTTTCGGTTTCCCGCGCTTTGCATAATGTATGGAACAGACCCTTACTAAGTGCTTAGGATGGAATAATTAATTCACCCTTTTACTTACTCAAGATTAGGCAACTCGTATGTGTTGTTTCTTATGTATTAAGTATGTAGGTTTATGTTTCCTTATGGCGGTTCAAGGATTGGGGTCTCGGTCCTCAGATAAACTCACAATTAAGAGAGAACAGGGCCTGCGAGGTAGGTATTTGAATAAACTATTGCCGTCGCGCTGCGATAGGGACAGCAGAGTATATCACAAAAGTTTTGACGAGATCGACGTTTCGTATTCTCCTTTTGTCTCATCGAAAACTGAGCCGGTTCAATTATTTTAGACATTCAAATTTTAAGAAAGAGTATGTCTATAATAATAATATAGGTTCCTATCAATTTCTTTTATGTTAAAAACTTTTTGAATTCGTCTGGTGGTCCTCTAATCACGGCCGTAAAAATGGGGCATTTTTTATCATTTTTGGAGTGTCAAATTTTCTTTACTTATTTTTTTTTTAATCAGCCTATTCTGTCCCACTGCTGAGCAAAAGCCTCCCCCACGGCTTTCCAATCCTGCTTACAATTTGTCCTCAAAAAAAAATCAGCCGTTCCATACATTTTGACGAGTTATGCGAACATAAATGTAGGGAACAGCTGATTTTTTTTTTCGTGACTTCAGGTTTGGTCCCATAGTAAAAGTTGTTCATAATGATGAGTACAATGACCCCTTAAAAGGATGCCCATGAATTCAATTTCACCCTGTAGTAGACCTTAATTTTATGATTAAAAAAAAAATGATTTCTCTAGGGGCCTTATTCAGGAAGAAAAAAGGCGAATACATTTGTATGGAGAATCGCAGCCTCTGTTCCCTCTTAAGTTTCCATTGATTTGGTAAAAGACAATGTTTTGTTTGACCTATTTTTTTCTGGTTTGGTAAGATTACCTTAGAAACTATTGACCAAGCTATGTGTGATTTACTTACCTTTTTTGTGTTTTTGAGAGCGATGAAGATAAATGTTGATGGATGGAGAGTGTAAGGCCTAAGAAAAGAAGATGGATGGATTGTGTGAGGAATGATATGAAAGAGAAAGGAGTAAATGATATCGTGACGGCTGACAGAGGAGAATGGAAGAAGAAAACGAGTTGCGCCGACCCCAAGTAACATGGGAATAGGGCAGGAAGATGAAAATGATGATGATTAGGATATCATTAGGGATTTCATAGTAATATCCTAGTTTGGATTTGTGGCCGGTTGTTGACATTAGGCTCGCTCATATTACATTGAGTCCGTACAATACACCTCTGCTCAGTAATAACAATCGCACTGGTAGGTCACTAGCAGTGCTATTATATTGTTATTACAGTCACAGTTTCGGTCTCAGAATTCAGTAATTACATACTAATAGCCTGAACGGCCAAAGACTAATTAATACTATGTTAATTTTGTAGAACTAAACCTAACTATACTCCATTCGCGATTTAGTTTCCTGACATGTAAACAAATATGTGTGATTGGAAAAATAACTTTAATACCCAGACTTTAAGTTCAGTTTACAGTATAGAAGTATTTAAAAAAAGAAGACATGCTGCGTCGACCATAAATAAAACAACAGCAGCTTTATAAGGTGTTTTATGTTACTGACAGTATATGGATTACGTCTGAAATCAATGTCTTCTATTTTAAAAATAAATTGGGATGAGGGAAGGAGAATGATGAATTACAGTTCAGTTGTACTACAAATTGAAACATTTTTATTTTGTCATTTTTTTCATTTATTTTTATTTTGTATGACATTCTAAAATCAACCTAACTTACACCAACATACAGTTGATATTCCAATTAAGTTTAAAAAAAAAACAATTGGAAACAAGGAGTTGAATAGACTTTAAACAGCAGAGAATTCTATGTTCAACAAACTTCAAAACTATTTCTATTAGCCAGTGAAAAGCTTCTAACGTATTCTGGAAAGTTTCGAGAACCCGTTAGAATTTCTAAGATTTTTCTCTTCAAAATTAACTTAATGTAAAGCTAAATTTAAAGAGCTTTTTGTTTCCCATTCCTCTTCAAAAATAATATGTCAGCCCAGAACTGAGCTACTAGTTTGACGCTTTTGGTAGCGTCCATCAGTTCCTGTAGTGAACAAACAACAGGACACGCAGGACACGATATTAAGTGGCCCATCGTTTGTGGTAGTCTGGATTTATCAGTGCCCAATTAAAGACATAAAAGTTATTCTCTACTCTTTATGAAGTAGCTAATTAAGACTAAAACGTAACTGGCGAAAAGTAGGTACATTCTAAAAACCTCCAGCTCTTCATTGACCATAGGTGATTTTTTTTGTTTTCTTCTTATGTCTCACTGCTGGGCAAAGGCCTCCCCTAATATCCTTCCAGGTACTCTTCTCCTGCGCCACCTCGAACCAGCTTTCGTGATGCGCGTCTAAATCATCTCGCCAACATTTTCTGGGCCGGCCTCGGCGGCGCTGACCTTTGCCCCAGCGGTCGTTATAGGTGATAACAAAAAACATTTTTATTCAATTCTATCCCACAGTTGGGCAAAGCCCTACCCCATACTTTTCCAATTTCAATTTGTTTCCTTCTTTTCTTCACACCAGCATTTATGAGTCCTTTTTTCGGTACCGTCTACAAAAACGTACGTACGTCAAAAAAAAACACTAAAACATACTTAACTGGCGAAATGTGTGTGTAACCACGATCTTGTAAAAATATTTTGATTGGAAAGAGTGTCCATGGAGTTTCTTGCCCATTCTTCTCCATAGAGATCTACGCTTTGGAATGGGCAACTACAGTACTTTCATAAGTTATTATGCCTTGTGACTGTGACTGTAGCTTCGCTTTCTTTGTTTTTATGACATTCAAAAGTGCATTTATGGTCTATTTGAAATCAATGCTTTGAGTTTGTGTTTGACACTTCTTCCTGCCTCTCATGGAACTTAGGCAAAAACAGGCATTCTTTCTTTTTCTTACTGATTGTCTGTATTTCGAAATCCGCCGTCCGACGAAAGTCTACCACGCGACGTCGGGGACCGTACGGTGCGCCTCAAGTGAAGTTTGGCAGGATATCTGGTTAGATCGAAGAAGCAAGGCTTTGACTGAGTGGTGACCAAGGTTGGGCCAAAGAAACCAGGGCAGTCCTAAAGCTCGTTGGGTCGACGATATCGTCAAAATCGCGGGAAATACCTGGACGCTCAGAACCGGGAAGGGTGACAGAAGACAGAGGAGGTCTAGACCCAGCTGTGGGTGATCCTGGGCTGATATGGTGATAAATTGTCTGCATCTTCGGAGTGTGCGAACTGCTGACGCAAACGTCACCACCAGCCCCCGCAGCATGACCACCGTAGACAAGGATTTCTTTGACGTAAGAATCGACAAAATGACAGATAGTGCAAAGAAATCTGTCTGTGTAGACACAATCTGTCATTTTGTCGATTCTTCCGTCAAAGAAATCCTCGTCTACGGTGGTCATGCTACGGGGGCAGTATCTTCCAATTTTTCGATCCAGGACCAAACTTTTAAACCTTCTTAAAAAAGAACTTGGAACTAAAACCGTCGAGTAATACCGCCATTGAACAGCTATTAAACAAACTCAAGCTACGGTTTACACCCGACTTGTCCTGTAAAGCGGAAGGTACGATATAAACTGAGTAAGAACAAAGTTCTGAAGTAATTAGTAACGGGACAGACTCCGACCGTTTGAGGGAAGTGTAGGGTTGCCACAGTGAAAAAATATTTAAAAGAAATAAATGATCTGTTAGTCTGGCTATTTTACACCTTGCCTTTTTTTTAGGATGGGAAATCATCAAATGACCCCTCCCGCTCTGGGAGGAGTGGAAGGGAGTGTCAGACTTGTACTAATTAAAACCAGGGCCGCGGTATCTCTTTCGAACAGTCCCGCAGTCTCGGCAGGGCTGCGGCCTTCATGGTTGCTGTCTATTCCTTGCCTTTAGTTACAGGTTATTGTGTGCGAACAAAGCGCTATGCTTCCACATTTATTGTGCGAATCGCCAGTCTGTGGAATTCTTTGTTCCCTGATCATTATAATCTGGGTCTATTCAAAGTTCGAGTGAATCGGTTTCTTCTAGGCGCGCGAGCTCCACCCTAGGCCGCGTCATCGCTTCATATCAGGCGGGTTGCGGCCAAACGCAAGCCTAAGAAAATAATGAAGAAATACACGTTTTGTCCGCAGTTTTGCTCCCGTTATGGTCGTTCATCCCACGGATTTTAAATATAGCCTTATGACACTCTGGGATAATGTCGCTTTCCGTTAGTAAGAGAATTTTCCAAATCGGATCAGCAGTTCCGAAGATTCATCATCATCATTCACAGCCCGAACTCACCCACTGCTGGGTATAGGCCTCTCTTTTCTCGTGCCAATCCCCACGGTCCTGTGCCAGCCTCATCCAGGTTTTTCCCCCGATGGCAACTATGTCGTCTGCCCATCTCGCTGCCGGACGACCCACGTTTCTTTTGCCAGTTCTTGGACGCCATTCGGTGACAGCCTTAGATTACTACATCCAAAATTACAAACTATGAAAAAATACCTTTTAATATTATAACATTAGAATAGAAAACAGTTACTTTACTGCTAGACGACGCACAGGGAATCTAATGTAAACAAAAACATTGACAATCAATCACTTTTAGAACTGGTACAAACGTCGAAAGAAAAACAAAGATAAAATACGGACCACCAATGTAAAATCTAATCTCAATATTTTTTGCGTCCCATTTCGCAATTTCTCAAGTGGCAACCATGGAGAACACGTGCAGTATGATAAATGACGGTTAGAAACTAGAAAATACATTTCCCGCGTTTTATTTTGTACTCTATACTCTGTGGTTCGCTAGTGAGGGGAGCGGGTCAATGATTTGCATAAAATCGACTAATTATGAAAACCGAAAACGATCACACATAATTAGAGTAGTGTCCATTCCTAGGTCGGGCTAAGTGTTATTAGGATTTTCATCAGGAATTTCTCAGTAGCTGCCACGGAGCTTGGATTTGCGCCCGGTTGTTGGCAATAGGCTCGCCCTATTACATGGGACTTAAACATAACTGGCGAAATGCGGGTGTACTATTAAGTACACCTCTGCCTAAGCCTTCGGGGATTAAAGGCGTGATGTCATGCCATAATAATGCACAATCAGCCGATTTGATCTAATATGCTAGTGAACAATTCCTGACGACCAAAACCCAATAACACTGCCCTACCAGGGAATCCAATCCAGGACCTCATGCTTAGCAGTCGCGATTGTGACCACAAAACTAACGAGGCAATCGAAAATCAACTAATATAATGAAAACCGAAAACCATTACTGTTTGATAAACGTTGTGTTTGTTAATCAGTGGCTTGGGATTAATTTTGATGAGTATTTACGTGTATAATAGGTTATTAGTGGTTGTCGGGATCAACTATTTGAAAGCCTAGATTAGTATTGATTTGTGACTGCCTTTAGTCGTTGTAACCGCGTTCGCTGAGCGTCCTAGGGTATTCCTCAAAGCGCAACTAAATAATGGTTGCGCTTCGAAAATCATTATTATTATTTTTTTAATCATGGTTGCGCTTTTAGGAATAATTTAGTTGCGCTTAGTTGGTTGCGCTTTGAGGAATAATTTAGTTGCGCTTAGTTTGTTGCGCTTAAAAATAGTTGAGTTTCGAGGAATAATTTAGTTGCGCTTAGTTGGTTGCAATTAAAAATAGTTGCGCTTTGAGGAATACCCTGCGTCCTGGGTTCGTTGCTTAGATTTTTTATCCGTATTTTTTTACCATCATTGTCTTGCACTTATTCCAAATTATTTGGGGTCTGCACAGCATGTCTTCTTCTTCCATACTTATCTGTCACTCCCTTTTTAGCCATATCACTATCTACTTAGTCTTTTTTCAAAAAATTTTTGGGTTCGGCTCCCAGTCTAACCGGATGCAGCTGAGCAGCAGTATTATACATGGAGAGACTGCCTATCTGACCTGCACAACCCAGTTCGTACTGGGTAAGACTGGTTGTCAGACTTTCGGGCCACTGACTACCTGTAACAACTATTAAAGAACTACAAATGACAGCCGGGGACCAACAGCTTAACGTGGTTACCGAGACACGAATTAAACTCTGCATGTAATAGACGGTCGCCCATCCTCGGCCCGACCTAGGCAAGTGCTGCTTAACCTGAAGATCGACCCGAGCGGCTGTTATTTAACTACGAGCTCCTCATAAAACAACATGACATTTTAAAATGTCCTTTTACCTTACCTCAGGGTGTATGACGCATGACAAAAGGACAAGCACAATGACCAACCCCTTTTTGCCCTGACGTAACTAGTATAACACAAAAACCTTTGTTTCTACATATCCCCTTTAGTTTAAAGGACATTAGTCATGTCATATCGTGTGTACCCAGAAATTTTAAGTACCAGACAGATATCATAACGGTACGCTTTTTTTTTATTTAAATGTTTTGACACAATTTATTCGACTTTGTAGGTCAAAAATTAAAACTGTTTTATGTGTTATGTGATAGGGTACGCAAGGCGGCCAATCATGCTATGCAAAACCAAATTAAGCTGATCTCATGGTACGGGAAGCTCATACAAATCGAAGTCAGGTTATACTGGTGTAACTTGATGTGCGGCCGTGTGTACAAGCTCATTACCATCAACCGGGTATAAATTCAAGAATCTGGCCTGATACTGAGAAAATCCCAAAAACACTTTGTCCAATCTGGGAATCGAACCCAAGGCCTAATGCTCAGCAACAGCACTTGCGACCACTACACCAACGATGCAGTGTTATTTTCTGTAAATTAAATACTAAAAACAACATAACATCACGCCTGTAATCCCCGAAGGTGGAGGTGTACCTAAAAATACATACACGCACATTTCTCCAGTTATGTTTAAGTCCCATGTAATAGAGGGCAAGCCTATTGCCATCAACCGGGCACTGCTGGTACTGAGAAATTCCTGATGGAAAAACCCAATAACACTGCCGGAGCCGGTAATCGAACCCAGGACCTCATGTACAGCAGTCGCGCTTGCGACTACTACACCAACGAGGCAGATTTTCTGTTAACACTAAAAACAATGCCTTAAAGATCTTCTTTCTGACATTCCACGTCCACCACACAGCAAAGCAGCAAGTATCTAATTCCATTCACAACTGCCAGCTAATTGTGAAACAAAGGAGAACTTTCATAAAAGAAAAAAGCGTTGTAATAGAAAAGAAAAAAGGTAGTAATTAAGTTAATTGAGGCAGTGTCAGGAATTTAGGACGTTTACGCAGTGAGCGACTTTTTTGTTCCGCGGTTTTGTTGTCGGCAACTTTATGATGAACTAACTGTTGCCCGCGACCTTCTTCCGCGAGTAATTTTATAGCGTATATCCTTCCTCGATAAATGGGCTATCCAACCCTATAAGAATTTTTCAAATCGAACTATTAGTTCCTGAGATTAGCACGTTCAACCAAACAAACAAATTCTTTAGCTTTATAATATTAGTATAGATTTAGTTGTTATTATTAAATAGAAAGAATAAAAAAAAAACGTTTTATTTGCCCGATCTTCTTAGCGTATTGATAGCAAAAAGTTCAAGCACTCAGCCACGCGAACACCCTATTACTGATGCAGTAAATAGATCATCAAGTGCGCAGGTGAAAGATGGCGCGGTGGGCCATTGTCTATGGGGAGACGCCGCATACGCACTTGAAGTCTGATCGGTGCAAGCTGCCCATAACCTCGAAAGCATATTGTTACGTCAATTGCTTTACGAGAACATTCTAGATTACCTGCGAGTCTCGAATGTTCCTGTAAGAACCTGTCTATAAGATTATAGTCTAGAATGTTCCACTATAGAACTGTCTAGAAGATTCGAGAAAGTTCCAAGCCGTTGATCCCGGCTGTCATTTGTAGATCTTTGACAATCGTTACGAGTAGCTCGAAAGTCTGACAGCCAGTCTTAACCAAAGGGTATCGTATTACCCAGTAACTAATTGGTCGAAGTCAGATAGGCAGACCCTCTATGTAAAATACTAGTATTCAGCTGCATTCGGTTAGACGGAAGCCGACCCCAACATTGGTACAAGGTTAGGTCGATGATGACTGTACAGTCGCCAGCACATCAAGTTACCACAAGCTGTCAAATTTCTCCAAATTACTTCAAACCATAAAATGTTGAATGTTAAGTTCAAAATCGAATGAGAAAATTTGACAGTTTGTGGTAACTTTAAAGCAACTTTTGTAGCTCAGTGTAAAAGTGATTTATTGTGAAGGTATTTATTTCGCTCAGTTTATTTGCTAATTTGAATTCAGGTAGGATCAAAAGTTTCCAGCTTTTCACTCGCCTTTTTACACGGTCGGGTATTTAACCTTATTTTTCTAAACTGAATAGAATTTCTGTAGAATTAATTAGAATGTTCGAACTTCAAGTATCATCGTTTGAGTTCATTTCTTCAAAAGCAGCGGACGGTGTAAAAAGGTTTTAATAAAAATTGAGACCTCATTGGTTTCAATTAATTTCTTCTATAGTAAGTAAAGCTCCTTGTAAATGCTTCATCAGGTAAAAGCTTTGAACCATTTCTACAGTTCTTTGATCTCTGACATAAGCCTTATGGCAACGAAAAAGGAGGTCACTGTTCTGTAAAATTAAGTTCAATACCAATGAATGGACAGCAGAACCATTCTTGTATTGAGTCCAACCCCGTTTCATGTCACACATGTGCCATCCCACCATACATATTGCAAGTGGAGTAGTGGACCCTCCAGGTGGGTTCCCGGCATCGCAAGTGCGACTTGATTCTTGATTCTCTTGATTGAACTCGGCACTGAAGGTGTCATGTGCTGATGATATAACGGTGTTTAAGTCCCATGTAATAGGAAACCTGCCTCGTTGGTCTAGTGATGCGCAAGCGCGACTGCTGAGCATGAGGTCCTGGGTTCGATGCCAAGGTCGATAAAAGTGTTATTGGATTTTTCCATCAGCAATTTCTCAGTAGCAGCAACGGAGTCGGAATTTGTACCCGGTTGGATAGCAATAGGCTTGCCCCCTATTACATGGGACTTAAACATAACTGGCGAAATTTGGGAGTACTATTAGATACGTCGATTTTATGTAATAAGAAACCCTCTTCCTATTACATAGGGCTCCGGAATACCACTCAAAGTGAGAGGAAGCCTTCGCTGTCCGTCCATCTGTCTGTCAGCGGACTGTATCTCATCATCCGTAATAGGTAGACAGTTGAAATTTTCACAGAATGTGTATTTCTGTTGCCACTGTAACATCAAATAATAAAAATAAATTAAATATTAAAGAATGCTCCCCTAGCTATACAACGATGGTACGGAACCATTCACGCGCGAGTCCAACTCGCACTTGACCGGTTTCTTCAGCCCCACTAGACCAACGAAGCAGTCATAATTTTCTCGTCTAAAAATATCCTACATTATATAATTAGTACTTAAAGTAAGAAATTAATTGATATATTTGCCAAGCTTTAAGTTAAATTAATATTTACAGAGTAGAAGTCGCAATTAACTTGTTATTACGATCCCAATTAAATCAGTCTGTTTTATTTACTTGCTCTGTGGTAGTAATTAATTTATTTTAATTAATATTCTGGTTTTAATTGGTGCTTCGTTTTTTATTAGTTTTCATCAGCCTGCTAGTGGTTGGAGAAACCACTTAGAGCTGCCTTCACGACAGTTAGATGTTATCCATGGTATTAATTTGAAGTCCTAAGTTTTTGAATAGAACAACTGCATTTTTTATACCAATTTTAAAAGTTTACTCGAATTTTATTTGAATTCAGTATAGATATTACGGCTTATAGCCGAAGTGTGGCTACACATAGTTTTAGCCGGGTACAACTAGGTGCAGCCGGTTAAACTTAGATGTATCCTACTTATCTTCGCTTAGAACATGCATAGAACGCCGCACCGCTCGTTACGCTCGCTCGGCTCGCGCGTGTTTGTTCACAGTTTTTCATTTGGTCGGTGTCTTAGCAATAAAAAGGATACACAACTGTTACCGGCCGCACCTAGGTCTAGCCGGCTAGAACTACGTGTAGCCGCACTTCGGCTATTAGCCGTAACAAATACATTATTTACAAACTACAAATAGATCTAAAAAAATTATAAAAATAAGTACAAGTATCAAAATGGGAAAAGAATAACAGGGGGTCAAAAATTTCATCCACATCGCTGGCAATAGGAAAAGTGCCCAGAAGACTGGCAGCATTGCCACGTTGAATAGCAATGCTGATTCTTTGGCAAAAAAAAGGCCAACTCTCTGGTCACGTGAAGAGTCGACCGTCAGTGGAAACTCGGATCCCATGACTCTAGTATTACAACCCCAAACGGCTCAAACACATTACTACCAATTAAGTTATTGTATTAGGTGCCCCACCGCAGTCCACCGTGCTAGAAAGATGGGATGGCACAAGGATGTCATCTTCTTGTCCTTATCCCAATTCCAAGTCAGCTGCCATACTTCTTAGATAATGAAGCTCTCTCTTGCCATATCATCTTTCAGTTGTCTCTTCTCTCTTATATTTAACGTGAAACATATTCTGTTACGCGCTGATACTGTTAAGAGGTGCTTACACGTGTTCGGTTCGGTATGATTTGGGACAGTCTGGCAGTAAGATCGGATATAATGTTATGAAATCAGGTATCACTGTGAGGATATCCTTGAAGGTTTAATCATCATCATCATCATTTCAGCCGAAAGATGTCCACTGCTGGACATAGGCCTCCCCCAAGTGTCGCCACATTGACCGGTCCCGTGCGACTCGCATCCAGCGGATCCCTGCAACCTTCACCAGGTCATCGGTCCACCTAGTGGGAGGCCTTCCAACGCAGCGTCTTCCGGTTCGCGGTCGCCACTCCAGAACTTTTCGGCCCCATCGGCCATCCGTTCTGCGAGCAATGTGCCCTGCCCACTGCTACTTCAGTTTGGCTATTCTTCGGGCTACGTCGGTTACCTTGGTTCTCTTGCGGATGTCCTCATTTCTGATTTGATCACGCAAGGAAACTCCGAGCATAGCCCGCTCCATTGCCCTTTGGGTGACTTTAAGCCTTCTGATAAGGCCCATTGTGAGCGACCACGTTTCGGTCCCGTATGGAATCAGGAGGACGGTTTAATATTAAGCAAGAACTCATATTTGCGGATAAACAAACTAAATATTTTTGCGTAAGTTTTAATGGACATCTATACAAAGGTATTGACTTGTAAAGGTACCGACTTTAAGTACCTATCGCAATAATTTAGATACCTACTGCCAATTTATTATTATCAATGAGCTCAAGACGACGCTGGAGGCGCGCGCTGCGTGGTGACCACGTTTTTGAGCCGACAACTAGGTAACAGAACAAGCTTATAACTT
Source organism: Noctua fimbriata (assembly GCA_905163415.1). NCBI lineage: Eukaryota > Metazoa > Arthropoda > Insecta > Lepidoptera > Noctuidae > Noctua > Noctua fimbriata. The sequence continues at coordinate 9,333,896 of LR990951.1, forward strand.
TGTGATTTTTCATGATACAGTTTTGAAATTTTGTACATAGATTCTTTACATAAAAATACTAGGCACGTGTATCAGGCTTCGCATATACTAAAACTAATGTTGTATAGCAAAGTTGAGGACTACTTCTATAGTTTTACATGATTCCATAACATTTTCTCGATGGAAAGACACCTCAAAGTTTGGGTGTATTGTACGACATATCTACTGAATTAAATATTTCCGCTACAAGCATGTAGTCCTCCTAATGCATGACACATAATATCTTCTTCCAACTCTAAACAAGATAACAACTCCGCCAGCACTCACAACAGCCCCCAGTGCTCCCGCACACACAAGAAATGACGTCACAACGAATTAATTACTCTTCAAACGTTAATTAAGAGCAACTGAATAGCGGCAGCACTCGACGAGGCGCCAGCCTTTTATAAAAGCAACATAACGTCATGCATGTAATCCCCGTAGGATGAGCAGAGGTGGAATTAGTAGTACACGCACATTTCGCCAGTTATATTTAAGTTCCATGTCATAAGCACGAAAGCCTGACAACTAGTACAAGGGGTATCGTATTACCCAGTACTAACTGGATTCTGGAGGTCAGATAGGCAGTCGCTCCATGTACAATACTGGTATTCAGCTGCATCCGGTTAGACTAGAAGCCGACCTCAACGTAGTTGGGAAAAGGCTAGGCAGATGATGATGTAATAGAAGGCCAGCCCGTTGCCATCAACCGGGATCAACTCTAGGCTGCTACTTAGAAATTCCTGATAGAAAAACTCAATAACACTTTGGCCGACCTGCTGAGCAGTTCAACGATCCAGGATTAATTACTCTACAAACATTAATTAAGAGCAACTGAATGGCAGTACTCGACGAGGCGCCATCTTGTTTTTATAAAAATCGACTAAAAAATAAAACAGGAACCGACGTCGTCGCGTTTGTTAGTCGATTTAAAAATTATAAAACGGGCATGGGTGAGTCGGACTCGTAAAGGAAGGGTTCCGCAACACCGTACAATATTTGTTAATTGTTTTAGTTAGGAGCGGCCATAGTAATTAGTAATAAAATGACCAATAATAGAGAAGTAAGGAAAAAGAAGACGTGCTGCGCCGACCCCAAATAAATAAATTGGAAAAAAGGCAGGAGAATGATGATGTAGTGAATGAGTAATAAAAAGTGTCTACCTATTACAGTTCAAAAGATACAGCTGCCCCCGTAGCATGACCACCGTACACAAGGATTTGTTTGACGGAAGAATCGACACAATGACAGATTTCTTTGCACTATCTGTCATTTTGTCGTTTCTTCCGTCAAAGAAATCCTTGTCTACGGTGTTCATGCTACGGGGGCTCTATGACAGACAGACAGAGGAGCCTTACTTAGTAATAAGAGGACCTTTGGTGCGGAACCCTAAAAAGTGAAATTTGAATAGAGTTGACAGGGTTAAAAATAATGAGGAGAGGTGTGAATTGTATTCAGTGTGGCTGGGTTCAGTTGATAAGACGAGCTTAGTCCTCTATGGCTGTGTTATTTATTTAAAAAGGGGGAAAGAATCCTTCACTGCAGTCAACTGTTTTGAGAGATTGTGAAAGCCCATTCATCTATTCAATGAGCAGTATTGAACTGAGGATTCCGTGTGAAGGATGAAAAGGCTAGCAAGGATGTGACTGCTGATATGACGAGTAATAGAGAGGTGTGGAAGAAGACATGCTGCACCGGCCCCAAATGAATTGCTATAATGGCAAAAGAATGATGATGATGATCTGCTTATCTTTGAAAATGGCAGCGAAAATGGATTCACAGGCTTTGACCCCAAAGAGACTGTATAAAGCCGGGGAATAAACTTGCCAAAAACACGGTTCTCTTATGTAACATACATACATTGGAGTATAAAATGATGGATTACCAAAGTGGATACCTGCAAATATTTATTCACTTGTCAGAAAACCTTCGTTCATGTTTTACGGCCCCCATGGGAACCGGAACTGACCTATTTTCCGCATTACCTATTCTCCCGAACGCAGCCATACATAACTCTTGCTAGTTAATTAATTTCAATACTAAAAACACAATACACACCCACCATTTGTTAAAACACACAACACGCAATAAATCGTTGAATATTTATTACTGGCAACACCGCTAGCGGCCATTTTGGACGCATCTGTCAATGACACGCGGGAAACTTAGGGCTCCTTTTTTAAAATTCCTTCCTGTTCGTTGAGGCGGCGTCGTCAGCTGTGCGGATGTGAGAGGCTGAGAATTTTGAAGAAAAATAGAAGTGTTTTAATCTTTGCTGGAACTGGATGATCTGATATTGGATTTTCTGTCTTTATCGGAGCTTCTGAAGTTTAAAATGGAACCGTGAAGTATGTAAGGATCGTAGCAGGTGGCGTTCTGTAGTTTTTGCCTAACTCCGTTTGAAAAGAAACGTAAGTTTATGTTTGTATGTAAAAATGGAACCTATGTAATATTCAGCGACAAGCTTTCTTTGTCAAAACTCGAAGAAATCTCAGAATTTATTATGACATTGACACCTGTCAATGTCATTGATGCGCTGTCAAAAAACAAAAGTTCTGCGTTTAATTACGACGAATTATGGAGACAATATAAACTATTTGATTTATGAAATACAGCCTGTTCGACTTCTTGAACTCATTAACATTAATTGATACTTTCTTAATCAAAGTTACTGATATTAGATCCCTATCTGATGAAACTGAGCCTATTTCCAATTAAATGCAATTTATTATATTAGACTCTCATCTTTCTTCAGGAAAGCACTCAAGGAACCTTCTTAATTTCCGTTAATATGGCTTATCCCAAATGAAATGTAACGCATTAGGGTATGAATAAGTTATAGAGACTCTCTGTAAATCCTACTGCGCACGATACGACAAAGTTGTTTTACGGTAACAACATTGGTTGCTGTGGATTTAAAGATAAAGATATTTTATTGGTTAAAAACATGCGTTTACACACAAATTGAGCATGCAAGTTCTTAGTGAAGTAGGGTAGGGTAGGTCCGTATATGTTTTTCGTGGTGAGGCATACAAATTTGTTTTTTTTTTTACAATTATACAGATTAGAACATTTCTATTTTAGCCATTGTCTTTCTGGGTACATTCATAATAACTAATCAATCAATCATTTTATTTTCAGGCAACTGAGGCCTATAGATAAAAATACACAAAATAATCTTATAAAATAATAAACTAATACATATAAAAAACCTTATTTAACTAAAACTAGACAAGAATCGTTGACAGCGTGGTGTCGCGTAACCGTCCTCGGAATCGTCGGTATACGACACCTTTCGGCCAAAAGTCCTCTTTCAAGAAGGTCTGCAGATGATGAATTGTAGCTCGAACCACGAACGACTTGAAGTTGATGTTGTGGCGCGATTCCAACCTTTCGACCCTCAGAGTCCAGTTGGTTTTCACTCTTAAATACTCCACGACTTCCTCAACCAACAACAACAACTAATGTTTTTTTTTAATTATTTTCTTTGAATTACATAATAAAAATAAAGCTTTGAATGATCTAACCAAAGTGTAAAGACGAAATGTGGGTGACTACAAGCCTTCGGGGATCACAAGGCGCGATATTATGTGTACCAATATGGATAGCGCTCTATACCACCTCAATACCCTCACTCCGATACTATCGATTGTCAATTACTTCATAGGGAGATCGCTCCCCCCATACCAAGTTAATTAGCACGATACGTAAAATCATGTTAATTTATTAATTAGCATTTTAATGAGAATGTTTCGGATGTTGACAAGCTTTCTGTGGTCTGTATGATGGTTATAATATTGTATGTGTCGCTTTTTCTCGTAACATGTTTTGGTATGAATTTGTGTTTAAAAAAAAAAAATGTCGAGACTGTTTTTTTTTTTTCGAAAAGTGCAAGGTTTAGTAAATGTAGTTATTACTGTAAATGGATTTACAAGAATACTTTACACGCTGGCCCCCTTTTCCAGAGGACATTTTTTTTCTGATTGATTATTTTGTACGAATGATAGAACTTCTTTAGAAAACATGAAAGCTTCCTTATGATTTTAAGTAGTACACCTTTTATTTTATTACTGAAACACGTTCGTTATTTTTCCTCAAATGACGAGTGTGTATAGCTAAATTTCTTCCCAACTACGACGGAACCCAAACAGAGGGTAACGTTTTTTTTTTTATTTTTACATCGATTGTGATAACATTTGACTATAGAGATCGTATATCGTCGGGGATAGTACAAATCCGAGAATCTACCATAAGTAAAGTGCGCGTATCTGCACTACGTGTAGGTTTACAGGGGAAGGTTATAAGTTTATATTTATTTTAAATTCAACGATTTTTGACCTCATTTTTACATGAATAGTAACAATTCATGTGTTCTATGTATTGTTAATAGTAGAAATCTATTAAAGTCATTAATTTAGTCGCTACGACAATGCGTAATTGAAATTGGCTACATTTGTCAGTTACGCGGAATTATCCAATGCTAGTTCATCATAACTCCTTCCCTTATCAATTTTTTTTTCTTACTAGGTACGACGCTCGCAAAATAGAAAAACCCAATCATCACACTTTGCAAATCGAACCCAAGTGGTCAGGTTCAACAGCAGCGCTTGCGACCACTACACCAGGGTAGCAGAGCTTAATATTTATTTAATATCTGACATTTTATCATTAAAAATGAATCTATCGTCCTTAATTACGAATAAGGGATCCTCTCCGAAGTATTAAAGATCCATAAATTAAGGAAAAGCTACGTTTTCCCGCCAAATGGAGATTAAAAGACAAAAGAGTTTTTCTTTTTGAGGTTATCTCTTATTTTAATTAATTGTTTTTAGGGGGAAGGTTGAAGGGAATGCGATACTTTCTGACTTGAAATGTCGAGTTGAATTTACTGTCTTATTTGTGTTTTATTGTAATACTAGCTGTTGCCTGCGGCCTTCGTTCGCGTCAAAATTTTAAGATATTACTTCAATTTTTTAATCGTATTTTGAAAACAATTTCAAGTTTTATAATTTTTTTGCACTAAACCCTAATCGTTTTTCTAAAATAAAAGTAGCTTCTCAAGTTGCTCCTTAGAACATTAACTATCTGCTAGTAAAAGTCGTATCAAAATCGGGCCAGCCTTTTGGAGATTAGTCGGAACTAACAGACAGACAAAAAATAAAAAAAATCTGACAAATTGATATTCTCCTTTTGGAAGTCGGTTAAATATTATTTTTTTTGTACTGAGTACCGTATTATATAGCTGAAAATTTGAAATTACAAACAGACAAATCAATTTTATGTATGTGTATAGATTGCTTACGTTTGCGTGTCTAGAAGATATTTTCGGTTTGTGAAGACTCCTTTCGTTTGTTCTTGTAAAAAACCCATAATTCGAAGATATGTGCCAGTGAACAGCCCGCACTGGGCCGGCGCGCCGTGGTAGATTACAGCCTACTCCCTCTCATAGAGAGGAGGCCTGTGTCCCAGCAGTGGGAACCCCACAGGCTGATTACGCCGTAATCCAACACGCCGTCGTACTGCGTGTTGGTGCATACCACCATGTTTTCGAATTTTTAGTTCTAGGACGTGCCACTTCCTTCAAAACGATCCTCCACCGTTTTGAGAGCAGTGGTGATGTAAAATAATGTTTCCGACCAAACTTGTGCTTACGTCAGCGATCGGGTAAGAAATGGGTTACTTAGATGCTATTAGGCGATAAGCTGGCAACACTATGACTGTTAGACATGCAACCCTAGCATTACTGAACCGAACTACTAATCGATTATGGGACACCACTACGATTTCTGGCACAAAAAAAAAACAAGTCATTCCAAATTTGAAAAACAAAAAAAGAAAATGACACGTTTATTTAAAGAGTACAGTCAGACGCATGGACATGTAACAATTTAGACTTTGACAGCGCTATTATTTTGTAGCAGTGGGAAATAGCGATTTTCATACTTTAAGCGTTAAACTACTGATTTATGGTTGATCTTACAATTCTTATTTTGATAGCATAGAAATGGCATAGTCCCTAAAAAGTGTGTGTAATTGAACTAGACGTACATAACATCACGCTTCTTTCCGGTTATTTATACAATAGTACATTCAATTTCGCCAGTAATATTTAAGTCCCATGTATAGGGGACGACCCTATTGCCATTCATCAACCGGGCACAAATCCAGACTCCAGACAATCGTTGAATCGTCCATAGCTCAGCATTAGCGCCAACAAGGCAGTATACTTCTGATCTCCGATTAAAACGCTAGGAAGTAGTAAAAGGTAACTGACACATGTCATTTTTGACAATAAAGAAAGAAGCACTTTTTAGTGCTTCTTTCTTTATTGTATGGTTAGTGCCTAACCTGGTCTCAGAGTTTTTATGCCGCCCATGGATCTCTGACTTGGCTTAACATGGCGCAAAGAAATATCTCTCAGGCATGTTGGTTTGCTCAGCTGTGCTGATTTTGCGTAACGTATACTCAATTTTAGTGTACACCAAAAACATAAAAATCATTCACCACACATAAACTAGGCCGGGTCGTCACTCACGGCTGACCTACGCTTTGCCCATTGTTATCCAACAATAGTACTAACAGTGTGAATCAAGCCTTTTAATTCACTAGCAGCCATTGTAGCCCGGATATGTTATACTGTAATAGATTACTACATAATATACTTCATATATGCCAACACAAAAACAAGTTTACCCCATTGTGATAAAGTTTGAAATCGTTCGAATGTGTTTATGGCTGAAAACAGGCCGTATGTGGTTGTATAGTAGCTTTCTCACGTCAACATGTCTATAGCAGTCTACTATTGGATAGTTATAAAAAATTGATTGCTTTGCAAATTTACTATCAAGACACTTTAATACTTTATAAGACGTATAAAATTATTGCCATTTCGGTCTGTCATTTAACGCCGAAAAATTTAATTAGTGTGTCAATCTTCATAATTACTTTTTCTTCTAACTGTACATTAGGTTTTTAATTCTGTTAAAAGTATTTTCTTTCAAGTACTTCACAATTCCATGTAATTGGGACGAATTTGAAAGAAAATACGTTTATTTCTCTATCAATACCCAATTTTTTCTCAATTATTTTTCGTTTCGTTGACTAAAATATTTTATTCCTTGTATTAATCCAATTATTTCGTAGACGTTGCCATAGTAACGGAGCTAGGGTTACCATTTCAAAATTTTAATAGTCCTGACAAAAAGGTGGGACAGGTCTTTATTTTTTCGGTATTCATTGATTTTGTTCATTTTAAAAATAAATGTCTTTTACATACTCACGTTTACATACATATCTCCCATGGGAATAGGCAGACACTACCTGTTTACGATCCTTATATACTACTTTTACCGCGTTCACTTTTATACATCCCCTTATTTCGATAAGTCCGGAAAAAGACTAGCCATTACTATGTCCGGCCGGACTAAGGATGGATATGTCCGGTCAAATCCGGGTGGTAACCCTAATCAGAGCTAACGGACGACTAAACGCTCAACGACTTTCACAAGTTCACAACAGTTGATATTTCGTGCTTGACAAATTCGCATAAATTGCTAATTAACTAGATTTAAATTAATTTATTGGTATTGGCCAATGAATTTCATAATTTCAAGGACATTTTCTTGAGATGTGTCAAAAGATTGATCGGGGTCTATTTTGAAAAGTATATATGTATAAAAGTATATAGGAATACCAAGAAAAAATGTTGCCAACTTTCTGTTTCCAATTTTTTTTACCTATGTTGACCGAATTTTGGGCAAAGGTCTCCCCATTTTCTTTTTCTGTTCCTATTACTGGCTTTATAATTTCAGTAAAACAATGACTTTCATTCAACTTTCGTTCAAAGAACAAACTTTTCCTATTTCTATGGGCCCAGAACGCCAGCCTCAATTTTAATTGCTAAGCCCACAAATAAAACAATTAGTAGCCGTATTGCACCTCATTTTATTTGTAGAAATAGATTTCACAATAATAAAAAAATAGGACTTACGCCACGAGCCTTTGCCTCAGCCGCCATATTGTTTGCGCGGGAAACTAACGGTGTTCTCCGTTAGCGTAGGTTAAAGACCTCGCCCGCCAATTTGTATTTGCATCTTTCATAACTTCTAAAACAATCTGTACAGGGTTCAATTTTGACTGTTGTAACAACTTTAATTTTGTTAACCTTTTGTTTGCGAAATACGCTTTGTAAGTTTGTAGGTTATGCTTAAAAAATGTGTTCTGAATACTGTTTTGTGATAATGTGAAGTTTTTTTATGAGAATTTAATTAGGTTGTGTATTTTTTTTTTACTTTTTATTATATTTTGCTTTGTGAAGCTGAAATGTTCACAAAATCGACCGCAGTAGAACGTAACTTGATAAAAAAAAACTGTAATCGTTGACATTGTGCATTGAAATCAGCTTGAAACGACGAAATCTTTAGCTTTTAACATAATTGAATTGGTTTTTGATCTTTGAGTGAATCGTCAGTCGTGAGCCTTAATTGAATCATGTATTTTTTGCGATTTCCGTACGTGACAGCGTAAATTCGCCATCCAAAGGCAATTTCACGGATAAAAAATATTTTACACCATCTTTTATTAGAGTTAAACGGTTCACAGGACTTTTTCTTTTTGTATTCTCGATTAAAATGTCAATAGAATTGTTCTTTTCGAATAAAATACGCCTGCAGTCATTGCAAAATGTATTTGAGCTTTAAAACAGCGAAAATAACAGATAATCCTCAGCATACTTTTTCTACTTAAGTGTCAAAAATGAACACCACAGAATAAAATGAAACAACACGACAACAAGCAAAAAAATCTGCCGTCAGTGCTACCATTACAAAATAAGAACACTTCTAGCAATTAGCACAATTGTCACCATTTTGAAAAAAAAAAACGAAAAAAACGTAACCAACATAGCAATACTTTCATCAGTTACCTCTCTCATTGGGTGAGTATTTAAAAAGTTTACCAAACGGCGCGCACGCAGATTGGAAATTCGAGAGATAATTAAAATAACTGTTGTGCGACCTTCTGAGTTTTTGTTTCTGGCAATGACTTCTCATTTAGGTGAGCGGCGAATGAATCATTTGTAAAGACGACCTTGTGGGTGTTGCCATACTGTAAAATGTAACGGGGGTTGTTAGTTTGAATTTTAAAAAGGTTAAGTCATAGGTAGGTGTTTTATAATATTTTTGATATACTTTTGGTTTTCTTGTCATGTTTGTATCATCCGATTCAAACTGTTTTGTGTTTCTGTTATGCCAAACACTCAAAACAAAAATTGAATTTGTAGTGGCACTATCTGTGCCACTCATACATGTGTGGCAGATTCTTTCTCAACCCGTTGCCAACATAGCGGAGAGTAGACATGCAGGATTTGGCCAATCACAGGTGAGACGAGAGACGCGTTGTGGATTTCAAGCAATGCGATTGGCCGATTTCCAACACGTCTCCTCCATTCCGATGGTATCCGCTTTGATTAAAATCCGTCCTTAGAAAGAGGCTTTCACTGAGAAATGAGTGACAAAAAAAAGTGATAGAAATATTGCTTTTTTTGCCTGGCGCCGTAAGTACACGGCAGAAAAAACTTAAGTCGTGCTACTTCATAATTTGCATAAAATAATCCTTCGCCACCTTCCATTATTATTAGAATCTTTAATATTCTGTAATACAAAGGTTTAAGGTAAAAAATACATTGGAAGAGATCCATTAAAAAGCTATTAAGGAAATAATCCGATAACCGATCGCTGGCAGAATAAGCCGATGATAGCCGATGCGCTCCGAACAACGTTTTATTCATGCGTTATTTTTCTGTAAAAGCTATTTGGATTTTAAATGCATTGTTGCGTTGGTCTAGTAGTTAAGAGCACGTCTGCAGAGCTTGGTGCTCTGAGTTCGATTCGATTCCCAGAAGGGTATGGAGTATAATTGTAGTCCCTGCCTAAATTTGAGCCTAGTTGATATCAATAAGCTCTCTTCCAATCACAATGGGTCCTCCTCTGCCTAATTCTTTTAGCAATAAAATATTAAGTGAATACACGGCCTAGATAAATAAACTTGACATAATATGCATATGCCTGTACATTTCTTGGTTGTACAAACAGCCAGATATGGAACCACTATAACGTAGTAATATTTGATACTCGCGGGAATTAAACCCATGACCCACTGCTAGTAACACAACCAAAGCTTAACTGACCCCTAACTTTGTCTTACACAGATTATAAATGATGAGGTACTAAATAACCCCATTTGTGACGTCACAGTTACAATCCCGACCTACATCTAACAAGTACATCAGTCACAATAAAATAGTCGTGAAGCGAGATTATGATTTAACTTGTACAGTTAACGCTCGTCAGTAGTTACAATAAATTGAGCTACAAAACGTCCTTACTGACAATGAAAGAAAGACAAAGTGTTTATTTGCTAGATAAAGTAACACATTTGAAAAGGAAACCGTTAAAAACTAGTATACAGTTATCATTCATCTGCCCTTGTCCCAATTTATCTGTGGTCAGGCAGGATATTTTTTTCTTCCCTACGTCTTAATCTCAGTAGTCAATCCCTTTCTAGCCACATCATCTTACATACTGGCCATCCATCATTTCGTTGATCTTCCTCTACTTTTATAGCGATCCACATCCATGCTCAAAACTATCCACATCTCATGCCCATACTATCACAAGTGTCCAGCCTACATAAGATACATTTTGTCGGTGAAGTCCAGAAACCTAAGTAGATTTTTAATTTCCAAAAGGTCTTATATTCAAGACACGTTCATACTGCTACGAAATAAAAGTGCTATCATAAAATTGTTACTTATACGTGCGGTTGATGGTACAGTTAGATTGGTTTTTAATGGGTTATCCTTTGTTAAAGTATGGAATGCGGGATGGTGTTTTTATGGCTTCTCTGATTTTGATTAGTTATTAAATGTCAATTACGTTACCTAGATATCATTGGTGTCTGTTAAATGTCGTGAATGTTAAAGCCATATCAAGGCACGCATATACAAGGTGGTAGGGACACGGATGAAAAATTTCTTTGTGGACCCGTGTACAGAATGATGTACTGATTACGTGGTAACCGTTTTAGCGTCGGTGTTCCTTCCACTCTGTGTAAAATAGGAGTAAAATAACGTAACAAGAAATGTAAACATAAGAATTGTATTCAATTCACATAGTTAAAACTGGTGAAATTTGAAATAAGGTCGTAAAAGAAAAAAATGGACTTCCTCGGCTCGAAAATTGAGATATTTAGTAGTATCTCAATTTTCGTCCCATGTTTCTTTAAAAGTTTAAGAGATATTGCGGTTATTCTGTTACACTTTGTAGAAACGCTATGACCGTGACACAACTTTGCTATCCACGTTCATTTAGTTATACAATAGCCAATCCATGTAGGATAGGTCAATCAAAATACAATATTTTGATTATGCATTCATCATATTTGTATCGAGCTTATCAATAAATAAATATTATCTTATACTAAGGATGGGTACACCCATTATTTATCGTTATCATTTATCTATGTTGTTATCTTTATTATAAAATTATTTCATTGATGCCTCACTTTCTTGTTTTTAAACATGATCCTTACTCCTTACGTCTTATCCACGTTCATACACGTACTGGACATACACGCACGCTGGCGTTGCTTGCGAGTACTACCTGACCTTTCTGAAGAACATCATAGGGTGTTGTGCTTATGCTAATATGTATATGAAGTAAGCTTAATCAGCCTATAATGTTCCCACTGCTGGGACACACGGCCTCCTCTCTGAGAGAGAGTGGGCTATAATCCACCACGCGGGCCCAGTACGGGTTGGTAGATGTCATATAACTTAGAATGTTCGGTTCTAGAGCATGCCGGTTTCCTCACGATGTTTTCCTTCACCGTTTTTGAGAGCAGTGGTGATGAAATAAATTACACAAAGTAATGCGCCTGCCTGGGATCGAACCCACGACTTATTGTTTGAAAGTCGGCGCCGTCACCACTGGGCTACCGCTGCTCTCATATGTCTCTCATATATGAAGTAAAACAGCTCATCATCTACCTAGTCTTTCCCAACTATGTTAGGTCGGCTTCCAGTCTAACAGGATGCAGCTGAATACCAGTATTTTACAAGTAGCGACTGCCTATATGACCTCCACAACCGAAGCCTAAAACAGCTGATCCAACAATATTAAATACCGATTTTCACTGACAATAGTGTCCTTATCTATTGTCGATAGTGTTATCAGCTTATCAGGAGTATTTACTTGTTATCACTGACCCACAGTACTTAATACGTCATGTAATATCATTGGGTGTCCACTTATTACCAATATACAGTACCCGGCCGGTAATATGGCACACTTATTTAGGGCTCGTGACTAGATAATAACATCCACACGGGTCGATCTGCAAGGTTAAGCCACGCTTGCCAAGGTCGATCTGTGGATGGGTGACCATCCATTACATACCGAGTTTCTGCCGTTGGTCCCGGCTGTCATTTGTAGATCTTTGACAGTCGTTACAGGTAGTCAGTGGTCCGACAGTCTGAAAGAGGTGAAGTGTGACGGATCTGGATCTGAAGATGAGATCTTCTCCATCTAGCTGAAGACAATTGAATAATTAAACTAATTTTATTTATTGTTTGTTACAGGTAATTACCAAATACGAAGATGGTGAAAATAAAGAAGGCGGGATACTTTTCACAGACGAGAAAATAAGCCATCGTTCAGGACACATAAAGAACTTTTTGACAGTTTTCAATATGTCATATTAATCCACTGTGTCTAGCTACCTAACAATAAATTCCCATGACTGTACGCTGGACGACCTATCAAGCTTTACAGAACCAGTATAAGCGGATCTCTTAATGTACGGGATACTTATACAAAGCGAGGCCATGTTATACTGGATGTATAGCTTGATGTGTCGCCGTGTGTACATGCCGCATGTTTATCGCAAAAATTTTACTTCGACACGTAAAGTTGGTCTTCGTAGTTTTTATTATTTACTAGCTTTTGCCCTTGGCTTCGCTCGCGTTAATTTAGAATTTTAAAATCAATTCGGATTGTATTCTGCTTGTAATAATGGCGCCATCTATTATCATAAGAACGTTATTATTGTTTTCCTCGGGAACAGTACTATTTTCGGGATGAAAGGTACCCTATGTCCGTTTCTGTACACCTGACAACGTATATGCAAAATTTCAGGATGATCGGTTCAGTGGTTTAGGCTTGAAAAGGTAACAAACAAACTTACTTTCGCATTTATAATATTAGTTAGGAGTTGCAAAAGATTAGGCCGATTTTACATTATATTTTGAAAGGGAGTCGACTGTCTTGATGATGATGTGACTAAAAGAGTGACGAATATAAAAGTTGATTGATTGGGAGAGAGAGGAAGACCAAGGAAACGACGGCTGGATTGTGTGAGGAATGATATGAAAGAAAAAGGAGTAAATGATAGCGGACGGTTGACAGGGGAGAATGGAAGAACAAAACGTGTTGCGCCGACCCAAAGTAACATGAGACAAGGGCAGAAAGATCATTAGCCCGGTTTTCACAACATAACATAACGTCCATAATCCTCGTTTACAGTACACCCACAATGAAAACTTCTCAGTGTTTCTCTGTGAGCTGGAGAGCCGTCCATTGATACTTAAAACAACAAACATTTTTGTTTTCCGTACAATATCCGTGTTGATTCATATCTGACTCCGACTGAACTGCGATCATTTTGCTCCAGTATCTAGGTCAGTTGCAGATTAACGATGATTACTTTGATGGTGACGCATAGGCTATGGTGTAAGCGTGCTTGCTGTACTGGTAGCATGGAATATAATCTTGAGTAAAGACTATCAAGACGTGCTTAGGCTGGGGTCGAGATTGGCCATTCGAGATCTTACCCGGCTATATCGTCGAGAGTTCGATTTCAAATTTGATTGGTGGTGTTTATTTGGTTTTGATTGGTGGTTTGATTGGTTGGTTGTTTTTTTTTTTTTTTTTAATAGTTTTTTTTTTTTTTTTATTGGTTTTTTTTTATTGTTTGTGTTGATCTGTCTAACAATTAACTTCCTTGACTGTGCATGCCGTCGGTCCATCTTAAAAAAAATACTGAGTGCCTTTACAACGTCGTAATACAGGCGGATTTCGCAGTTCCAAGCATTACAACCGACATTTTTCTTTACAGGGAACTTTGCAATAATTTTGCCTCTGGTCGGTCAGTATTTGGGTCAGTCAGAGATAAACGATGATTACGTGATGGTGACGCATGGATCAAGATGTACGAGTACCCATAGTTGTGCAGTGCGGTTGTGCAGGTACTAAGAAATGCGTGATTTCTGCTAAACTGAGTAAATTGTTTGTTTTTGACGTATTGCTAATCTATAATTATAAAGTAAAGTAAGAAACTGATTGGAACTGAAACCGCTGGGTCTGAAGCATGTAATTTTGCACAATTGAAGGAGAAGACATAAAGAGATGAAGACACAAGGGATTTTTGGAAATTCATCCCCTAAGGGGTTAAAACGAGGGTTGAAAGTTTGTATGAAACTTGGTCAATTTTGCGAACGAAGTCGTGGGCAACAGCTAGTGGCAAATAAACGGTCAACAGGTCAAACGCAAACAGTCAGTAACCGAATCTCCTAGGTGAATCAATGTAAGCTGAAAATCGGCTCTTTCTGATAGACGAAATTGCATTATAAGATGCCCAAGAACCAAAAATTCGAAGACATGTGACATGTACTCACGACGGACAATCAAGCTATACAAAACCAGTTTATGTGGATATCTCATTGTATAGGAAATTTAAACAAAGCGAGGCCAAGTTATACTGGAATTGTACACCTTCATGTGCAGCCATGTACCAACAGGCACTGGGCCCGCGTGGTTGATTACATCCCACTCCCTCGTATAGAGAAGAGGCCTTTGTCCCAGTAGTGGGAACTTTATAGGCTGATGTATGATTGTGGTTTTAGTCACCAAAACCTTAAGTATAAGCATCGAGCAATCATTGTGCATTGTTTTTTTTTTCGTTTTATCATCGGTACCTCAGTCTACGGAGTTTCACTCACAGATTTAATCTGACCTTATATGTCTATTCATCTCTTGGTCAGTTTTCCCTTCACACACATTCCTCCTCTGTCCAGTTGTAAGATTGGTTTCTCAATCATGATGACTAACGCGATACTTTCCCATAACACGGTAGTTTCCAAGAATTGGTGTAATTCCAACGAAAGTTCTGACCACTGGCTTACTGACCGATTTCATGTGGATGGTAATTTTGAGAACAATGTACTGATTGTTCTCATATACTTACTCACCTATCATTTATATCTGTCTATGTATTATAAATTGGTACACGTTATACATCGAAGTCATTTTTCGTGTTTGTGTGTGAACTCCTCGTTCTTCTTAAGCAACGGGTTTTGATGCGGTTTCCATATTTAGATGAATATTTCGGAAAGGTTTTTGTATAAGTTCAGTAAGATTGTTATAGCCGTGATATAGTTATATCCCGGAAGATAGTAATATGAAAGTAAAAAGTATTATATTTGATGCAAGAGCGAGCTCGGGACTCGGACAGGTTAGGTTCGAAGGGGATGGTGGTGTCTAGAGAGCGAGCGAAACAAGTTAACTAAGATCCCGCCATCCCCTTCGTGTTAGGTCACTTTAAACCCTGGAGAACTATCGCTTAAACTACCTTACTGCGACATATGCATATAATACATTGATATTTATCTTAAGTAAAGTAAAAAAACTGGTAAAAACCATGAGAAGCAGACAGTTTGCCAGTTTTTGCAGAAAATGCACTTTTACCTTATTGATGTGGACTTGAGAATTAATATCGGTGACAGACAGAATACGAAACAATTTTCTGCTTAGTAATTTTTGAGATAACTGGACCAATACACACATACATAAAACCGCGTCCAATCTCCCACACTGCGATCGCGTCTCCCACGTTGTTAGCCGAAATTCGGTCAGAAGGACTATTATAACATAAAACTAAAAATAATTATATTCGCGAAAACTAAAGCTCCAAACGATTTTGAATCTTCTGCGGAGCAACTATTACTGTCAAGTTGGCCTGCTTTGCTAACTCCAGTAGTTATTTACTTCAAAACTACAAGTACTACAGAAACCGGTAGACCGTTGGTCCGTCAGTGGGACATAGTATTGCAATTCGAGTGCCCTTCGCGAGTGAAAGGCGGCCGGCGTACGCGCATCGTTGCTTAGATCATGGGCTTGTGTCTAGGAATTCTGTTTGGGGGGTAAGCAGACTTGTTTGGTGATTTTGATTATTATTGCTTCATAGCCTTCGTAGGTTTTTAGCTCGTAAGCGCGACTGCTAAACGTGAGATAGTGGGTTTGATTTCTAGGCCGGACATTTTTTTTGTGTTATATTGGAGGGACCTTATTCGAGGATTCAAAAGCTGTGGCTATGCGAATCGAGGACATACATACATAAACTCACGCCTTTTTCCCATGGGGGTAGGCAGAAACCATAGAACGCCACCTGCTACGATCCTTACATACTCCTTTTGCCTCGTCCACGTTCATACATCTGGTCACACACACACCGGTTGCGAGTGCGCGCCTGACCTTTCTGGAGAACCTCACCAAAAATGTCAGTGTATGTCCTTCTAGGGCGTTCCCTCCCGGCGTTGCCACTCACATCGAGGAATTCCCACAAATGAAGTTAGAATACCAGTTATGTTATAAGTGTTATTAATTCTTTCTAAAAAAACTCATTTGCAACCGGCAAACAAAAATTAATAGGAGGAACAAGCTCGCTCTTGTCAAAATTCAGATGTACCGCATACCTCTGCCTACATCTTCGGAATACACGCGTGATGTTTTCTAAATAAAGAACCGTGAAGCACAACTAGTTTCCTACTGCATCCTGTTCATCACTCCCGCGCAATTAGGTTCAGACGCCATCTTAGTTCAAGAATGTTGCCACAAAAAATATATAACCTCACATTATAGGCCGCTGACCTCGTGTTTAGAGGCTAGTTTGAATTCTGTTTAAATTAACTGCATCTAGCCACTGGATGTACAGACAGGGAAATATATTGCTAAGCGAATTAAATAGCTACTAAAACTGGCCCTTAATTTAGTACTAAAATCATCTGCCTAGCCTTTTTTCGACTATGTTGGTATTTTAGATTTATATTTTACATGGAGCGACTGCCTGTCTGACCTCCACAATCCAGTTAGTATTGGGTAATACGATACCTCTTGGTAAGATTGGTTGTCAGTCTTTCGGCATTCTGACTACCCGCACTGCCTTGTTGATCTAGTGGTCGCAGTCGCGACTGCTGAGCATGAGGTCCTGGGTTCGATTCCCGGGTTGGGAAAATTCTTATTGGGTTATTCCACAAGGAATTTCTGTGTAGCTGTCACGGAGTCTGGATTTGTGCCCGGTTGATGGCAATAGGCTCGCCCCCTATTACATGGGACTATTCATAACCGGTGAAATGTGGGAGTACTATGAGGTACTTACAACTCTGCCTATCCTTTCGGGGATTACAGGCGTGATGTTAATGTAACTATCCGCAACGACTGTCAAAGATTTACGAATGACTGACCAAATCAACTGCATAACGATGCTTGCTATACGAAGCAAGTAGGAATTTAGGTATGTACCTAATGGATGGTTACCCATCCACGGAAAAACCTCGGCAAACGTTGCTTAACCTTGGAAATCGACCCACGCGGCTCTACATATACCCTTCCAAATCTTATCTATACTATTATTAATATTATAAAGCTTAAGAGTTTGTTTGTTTGAACCCGCTAATCTCAGGAACTACTGATTCGAGTTGAAAAATTATTTTAGTGTTGGATAGCACATTTATCGAGGAAGGATATATGCTATATAACATCACGCTACAACCAATAAGAGCAGAGCATCAGTGAAAAATGTTGCAAAAACGGAGAAAATTCAATGCGCTGACGAAGTTACACAGGTCAGCTAGTTCCATTATAATTGATAAAAGAACATAAATCTAAACAAATAGAGTACACGTTATGAACTGACCTACTATTAGTATATAATAAGTTAGGTAGTGATTATGTGGTACATTGTTTTGCTTGCCTGCACTTATTGAACTGGGTCAGGTGGACGACTAGTGTTTGTGTCGCGGATTTGCTTACGACTTTCTTTTGCTGATGTTGTTTTAATTGTACTGCTTCCGACTTTGATTTTTTGATGAATCAGGGTTTTTTGGCTATTACGAGTGAGTTTGGTTGATTTTTATCATCATCTGCCTAGCAGTAGCGAAGGGTCAATTTTTGTAAGAGATAAGCCGGAGTACACATCTTTAATGTGATTATATTATTTGTCTATAGAATACTGTCTGTGCCATTTTTGAAAGGGAATCCGGTAGGAATCGAGTTGTATGGAACCTTCGCCACTGCTGGCTAGCCTTTTCCCAACTATGTTGGGGTCGGCTTCTAGTCTAACCGGATGCAGCGGAATACCAGTATTTTACATGGAGCGACTGTCTATCTGACCTCCACTTCTCAATTAGTTCTGGGTAATACGAAACCCCTTAGTAAGACTGGATCACACTTTCAGGCCACTGACTACATGTAACGACTGTCAAACATCTACAAATGACAGCCGGGACCAACGGCTTAACGTGCTTTCCGAGGCACGGAGGAAACTCGGTAGGTAATGGACGGTCACCCCCATCCACGGACCAACCTAGGCAAGCGCAGCTTAACGTAAAGATCGACCCGAGCAGCTGTTATTATTTAGCCACGAGCTTCTCATTACATTTATTCAAATCAACTTACAATAATAGCTGTATCGAATTGTTCTATATAGTTCACACTTCGACTGAGTTGGTATCATTTAAATTCACCTGTTCCACAAACACAGTATTACCCCCCCTTTCTCTTTTATGTTACCCCTCCTCTGACGTCACAACCGTTTCCGCGACACATGTCATCTCGTTCTCAGGGAAGACAAGCAACTTATTGTAAACACGTGTCTTGTGTCGGGTTGGAGAAAGTACATGTGTCTTGTTACTTATAAATACATCGATATCTTTTTATACAGTAAATAAAATTGAAGACTCTGTTTAAGATTTTAAACTATCATGGTCACTAACATTATTATATAGACTAGAAACGGGATATTTACCATGTTTACTGTTTTCATTACCCACCCACCCGCAATAACTTCAGTTTATCCGTGATCATGGTGCTTGCAACAGCGCCGAAATATCGGGAACTCAATAAAAACAGTAAACATGGTAAATATCCCGTTTTTAGTCTATATAATAAGACTCTGTTTCTAATTAAAAAAAAAATAACAGCTTTTTACTAAATGCGTATGAAAGTATATACGGTACTTAAGACATTTTTTTTTTTTTTAATTTTTGTCTGTTCGTATGTTTGGTCTGGCTAATCTAATACCGAAACGGCCGGACTGATTTTGACGGGAATTTTACTGACAGATAGCTGCTGTTATAAGGAGTAACAAGTACTTTTATTGTAGAAAAAGGATTCCGGTTCCTTTAAAAAAAAATCCAAGAAATTGTTAAGAAAATCCGATTTAAATAGGAAAGTAAGTAATACTTTCACGCGGACGGAGGTCGCGGGCAACAGCTAGTACTTGATATAAATTAAAATCGACTTGACGTATCTGTCTGTGTGTCTACGTTAATTCTTGTAAATGCAACGCGTTTTGATGATGTAGTTTTCACCATTATTTAGGGAATTTATTCCGTAAGGTTTATGTGTAATTGCATCATCATGCCAGCTTTGGCCCGCCGAATACCAGCATTTTACATGGAGCGACTGCCTATCTGACGTGCTTTCCGAAGCACGGAAACTTGCATATAATATTAAAATCCGAAGTTTTGTCTTCTAACTTTTACCCGTAGCTTCGCCACTGTATGCTATTCCAAATCCCAAAGGAGCCGTGCATTTTTCAAGAGATACATAGTTGTCTATGAAATTTTATGGCTCATAAACTATCTCTATGCAAAAAAGCTACATAAAATCCGTTGCTGCGTGAAAGAAGGATAAACTAACACACACATGACCTACATCGCAGCATGCTTGTAATCCCCCGGGTTACCAGAACTTCCATATTTCGTCAGTAATCGGGGCGAGCTTATTGCCATTAAAACTCCGCGTTGCTACTGAGACATTGTTCATGGGAAACCCCAATAACACTTGCTAGACTTGGGATCCAAATCCCAGACCTTATGTTCCACAGCGTGAGATAGCGCTTGTGGCAATTACGCAGTACTATAACTAACAGACACGCGTTTCCATAGTCATCATCATCTTCCTGTCCTTGTCTCATTCTACTTGGGGTCGGTGCAACACGTTTTTCCATTCGTGCTTCCATTCTCTTCCGTCAAGCTATCATTTACTCCTTTCTCTTTCATATCATTCCTCACACAATCCAGCCATCGTTTCCTTGGTCTTCCTCTCCCTCTCCATCCATCACCATTCATATCCATCACTATTTTAGTCACATGCGTTTCATCCCTCCTCATTACATGTCCTTACCAAGACAAAGACATCGTCAAATCAGCTCGGAATCACCTATTGCTGGGTATACCCAACTGTGGGTGAAAGCAGAAGATCGCTTCCATCTCCCCTATAATCACTTAACATCAGTTCCAATTAGATCACACTGAAAAACGAATAACCTATCCTAATCCATACAAATCCGTAAAAGATGTAATTCTCATTCTTTCTTTACATCTATAAATGCGACCTTGCGAGAGCACCGTTGTAGGAAGTTAATGCATAGTAAATGACATGACCACAGTCGGTGCCAAATTATATACTCATCCATAGAAATTGTTTGGTTGAGGCACCGTTACTGGAGACATTATTATGATGGTTGCCATGGGAAAAGTATCAAGGCTTCATACATTGAGAGATGAATCTGGCCCATTCTGTCAGTTAATCTTCTGACCCGACCGATTTCAATGAAATTTTGTAAATGTATATGGTTGGTTCCAGCTTAAAAGATTCTTTTTATTAGGGGTAAGCGCCAGGGTATGAGGGTAGCCCGCGAAGTTCACGACTTGACACGATTGACGTTTTTACAAGCTTTTATTTAGGTTCACCTGTCCATTGTTTATCTGTCTGTAATCAAATCTTGCAAGTTAAATTTGACACACTTCCCGGTTTCCGATTGAGCTAAAATATTGCACGCATATGTATATCGCGTGACAATGCAATATTATGATGGCATGGAGCTGATCTGATGATGGAGCTGGAAGGTGGCCATAGAAACTCTGTAATGAAACGACGCAACCCCATCGAGTTTGGGCTCGTATGATTCGTCTTGACAAGTACTTAGTCTCTAGAAGGTATCAAGGGTCTGATGATGGAGCTGAAAGGTGGCCATAGGAAGTCCGTAATAAAACGACACAATCCCATCGAGTTTATGCTCGTATGATTCTTCTTGACGAGTACTTTGGTCCTAAATGGTAACCAGGGTTTGATGATGAAGCTGGTAGCTGACCCGAGAAATTGCAAAAAAACGTAAGAAAATTTGAACGCTGGTTACCCTGGCGTTTCCACCTTAAGAAAGCTTACAGAATAATATCTAAATTAATTACAAACTCACTGATACAATTACATTAGCTATTTGCAAGTTTCCTCATATAGAGTTTTATTAGACAAACAAACATACATCCAATAAAATTCCAGGATAATGAAACAAGAAAATAGCACAAACCCAGACGATAAGTCAATCTCACAGTTACCGTTCAACCCATAAAATTTATCTTAAGACCCAGTTTTACCTAGATTAGTAACTTTCCTTACATTTCCTAGTAAATAACGAGTTTTATAAAACAGTATTGTTTCACCCAACCTATTTCCATGCTCATTACAATTTATAATTAACGTATTTAATTACAAATCTAAGGCTTTCGCTTTTTTTAGGGTACCGCGTCAGATAGGCTTCTTGTAAAATAGTGGTGTTTAATTGCAACTGGTTAGACTTGAAGCCGACCCCAATATAGTTGGTGGGACTAAGCAGATCATGTAATAAAAATGTATGGAAAGTCCAAGGGCTCATTTGCATTCTCATCATCCTCTTGTCCTTATCTTAATTTATAGAATAGAATAATATTTATTTGCTTAAAAACATTGTATAAAAAGATGGTAAAATACAAAAAAGAAAGAGCATACATGTTTTTGCTTAACAGTAATAAGCGTGCAAAATTTTCAAATCAGAGAATATTTAACATTTTTTGTAGAAGAAGTTTGTGTTATTAGTAGTCGGGGCAGCCATATCATCTTTCAGACTATCCTGCCATTGTTTCTGTGATCTTCCCTTACTCCTGTCATGATCGAACATAATGATCCACTTAGCGTTGTCATACAACGTGGCAACGCCGCCAATCTCTTGGGGACATTACCAGTTGACAGCGTTGAGGAGGAGTTTTTGACGCCATTTTTTTGTTTATTGTTAAGTTAGTTACTTTAGGTTATTTTAATTTATAAATATATACAACATTATTTTTAGTATATGCGAAACCTGAATATAGTTTGTTCAGAATAAGTAACTGAATCGATTCCAATAATTTTTAAACCATGTTATATTTTTTCCCAAAAATATTATAAAAAGTTAAAAGTTGGATATCGAGCGACTTTGAGTACCTATCGCAATAATTTAGGTACCTAGTGCCAAATTATTATTATCAATGAGCTCAAGACGACGCTGGAGGCGCGCGCTGCGTGGTGACCACGTTTTTGTGAGAACAACTTGGTAACAGAACAAGCTTATAACTTTGTGATTTTTCATGATACAGTTTTGAAATTTTGTACATAGATTCTTTACATAAAAATACACGTGTATCAGGTTTCGCACATACTAAAACTAATGTTGTATAATATGCCCCACTTTCGAGTGAAATTATTGAATAGATTAAAAAGCAGGAAAAGAAACGACATTTCTTCAAGTAATAGCTTTTTAATTATTAGAAAATTGACGGACAAAGTTTCAAAACGACGTTGTCGTTTGGAAAAATGTCGCCCAAAGTATCATTAGGTCTCCAAGTCTCACTCATAGGATACGGAACTCTCTTCAAATAGTTAGCACTCGCTCTTGGCCATTTATCATTTAAGTCTTCGGCATGAGTGACATCATTGATGGATGGGTCATTTGTAGGAAACAGTGCCTCAGTCTGGACGTGGGACAGACCTGGAAAGATTGCCAACATCTATGTAAGTATCTTTTCTTAACTTTTGAAGAAAAATTGAACTAGTACTTTGAAAATTTTGAAAATAATACCTTAACAGTGTTTCAGATATCGATGCTCAAACTGTTACCACTGTTTCAGCACATTTATAGAGAAAAGACACACACACACACACACACACACACACGTCACATTTGACTCGTACAGGACAAAACAATAAAACATAACTAAACAAAAAGAACAACGAAAAAAAAAACAAAAACTAAACTGGTCCTATTATGACGTCAAAATGTCCCCCTACATTTAAAAAAAAATGTCACAGCTCTGGTATTCTGATATTCAGGGCCCAAGTGATGGTCATCTACGAACAAATTAAGTAACTTAACTAAACATCTACACTAATAAGTAAACTAATAAGAGCCCTGACCACCGGTAGCTTGGACCCTGTTCCCGATACCGGTGGGCTACATTTTTTTTTATATTTTTTTTTAAGGAATATTTAAAAAAGTAAATAATTTGTAAAAATATAAATAAAGGAAACTAATAACCTCCTTTTTGAAATCGGTTAAAAATTTCCAAGCTAGGTTTAGTGCTTCAGGAACTGTCTACTATTTAATCAAGGGTAGTGGAGAAATGATATACAACATCAGTTTTAGTATATGCGAAACCTGATACACATGATTTTTATGTAAAGAATCTATGTACAAAATTTCAAAACTGTATCATGAAAAATCACAAAGTTATAAGCTTGTTCTGTTACCTAGTTGTCCGCACAAAAACCATTGATAATAATAATTTGGCAGTAGGTACCTAAATTATTGCGATAGGTACTCAAAGTCGCTCGGTATCCAACTTTTAACCTTTTTAAATATTTTTGGGAAAAAAATATCATGGTTTAAAAACTATTGGAATCGATTCAGTTACTTATTCTGAACAAACTATATTCAGGTTTCGCATATACTAAAAGTAATGATGTAGATGGTAAGTGCATTAATTCTAGAGCCTCTGGTCTAGAATTTATGAACTTCAATGCTTGGAAACAGTGATCCTCATCGATGTCTTACACCCTGTATTTGCCGTGTCGACTACGCGTTCGTGTTCCACGCGCGCCTCAAAGAGATGTCAGCAACCACGTAGGGGTCCGCATGGGCCGATGCCGGCCAGGGCTGCGGGCCTGTTCGAAAGAGATACCGCGGCCCTGGAACATAAAGGGCAAAGAAGGAACATGGATGGGTTTTAGTCAGTACAAGTCTTCTGACACTCCCTTCCGCTCCGCCCAGAGCGGGGGGGGGGGGGGGGGGCATTTGATGATTACCCATCCTAAAAACACAGCCTGTTTTTGCGAGTTAGAACTATAACAAAAAAATCTAACCAACTATCAAATAGATAGTTAGTCGCTCCATATAAAATACTGGTATTCAGTTGCGTCTGGACTGGAAGCCGAGCCCAACATAGTTGGGAAAAGGCTAGGCAGATGATGATGAATCTAAAATACTATAAAGCCTTTACGACTTTCAACATAAAAGCTGATTTACCGCTGATTTAAATATAAATTATTGAATAATTTTGGGTTTTCAGCTCACACGATATATCCTTATCAGAAAGATTACGCATTTATTTATGTAAAACCATTAATTATTATTTTATTCTACTATTTCAAAACTCAGTATTTTTCTATCACTGGCCCAACATAATACTTTATTCGTTCGTTTTATTCATAGAGATTTACGAAACTTTGAGATGGTATCAGACCAGTCTTTCCACGGGGTATCGTACTAACTGGATTGTGGAGGTCGGTTAGGCAGTCGCTCCATGTAAAATACTGGTATTCAGCTGTATTCAGTTAGACTGGAAGCAGACCACAATTGGGAAAAGGCTAAGCAGATGATCATGGAATAGGCTATCTGAAGAAATATCATAGAAAGATATCATCCCATGTCTCAGAAATGCTTGAAAGAAAAATGAGATAATTACTAAGTTTGGCACGTATCACTTGTACTATCCGCACGACAGCCAATTAAGCTATACAAAACCAGTTTATGCGGATCTCTCATTATACGAGAAATCTATAAAAAGCGAGGCCATGTTATACTGGAAATGTATAGCTAGATGTGTATCGACAACCAGTTCGTTATTGCAAGTATATTGCAATTTGGTTTGCGTTGTTGCGTCTATCGTAAGTACATTATTTAATTGTCTTTAGGAACCTGTACAGTTTCGGCCAGACATTCCGCGGCAAGGCGAGTGCGAGGCTGTATAGCCAAGCCTCGGAGTACCTCGTAATGCTCTCATACTCGCCCTGACTCGGACTGTCCTAGTGTGAGTGTAAGTGTACAGCAGTAGCGAAGGGTCAATTTTTATAAGAGGTAAGCCGGAGAGCTTCTACAATCGCACTAGACCGCGAAATGTGGAAGGAGGGAAGGGAGGCCTTTGCCCTGCAATGGGACAACATAGGCTTATAATAATAATAATAAGCCGGAGTACATATCTTAATGTGATTATATTATTTGTCCATAGATTACTGACCACCTCCTTTCTAGCCATATCATCCTTCACACAGTCCCTCCATCGTTTCTTTATTCTTCTTCTACTTTTATATTCATTCACATTTATACTAATAACATTCCTCACGGTACAATAATAATCGCTTACAACATGAAATGGTGTTCTATTAATACAATACTTTTTATTAATAACAAAGAAACACGGAAAAACACTGCCCTACAACCACCCTTAGGCGGCCATTTTTATTCCGATGACGTCATTGTTGTCACTCAGTTGCTAGGCAGCCATTGATCGGGGTCATTTACCCGCAACGGCTTATAATAAAATCGTAATAATATAACTAGTATTTCTAGATACCCAATCATAGAATACGTGTTAGAAGTAACAGGTTTTTGTGTAAAGGAATTTTCGCCTTTCTGCAATGTGAATCTGGCTGGACGTGTTTTTTTTTTAATTGTTGCATAAATTCTGTCGTTATTTTTGAAAGCTGTCAAAATATTCCATAGATTGTTTTTTGTTTTCTAATTTGAATCGACTTTTTCATGAAATAGTCATTCAATGGGATTAAATGAGGATTGTATTGACGATTTAAATTATATAATTCTGTAAATACATACGTGTTACGGCGTCGAATCATATTTTGTTCAACATACAGCTTAACACTGACCTACAAATTGCAAAACACTTAAGAAAAAATCAATTTCGCGAACCTCTTTTAATTTATAATTCACTAGGTTCTACCCGCGGATTCGTCCGCGTCTAAGAAGTATCCTTTATCACTCGGTAATAGTGTACTTTCCATCAAAGATAGAATTTTTAATATCAGATGAATAGTTTCGACGATAACTTGCTATGTTCAAACTTTCTTTATATAATATTAGTATACAAGGTGTAAACAGATTCTTCACGAAGCCGTCAACCAAGCATTCTGTACATCAAACTAAGTATCTCTACGCAAAAATTATTGCTGGGAAACGACTTTTTTTTTTGGCTGAAAAATTACGTTTTACGGTAGGACTTGATGGAAAGCACTTAAAGCATTGTACTGATGAATGGATTGAATAGTACGGTCGTGGAGGTGTGTAAAGTAAAAATCTTACATTAAAAACATGTATTTACAAAAAAAAAAACTTGTGAAAAAGTTGTAACTTTGACCCCCAATATCTCCGTAACTAGAAGGTTCCCAGGTAAGGTCTAGAACAAAAAAATGATCGTAAAGACGGGGAGAACAAGTTCCGTTCGGCTATGTTAATGGTCTATTTACACCCTTTAGATTATCATAACATACCCCCCTCACGGTGGCCAGAGGCGTAGCTATAGTATACCCACACTGCGCTCCATGTATAGGGGGCGAGCCTATTGCCTTCAACTACTGGGTAATTCCTAATGGAAAATCCCAATATAACTTGTAGCGGCACTATAAAAAGTACTTCAGCAACTTTGTACAAAAAGTGCTACAGCGCCATCTATGACACATATGAAGAATTAACATCAAAATATCCTAAACCGCGGCTAGGACTATTTAGTACCCGACCTGAGGATCGAATCCTCATGCCCAGCACTTGGCAGTAGTGCTCGCGACCACTAGACCAATGAGGCAGTCTATTCATTGTCATTAATTTCTTCATTTCTCATAAATGTTAGACCATTCGAAATACTCTAGAAAGGTCTTTAGCTTGCCTCAGCATGTCGTCAATTATAAATAGAAAGGAATAATTAAATAATGTCAAAGAATTAATGTTAGTAATTTTGTAATAATATAATCGTTTCTTCACTTAAAAGAATTATAATAACGTGAGAGTCAGTTCCACAGTTCCATTATTAAGAAAATTATCGTAATTTCCATGAACGCGAGTGCAATATTTTTTTTAAATTAATTTGATTGAACGATAAGAATTTGAAGTTGATAAGTAATTGAAATGTCGATAAATACTGTTTCTTTTGACGTTTGACATTTATGTACACACGGCGACACATTACGCTGTACTATCCAGTATAACCTGACCTCGCTTTGTACGAGCTTCCCGTATAATGAGGGATCAGCTTAATTTGGTTTTGCACAACTTGATTGGTTGTCGTGCGTACATAATGTACAAGAAATGAAAGTATCCAGCACCTTAAGTTAATTGCACTTTACTACTTATCCAACTACATAAAACAACTATGGGCTCAGCTGAATACCAGTATATTTACATGGAGCGACTGCCTATCTGACCTCCACAACCCAGTTAGTATTAGGTAATACAATACCCCTTGGTAAGACTGGTTGTCAGACTTTTGGGCCACTGACTACCTGTAAAGACTGTCAAAGATTTACAATTGGCAGTCGGGACCAACAGCTTAACGAGACACGGAGGAAACTCGGTATGTAATGGGTGGTCACCTATCCACGGACCAACCCAGGCAAGCGCCGCTTAACCTGAAGATCGACCCGAGCGGCTGTTATTATTTTGACACGACCTCTTCTGTATGCACCCGCTATATGAGAGAGGAATGTGTGACTTGACATCTTCGCCTCTTGATGGTAGATACCCACACCACGTCATTACTCTACCAGTTCAATTCCTGCCAAGTTTTTCAATCTATTTGCACTGTGACACGTCCGTGGTACAAGTAAAAGTCTGATGCAATTTGTGCGCGGCCGAGCGTGGCCACTGTGGTGCTACGTAGCCATTGAAATCAGTAGTCTTGGAAATATACGGCAGGGGATTTTGAACGGCTAACCCGATCTCAGTCAGATCCAGCCTGTCCCTTTGCTGCATTCCCCAGCGATGCCCTAAGCCGAGGCTCGTACCCTTTATGCCCCTGGCTGGAGGCCTTGCTCTCAAAGCATCCACAGGATAGTCCGGTTAAGCAGAAGCCATTCTCATAGGTCGACCAGCTAGATGCCATTCATAAAAAAATGACTGCCTGGTGACGGTGGAATATACACGGTGGAAGGGACACCGACGCGAAAACGGTTACCACGTATTCAGTACATCATTCTGAGCCCCCCACATAGAAATTTTTCATTGGTTATTAAAAGAAAAAATCTGCTGTTCCATACATTTTGACCGTGTTGGTATTGCATTTTGTAGGTAACCGTTTTCGCGTCAGTGTCCCTTCCACCCCTTATGTAGTTGGTTTAGTAGTCGCAACTGCGTCTGCTGAGGGCAGGGTCCTAGTCCTAGGTCATAATCAATTAGGCAGTGTCAGAATGCTTGGTTGACGGCTTCGTGAAGGGTCCGCTTACACCTTTCTATCTTTAGGTTGTATTGAGATATAGACCGATGATTGTTTGTTTTATTAATTCAGTTTATTTCTGGTTTTAAATTATGTAATTTTCACGCATTGTTTCGTCATTAAAGTCAGCGGAAAAAAGATTTTCATGATGGAATTAACGGAAAATATGTTGATTAACATTTTAGCGAAAATAAAACCGCTAAATTGATGCTTTTAATTATTCAGGAACCATACTACCATTAGGTGTGGTCGCGAATTTTGATTAGCATATGAACCCAAGAACGCGTGTTATGGAGGTAAGATAGACAGTCGCTCTATTTAATGTAGGTACTACTGGTATTAAGTCGCATTTGGTAAGACTGGAAGCTGATCCGGAAAAAGACTACACAGATGATGATGATAATGTCGGAAGAAAGCGACGCAGTTTCCGAAATGTCTCAGCGCGCCCGTCCCAACCAAACACCCGTATGTTTTCAATCAAAATCGGCACGTTTTATTACAAATAGTTTTGTGTGCACAAACATTTTCATTTCTCACCGTTACGTGTACTTAGATCATGTCTCGTATTTGCCAGACTTTAGGCCTCTTACACGGCCTCGGACGATGCGAAACGCGCGCGTGTCACTTGTTTTTTTCGCGTGAGTACCGGCACAGTACCGGTGACTCGTGGCGTGCTCGTAGCAACTTCTGTCATTTGTTTTTTCCGCAGTGTCTGTCTTACACGCGAGCCGCTTGAGCGTGTAGTTCGTGGCCAAGTGGTTACCGTTACACGTACTTTGGTCATGTCTCGTATTTAAGTATCATTTCTTTTAGTATAAAAACCTGTCTTTTTACTGTCAATCAGTTTTCCATTTTAACGTTTTTTTGGAGATGTCAGTTTTATGAGACGTTTTGAAAGTTTTGTGTGGCAATCAAGAATTGATAGGAATGTCTGAATAAAATAGAGGCTAATCATTCATCATCAACGTATGAAAGCATAAAAGTAAAGGAGTAGGATTTCTAGGTACCGTCTTGTCACTTCATAGAAGCTTGCTAGTATGAGTAAGTAGCAAGTCTTTTCATATAAACAGTATACGCTTTTATAACAGGTTGCCAAAGTCAGTTATAGAACTGACCGATGGAAAATTCAAAAACTACATCAAACGTGTCCTTATTAAAAAAGCATATTACAAAATCAAGGACTACGTTGAAGATAAAGAAGTTTGGCTTTAGTTCCTTCTGCGCATGCGGCTTCCCTGGTAGCTCATAAACGGCACAAATATGTGGATGTCTCTAACTATTCTCAATCTCATTTTTTCTCCTCTTTCGAATCAGATTTACACAATAGTTTTCAAATCATTTATACATCTTTTGCTCAGAATAGTTACAGCACTGATAACAATATTTGTGTCACTTGTTTAATTTAGTACTTTACAATTCTTTTTTTTACCTTTGTATAGATTCTTTTTTATCAATTGTTTGTAAATGTGTGAACATTGTAGGCTTTGTAGATTCCCAGCTGCTTGTTAACTTTTGTTAACTTTTTATTTTGTTCTACATTTTTTGTGTAGTAAGCAACGACTTATTGTCGGGCCTACGCTGTCCCCCCATACTTAAGTACAAATGCTGTATCCATGATATTAATGTAACACCAAATGATTTGAAAAGAGTAACCATGGAGTTTCTTGCCGGTTCTTCTCCATAGGAAACGACCAACCCGAACCGTGCACCTTTTTTTTTTTTTTTCGACTTTTTATAAGTGCCCATCTAGGCCTATGTAAAATAAAATATTTTGATTTGATTTGATTGATTTGAGTAGATTTCACTTGTATATCCTACTAGCTGTTGCCCACGACCTTTCATTTTTTAATTGGATTTTGTTACCAATGTCAAGTGTTTTATGATTTTTGCATGGAACCCTTATCCTTTTTCTAATATAAAAGTAAGGCTAAGTTACTCATTATAACATCAGCTTTCTGCCAGTAAAAGTCCCGTCAAAATCGGCCCTACCGTTTCGGAGATTGATCGGAACAAAAAAAAAAAACCAGACAAAATTAAAAACCGGCCAAGTGCGAGTTGGACTCGTGCACCGAGGATTGCGTATAAACTTGTTAAGTATTTTGCTATTAAAGTAAATGATGTTAGAAAGGGAAGGTATAGTAAAGCAGAGTAACCATATACAAGGCACGTAAACAGAAGATCATATTGTGCTAACCCTAAATATGCAACGTTGATTTGTGAATTGATCATGCAGTTCTATTTCTTGTACTAAACAATACCAAGGTCTTACTGATGATACAACCATTATCCTTGAGAATTAAACTGAAATCCTCAACCATATTCAGCGGGAAACCTCTATAAATAACACCGAATTGCTTTCAACCGTATTTATATGTTGTCTGCGCGCGCGTCGCCGGTTATTTTAGCTGCAGTTCACCGCTGTTTGGGACAAAGAAGGGTTATTTCTGGGGCAGACGGATGCCGTACCCATGCTTGGTATAGCGCGATTAATGATATCAGTTAAATATGGGAACATTGAGAATCTTGTTTTGAAGTCAGTTAACAATGAAATACTTTCTTTTGTTTCTCGTGTAGCGGCACTACAAAAAGTAATACAGCAACATACCAGAAAAAGTACTACAGCAACATAGTTCAAAAAGTACCACAGCAACAAAGTACAAAAAGTACTAAAGCAATAAAAAAAAAAGTACTAAAGCAACAAAACACAAAAAGTACTACAGCAACAAAACAAAAAAAGTACTACAGCAACAAAGTACAAAAAGTACTAAAGCAATAAAAAAAAAGTACTAAAGCAACAAAACACAAAAAGTACTACAGCAACAAAACACAAAAAGTACTACAGCAACAAAGTATAAAAAGTACTACAGCAACAAAACACAAAAAGTACTAGAGCAACAAAGCACAAAAAGTACTACAGCAACAAAACACAAAAAGTACTACTTCAACAAAGCACAAAAAGTACTACAGCAACAAAACACAAAAAGTACTACTTCAACAAAGTACAAAAAGTACTACAGCAACAAAGCACAAAAAGTACTACAGCAACAAAACACAAAAATTACTACAGCAACAAAGTACAACAGCAACATAGTACAAAAAGTACTACAGCAACAAAGTACACAAAGTACAAAAGTACTACAGCAACAAAACAAAAAGTACTACAGCAACAAAGCACAAAAAGGTACTACAGCAACAAAGTACAAAAAGTACTAGAGCAACATAGTCTAGGTATATTTATGTCTGGTTGCGGGGGCCTGATAGGCTGTCGCTCCATGTAAAACACTGGTGTTCAGCATCAAAATACTTCGGCAAAGGCCTAGAAATAAGAAGTCTGAAAAAAATTGTCATTTTTTCTGTAATCCTTGGCTAAAATTATACAGCTTTATTTAGTTGTCTGACGTAACAAAGTAACTTGAAAATAATGTATTTCGTTACGTTTAATGTAATATTTCATGCAATATAATACTGTGTCTAATTTAATCTGTCATACATGTATTTAATATTTTAATACACGTTCAAAAACAGCTGTTTACTATGATTTACATACATGAAAATTCATAATGGCCCGAGGAGGCGCGGGAAAAGTGCTCATGGAGGGAATTGGGGGAGGCCTTTGCCCAGCAGTGGGACAGTACAGTATAAATAAATAAAATGTCACTCATTCTGATCTATTTCGCCATCGCTTTGCACGAGGGAACGAAACGCAGAACGTATACTGGGAATTATTGCCAAAAGTGCCAAAACAATTACGACGCCAACTATACGTTTCGGGTTGCTGGATGCTCAAGTACCGTCAGCAACGGTTGATTGGTTAATTTAATTAACCTTGTTTTTGTTGATGGTTACTATTACTGTGGATACTGACCGTTGTAGTAAATTTTCATTGATGTGCGACAACAGTGTGGTTAAGCTTCAATTAGTTTGATGGAGATGACGATGGTATAGTCGGGTACAGTAGTTTAGATATACAAGGTGTAAACGGACCCTTCACGAGGCCGTCAACCAAGCATTCTGTACTACCAAGGTCACTGACGGTCTGCCACTTTTCACCCTTATGCCTTAAGTAATAAGGTTGAGATTTTGAAAAGTGGTGGACCGTCAGGACGGCCAATCGAGTTATACATAAACAATTTATGCTGATCTCTTATTGTATAGAAATTCTATACAAAAGCGAGGCCAAGTTTTACTGAAAATGTACAGCTTCATGTGCAACCGTGTGGACATCAAACTGAGTAGTACTAAGCAATTTTTTTGCTGGGAAACGACTTTTTTTTTTTTGTAAAAATCATCGTTTACGGTATCTCAACGTACCGCAATCAAAACATTGTGCTGGTGGATGTATTGAATAGTACAGGGGCCATGGAGGCCTCGGCTGTGAAGATTTAAGGCGACATTAAGTGCCAGCGACCTTGAGCGAGTCTTCGAGCTCCCGCTTCAACGCGCACCAAGTTTTTTCGAAAAAAACAACCCCCCTTGATTTATCAAACATAATACAAATAAAAGTCGTATACTAAAATATGGGTCATTAAATTGTCTTTTAGATAATCAAATTTTCATGCCAATACGCCCGATAGTTTTTGCGTGATTATCGTTTTTTTGCCCGCGTTAGACATTACTTTACAAATTAATTACACTATGTTATAAAAATATAATTTCACATTTTCAAATATCAAATTATGAAGAAAATTGTCTAGTATAACATATATTTTTTTCAAAGAAATAAGACTACAAGTTTAGACGTGATGTTCAATTTAAAAACATTAAAAGTCGTATATCTGCGCCTTAAATAGTTAAATGTGCCATGAACATGTATGCCATGCCATCATACCAGGTCACACGAAACTGCTTCCACAACGAAACGATTAGTTTAACACGCAACCAGTACTTTTACAGATGTTTTTTATCAGACTTCAAAAACGAGATATTTAAGATTTTAAACTATCATGGTCACTAACATTATTACTTAGACAGGAAACGGGATATTTACCATGAAAAAACAAAATGAAAATCGAAAAAAAAAAAAAAATGAAATATCGGGAACTCGACAAAAATAGTAAACATGGTAAATATCCCGTTTCCTGTCTAAGTAATAATGAGATATTTTTTCTATATACCTAAACATATTTTAAAGTATTCATTATCATCATTCTCTCGCCCTTATCCCAATTCATTTGGTGTCGGCGCTGCATGTCTTTTTCTTCCATACTTCTCTATTACTTGTCATCACATCAGACACCTCCTCGTGCCATATCATTTCTTC
This sequence comes from Noctua fimbriata, assembly GCA_905163415.1. Taxonomy (NCBI): domain Eukaryota; kingdom Metazoa; phylum Arthropoda; class Insecta; order Lepidoptera; family Noctuidae; genus Noctua; species Noctua fimbriata. Next base: position 9,368,077 of record LR990951.1, read on the forward strand.
ACACATTCCATCAATCTTTTCTTAGGTCTTCCTCTACTCTTATACCCATCCACAGTTATATTCAAAACTTTACTCATGACATTTTCCTCATTCCTCCACATCACATGCCCATACCACGACAACCGATTACCACACAACTTGTCAGTCACCGGCGCCACTTTCAGACTTCCTCTTATGTACTCATTTCTTATTTTATCCATTAAAACGCGTAACACGACACATCCCCCTTAGCATTCTCATCTCCGTCACATGCAAATGCCTTTCATTCATTCCTTTCATTTATATCTGTATTCGATAGACGATGACATATCAACTTTTAGAATTTTTAATTTTATTGATCATAATTTGTAACCTTACTGCACATTTATTTTATTTTATTTTTGTATTATTTCTATAATTTTTTTGTTTATTTGTATTGATGTTTGTTTTTTTTTATGATTTTTTTTGTGTTGTTACCACGAATGTGTTAGTTTTATAATTTTTATGAATGTGATTTTATTTTTTTTAATTTTTTTTATAGTATTATAATTTCAAACACAATGTTTTCTTAATTTGTTGTTAATTTTAAACTCATTGTTTCCTGAATAAATTGAATTGAATTGAATTCCTTTTGTGGCCCTTTAATGTAGATAATTATTCATTGATATTATGACTTAAATAATTATAATGAAAACCTTCTAGTTAGGTAAGTTAAATACTAAATTAATTAATATAACCCAACCTTTGACATTTACCTTCAAACGAAAACTCCGTTAAATAAAATCTAATCCCGAAATACCTTTCCTACGCTACCTACTCTAAAAAATCCCTGTACCGTCAGCAAAACAAACAGTTCGATTTCAATCAACGTTACGCTCTGGAATTTATTTTGCTATCGGTACGCCACATGTTCGTGAGAACGGTGCCTGGGACATACAAATAAACACATACGTTTTAGAGTCAATGCTCTGATGTGAATGGCTTTAGAGGTAGCTAGAGATGAAATGAAGGTTAAATTAAATGCTTGACTGTTGTGTGAGGTATTGAGTTCGATTCGCGGGCCAGGTAAAGTGTTATTGTGTTTTACCATCACGAATTTCTAAGCAGACAGAAGTGGTTGATGGCAATAGGATCTGCCCTATTAGAACATAACATCATGCCTGTAATCCCCGAAGGGTTAGGCAGAGGCTTACCTAGTAGGACATCCACATTTCGCCAGTTATTTTTAAGTCCTATGTAATAGGGGACGAGCCTATGCTAACAACCGGACACAAAGCCAGACTCCGCTGCTGCTACTGATTAATTTCTAATGGAAAAACCCAATAACACTGTACCAGAGTTGGGAATCAAATCCAGGACCTCATGCTCGGCCGTCGCGCTTGTGACCACTAGACCAACGAGGTTGCCTATTATCATCATCTGCCTAGCCTTTTCCCAACTATATTGGGGTCCGCTTCCAGTCTAACCGGATGCAGCTGAATACCAGTATTTTACATGGAGCGACTGCCTATCTGACCTCCAAAATTCGGGCTTCTGTACATCTGCTACTATAAAAAGCTGAACGCTCTGTTTTTAGTCATATCGATCTAAAATAACATACATAACATTATGCCCCGATTTCCCAGAGGGCGGAGGGCGGGTAGAGGTGAGTACTCCAATGTTTGCTGAGTTATTTATTTATTTAAATCAAAATAATAGAAGATTGACAGCCTCATCACAGGCGATGTCTATCATAATGTATACATATTATAGGCAACCTCGAGGAGCTCGTGGCTAAGCAATAACAGCTGCTCGGGTCGATCTCTAGGTTCAGCCGCGCTTACTTAGGCTGGTCCGTAAATGGGTGACCGACCATAACATACCGAGTTTCTTCCGTGCCTCGGAAAGCACGTTAAGCTGTTCTTCATCTTTGACAGTCGTTACAACAACAGCCAGTAAGGCTGGCCTAAAAAGTCTGACAACCAGTCTTATCAAGGGGTATCGTATTACCCATTACTAACTGGGTTGTGGAGGTCAGATAGGCAGTCGCTCCATGTAAAATACTGGTAGTCAGATACATCCGGTTAAACTGGAAGCCGACCCTAACATAGTTGGGAAAAGGCTGACACATTATGACGTTATAGAAGCTCATAGGCAAATAAAACAAAAACAGACAATAAGAGATACTCCATTGGGTCTTTCATTTGTATTTTGTGTGTAGTTATAATGTCTACTTTCTATATTTTCTCTCTTTCTTTTTTCTCTCAAGTGTCAACGGCAACCATTCCTTTAAAATTAATGTATTCGTACAAAAGTTTCTCTCTTAATATACACCATTACGGGACAGCAACAGAATTCAATTAGCGAAGTATAACAGACACTTGCGGCCATCTTGAAACTTTCAGACGGAATTGTTAATCTTTACAATCTAAGTTACAATCAGACGGACTAGGTAAAGTGACGTTTCTATATAAGACTGGCTTTTGCTCGCGACTTCGCTTCTGTTATGTATGGAAATTAATTCACTGGGACGTTTTAAATGTATTTAAATGACACTCGGGGATAATTTAAAATAATTTTCGGAATCGGATTTGGAGTTCCAAAGAGCTCCCTCTACATTTATTTATTCAGAAATACATACTAAGCTAACAGTTTTTTTACCAAAACCCGAGCTAACAATAATCATATTACAATGACAAATATCATCTTAAAATTACAATGAATTTAAAAAAAAAATTAAGTGTCATACATATCATAAATAAAATAATATAAATAAGTCCTAATATGTCAAAAATAATACCTACATGTAATTTAATGTCATGTATATTTCCGGTTAGACTGGAAGCTGACCGAAAAGGTTGGGCAGATGATCATGAGGTCAAAATTAATAAATTAGTGATACTTAATTATGTCAATGGAATACATACAAACTTACAAACAAATTTTACCGTTTCTGGGCAGATCCCTCCTGTACAATCTAATAGCAAATTTACAAGCTGCAGAAAAAAAATATTCACTACAAGAAATTACTTTATAAATATTTTCACCAAAACCTTAATTTGCTAACCTTCCTTTTTAACCCCAAGAAAACTCGCAATAACTATGTATAAGCAAGAAGATGAAATAACCAACCCATAAGCCATAGCTGACCTTTTAATAAAAAATATAACCTCAAAAATGTTTCCCGCCAATTTGATGCGCCATCTTTCAATTTTCATAGACAAAGGGCCAGGTAGGGATTGACCCCGTCTTTATACTAGGGTTGTTCGTTTTACCTTAGAATTACGGTTTACGGTTATTTACGGTTTTCATGACTGAGTTATGAGTTTTTTTTTAGTTAATATGTTAGGGTTCGGTAAGAATCTGGGATGTAGATTTTTTTTTCAAACTTTTAATTCTGGTCGTTTTTTAAAGTCATACTTATTGGATTATCAATTTTTTTTGATAAACATTTTTTTCTTCTTTTAGTGCATTTTAATAAAACCTTTTTTTTAATATGTTTAATTTATTTCGAAATAAGCTTACATAAGTACCTATGGTGATTATATGACGCGATGTAGAAAGCAGTGTAATTTATCAATGATGTAAAATATTATGCCTAAATATTAAAATGCGGTAATTTTTCTTTTTTCTTTTCTTTTTTTACTTTTTTTAAAAAACGTTCCCCCACACTAGGAATTTCTCCTGTATCGTGGGTGCGTTTACAAACATTAAAACTCACATACACAAACAGCCAGACCCGGAAGAACTACTTGTAGGCCATACAAATATTTGTTCCCTGCGGGAATCGAACCCGCGACACGGAGCGCAGCAGTCAATCGCTCAGCCACTGCGCCAACCGTGCCGACATTAAAGTAAAAGGTAGCGATATTTCACGGTTTAGCTCTGTAATGTAAACTCAAAAGCAAGATTCAGGTATATAAATAATCCTGAACTTTTCCTGTTTACTGTTTCATACGCACTACGCACATATAATACACCTATTTCCCATAGTGGTGTAGAGGCATTACAAAAAGTACTACAGCAACATAGTACAAAAAGTACTACAGCGCCATCTATGACAAAAATGAAGAACTAACAAAAAATCCTAAATCACGCAGCTAAAATTATTCGCGACTTAAGAATAACAGCTATCGAGCAGTAGCCCACCAGCCTTAACACCCGTTTAGTCGAAGGATCCTCCCTTTTCTATGAGGGATGAAGAACTAAACACCCCGCTTTTTATACCCCCGCAGTGGTAGGCACAGGCAGTAAGTACAAAACGCCACCTGTTACAATCCTTACATCGTCTTCTTTTACCTCGTCCACGTTCATACATCTGGTCATACACGCACGCCGGTTGCGAGTACCTACCTATTACGCACCGTACTACTGTTTCATACTTATTAAAAATATTATTATGTTGAAATTATGATGTCGTTATTTATAAACGTGAATATTATGTCAAAACATGTTTGTCGTTTTCGTTAAGGTAAATAATGTGTGTTTGCGGTTACAAAATAATGAGACGATGCTTCTTCTAGAATAACAATTGTACTACAGCAACATTGTTCAAATTAATAAATAAAATCATTTTAATTCGAGCTTCACTGACTCTTGAAAGAAATAATTACACACAGATACCGTCACATTACATACGCAACACAACATTACTAATTCAATTAATAATAAAGTCATACATAAAACAATAAAAAAATATAATCAAAATTAAATTAACAATTTACCTACAATAAATGAGGTTTGCCACATGTCGCTCACAACAGTGAGAGCTGATGGAGCCATGGACGTACCCATCATTTTTTAAGGGGTGGGGCAGAAGTAAATGAACTAAGTAATAGGACATTAAAAATGCTTTTTATTTACTGACTGATACGTTTTATTGACTGCACTACATCTTATTTCAATAATAACCTGCGAGGGTTCTGGCTAAATCCGTGGTAAACCGTGTTTAGGTACATCTTTTTGGGGCTGACTGTATGTTGTGCTTCGAGAACCCTCTTTCTATGCACACTCATCATACAGAGGCCGACAAGACGGTTTTCTGTCATTGTTGACCTTAACCAAGTCTTTATTTTAATGTGAAAAATGTTGAAGTACCCAAATGAATATTTAATTTTGTCATTATATTAATTTTGCCTCAAAATTCTTAGCTTCGAGTCAGAAAGCAGAGTGCCCCACCTTGCCCCACCGTGGGTACGCCCATGGATGGAGCAGATCCTTACATACTCCATTCGCCTCGTCCACGTTCATACATTTGGTCATACACGCACTCCGGTTCAGAGTACTACGCACCTGACCAATCTGTCCAACTTTAACACGTACATTCAAAGTTGATATTCATTTAATTGCTGAGGAGCTCGTGGCTAAATAATAACAGCCGCTCGGGACGATCTTTAGGTTAAGCCGTGCTTGCCTAGGTTGGTCTGTGGATGGGTGACCACCCATTACATACCGAGTTACCTCCGTGCCTCGGAAAGCACGTTAAGCCGTTGGTCCCGGCTGTCATTTGTATATCTTTGACAGTCGTTACAGGTAGTCCAGAAGCCCAAAAAGTCTGACAGCCAGTCTTACTAAGGGGTATCGTATTACCCAGTACTAACTAGCTTGTGGAGGTCTTGTAAAATACTGGTATTCAGCTGCATCCGGTAAGATTGGCTCCCGACTACAACATAGTTGGGAAAAGGCTGGGCAGACTATGATGATGATCCATTTAACTGGTGGAAACAAGGATTTGAATAAACATAAGATACAACTTTGAACTATTTCATAAAGTTTTCTGACTTACTTAATGACGTCATTATAAAGTTTTATCCTAATAGCAGTACTTAGGTATCTACGTTTTCAGAATAACAAATTAAATCGTCTTTTCGAATTCGTTCTAAAAGCCGTTTTCAGAAAGTTTTGAAACCTCTTAGGCGTATCATGCATAAAGCTTTCAAAAGTACCAAGAAGTAAAATAATAAATAAAACATAGCATATCGCCTGTAATCCTCCAATGGCTAGGCAGAGGTGTACGTGCAATTGCAGTTCACCCAGATTGGATGTTTAAGTCCCACGTAATAGGGAGCGAGCCTATTGCCATCAATCGGGCACAAATCCAGACTCCGTAGCTGGAAAAACTAAATAACACCATGCCAGACCTGGAATTCGAACCCAGGACCTCATGCTCTGCATTCAGGAGATATTTACCTTTCTCTAAGCAACCATTAAATAACAAAATGGCGGAACAAGTCCCGTCCCCTTTTGTAATAGAAACAGCTAGGCGAACATAAAAACAAATAAACGTACAGTAAACCGACGTCCACGACCAGAGCCTTATTTAGTGACAACAAGGGCGATTTTCGCATATCAACTCTTACTACTAAGACGCGATTGACCGTACACCTAAACCGTTTAATAGCATCAAAAACCACCCTTGTCCGCTGCCTTAAATTACCAACGTTACACAAAATCCTACACCTTGTCTAATAAAAGAAAAGAAAATCAAAGTTGCCTTTTTTGTTACAGAGTGAAGGAGACTGCGATACTCTCAACACGAGTGCGAGCGAGAGAGAAGTTTTGAATCAAACCGGTTAGCCAGTGTCCGTTTCGAACGCATCGCCTAGTATGCTAGTTCGAATTTGGAGTGCTCTAAGTGTTTTGTGATTGGTTGAATTGAGAAAGTGATTTCAAGATGGCTGTTGTTCCCGCGCTTTTTGGACTACTTTTGGCCGTTGTTGTCTCAGGTAAGGTTTTGAGTTTTTTTTTAACTTTTAAAAGGTGTTGTGGATGACTAATCTATGACCAAAGATATTTAAATACAAGCGTGAATAATTTGATCCGATCCAGCCTGCACCTTGCTGTCCTCCCTCAAAGACGCCCGAAGCCGATGCCACCTTATCAGGTGGTGTCTTTAGCGTGTAGTCGCTTAGTTTTTTGCCCTGGCTAGAGGTCTTACATTCAAGGCACCCACAGGTTAGCCCGGTTAAGCAGCTGACAACCTTGGTTTGATATGCGGGATGCCATACTTATAAAAAATGTGAACAAAATCGTAATTTACTTGCGAAAGCCAAACCGGGCGTTGCTTGCTCGTCTAGTTTTAGTGTAACATGTCAAACTGGGCATTTAGTTATGATATTTGGCTTCAAGGCGTCATTGATACACATAGGACACCATATTTTCTATGACATTTCTTCTGATGACCTCTCTCCTCTTTATTTAATCTTATTGCAAACCCAAAATGCGTTTCTCTTCGGTTTACATAAGTCGCTAAACAAAATTAATAATATCTAAAAGCAATAGAGTCGAATTACACATTAAAACATCAACTTTTACGAGTCCATTGGACGGAATTAGCCGAAGACTCCCGACTTTGTCCGAAGCTATATTGCTGTGCAGCTTATGACTTGTTTTATATGCCACTAGCACTTTGCCCGCTACTTCGTCAGTGGTTTTCGCCTCTTTATTAAAAAACTGGACCCCTAGTAGAATATACAAGGAGAAAGTTACCACGTATTTAGTACATCATTCTGAGCCCCCCTACATAGAAATCATCGGTAATTTAAAAAAATATCAGTTGTGTGCTGTGTGGGTTTGCACCTCATCCACTTACGGGTTGATTCCTAACAAAACGGAAAGCAATTTTTGATTGATATACAGGGTGTAACAGAAAGGTTATAGTCATATGAAAGGATATGCTGCAGACCATCAAACTGAACAACTTTCTCCTTGGGTCCAATATCGTAAATGCGAAAAACAACAACAACAAACAGCAACAGCGCCGAAATATCGGGAGCTCAAAATAGTTTATTAATAATTATCAAAAATTACAAGTCATATTTTGAAAAAAGTAAAAACACAAATAAAAAACAAATCATTATACATTAAAAAATGCATCGAACACAAATTATCATAAATTAAAAAAAATAATCACGGAAGATATCCCGTAACTGACAGTATTAGTTTAAATCATCAGCTGTCACATACATTTGGGTCGAAGGTATGGAGAAAGTTGTTCAGTTTGATGGTCTGCAGCATATCCTTACATATGACCATACCCTTTCTGTTACACCATCTGATGATCCATGTCCCTAACTTAATAAGCACCAAGATTGCATAACAAAGTACCTTTCTATCACAATCTGAAAGATTTTGAAGCAAATTCACAAGAATTGTCTACTCGCTTAAATAACGCAATGAATATTGCTAAATTATCAAAGTTTCCATTTCCAAAGAATTACCGCGCAGATTATCCATTCCTTCGGCTTCTGAAAATTGGGTATCGTTGTCTGACAAACAAATATTAATATAAAGAAAACAAGTCTAAACAAAAACAAACTGAAATTATGAAATAATACCTTTCTTAGGTGTCAATTACTTCACCGAAATAGAATAACATTGATCACTAGTGACGTAAAGATAAGAAAATTACACCTAATTTGTTTTTCTCGTCTAATACCGTGGGCGATTTTCTGTTAAGGCTCCAAACACTCCACTCGTAAATATAAACACTATCATTATATCATTAACACTGAAAATGGCATATTTACCATGTTTACTTTTTGTAAAAGTTACTTGTTTCACTTACATAATGTGTTTAAAAAAAAAACTTTACGGGGGACACCGACGTGAAAACAGTTATCGCGTATTCAGTTCATCATTCTGAGCTCCCCAACATAGAAATTATGCTAAATATGATCTACAAATGACAGCCGGGACCAACGGTTTAACGTGCTTTCCGAGGCACGGAGGAAGCTCGGTTATCCATCCACGGACCAGCCTAGGCAAGCGCGGCTGTGCCACGAGCTCCTCCCTCCCTCCCAGTTGTTGAGATGACATGAGAAGCTTTAAAGCTACAGCTAGGTAAATGCTAGTTATTTATATATAAGTATATAACACTACGAAATTATTACGCGAGAAAGTATTTCCAGCTATTAATATCAGCGAAAAAAGCCAACAAAACATAATACACCTAAAAAGGAGAATGGTAATATTTATTATTTTCCCATTTCGTATTCTGCGGGTAAAGTCATAAACTGACTCAGACTATTGTAATTTCTCCACAATTGTAAGCGGTGTATGTTTTCTTGAAATTTCGCGAACGTGAGGAATATTTTTGGGGCGTAATTTAGCGAGTTTCGGGTAAGCCGCTTTTTTATTTTGGGAGGCTAAACACGTAATGGAGAATGTTTGGAGATACTGACTTCTGTGGTAAAGGTTTATTAAATGTAATGTTGTGTTTCGGAAAAAGAATTAGCCTAATGCTGTTTTTTTTATGGATGTGGATGGTTGACCACACATTACATACCGAGTTTCCTGCGTGCCTCGGAAAGCACGTTAAGCCGGTGGTCCCGGCTGTCATTTGTAGATCTTTGACAGTCGTTGCAGGTAGTCAAGGCCCGAAAGTCTGACAACCAGTCTTACCAAGGGGGTACCTTGCCCATTTCTTTTCAAAGGTATAGTATCTTGTGGCTATTGGGCCTTGGGGCAAGTCCCCATGGATAGTTGCCCAACCTCCTTTGAAAAAAAAATTACACCTAAAATTTTTATGAGCGCTTTCTACCAAAATCTCAGCTGGTCAATGCCCAAACCACTTGTAAAAGCATCAATTAATTTACCTAGCACTAGTTTATTATCCTAGCCGGCCCACTGTTATCCTTAAAACTATAATTTCTGTCATCGACGCGTGCAGACACAAACAATCTCTTCCGCCGTGTACCATCGACAACTTTTTTATAGTTTTTTTTTCTAGAGTAGGGTTGTCGAAATTATTCAGGTTTGTTTTTTTGATTTGTTAGCGGAACTTTGCGGGTTGGATTTTGGTTTCGATATATGTAAAAAAAGGGTTTTTGTACTAATATAATACATAGGTACATAAAGTCACTCTTATCATAACAGAAAGGTTAGGCAGAGGTGTAACTATACACCCTTATTTCGCCATTTATGGTTAGTCCTATGTAATAGGGGGCTAGTCCATCTATAACCCAACAACACTTTCCCCTGATGGTCTGCCCGACTTGGGAATCGATCTCAGGACCACATGCTCAGCATTAGCGTTTTCGACCACTAGAACAACGGAGTTATCAATTAATTAAAATCATTGAAACAAAAAGTAAATTATGTTTAAGTCTCATTTAATAGGCGAGCCTATAATGCCACCATAGCAACAGGGCAGTTCGTTGTCATATACCGATATCAATACTAATATTATGAAGACGTAAAATTTGTTTGTAAGTACGTATATAGGGGATAATCTTCGCAAATAATGATCCAATTAAAAAAAAAACACTGATAGAAAGTTACATTGTGAGTGCTATATTAGGCTTGAAATTATATTTATATTAGCCAAGCTACCACAATTTTTGCGGACGAAGTCGCGGGCGAAGTGTTAGTTTGAAATAATTAGAGTAGTCATAGACATAAAAGTCTATCAAAACATCATTTATGCATCGCCCATCCATCGGGACCGCCTGACATACTTGACTATACGTTCTGATGGCCGATGTGGCAGGAATGCATAATGCATGATGTGTCAGTGTTGCTTGATGGCTCTGTTGTAGGACAAAGACCTGGTATTACCTTGTGCAATATTACGACTGTAATCCAAGAAGGGTTAGGCAGAGAAGTACTTGATCGTACACTCATATATGTGAATATTATGACTGTTGTAACAAAGGCGTTGGCTGAAGTGCATCGGATAAATGCAGGTCTTTCACTAACTGATGTCTATACCTCGGTTAATGTAGGCGTGATATTATGGTGATCAATATTTTCTGTGTTGGAAAAAATCTAATTAAGGGTCTGAAGTAATAGGAAATTGGAGATTTTTTCTGTCTAATTGCGTAAGTATAATTTTCAAAGATACTCAATACTCAAATTTTTATTGCATTTCATATGTATTACATAGATGGTGTAACAAGGTTAAAGATCAATATGGACCCTGTCGGGCACAGCAACATTAGGATTAGATCCCAATCATGCAAGTAAGATTTGGTTAAGAACTGTTTTTTAATCAAGGGCAGATGTGTCAGAAGTGTTTACTTACCCAGTAATTGGGTCGGGGAGGTCAGATTGGCAGCCGCTCCATGTAAAATACTGGTAATCAGTTGCATGGTTAAACTGGAAGCCGACCCCAAAATAGTAGGCAAAAGCTTAGGCAGATGATGAATTCTTTTTTTTAAGATTTTTAGGACCCACAGTTGAATAGATTTTGCAATTTCAAGATCAGTAGGACCCCGGGTCGTTCTAGTATAAATTATCCTTCCAAATGATGAATATCTCATGAAATAAGACATCGACAGTCGGGTCGAAAGCTAGACAGTTGAATAATCCTTTTGACGTGACGTTTGACAGGCGGATTATGACGTCGTAATGTGAAAGGGTGAACTGTCCATAGCAAATTGGTAAGGGATATGGGTCGGTTACAGATGTAAGCAATAAAAGATAAAGAAAGGAAACATTTCTAGTAGTTAGGCTACTTTCTGAAGGCGTGCAGACAGCAAATCTAGCTACTACGATCTGTCAAATTTCTGGAATAGATTTTCAGCTTTATCGCTAAAGCATTAGGTTCAAGGTTGATTGGGAAAATTTGACAGTTTCGGGTAGCTTGATGTGCTGGCGTCTGTATATACAGTGGCCTGCTTTATTCAACTACTTTTCCCTTCTTCTTCTTGGTAGTGGAGTCAGGTGATGGTGGCGCTGACTGACTGTCACCTTGTGCATAGATGGTGGATTACTTATCACTCCCTCTCACGGAAGGCCCGTGTCCCAGCTTTGGCAACGTTGTAACCTGATTATGCTAAAACTTATTTCTGCCACCGGAACACAGCAATACTGCTTGTATTGCTGTGTTCCGGTTTGAAGGCACATCAAGAATTTCAGATGTCCATAGGCGTCGGTAGCTTTTCCATTGGCTTGTTTGTGTTTTTAATAAAGGGCCGCGAATTTTTTTACTGACACTTAAAAATCGTTGGTTTTGTAAACCCTTTAGTGGCTTTTCAATTCAAATATATTACCTTAAATACACATAAAATATTTAGCTCATGATATTTTAACAATCAACAAAATAAACCTAAAAAAAACAGTAACTTAAAAAAAATATCGTTATCTAACGGCTAACAAAAGTTGCTAAAACCATAACTTTTATCAATTTTCTTTGGTTCTTAACGGTTTTTGCTAGCTGACAGCCCTATTTTTTTCGGTAAACGTCCACAGACAACTCTGTCGGTTGGTGTGTTTACAAAGTCAGATTTAAACTTGTTAGGTAAACATTTACGGAGTCAGTTACAGGTTGTTTGTTTTTTTTTGTTTTGTTTCAATAGTTCTTTTTACTGTTGTTTTTGGAGGATTTTTGTCGCAATGATGAAGTAGATTAATTTAAGTCTCGTTGTATTACTACTCAAGCTTCAGTAGCCTCTCAATTTGAAATAGTCCAAGTCTTAAGCATCTCAATAAATTTATGTTCTTCATATCTAAAGACCTATTTTAAAGCAACAGTGGATGGAAAAGTTACCTCATCATCGTCCTGCCCTTGTCCCATGTTACTTGGGGTCGGCGCAACACGTTTTTTGCTTCCATTCTCCTCAGTCAACTGTCACGCTATCATTTACTCCTTTAACTTTCAAATCATTCCTCACACAATCCATCCATCGTTTCCTTGGTCTTCCTCTCCCTCCATCCATCAAAGTTTATATTCATTACTCTTTTAGTCACAAGCGATTCGTCCCTCCTCATCACATGTCCATACCAAGACAGTCGATTCCCTTTCAACTTGTCTGTAACTGACGCAACTTTTAAACTTCCTCTAATATACTCGTTCGTTATTAACTACGAAATTAATGTGCTATCGAAGTCAAATTGTTAAAGTGCAGTTGACACTTGACAATATCAAACATAAAGCTTAGGCAAAAATTTAAATCCGGTCTTGCGAGTAAACTCAAAAGCGTGCATCAGTGTTAAAACCATCACCCTGTATATCACCGTGTTACTTCCCAGACATGTGCGCTTGACCGTGGCAGTGGGGCAGGTCTTAGCGTAAACAAGACTTGAGACAACACAGATATTATACCTGCTTGAATATTTCCTTTTTAGAGGGCAAACGACCGTTAAAATGGCACACCGGATCTAAAAATAAAGTTCAGTAATTTTTTGAAGCATCAATTGTTGTCTTTTTAGGGGTATTGTATTACCCAGTACGAACTGGGTTGTGGGGGGCAAATAGGCAGTTGCTCCATGTAAAATACTGGTATTCAGCTGTATCTGGTTAGACTGGAAGCCGACCTCAATAGTTGGGAAAAGGCAGGCAGGTGATGATGCCACTCTAATCTCTTTCAAAAGCTACTTAGGCTGAATATTAGACCATTTAGAGAACGGTTCAGTAGACAGCAGGTCAAAGCTTACAAGACCAGTATAAGCCAGGTTGTTATTCTATTTAAAATCCTTGTAAAGTAAGGCAGACCACGGTCTAAATATTACCACGGAGATGGTAGACTAAGGCAGAGGTGCACCCTCATTTCACAAGCTATTTTCAAGTTTCCTGTTCAGATTGGTGGGCAAGGTTAGGCCAAAGAAACCAGGGCCGTCCTAAAGCTCGTTGGGTCGACGATATCGTCAAAATCGCGGAAAACACTTGATGAGGGAAGAACAGAACCGGGAAGGGTGGCAGAAATTAGGGGAGGACTATACCCAGCTGTAGGTGATTCCGGGCTGATGGTGATGTAATAGATTGTGAGCCATTTGGAATTCTTAATAGAATTTGGACCATACATCGCCCAACAGACCTTTGACCCACTACACAGTCAGGTATTATACATAATTGACCCATACAGCTAACAAATCGATTGCTCGTAATTGGTACATGACTCAGATGAGTCACAGCATCCAGTCATCTCGTACGTGACATAGCGGTGACTCAGTGATAACGTGCACAAAGATCTAAGTTAATTAGCCGGACAATTTGTAATTAAGGTTCTTTTTGTAGAAGACTATTCTGTGGGTGTAAAAAGTTTTAGTTTAGCTGTAATAGTAGATGAGGATTGGGTTGATTTTTTTTTGTTTTTGTTCAAATGGATTCAGCCCCCGTATTATGACCACCGTAGACAAGGATTTCTTTGACGGAAGAATCGACAAAATGACAGATAGTGCAAAGAAATCAGTCATTGTGTCGACTCAATCTGTCATTTTGTATTGAGTACATACAATATTATCATACAATATTTCTACCAATATTTCAATACCAGAAATATTGTATGATAACGTTTACGTTTAATATTAATGAGAAATGTATACAACATTATTTTTAGTATATGCGAAACCTGAATATAGTTGGTTCAGAATAAGTAACTGAATCGATTCCAATAATTTTTAAACCATGTTATATTTTTTCCCAAAAATATTTAAAAAACTTATAAGTTGGACACCGAGCCGAGTTGGAACCTACCGCAATAATTTAGGTACTTACTGCCAAATTATTATTATTAATGAGTTCGAGACGACGCTGGAGGGGCTCGCTGCGTGGTGACCACGTTTTTGTGCGGACAACTAGGTAACAGAACAAGCTTATAACTTTGTGATTTTTCATGATACAGTTTTGAAATTTTGTACATAGATTCTTTACATAAAAATACTAGGTACGTGTTTCAGGTTTAGCATATACTAAAACTGTTGTAGAAGATAAACCTATGTGTCATCTCGGAAGCTAGCTCATTGAGTCACAGTTGATTCACATGGAGCGTAGAGTATTTAATAACAGTTCATATTGACCGCTGACTATAAAACTGTTCGATCAACGAGGTTTTATTACACCACGTCTTTTAAATGCCTTTTGTGATATGGTATGACCCATTTGAAACAAAGAACTGCTTCGTTGGTCTTACATTGTTCAAGTGTTTAGCGAAGTACATAAATACAGTGAATAAGGATTTAGAGTTATGAAGAACAGGGTGTAAAGTTCTTCATCCCCCATAGAAAAGGGAGGATCCTCCGGCCAGACGGGTGTTGTGTCTGGTGGGCAACTGCCCGACAGTTGTTCGGATTTTGCTATATTATGGTCTTAAAATAACCACTTTCTGGAGCCCTGACACCGCCAGAAGGCGTCGCGGCAGACCTCGCAGAAGATGGCGGGACGAACTTGACAGGACAAACGACCAGTGGCCCACATTAGCCCTGGATCATAGCAACTGGAAGTCATGGGGAGAGGCCTTTGCCCAGCAGTGGGATGACGCCGGCTAGCAGTATCAGTATGGTCTTAAGTCGCGGATAACTTTAACTGCGCTATTTAAAATTTTGGTGGTAGTTCTTCATTTGTGTCATAGATGGCGCTGTAGTACTTTTTGTACTATGTTGCTGTAGTACTTTTTTAGTGCCGCTAAAAGGACAGTGTTGTAAACCGATCGGCCAGTGGCGACGCTGTCTAGGTTTTCGGCACTCGCCACTGTACTTGTAGTTGTTACTCACCACTGTTCTTGACCAATGTAATCGGGCCTAATGTAAGCAACAGCCAGCCGTGCTAGGTTTTCTGGGTCCAATCCCCTGGTCAGACATGGCTCATTGGTTTTATTTTTCAGTGATATTTTCATAACATGTGGCCAGTTGCTGTCAAATATCTCCTGATACATTGAGATATAAGCACAACGGGCGAAATGTACAGTCGCCAGCGCATCAAGTTACCACTAACTGTCAAATATTTTCATTCGATTTTGAACTTAACCTTTAACATTTTATGATTTAAAATCATTTGGAGAAATTTGATGTGCTGCCGACTGTACACACACATACTCCCGGACGAGTGTTATGAATATAACGTTCAAAATACTGATATAAGATCAGTCTTTATAAACTACAAGGCTAAAAGAGTGTCATACAGAGAAAGATCGAGCATTGATCACCACACTTCCTTATTATATTTTCGCGATGCCAGTCAGCGTAAGTAAGTTGGTTGTCCGTACATACATACACACATAAAGTCACGCTTTTAACCATGTGGGTAAGCAGAAACTACAGAACGCCTTCTGCTACGATCCTTACATACTCCTAATGCCTCGTCCACGTTCATACATCTGGTTATACACGCACGTCGGTTGCGAGTACTACACATCTGACCATTCTGAAGAAATCATCACAAAGATAGTGGTGTCCCTGTCTTATCTTACCAAGTATAACAATTATGAATTCCTGTTCCATGTAAAAATATACTAGGACGCAGTAGCGAAGGGTCAATTTTTGTAAGAGGTAAGCCGGAGTATGTATCTTTAATGTGATTATATTATCTGTCTATAGAATACTGACTGTGCTATTTTTCAAATGGAAGTCAGTAGGAATCGAGTTGTATGGCACCTTCGCCACTGGTACAATCATCCTCATTCTTCATGTCTTCTTCTTCCATACTTTTTTCTCTATTACTCGTCATCTCAGCAGTCACCTACTTTCTAGCCATACCTTCACACAGTCCATCCATCGTTTCTTTGATCTTCCTCTACTTTCATCTACATTCATACTCATAACATTCCTCACGGCATTTTTCTAATTCCTCCGCATCACATGCCCATAAAACAACAATCGCTTACAACATGAAATGGTGTTCTAATAATAGGTAGGAATCGAGTCGTATGGAACCTTCACCACTGCTAGGAAGTCCAAAATAAATTAGTACCTGTACCGTACATTTTACAAAAATAAAACGTTTCATATTAAAATCCAGTTTGACTGCTTCAGTTCCACGATCGAAACAAAGGTGCAATCGGATGAGTCAGCACTGCAGCCTGAGGCAATGGTACCGAGTCACGGAATTGACTCACTGTGGACAATTACGTGGGTCAGACATTAGGTAGTTTGGTTGCAGCTGTATTACGACACAGATCGCAAAATTATTTGCGGCAATGCGAATAAATATCGGCTCGAAAACGTAAGAAATCTTTGGTTATTGAAAGCCTGAAATTAACTATGTCTGCATTCTACAACTTTGTCTACGAGTCAATGAGGCAATCGGCTATCCCAATGTCGAAATCTATACTAGCTGTGCCCCGCACCTACGTCCGCGTGAAATAAGCGGTTTGAAATATACTTTACAATACGACCTATTCTCTTATCTACCAAATATACATAAAAAACTTCATAAAAATCGGTCGAATTTTGGGGGAGTGCCACGACCACAAACACCGTGACACGAGATTTTTATATACAACATTATTGTTAGTATATGCGAAACCTGAATATAGTTTGTTCAGAATAAGTAACTGAATCGATTCCAAAATTTTTTAAACTATGTTATATTTTATCCCAAAAATATTTAAAAAAAGTTACAAGTTGGATACCGAGCGACTTTGAGTACCTACCTATCGCAATAATTTAGGTACCTACTGCCAAATTATGTCTATCAATGAGCTCAAGACGACGCTGGAGGACCGCGCGCGGGCGTGTTGCGTGGTGACCACATTTTTGTGCGGACAACCAGGTAACAGAATAAGCTTATAACTTTGTGATTTTTCATGATACAGTTTTGAAATTTTGTACATAGATTCTTTACATAAAAATACTCGACACGTGTTTCAGGTTTCGCATATACTTAAACTAATGTTGTATACTAATATTACTGATACTGTTAGCCTGCGTCATTCCACTGCTGGCCAAAGGCCTTTCCGCATGACTTCCACTTGCGTCGATACAGGGCTTATGTGGACCACACAAAACCATTGCCAATCCTCAAAAGTGGTAGCGGAGCATTTAAAGTACAGATCTTAAAGCCATTTTTAACAACATAACATCACACCTGTAATCCCCAAAGGGTTAGGCAGAGGTGTACCTAATAGTACACCCACATTTCGCCAGTTATGTTTAAATCCCATGTAATAGGGGCGAGCCTATTCCCATCAACCGGGCGGAAATCCATTTTCCGTGGCTGCTACTGAGAAATTCCTGATGGAAAAAACCCAATAACACTTTTCCCCGACCTTGGAATCGAACCCAGGACCTCATACTCAGCAGTCGCGCTTGCGACCACTAGACCAACGAGGCAGCTTTTTTTAATGTACCAAAATCATGATTTATACACCTCTGATCGACCGATATCAATGATTTCAGACCTTCAAAAATACCTTCAGGCTATCCCCATATATACGCGACATTTTCTCATTCCTAAAAACATAGAACCTCCAAAAAAAGGCCTGAAATTCTT
Organism: Noctua fimbriata; assembly: GCA_905163415.1. Lineage (NCBI taxonomy): Eukaryota > Metazoa > Arthropoda > Insecta > Lepidoptera > Noctuidae > Noctua > Noctua fimbriata. Next base: position 9,386,183 of record LR990951.1, read on the forward strand.
GAAATCGAACCAATATCCTTCATACATCACACCCTTTTATTCGATCCCGTATAAGTGACGTCATTTCCCATCTGCGAACGGATGTGACGTATGAACGTGATATGTTACTGAACACATAAAAAATATCATGATTGAAATATGGGAGATATTATTTATTTCTTCTGTACTCTTGGTTTGTTGCAGCTCAAGAATTTTGGGTGAGAGGTATAATTTACTGGTTTGATAATAGTTTTTAGCGTTCTGTAAGCATATGGTAAAAAAACTCATATAATTTCTGTGTTCACAAGCAGTGGTGAATTAGTGGTAGCTCTAGGGCATGCGGAACCGGGTTTCGATCTAATATTAAAACCGATTTTTGTATGAATGTGGATGGGTATATGAGTAGAGGAAGACCAAAGAAACGATGGATGGACTGTATAAAGAATGATATGGCAAGAAAGGAGGTGTCGGATGAGATGACGAGTAATAGAGAAGTATGGAAGAAGAAGACATGCTGCGCCGACCACGAATGAATTGGGATAAGGGCAAGAGAATGATGATTAAAACCGGTTTTTGCAGGGTTTTACAATGGGATCGGAATCTGGGTTTCGCATGCCCTAGGTAGCTCTAGCTCCTATTTACGAGTGGCTTACGGGTTCAAACCCGTCGGCCTCGTCGCAGTAGACTAGAACAATTTATTTCGACATCACAGCTCTCATATTGTAACCTCCTCTTTTTTTGAAGTCGGTTGAAAATGGAGAAGACTCGTCTTAAAACCAAAAATGTGTCATTTAATCTGGCATGTGTCCCAACAGTGGTAACTATTATGGGATCACCGGTACCATACGATTAAACAAGCTAACTAAAAATAACTGAAGAAATAAGAGTCTGTCTACTACCTCATCAGGGAATACAGTCGTTAATGTACCCGTGTATTCTAAAAAAAACTCTCCAGAGACAAAGGAAGAACCGTATGACCCAAAAAGCGTTTATTCTCTTAGCGAAACCTTCAGAGATCAGGTTTCTTACTCGGTAAAGTCTTGGCCACGACCTACCTATCCAAACGACACGTGTATACGACAGAGTCTGCGGACGAAACGAATGAAAGAACTTGCTCAGACCACGAGTCCAAATAAAAAAAAAAATCAAAGCATTTATTTCGAGTAGGCCAGTTACAGGCACTTTTGAAGTGTCGAAACAAAGACAACAATAAAATGAAGGTGCCGTTTACGTCACAAGGCATAATAACTAGCGAAAGGACTGTAGTTGCCCATTCCAAAGCGACGATATCTATGGAGAAGAACGGGCAAGAAACTCCATGGACACTCTTTTAAATCAGAGTGACCGCGGTGCGAGTAGCAGAGCAAAGGACACAAGTGACAAATCCTTTCGTGACGTTCCTCCGTGCCTCGGAAAGCGCGTTAAGCCGTTGGTCCTGGCTGTTATATGTAGATCTCTGACAGTCGTTACAGGTAGTCAGCGGCCCAAAAAGTCTAACAACCAGTCTTACCAAGGGGTATCGTATTACCCAGTACTAACTGGGTTGTGGAGGTCAGATAGGCAGTCGCTCCATGTAAAATACTGGTATTCAGCTGCATCCGGTTAGACTGGAAGCCGACCCCAACATACTTAAGAAAAGGCAAGACAGATGATGGTCAAAAGCATTGAAATTGTAGCGGCACTACAAAAAGTACTACGGCATCATATTACAAAAGTACTTCAGCGCCATCTATGATACAAATGAAGAACTAAATCAGTCAGAACTAATCATCTACAGCGCCATCTATGATACAAATGAAGAACTAATCAAAATTTTAAATCGCGCTATTAAAGTTATCCGCGACTTAAGACCATATAGAAAAACCCGACAACAACTGTCGGACGGTAGCCCACCAGACATAACATCCGTCTGGTCGGAGGATCCTCCATTTTATTTGAAGTATTGAGGAACTTAACACTCTGTTCTTCATACTCCTATAGCGTAAGCTTTTCACTAGCCTATGCAGATCAAATGCATTTTTAACTTTTACATCATGAACTCAATACTCAAAATTAAAGCTTTTATTTCAAATAGTAAGTAAATATATTTTTGAATTGTCAAAAACAATAAGTTGAAGATAATTTCCATGAGTCCAGCCACAAGGCACTGTGTAAGGTGTATTGTTGCCCATTCCAAAGGTTTAAATCGTTATCACTGTCATCATGTCACTGTGCTTAGGCCTTTAGTTTCGTGTCGCCCGAGGACGTGGGCCAAGACAAGACAAAGCGACTGAAAACAGGCATTTGTTTGTTACTTTTTATCCTAAAATTAGCGTAGAAGCGTCGAGAAGTTTTTCTGAAGGCGAAACAAATGGAAATTGTAGACTTATTGCCTGAGAAAGGCCGGGAGACTACATTTTCCGTAAACTTTAATGTATTCGTGTTGGTTTCCATTGAACAAAACGGTATTATTTTACGGGTAATTTGATGCATTCACTTCAATTTCGTCTTTTAATCTGAAGTCTTAGTTACAGATTATCTTTTAGGCCGAGATCTATAAACTTAACTCAGCTGGTGTTTTGACATAGACATTTTCTTATCTCTATCTTGTGCTGGTAGATTGAAGGTTGTGCGACATTGACAACAATAACGCCGAGAACAAATACGTGCTAATTTACATTGACAGATCATATTGTTTTCTAAACATAGAGGGTGCCGAAAGGCACTTGTCCTCCCCGACATTGTGGTATTGTTTTTTGTACTGGACGTTTGTTTGTTACGGAGATATTGGGGGTCTGAGTCCCAAATCTTTCAGTAGTTTTTTTTTTTAAATACTAGTTTTTAAGGTAATAAATTTTCTTTAATAACCTCCATGACGCGTTTACTATTCAAAGCATACATTGAGTTTTACCGTAAAACGTGATTTTTCTCCCCCTTACAAAAAAAAAATTCCCAGTAATAATTTTAACCTCCATGACGCGTTTACAATTCAAAGCATACATTGAGTTTTACCGTAAAACGTGATTTTTCTCCCCCTTACAAAAAAAAAATCCCAGTAATAATTTTTGCGTAAAGTTACATAGTTTGACGTACATAATGCTTGGTTGACGGCTTCGTGAAGGGTCCGTTTACACACTGTATACCGTAACTCTTTTCCAATACCAAAAAACTAATGTATTTCGAACAGCAGGGAACGGTGAATGGCGTTTTTTCCTTAAAAAATCCCGTAACGTATGAACAATGGAGACGGCCCACTACGTGCAGTCTCGCCGTCATTACAGAGGGCGCCACTTGTTCATGCACACCCCACTAAATACAACGGGAGTGAACATTAATAGATGGAAGAATATTTGACTTAATGAGGCAAAAACAACTGGCCAAGGGCGTGTCGGATCTTCTAGTGGACGGTTCCGTAGTAGGGAGGAGTATTTCCGAATGCAGGTTTCGTGGATTATAGCCCATTCCCTCTCATAGGGTGAAGGCCTATTTCTCAGCAGTGGCAACATTATAGGCTGATACTGAGCAGTCAGTAGCGAAGGGTCAATTTTTGTAAGAGGTAAGCCGGAGTACATATCTTTAATGTGATTAAATTATTTGTAAATAGACTACTGACTGTGCCATTTTGCAAAGGGAAGCCAGTAGGAATCGAGTTGTATGGAACCGCCATTGATGACGCACACATCCAGATTTCAGGCTGCTTCTTCAAAGTTGATCGCCAACCTTCAGTAATTCGAGAGGCACCAGAAGAAGAATGGCTCTTACCGAAAAGTTTCTGATAGAAAATCCCAAAAACACTTTGCTCGACCTGGTAATCGCACCCGAAACCACTAGGCAGATATAACGATATATATAACTAGACCAACAAATCCAGTCAACTCGTATTTGGTCACAGCGCACGTGTTCTCAAAGGATCTAATCTCATTTCCTTGTGAGCATGTTAGTCAACACGACCGAATGCTCGGCTAAAGTTATGAGGACATATTGGACCGTTTAGCTATGTAAATTGGACTTGGTACATGATGCAGGTGAGACAGAAGAACGATTTGATATCGTCTTCATTCTCCTGCTCTTACTCCTTATTTGGGGTCGGCGCAGCATGTCTTCTTCCTCCATACGGTTGATATAACCAGCCAAATTCAGGTGGTATTCATTTTAAGGAGAACCATCATCAGTTCCGAAGCCTTTTCTCAACTCTGTTGGGGTCGGCGTCCAGGCTAACTGGATGCAACTGAATACCAGTATTTTACATGGAGCGACTGGCTATCTTACCTCCACAAGCCAGTTAGTGCTGGATAATACGATACCCATTGCTAAGACTGGGTGTCAGATTTTCGGGCTCTGACTACCTGTAACTGTCGAAGATCCTACAAATGACTGTCGGGATCAACAGCTTAACGTGCTTTCCTAGGCACGGAGAAAACTCGGTATGTAATCGGTGGTCACTCATTCACGGACCAACCTAGGCAAGCGACCCCGTGGCAAGACTGTTTCTTAAGCTTGGCGTGTGAAATTGTGATGCGAGCTTTTCAGGCACCTGTTCTAAAATAATTTTCAGTAAACCCACTGAGCATATCCCCACGATGTTTGCTATACTGCTAATCTAATCACAGACTGGAAACCCCATTTGTTATAGTGACAATCACAACTACATAACATAATTGTACCGCAAACTGTTAGTGTTGTGTGGGACTCGACGATTAGCCAGTGGTATTGTGGTAGATTATACTCTACGAGTATTACCATCATGTAGGCAGATGACGTCTGCTGTTGGACTTAGGACGCTCTCAAACATCATCACTATATTCTGTTATGCGCTATCTGCATCCAGCGGCTTCCCACGATTGTCGCCAGCTCTTCTGTCCACCTTGCGGGCATATTACCCCCGCCAACGCCTTCCAGTTCATGGTCCCCACTTCAGATCTTTTCATCACCTACTCTGACTTTTAACTGGGGTGCCTTCGTATACTCCCATTATAGGCTTTGATCAAGGTAAGAACTTGCCATGTTACAAGCCATTCAGTGATGATTGAGGAGCTGACTGCTGTCATCAAGTATTAAAAAGTCACACGGATAATCATGCAAGTCTTGTAGGGTGTCATGATTACTGCCTCATTGGTCTAGTGGTCGCAAGCATGACTGCTGAGCATGAGGTTTGATTCCCAAGTCAGGCAAGGTGTTATTAGGTTTTCTATTAGGAATTTATCAGCAGCAGTCATGGAGTTGCTGGCAATAAGCTCGCTCCCTATTACACTTAAACATTCCTGGCGAAATGTGGGTGTACTATCAGGGTACACCTCTGCCCCACCCTTAGGGATTATAGGCGTTATGTTACGTTTGTACTCCTTCTCGAACTTGGTATGCAAATGAACCACTACACATGCAGTATCCGATGAACGGGTAGCGATAGATAAAATAAGATTTTTTTAATACCGCGTCGCGGCTTAGCGACTGGATATAAAGCTGTAGGATAAATAATTTAAAAACGTATATTTTTTATTGGAAATAGTATTCCTTCTTTCGTAAACGTTATAAAATCTACCGCCAGTTCAACCGAACCAGTTATCGTTGACTTGAGCGTGACAAACGGGTAAATTGGCACAATTTGCGGCCACGATAAACCTCTGCTAGGAGAATTTTCATCAGCGCTATTGTTGCAGGTTCAGTGATGTGCTTTTATATCGATAGATTTGTATTGGGAGTGATAATCAATAAGCTGTTGTGTGAGAAATGATATGAAAGAAAAAGGATTAAAAGATGGCGGAACTCTCGTGAAAGTTGCACGTGACTAAAAGAGTGATGGACATGAATGTTGATGGATGAAGAGGGAGAGGAAGGTCAAAGAAAAGATGGGTGGATTGTGTAAGGAATGATATGAAAGAGAAAGGAGTAAATGATGCCGTGACGTCTGACAGGGGAGAATGGAAGAACAAAACGTGTAGAGCCGACCCCGAGTAGAATGGGACAAGGGCAGGAAGAATGTAATCATTTCTTATTGGTACGAGGTCATCTATACATCCACCAGTTCACCAGCGACATCTTCAATGGCTAGAAAGGAGCTGACTGCTGAGATGACGAGTAATAGAGAAGTATGGAAGAAAAAAAAACCGGTTATGTGCGAGTCGGACTCGCGCATGACGTGTTCCGTACCATCGTAGTAGTCGAGCCCCCTTTAATTTTTTATTTGTTTAGTTTTTCCTGTAAGTCTTCATGTTTAAAATTCATTAATTTACGTTACAAGTCCATCTTTGGATCACCGACTTACATATGTATACCAAATTTCAACTCAATCGGTCCAGTAGTTTCAGAGTAAATTGGCTGTGACAGACGGACAGACAGTTCCGTTTTTTCCTTTTGAGGTACGGTATCCTAAAAACAATTGGGATACGGAAATTGAATTAAATTAAATATTATAGATATTATTATTTCCTTTATTTATTTTATAACACACTTATTACATTTTTAAATATTTCTTAACAAAAACTATATAAAAAACATTTAAAAATATAAAAAATAGTGGTCCGCCGGTAGCGGGAGCAGGGTCCAAGCTACCGGTGGTTAGGGCTCCAGAGACAAGAACCTCCTCACAATACGAGCCGTATCGAGGAGTACTGCCTTCTGAATCAGGCCCTTGATCCAACCGCCTAAGGAGAGCTTCGAAAGATGGTCATCGAGGCTCTTGGCTATAAGGCCATTGGCCGTCACGACGATCGGCACAATGATAGCCGAGTTCACATGCCACATGTCGACAACCTCGTGTGCCAAGTCGAGATATTTTATTTGTTTCTCTTTCTCAGCTTTCACGAGGTTCTCGTCATGCGGGATGGTAACATCGACTATCATTACGCGGCGCGCTGATCGGTCTATCACTACTATGTCAGGCTTATTGGCGACAATAGTCCTGTCAGTAATGATAGACTGATCCCAGTACAGCGTGACATGGTTTTTCTCGAGAACTGGGTCGGGCACATACTTGTAGTACGGTACCTCAGATTCCACAAGTTTATATTTCAAGGCAAGTTGCTGGTGAATTATCCTGGCTACTTGGTTGTGCCTGTGCAAGTACTCGCCGTTAGCCAGACGAGAACAACCAGAAATAATATGTCTGATGGACTCACCCGGACGGTGACATGCCCGACACACGTCAACCGTCCCGTCCTTCATAATATATTTCCGATAGTTGTTCGTCAACATAACTTCGTCCATAATCGCACAGACAAAACCTTCAGTTTCTCCAAAGAGGTCGCCGAAGCGTAACCAGGATACGGACGCTAGAAAATCTACATCGGGCCCATGAAGAGCCCGGTAGAAGCGCCCGTGAAGCTCCTTGCCTTGCCATACTTCCTTGCGGTCATCGGTAGTAAGTACTTCAGGTTTGCGCCAGTTCTCTTTAGCCATGGACAGCGGGGTGAGTCCCTTGTCCACTGCGACCACATCTCGGTGCATACCCACCTCGACTTTTAAAAAATATTCTCTGAGACTGCACATCTCGCGGTTGTGAAGGGACTTCGCGTTTAAAAACCCTCGACCCCCGCACTTCCGCGGGATGTACAGCCTCATCACTGATGATCGTGGGTGATGCATCCGGTTTGCGGTAAGCAGTGTACGAACTCTCCTATCCAGGGCATCGAGTTCGGTCTGAGTCCATTTGAGTACGCCGAAAGAGTACATTAAAACCGGCATGACCCAACCGTTGAAAGCGCGCACCTTGTTTCCGCCTGAAAGAAGGCTATGTAATATCTTGTTCAGGCGTCCAAAGAAGCGCTCCTTCAACGATTGCTTCATGTCAGTTACGTTAATGCCTAACGCTTCCGACATACCCAAATACTTATAGCTTTCGGATGAGGAGAGGGATCTCAGGTGTATGAAATCCGAGAGCTGAATTCCCTCGGATTCCATAATCTCCCCTCGCTTTACATACATGACTGCACATTTGTCCACACCAAATTCCATCCTGATGGCGCTACTGAAAGTTTCAGTTACTTTCAGTAGCTCCATCAGTTGCAATTTGTTGGGGGCAAAGAGTTTCAGATCATCCATGTAAAGAAGGTGAGATATGACCTGACCACCTCTCCTCAACCGGTAGCCTAGACCTGAATCCTCCAGCAATGTGCTCAGAGGATTCAGGGCTAGACAGAACCATAGTGGGCTCAGACTGTCGCCCTGGAATATTCCCCGTTTAATCCATACAGGTTCATCGTTCCCCTGGATCTGTCGACATCCTGGATATCGAAGGACCGTCCTCCATTGCCCCATACACGACTCAAGGAAGGCGCGTAGAGTTGCATCTATCTTGTACAACTCCAGCACCCTCATGAGCCATGTATGTGGCACCGAGTCGTAGGCCTTCTTATAATCTATCCAGCATGTAGACAGATCCTTGCGGGATCGACGAACCTGTTGGCTAATGGCCATGTCGATGAGGAGTAGCTCCTTAGTACCGCGGGACCCATTCCTACATCCATTTTGAGAGGCAGACATAATGGAGTTTTTGTCGATGTGTGTATTAATTTTAGCTCTCAAAATGGATGTAAGAAGTTTATAGACCATAGACAAACACGTGATCGGTCTATAATTTTTGGGTTCCGCGGGACTACCTGACTTATGGAGCAGGTGGGTAACGCCTGTTGTTAAAAACTGCGGTAAGGACCCAGACTCTAAGGATGACTGGAATTGGGATGCCAGGCAAGTGTGTGAACCACTAAGCCATTTGAGCCAGAAGTTGTGCAGTCCGTCCGGTCCCGGTGACTTCCAGTTCGGTAACGGACGAACTGCTCTGGCTATATCTAAAGGTGTAATCAAAATTGGCTCCATTTCTGGGATAGGTTCACACACTCGTTCGACATCACGCATCCAGTCAGCCTCAGTATGACAGACGGGCACCGACCAGATGCTGCGCCAGAAAGAACTCGTAGCAGCATCATCCGGGCGGCACACGTCTGTCATATTTAGCTCGGGTCGCTCCCAAGCTCTGTATACCCACCTCTCATCGCTCTGGAACATGCGATTCTGTGATTCTATTATTTTTTTTTTTTTTTTCTTATTTTTTTTTTTGCACTCTATCACAATGCTATCCTATTTGACGCAAAGGTTGGCTGGTAGAGAATGCCTTGTGGCATTAAGTCCGCCTATGTACCAATCTTGTACATGAAGTTTAAATAAATAAATAAATACGGGCAGAAGAATGATGAATGATGACATTATAAAAATCTTCATCAAAAAACAGCAGTTATATTCCTAAATCATTACGTCACTCCCCAAAGCCATAGCCATAGCTCTAACGGTCATGGTAAATCACCAAATTATACGAATTATGCGAAACTCTGTGCCACTATTGTTAAACGGACAGAATCGATTTTATGTCCCACTAAGAATGATGTTTTAATGCGGAAGATGATGCTTAAGATTTTGTTGTTTATTTAGTTAAAGAATATTTGATATCTGAGCTAGGCACAAATGAATAACTGAGAAATCACTACAACATAGTATAAAACAAAGTCGCTTTCTCTGTCCCTATGTCCCTTTGTATGCTTAAATCTTTGAAACTACGCAACGGATTTTGATGCGGATGATTTTTAATAGATAGAGTGATTCAAGAGGAAGGTTTATATGTATATATTGTACCCGTGCGAAGCCGGGGCGGGTCGCTAGTTATTAATAAACTACCGATCTTGCCCTACTTTTCATGGTTTTGCGACTTAAAATACCCATCATGATGAAATAATCATCATCATTACAGTTTAAAGACGTCCACTGCTGGACTTAGACATCCCCCAAGTGTCGCCACAAGTGATTTCTTTATTATATGTTAATTTAATAAAATTACTGTCGGAAATAAACCATCCGGAATAAATTCCTTTAGAGATGGCCATCACAGCATACAAGGACAGTCACAAATAAAGCAAAAACGACTTGGTTTTTTTCTTTTTTTATGATTATGCATAGATGTTTAAGCAAATAAGTGTCTCATTGCTGGACAAAGGCTTTTTCTCATATAGAGGGGAAAATGAACATTACAAACAAGCAATAGCTGTCAGTCGTTCGTTCGTGTTATTGTATTAAATAAAAGATGAAATCTTCAATACTCAATTCAATTTATTCAGAAAACAATTCACACTGTTTGAAATATAAAAAAAATAATAATAAAATCACATTCATAAAAAATTATAAAACTAACACATTCATGGTATGCACGACGGCCAATCAAGCTATGCAAAACCAGTTAATGCGGATCGCTCATTGTATAGAAAATATATACAAAGCGAGGCCAAGTTGTACTGGAAATGTACAGCTTCGTGTGCCCCCGTGTGTACAAACAACACAAAAAAATCATAAAAATAAAACATACAAAAAAAAACCACAAAAATTAATACAAATAAACAAAAAAAATACAAAAATAAACGAAAAACAAAAAATTATAGAAAATAATACAAAAATAAAATAAAATTCAATGACATTACAAATTAAGAGATCAATACAATTAAAAATTCAAAAAGATACACACGATCTTAATGCAGAAATCATATAAAGGTAAATTATATATTATTATATAATAAGAATAAAATTGTCTCTCGTGTAGGTCTAAACTCCAACTATACTAACATTTAATAAAATCCTTAAAGTCAACATTTTATCGATAAAAACTTTATTCGATAACTATCGACTGATCCCATCCCTAGACAATTCCTCGCACAACGCTAACTTGATTCCCACAATTCCTAACTCTGCAACTAGTTCACACTTTCTTAGTAACTTCTATAATTAATATCTAATAGAACGCTTTATTAAGTGAGCCGGAAGTTTTGCACTATTCTATATTACATTACATTCTCTTCGTCGTTCGGGGCTTGGCAGAAGTCCAGGGTTAGCAACAAGTGGAAGACGATAGTAATAACATTTTTTGTCCTGAAGCTATTCCACGGGGACGTTTTATTGGGATGAAAAGTATCCTAAAATGGAGTCGTATCAGGTGACGGTCTATAATTACTGCCTTCCCCCGTGGGCGGGAGTATGTACCCTATACAAGGTGTAAACGGACCCTTCACGAAGCCGACAACCAAGCATTCTGTACATCAAACTAAGTAACTCTACGCAAAAATTATTGTTATTTCACTCAAAACATTGTGCTGATGGATTCATTGAGTAGTACGAGGGTCGTGGAGGTATTTAATGTAAAGTTATAACATTAAACACTTGTATAAAAACAATCTTGTGAAAAAGTTGGAACCTTGACCCCCAATATATCCGTAACCAGAAGGTTCCCAGGTATGGTCCAGAACAAAAAAATTATCGCAACGATGGGGAGACATGTTCCTTTCGGCTTCGTTTGAGGGTACTTTTACACTCGTTATATGAAAAGTATCCTTGAGTATAACCTAACCCAGATCATGCTCGACCTTTAGCTATTTCCCAAATCCATCGAAATTCTTTCAACCGTTGAGAAAAGGTAACAGACAGACGGACAGATAGACCGAGTAAACACATTAATTTACGACATTAGTATGGATCCTCTTCATTGTTCTGGCAGAAGTCCAGGGTTGCAACAAGTGGTGGAAAAAATAAACGAAAAAGTTTGTATTAGGCTATGTTTTCTTCTCAAAAGCTTCTATAATAGCTGTTAATAGATCTTTGTGAATGAGCTGCTTCCAACAAAATTGGCGTAAGCTTTTCGGTTCTTGTCAGTCCGATAAATTTTATGTCGTCATCGTCAAACGTCATAGCTTAATATATAAAATTCACTTTGTTTGGGAACTCAGTAGCAGCTCGTTGTCTGAATTTGTGCCGTGTTGAGAGCAATAGGCTCACCCCTTATTACATAGGACTTAAACATAACTGTGATAAATGTTACTAGAAGTAAACCTCTTCGTTCAGGGATATTTTGATTTTTAAATTCACAGCCGGCTTCTCTGTTCCCTGATCATTATAATCTAGATCTATTCAGAGTTCGAGTGAATCGGTTTCTTCTAGGCAAGCGTGCTTCACCCTAGGCCGCGTCATCGCTTCACATCAGGCGAGTTGCCGCAAAACGCAAGCCAAAAAAAGGGGGCAGGGCAGGCTTCAGTGAAAACTATAATACTTTCAATTGTAGGTAGTTTCACAGTCAATGGTCTCTCTGAGTGGTGTCGACGACCATTTGCCACTATAGCAACTACACGTTGCGGCCAACTCACCGTGAAAACACGTCACGCTACTGCTTTTGGGGGACTGGCAGAGGTGTATTGTTTTGTCGACTATTTACAGTTCTGGGGGGTTCGCGTGCACTTCTATAGCAGGTCAATAGACCAAATGTGGAAGTGTCATGCGATGTTGATGTGCGGTGCTACTGTTAACTGACACCTTGACCTGCCCTGTAAATCACCTGGCCTGATAGTGGTCCCTACCATATTCTGTCTTTCTTTATCGTGTGGTTAGTGCCTAACCTGGTGTCAGAGTTTTTATGCCGCCCATGGGCCTCTGACTTGGCTTATAACGTTCCACTGCCAGGAAGCAACACTCCTCTCTGTGAGAGAGTGCTGGTCGAAATCCACGCCTGCCAAGTGAGGGTTGGTTCCTACGGCATGTCGGTTCCCTCATGAGGTTTCCTTCACCGTTTTAAGAGCAGTGTTATTTAGCCACGAGACCCTCAGTTTCAGGAATACATCATAAACTAATTCCTAGAAAAGGTCTTCAAGGCATTCCATTTTCTGGACACTCGTTGGTCTAGTGGTCGCAAACGCTACTGCTGAGGGTCTTTCCATCAGAAATTTCTCAGCAACGGTCTGGTGCTTGAATTAGTACGAATTTCAAAAGTGTCTAGGTTGATGGTAATAGGCTCGCTCCCTATTACATGGGATTTAAACATAACTGATGAGGTCCTGGGTACGATTCCCTGGTCGGACAAAGTGTTTTTGGGTTATCTATAAGAACTTTCTTTATAGCAACCATGGAGTCTGAATTAGTGCCCAGTGGATGGCAATAGGCTCGCTAATTGGGGTATTACATGGGACAACATACCTGTCAAAATGTGGGTGAACTACACCTCTACCTAACTCGTCGACAGAGCAAACGTGATGTTATGTTATGTAAATATACCGAGGCGTTCGTCAAAATGTCGTCCGCAATCACGTATCCTGGCAGAGACAAGGCATTCCATTTCCTGGCGCAGTGTTATGAAGAATAAATTCGGCGGTGGAGTACGCGTGACGTCTCGTTGTTGGCTGCTGCCATCTGGAGCGAGACGACATGCCGCAGACATGTGGGCAGGGCTGCCGCGAGAGAGCTTATTTCTTTTGTTTTTGGTTTCCAAAGCGAATCATTCCCTCTAAGTCGACTCGCGAAACAAATGACATCTGTTTTAAAAGTTTATGCTTTACCTCGAGGTTGATCAAGCAACGGACCAGCTGAATGAAGACAAAAGGGATTAAACTGGCAACCACAACAACAAGGCTTTTGCTATGTCTTTTCCGGCTGTTCTTTTCTAATTAATTGCGAGATTTGAAGCTTTCCTCCAGAACCGATGCTGATTGATACTATTATAAATATCTGACTCTATTCTTTTAGTTGATATCTTAAAATCTATCAGACCATGCTTTTATGTTTGTGTGTCATGAGTCGGTTACAATATAACACTATTATACTTTGAATTATTCTATTTAGACTGGAACACATTGTGATGTGGGTGCTTTTGAGCAACTTTTGGGTAGCTTTCTAAAAGGACTAATAAAGTATGTAAATATTTACAAGGCAGATGTGAGTGGCAACGCCGGGAGGGTACGCCCTAGAAGGACATACACTGACTTTATTGGTGAGTTTCTTCAGAAAGCTCAAGTGCGTAGTACTCGCAACCGGCGTGTGTGTATGACCAGATATATGAACGTGAACGAGGCAAAAGGAGTATGTAAGGATCGTAGCAGGTGGCGTTCTGTGGTTTCTGCCTACACCCACGGGAAAAAGACGAGTATGTATGTATTTTTGGAAATACTCAGACCAAATCAAGCCTCTCAATCAGACAGATTGCTTTACAAAAAGAATGATAGCTCAAATACGCAGTCACTTAGTTAAAATGTAGTGTAAAATGCTGATGAAGGCTTTCATATACCACCTCCTTACAGTCCCAAAACCATGCTTCGTGTCTCAAGGACGTTCTCGCTCTCAAATAAATCATACTTTACTCGCTGCCAACCCTGGCATGATGTAAAGCGATTCAGTGAGTACATGAAAGGAGCGTCGTATCATGTCGCCGAGTTAATATGGGGCTTGCAGAGGTTGTGGTGACAGTTACCATTACGATTTTACTTTAAAATCACGGTTGTGTGTCTTTATTGCAGAATATTACGCCTGTGTTTCGTTGGAGGGGTAGACAGAGGTGTGAAGTCTGTTAGTCACTTTGGGTCACCTACATTTTGGTAAGATGAAGTCTCTTTTAATAGAGGTGGAGCCTATTGCCATCAACCGGGCATAGGAATTTCGAGCTACTACTAAAAAAATCCTGATCATTCATTAATCCTTTTCCCATTAGGAATTTCTTAGCAGCCACGAAGTTTGAATTTGTGCCCGGTTGATGGAAATAGGCTCGCCGTATTACATGGGACTTAAACATAACTGACGAAATGTGGGTGTACTATTAGGTACACCTCTGCCTAACTCTTCGGGGATTACAGGCGTGATGTTATGTTGTGTAATAAAATTCTAAATCATGATAGCAATTTTATCAAGGAACATTTACAGTCCCATAACCAACGAACACTCAAAATTACTGTATCAAATCAGATGAAACTGTGAACAACAGTTAACTCATTGTTTCGCGTTGAACCGGGAACCGAACATGCGTCTAATCGGTCAGTCTATTGTCGATTAGTTACTGTTTTAAACAATGACTAATTTCAATGTCAATTGAAAAGGATGTTTGTTGCTTTTGTTGGTTAGAGAAGGTCATTGCGTTTAAATTTGAAGCTATAGGAAATCATCGGCATCGTTAATTTTGCATACAGACAAAAATCGCAGTTTTTGTGTCAATTTTGTCCCTTTTTTTGCCAATTAGTCAGCATTGCCATCCAACGTGGCAATACTGCCAGCCTTCTGGGCACTTTTCCTGTTGACAGCGATCTGGACGAAGTTTTTGACGCCCTGTAACCCTTTTTATTATTGTACATAACTATACATATTTAAGTATTTATTATTTACAAACTACTTAAAAAATACTAATAATAAATACTTAAATATGAATAGTTAAAGTCTTGTGTATCTGCCTCGTTGGTCTAGTGGACGCATGCGCTACTGCTGACTTGCTAGGGCATTGGGTTCAGGGTTCGATTCCCAGGTCAGGGAAAATTTTGTTAAGTGTTTCCAGCAAGAAATTCGCATTACTATCCTGGAGGCTGAATCTGTGACCAAGACCAACTCCCATCCCACTCAATACAACAAACTATTTACTATACAATCCAGTTCGATATGTAATTAAACTGTGATCGCTTCCGATACTTATACAGGGTGGAAGGGACATTGACGCACAATCGGTTATCACGTATTCAGTACATCATACCGAACCCCCCCAAAAAATTTTCATGGGTGATTAAAAAAAAATAGCTGTTTTCTACAAAAGTGCAATACCTACATGGTCAAAATGTATGGAACAGCTGATTTCTTTCAATGTCCCTTCTATTCTGTATACACCGTGTATCATAAATGTGTGGTCATATTTAATGGTATGATAGAGACCATCAAACTGAAAAACTTTCTCAATGGGTCCAAAATAATCAGCTGTTCCATTCCAAACTCTAATATTACTCAACTCTAGTGAATCATCATCATCTGCCTAGCCTTTCCCCAACTATATTGGAGTCGGCTACTAGTCTAACCTGATGCAGCTGAATACCAGTCATTTTGCATGGGGCCACTGCCTATCGGACCTCCACAACCCAGTTAGTACTGGATAATTCGATAACCCTTACAAAGACTGGTTGTCAGACTTTCAGGCCACTGGCTACTTGTAACGACAGTCAAACATCTACAAATGACAGCCGGGACCAACGGCTTAGCGTGCTTTCCGAGGTACGGAGGAAACTCGGTATGCAATGGGTGGTCACCGATCCATGGACCAACTGAAGATCGACCCGAGCGGCTGTTATTATTTAGCCACGAGCTCCTTCCGAAACATGCTGTATTTAGTATCAATTTCGAGTGCACTTTGTAGTTGGATACATTTCTCTGGACGTGCGCCAAACGCGTTTCCACCCGTTATTGGAATACTTTTACAAGAGAGAGAGGTATTATTTACAGATTATGGCGTAGTTCGGTTTAAAGAAATTATTTGTGGAGTTTCTGTGTTTCCATACACCTGTTCGGTTTGGTAAGTTTGATTAGATTGAATTTCTTGAACAATAAAACTGACCCGCGCATGAACTCGCCGCTAGAGGCGCTCGTGTAGAGTAAGGTCTTCAGAAATTTCAATGTCATAGAATGTCCGCGTTTATTTAACCTTATTCAATAACTATTTCATGAAAAAGTCATTCATCATCATCATATGCCTGCCTTTTCCCAACTATATTGGGTCGGCTTCCAGTCTAACTGGATGCAGCTGAATACCAGTATTTTACATGGAGCCACTGCCTATCTGATCTCCACAACCCAGTTAGTACTGGGTAATACGATACCCCTTGGTAAGACTGGTTGTCAGACTTTTTGGGCCACTGACTGCCTAACGACTGTCAAAGATCTACAAATGACATGAAAAAGTCATTCAATGGGGTTAAATGAACTTAGAGGGTTGTATTGATGATTTTATTGTTAATTCTGTAACTACATACGTGTTACTTGCGCGAATCATATTTTCATCAACATACAACCTGACCTGCAAATTGCAAAAAAACGTAAGAAATTTTGAATTTCGCGGGCTTACCCTGACGCTTCACCTTAAGCATAAAATGCTTAAGCGCATCCGAAGTAGTGCTCTTGCGTTGTCTAGGTATATCTATATCTGTGGTCCCGGTAAATTGACATCCACATGACACATGTCAGCGTAATCTCTGGTAGGAATGTCAGGGCATCTGCGTTGCCTCTGGTACTGTAGACTTCCACTAGCGCCGTGAACATATACCATCAGATGGATCATCTTTTTGCCATCCAGGTTCTGTTAGCCACATCATACCACAGCTGGACAAAGGGCTCTCTCCTCATAACTCCTGGTTCTTTCGATCCAGGGCCAATGTGGCCAATCTTCAGTGGCAGCTTTAGCAGTATCATAAATGTATAATAATATAATCACGTTAAAATTCTTAAAATGGTCACAATTCTCACTTTTTGCTCATTTTACGAATTATAAGATTTTAAACTATCATGGTGACTAACATTATTATTTAGACTGGAAACGGGATATTTACCATGTTTACTGTTTTTATTGAGTTCCCGATATTTCGGCGCTGTTGCAAGCACCATGATCACGGATAAACTGAAGTTATTGCGGGTGGGTGCAGTAAACATGGTAAATATCCCGTTTTTAGTCTAAATAATAATTTTACGAATTGTATCGTAATTCATTTCAGGCCCCAGGTTGTTGGTTTTGTCAAACTTCTACAAGACATCCCGTAGACACAAAAAACTTGGCTTTGTTTAAGATCCAATGCCATCCAGACGTAATTCAAAGCATTTGCACCTACGAAGTCATTTAGACAGCTCCTAACTCCCATTCGGCTCACCCCCTCACCAAAGCGTAACACACAAAGCTAAGGTAACATTACAGAAGGATTGCATTTGTTACTACATTTGTGACCGCATCACACACGGTCGGATAGAACGGGCAATATGGAGGATGAAATCAAAGATGGCGGACATTTTTTAAAATAGGTTTTAAGTTAGGTAATTTAGTTATCATCTTCATCTTTCTGAGTATTTGTTAGTGTCAAATTCCGAATTAGAAATCGGGACATTAAGTTCCGAAGACTCATCATCTCTCTGCTCTTGTCCCATTCTACTTGGGGTCGGCACAACACGTATTCTTCTTCCATTCTCCCCTGTCAGACGTCACGGCATTATTTACTCCTTTCTCTTTCATATCATTCTTCACACAATCCATCCATCTTTTCTTTGGCCTTCCTCTCTCTCTCCATCCATTAAATTACGGAGACTTATTTGACAGAAAAACTCGAAATAACTCATGAACTGACCTGATATCGGGAGCTCATGATTCGGATCGACCGCTTAGCTAGCCGACAGACCACACCAAGAAAATAAAACATTTCCCGGCAAATCGAGCTTGGTGCTAAGCGGTCGCATGCCTCATCATCATCTACCAAGCCTTTTCCCAACTACGTTGGGGTCGGCTTCCAGTCTAACTGAATGCAGCTCAGTATTTTACATGAAGCGACTGCCTACCAGTTACTAGCTTAATCCTCTTTGATTTCGCTTGGACGAAAACAAAAGACGATCAAGTCTTCGTTCACTGTTCTTCCCAACTGTATGTACTCCGTAATCCACACACACGTAATTTGCTTTATATACGACGTAACATGTTATGTGCTGCGTTATAGAGATTTATCGCCGCTCAGACGTGTGAATTACTTGCTTACTCGCTTATCTTCAGCTTGAAATATAAGTTTCGGTGATTTCTTGAGCTTTGGGAGAATAACTCATTCAATGGTCTTCTTCTTTCTTTATCGTGTGGTTAGTGCCTAACCTGGTGTCAAAGTTTTTATACCGCCCATGGGCCTCTGACTTGCCTTTACATGCCGTCGAGAAATATCTCTCAGGCATGCTGGTGTCCTCACGATGTTTTTCCTTCACCGAAGCAAGTGATAATTATACAATACGCACATGAATCCGAAAAATCAGAGGTTCGTTGGTTCGAACTCGAGACCTAGGACTTAGCAGTGCTACGGTCACACTACTAAGGCTGCGTTTCCAAAAGATATGAGCGAGGATGCGTAGCGCGGGATGTGTGTGGAACTAACCAATCACATAGCTAGAATACCTCAAACTGTGAAAAAGAAGCGATATTACTGGTTAGTTCCACACTCATCTCTCGTTAGACATCCTCGCTCATCTCTGGTGGAAACGCAGCCTAAGGCTATCACAGCATGCAATGGTGGTATTTACTTAATCCAGAGCGGGGGGGGTCATTTGATGATTTCCCATCCTAAAAAAAAAAAAAAAAAAAGGCTTAGGTTGAACATAAGGTCCTTAGTTCGATCTAAAAGTCGGGCCAATCTCATTAGTTTTTTTCCATTTGGAAATTTTGCAGTTGCAGCCCCGTCAGGACATGATTGGACCGGTTGATGCCAAATAAATAGGATGTGCCAAATATCGTCTTACTAGGTACACTTCTATCTTACCTTGAAGGGATTACCGACGTGATGTTATCTTAAATTACTGAGTGGGGCTAAAAATAGGGACCCTACGGAGCTTTTTCGCCTTTCAAGCCATCCAAAGATACACAATACGTATTCCCTAAAAAAATCATACCTTAGTACACAGACTAAATTATTCATATACCTACACACGTAAAGGTACATGTTGTATAATGTATAGTCTACGCAAGGGGCGTGGGTTCGAATTCCCGGTGAGTCAGCCTGTTACCGCAGACGGGTATTTTTATTAAATACCTTTTACTTATTTTGTTACAAAAAGCCTTTCTTTATTGTCAAGTTCTCGGCAAGGTTGTGGTCTGAAAAGATGTGAGCAATGCGAATAAATAACATCACGCCTGTAATCCTCGTAAGGGCAGACAGAGGTGTCAATATTACACAGACTTTTAACCAGTGGAGTGCTTAGGGACCGAAATAACCTTGACTGTCTGTCTGTATGGATACTTGGAGAGTCATGGAAACCTTAAAATTATGACGATTTATGGGCAAGCCAAAGTAAAGTTCTGGAGTGGCGACCGCGAACCGGAAGACGTTGCGTTGGAAGGCCTCGCACTAGATGTTAGACGCACGGGAGTCACGGAACCGATCAATGTGGCGACACTTGGGGGAAGCCTATGTCCAGCAGTCGTCGTAAGACGTTCGTCTTTCGGCTGAAATGATGATGATGATGAACAAGCCAAGCTTTTCGGTTTGTTTGAGGGTACCGCCACTGATTTCACCAGTTACGTTTAATTCCTGGTCACACTGTAACATTGCCCTTCCCACTGGCTGTACAGTTGCCTCCTCGCTGTGAAGCCTTTCTCAACTATGTTGGGTCGGCTTCCAGTCTAACCGGATGCAGCTGAATACCAGTATTTTTTATGGAGTGACAGCATAACTGACTTCCACAACCCAGTTAATTCGATACCCCTTGGTAAGACGATGTCAAAGATCTAGAAATGACCAACTGGCGGGACCAACGGCTTAACGTGCTTTCCTAGGCACGGAGGAAACTCGCTATTTAATGGATGGTCACCCATTCACGGACCAGCCTTGGCAAGCGCGCCTGTACCTTGAAGATCCTTGTGAAGAATCTTCGTAATATCCAAGCTTTTTCTAAATGCAACAGAATATTGTCTTTTCCAAACAATTGTTTAGTAAAACAAGCTCTGTCTGGGTGCATTGACTGTCAGTACATTCACCTTGACTAGTAGACGAGTCTTATATACTACACTATGTACACCAGTATATACTACGTCTGAGAGATCCAATAAAAGACAAGAAGCCGAGTTGGCGAAGTAAATGGTTTCACTTTCTGAGATGGTACGGTTTCTACTAATTAATTTGAGTAACGGAGATGGAATATTCTTTTGATTGAATCATTTTTATTTAGAAAATATACACGGTGGAAGGGACACCGACGCGAAAACGGTTACCGCGTATTCAGTACATCATTCTGAGCCCCCTACTTAAAAATTTTTCATCGGATATTTAAAAAAAATCAGCTGTTCCATACATTTTGACTGTGTAGGTATTGCACTTTTGTAGGAAACAGTTGATTTTTTTAATAACCGATGATAAATTTCTGGGGGCTTTCAGAATGATGTACTGTATACGTGGTAACCGTTTTAGTGACGGTGTCCTTTCCACCTCGTACATGGAAATGTAATCGCAACTGCCGAGCATGAGGTCCTGGGTTCGATTACCGGGTCGGGCAAAGTGTTATTGGGTTTTCCCATCAGTAATTTCTCAGTAGCAGCTACGGAGTCTGGACTTGTGCCCGGTTGATGGCAATAGGCTCGCTCTCTATAACATGGAACTAAAAACACCCCTCTGCCTAACCCTTCGGGGATTACTAAGGGTGATGTTATGTTATTATCTGATATACACAGGCTAAGACTGCATGACTCAATAATACCTTAGCGTAAGGTTTTAGTTTCGACTCCTAGGTCTGGCATATTTGGATTTATCCACAGATATAGATAGACCTAGATAACGCAAGTATCACGATCTGTATGAAAACCAAGCGTGCCATTTTTTGACTACCTATTATGACGTCACAAGCACTATTTAGTGATGGGAAAATCAAACCGATTCAAAGACGCCGCCGCGGACGGCGCCCCCCTCGTCCTACCCCCCGCCATAACGCCCACTGACGTCCGACTAGCGCTATGCTCCGATGCAGACTGAGTTCGAAATTGGCCACTTACGATTTTTGTACGTAAGCTACATAATAATGAAGTAGTTGCTCTCGCGTTATCTAGGTCTATCTATATCTGTGGTTTTATCCATAAAGAATTGCGTAGCAGTCGGAAATATTTTTAGAACTTTAATAAAAGGTTCAGTAAAAGCAACTTTATACTTAATGTTGATCTTCAGTTTTATACATTCAGAAATTCAGGTGCCCTCAGGGAAATTACCTCGTAATCAATTTATGTTAGAAAAAGTTGAGACAAGTATTCCTTTTTACCTAATTTGACTTATGATTACTACCCTACGGATATATTAGTCAACTGACTTAAAAAAAGGATTATTTTATCCTTATGCTCAGACGCACGGGACCGGTCAATGTGGCGACACTTGGGGGAGGCCTATGTCCAGCAGTGGACGTCTTTCGGCTGAAATGATGATGATGTTGATGCTCAGCAGTTGCGCTTGCGACCACGAAACCAACGAGGCAGTATACAGGGTGGAAGGGACACCGACGCTAAAACGGTTACCACGTATTCAGTACATCATTCTAAGCCCCCCACATATAGATTTTTCGTCGGTTATTAAAAAAAACAGCTGTTTCCTACAAAATTGCAATACGGCGGACAAAATGTATGGAACAGTAGATTATTTTTTTTATTGCCGATGAAAAATGTCTGTGTAGGGCCTCAGAATGATGGGGTATTCCTCAAAGCGCAACTATTTTTAAGCGCAACTTAATTATTCCTCGTGCGCAACCATGATGAAAAACAGAGATATATCATTAATGAATCCGTCATACCCCTCTCTATTTTTAATCATTGTTGCGTTTTGAGGAATAAATAATAATAGTAAATTACTTTCTATAACTTCAATAAACATTACATCAATGTGGTCTCAACTCCTGAACTAGGACAGCCTGTATGACAGGGGTTGAGGTTTAAAATATTTTTAATTTTAATTTGTGAGCGCAACTAATGGTTGCGCTAAGAGGCATAATTTAGCTACGCTTAGTTGGTTGCTCTTAAAAATAGTTGGTTTGAGAAATACCCCATCATTCTGAGGCCCCCTACACAGACATTCTTCATCGGCAATAAAAAAAATTATCAACTGTTCCATAGATTTCGACAGTTTTGTAGGAAACAGCTGATTTTTTTTTAATAACCGACGAAAAATTCTAATGTTGGCTCAGAATGATGTACTGAATACGTGGTAACCGTTTTCGCGTCGGTGTCCCGTCCACCTTGTATTAGATCAATATTAGACGAATATGAGATTCAAGAGTACATTAAGAAAAGACAATCGGTTGAGGAATGTGGAGTTGTCGAGGACTTACAGCATTTATTGATGGAAGGTGTCCAATATGAGTCCAGTAGAAATAATTTAGTAAGGTCCCTAAATTTGAACAGAACTGATCTAGGCATCAGTAGCAAAGGGTCAATTTTTGTTAGACGTAAGCCGGAGTACATAATCTTTAATGTATTTGTCTATAAAATACTGACTGTGCCATTTTTCAAAGGGAAGCCGGTAGGAATAGAGTTGTATGGAACCTTCGCCACTGGTAGGCATGTTCCATAAAATTCTATCTCAACCAAATGGCGACGTTACGAAGGAGTTGTTTAAATTCATGGCCCACGTCTTGTGAAAAGTATTACTGTTTAGGATACGATGGGACTGACATACGCTATGAGTAAAAGCCCCTATAAAGAAAAATAAAAGTAAATCGGCTTCAAAGAATATGGCGGACAAGCACATCAAGCAATTGCGCAGCTAATGTCATGCCTTTCAGCCCCTGGACCAAATGACAACCACGCACGTACAGGCACAAAGTACATTCATGAAAATAGCACACAACGTGAAAGAAATACTAATAACTAGCCAGCAAGGTGCAATTCTAAGCAACAAGACTTAGCTCAATGGAACCACGTATACTGAAGTAACGTCACTTGGGATAATACTCAATTAGATGCATACCGATTTATTACTGACTAGCTGTGCCCGGTGACTTTCGTCTGCGTGAAATTGTTATAAAAATATTACTTCTTTATTTGCATCTGATTTTGTTAACAATTTCATTACTTTTTTGCATGGATCCCTAGTATTTTTTCTAAAATAAAAATAGTTTATAATAAAGTAAAAAAAAAATAGTAGTAAAGTAGCTTATAATATCAGCTATCTGCCAGTAAAAGACCCAGTAAAATAGGTCCAGCCGTTTCGGAGATTAGGCGGTACAAACAAACTGAAAGACAAAAAAAAACAAAAAAGTATTTTCATTATGATCAGCAGTACAAAAGCTGTTATTTTGAAATTACAAACAGACACTTATATTTCATTTATTTGTATAGATATATTTCTACATTGTTTATTATCATCTATATTTAAATCTGCAGTTCAAGTGTTTAATACAACGCTGGAAGCTTGCCAAAAGCTTGCAGTTGCATTTAGTGAACGATGAACGAGTGTTTTGAACTTATTTTATACATTTGAGGGGGCTCTTGAGTGAATGGCTCGGGGCTACTGATTGATTTGTGAAGTAAACAGAAAGTTCTGCCAAGATGGGGGTCATGATTACTTGCAGGGCATGTGCTGTTGAGGGCTGGTCAAGGCGATATTTAATCCAGGGCTGCGGGACTGTTCGAAAGAGATACCGCGGCCCTGGAACACAAAGGGCAAAGAAGGAACATGGATGGGTTTTAGTCAGTACAAGTCTGACACTCCCTTCCACTCCGCCCAGAGTGGAGGGGGTCAGTGGGGGGGGTTGATGATTTCCCATACTAAAATAAAAAAAAAGCCGATATTTAATAGTACCAACGCATATGCTACAGCATCGCATCACACTTCACTGAACGTCTAATATCGATCTGATAACACTTTGTCACAACACCAATTTATCTCGTCTGCTCGACTTCTGTATGTCACTACAGGGATCCAGCAGAATATCAGCGTCAGGTACATGCCTGACACATGCTGATCTGGACTCTGATTTGGTGCAACTTTAAGACATACACCACACCTTGTATACTCGTTATTTTATTTGAAGTATGTCGTTAATGACCGATGGGGCCGAAAAGTTCTGGAGTGGCGACCGCGAACCGGAAGACGTTGCGTTGGAAGGCCTCCCACTATGTGAACCGATGACCTGGTGAAGGTTGCAGGGATCCGCTGGATGCGAGTCGCACGGGGCCGGTCATTGTGGCGACACTTGGGGGAGGCCTATGTCCAGCAGTGGACGTCTTTCGGCTGAAATGATGATGATAATGTCATGGTGTTACTATACTTCTTTAAGTACTTAAATATATATATTTTTCTTTTTGTATATTACACCTTGCCTTTATTTGTTGTGTTATGTCTTTTGTATGCACTGAATAAATGGTTTATCGATCTATCTGCTAGCTGTTTAGATCATCATCATCAGTCTCCTACCCTAAAGTAAAGTCCTTACATTACCCAGTATGTATATTTTAGAATGCGCTAAATTTGTTCGACAACACTTTGACTTGTTTAAAAAGGCTGACGACCGTTGCCCTCGAAAAGTCAGAGATCCAGATAGAATAGTTCTGCCCAGAGCGCCAAGGACTTCTCTATATAAAAAGAACTCTTATAATATGTGTGGACTAATCTATAATAAAATACTAAAGGATTTCAAAGAGCTAACTAATAATTTATTTGTTTAAAAGCTAAAATTATAGCTGAGGGAAAAACGTTTTTATTCTATTAATGAATTTATAAATAATGCTAATGATTAATGTTAATACATTTTTATATTAAACTATTAGGGAAACTTACAGCTAATATAATCAATGTTCTTAAACAATACGAATTTGAATGCCATTTACAAGTTTTCACACATAATTATTCGTTGTTCTATTGATGAATTTAATGTTAATGATTAATCTTTTTAAAAATAATGTAACTTTAATTTTTTATAATAATAGACATTTAAAAACATTATTACGTTAAAATATTGTAAAATTTTGCATGTCATCTATATCTGACTATGTATTAGGAACCTCAACTGATTTAAGACCATGTACCAATACTCATTGCAAATAAATGATTATGATTATGATTATATCTCAAATTATTCGTGGTCGGCGCAGCATGTCTTCTTTTTCCACACTTCTCTATTACTCGTCATCTCAGCAGTCACCTCCTTTCTAGCCATATCATCCTTCACACAGCCCATCCATAGTTGCTTTGGTCTTCCTCTACTCTAATAGCCATCCACATTTAAAACTTAGCTAGCTCTTCATATATTTACTTCTTAATATAAGTAAGAGGGTTCAAGGATAAGAAACCTTTATTATATTACCCCTGGCCTTCGGAGCCTTGGAGATTTCCGGGAGTCCATTAAATTGGTCTCGACTTCCGTGCCCTAATTGCGTAATACATTCGGAACTAAATCATTTTGACAATATAATCCAATGCTCCTAATGGTTGGTAAACCAGTCTTAAAGCCGAATTATGGCATACCCTAACTTCTAACTCAATAAATGAGCTCATAACTTCTAGTTACAATGTAAAATTAATTCATGACAGGAATTTGTGTGGGATACTACAAATAATGAAAATGATGATGATGATGATGATGAAAAAACTTTTTGCAAAAAAAAAACCGATTTAAAAAAAAACACAACTAAAGTCAAGTCAAGTCTTCGGAAGTCTACAAAGTCACCGACTTCTTAAAGTACAGGTATTTTAGACTTTTTAGTGCGTCTTTTGGAAGTCAGTTTTTGTTTATGTTGGGGTCAGCTTCAAGTCTAACTAATATTTTACATGTGCTTGGCGGTAGAAGTGCTTCCTCAGACGCATTGACAAACTCCTCGCTCACTTTTTTTTAAGAGTTTTTAGTTCTCGGCCAAGGGTATGCTCTTGACCGCGATCTCGCCTGACGAAAAGCGATTGATGAGGCCTACGATAAAACGCGGGTGCCCAGAACGACTGCCTGTTAACTTCTGTATCGGAAGAAGGGAACACAGACGCTGGCAGAGAGTTCTATAGTTCTTAGACTGTGTGCATATGCTATCATGGTCGAAATTTCACGAACCCGAGCAAAACGCTATGAATTCACTGCCGGCTTCTGTTTCATATAATCTAGATCTATTCAAAGCTCGTGTGAATCGGTTTCTTCTAGGCAATCATGCTCCACCCTAGGCCGCGTCATCACATCAGGCGAGTAGCGGCCAAACGCAAGCCTATTGATTGAGTAAAACAAAAAGTATCAACAAAGGATATACATTATTGCAACCAATCAAACACAGCCTCATTTTTTATCAGTGCAATACATGATTATTTCGGATATTACTTCTGGCATTGCGCCAGGCGGGCTCAATGCTCGTCGAGTCTGATGGGTATCATAATATGTATATCGGAATTTTTAATTAAAAGCCCTCACTGTGACGCGTTTCGTTGCAGCTGGGTTTGTTCGCGAGGCAGGTCTACTTTTTGAGTATATTTTTAAATATTATTGAGGAAGCAATGAGGAATGTTTTGGGTAAGAATGTGGATGGCTGTTAGAGAATTTATTTATTTGACTTACAGTCAATCACACATCAGTGGCAATAATAACACTACGAAAGCTCTTATTGCTACAACATAATGAATGTAAAATTACCCTTAACGAAGTCAAAAGGCACTTGTTCTCCCCGTCCTTGCGATATTTTTTTTGTGCTGCGACATATCTAGGAACCTTCTAGTTACGGAGATGTAGGGGTCAAAGTTCTAACTTTTTCCCCAAGTTTTTAATGTTTTAAGTTTTAATACCCATTGACCCCCGTACTATTCAATGCATCCATCAGCACAATGTACACCTACACTCAGCATTAACAACATAGCATAGCAGCACTAAGCATTAGCATGCATGCATTTTTTTTTGCTTTTGCATTCATTTTTTTTATTTTTTTTTTTCTTAGCATTTTTTTTTTAAATTTTTTTTTAGCTGTTATTTTTTTTCTTTTTTGTTCCATCCTGTTGTATTTATTTGTTTTATTTGTGTTTTGTTATTATTATTTTTTTTGTAATTTTGTGTGATGCACGTCATGTACCTGCGGCAAATAAGTATATTTTCTTTCTTTCTTTTCTTTCTTTTTCTTTCATTGTCAGCATTGGTTGACACATTCAACCGTCCGTCCGTACGTTTCATTTTATTCTTTGAAGAAGAAGAATAGAAAGTAACTTACAATGTGTGATAAAAGTAATGGCTACACTTCTGTTTAATGTTAGTTTCGTTAATTGACAGAGGAAATAAAAATACTATGTTGCAAGTGGACATTGAAAAGTATAGCAGCTTTTATAGCATCCTCCAACTCAAACTCAAAGCATTTATTTCAATTAGACCATCACAGGCACTTTTGAATGTGAAATAAAACAAAAAAAAGCGAAGCTACAGTCACAGTCACAAGGCACAATAACTTGAGAAAGTACAGTAGTTGCACATTCCACAGCGTAGATCTCTATGGAGAAGAATGGGCAAGAAACTCCATGGACACTCTTTTAAATCAAAATATTCTTACAAAATCTTGGTTACATTAGAGATTATACATACATGTAAGAACGATGTAGAAAGACGTGCACATTAAGAGCGTCCGGAGTAAAAGATAAAAACAACAATGAAAAAATAAAGTAATTAGAATAAACCATGGCAGCTAAGAGATGACCAGTCCCAACATGAACGTATATCATGTTATTTTGCTTAATGAGCTTTTCCATCAGGAATTTCTATACATAGCAACCAGTAGCGAAGGGTCAGTTTTACAAGAGGTAAGCCAGAGTACATATCTTTAATGTGATTATATTATTTGTCTATAGAATACTGACTGTTTTTCAAAGGGAAGCCGGTAGGAATCGAGTTGTATGGAACCTTCGCCACTGATAGCAACACGAAGTACGGATTTATTCACACAAAATACTTAACAGAACATTACATTAAGATAGAAGAGCACAAAGGTACTGCCTATTTCAAAATAAATTTCTTCTATTCTTCAGATTTGTTTATGACATGGACTAAGTCTCGAAATATGAGTCTACCAAAACGGCTCTACCTATCCCTATAAGAAATACAGGCGTCATATTGTATCTCGGTAGATTATCCTTGTAAATTCATGGTGACTTCTGTCTCCGAAGTTGATCAGCCCCCGTAGCATCGTACTACCGTAGACAAGGATTTCTTTGACGGAAGAATCGACAAATGACAGATAGTACAAAGAAATCTGTCATTGTGTCGATTCTTCCGTCAAAGAAATCCCTATCTACGGTGGTCATGCTACGGGGGCTGCAGTACCAGAACCATCAGATGTGTTGCTATCCAATATAGTTAACGCTTAAATGTCCCATGAGCCTGTTATTCGTCTTCATCCTCTCCCATTATACAAGGTTGATCAACTCCAAATATTTCTCCTTATCCTTAGCGAGGTGGAACAGCTCAGCAACCCTGGCGACCGGTCCACATGCCTGTTATAACACCAGCAATCCAATATCTATTCAGTATCCGGTATCATTATTAAATATATCCCTTTTCTAACAAACACTCCTACATAATAGACCACCACCAACCTTATTACTTAGGACATAAGGGTGAAAAGAGACAGACCGTCAGTGCACTCAGTAGTACATGGAACAGTCAAACAAATAAATCCCACGTCTGATGTCATCGCGTCCCACAACGACTGGGCGCCACTAAAAGCTCTCGCCGTGCGTCACTCTAGTCAATGGCGTAGAAGCTTTCGTAACTACCCTCCCCTGTGGTGACAGTACGGGCGAAAAACATTGTGTTTTGTGTAAATTCCAACATTACATAACATCTCGCATGTAACCCCGAAAGGGTCAGGCAGAGGTGTACCCATTAGTACACCCACATTTAGATTCAAGTCCCATGTAATAGGGGGCGAACCTATTGCCAACAATCGTGGCTGCTACTGAGTAATTCCTGATGGAAAAATCCAATAACACTTTGCCCGACCTGGGAATTGAAACCAGGACCTCATGCTCATCAGTCGTGTTTGCGACCACTAGACCAACGAGGCTGTCATGCCTCAAATGGTCGTATATCAGATCGAATGACTCAACATCATCTGCCTTTTTCCAAGTATGTTGTGGTCGGCTTCCAGTGCGGATGCAGCTGGATACCAGGACTTTACATGCAGCAACCACCTATCTGATCTCCACAACTCAGTTAGGACTGGGTAATACTCCTCGGAAATCCTTGTCGTCAGATTTCCGCGCCACTGACGTCCTGTAACGACTGTCAAAGATCTACTAATGACAGCCGGTACCAAAGGCTTAATGTGCTCTCCGAGGCACCTCTGTGTCTAATAGATGGTCACCCATCCAAAAGCTAACCTCGGCAAGCGTAGCCTGCCCTTGAAATTGACCCGTGTGGCTATTATTATTTAACCACGAACCCATTTTACAACAAAACAAAGACACTAGCCCAAAACTCCAATCATTTTAAATATTCCGGAATCCATAATCACGCTATTAAAAGTTAAAAAGTACATCGTTCAAAATAATGTAACGGCGAGCCATCATGGCTGGCCTATTAAAATAAAACTAATAGCTTTTACGATGTCATTTCATCGGTTTTTATACTTATTGTGGATATTTTATGTTAGAATATTACTAAGTTTCTGTGGGATACATTAAAATAGTCTTCAAAACTACGATACTTAATTTCATGCCCAAGTTACATACTCCACTTATAATCTTTCCGAGGAGCTCGTGGCTATATAAAAACAGCTGCTCGGGTCGATCTTTAGGTTATGCCGTGCTTACCTAGGTTGGTCCGTGGATGGGTGACCACTCATTACATACCGAGTTTCCTCCGTGCCTCGGAAAGCACGTTGAACCGTTGATCCTGACTGGTCATATGCACATGTTTGACCATCGTTACCGGTAGTCAGTGGCCCGAAAGTCTGACCACCAGTCTTACCAGTACTAACTGGGTTGTGGAGGTCAGATAGGCAGTCGCTCCATGTAAAATACTGGTATTCAGCTACATCCGGTTAGACTGGAAGCCGACCTCAACATAGTTGGGAAAAGGCTAGGCACATGATGACTCCATTTTCACACTTTCCACTGCTGAGACAGTCGGGGTCACCAGGGTGTAAAGATCCTCATTCCCCATAGAAAAGGGAGCATCCTTCGGCCAGACGGGTGTTGTGTCTGGTGGGCTACTGCCCAACAATTGTCGGGCATTCTACAACATTAGTTTTAGTATATGCGAAACTTGAAACACGTGTCTAGTATTTTTATGTAAAGAATCTATGTACAAAATTTCAAAACTGTATCATGAAAAATCAGAAAGTTATAAGCTTGTACTGTTACCTGGTTGTCCACACAAAAACGTGGTCACCACACGGCGCCGCCGCGCGCGCACCTCTAGCGTCGTCTTGAGCTCATTGATAATAATAATTTGGCAGTAGGTATCTAACTGATTGCGATAGGTACTTTCCAACTTGTAACCTTTTTACAATATTTTTGGGACAAAATATAACATGGTTTAAAAATTATTGAAATCGATTCAGTTACTTATTCTGAACAAACTATATTCAGGTTTCGCATATACTAAATTATGTTGTATATGCTCTTAAGTCACGGATGTGTTTTAATGTTGGTTCTTAATTGGAATATGTCCTTCATTCCTCCGCATCACATGCTCATACCATTACAATTGATTTTCACACATTCCACTGATTATAGTGCAATTATTTGTACATTCACGTCTACATAGAGACTTTTAAAAGCAAATATGAAAATCGAAAGTATCTTCCCTCGAAACTGAATAAAAATAAGAGCTTCTAGCTCTCCGAAGTTAATACCGTAATGGAAAAACGACATTTGATGGCTTTTACACTGTTTATGTCATTTTCATGGGGCTGTATCTGATATAGGTTTTATGCTTTGAAACAGCAGGTGATGTTCTTGTCTGACGTACATGTTATATCACCTTTTTATTTTCTGTAGGAGTAAGCAGAGGTGTATCTAGGCGGGCATTTGGCATTCCGTTTGTTGTGCTGTATAATTTTTGAAACTGACATGGTCACTAACATTATCATTGACACTGAAAACGAGACATTTACCATGTTTACTAGTTGTTGTGAGTTCTCGATATTTCGGCGCTGTTGCATGCACTATGATCACGGATAAACTCATCCGTGTGTTTAATACTACCTTTCCTTACTAGTAAATATGGCAAATATCCCGTTTTCGTTTCCCGTTTCACAAATTCAGACTCTAAGAGTTTTGTAAAGTAAAAGTCCAGTAACAATATGCCTGATCCCAGAATCGAAGACAGGTTCACTTAGGAATCGCGATAGCGACCACTGACCGACGAGATTGTCTTGTACTGAGGAAACTCGCTAACTAGGTTTGAAATGCGCCACTTCATCTTTCTGATTGACATATTCCTCAAAAATTCTAGCGTCTAAATGATTTCTTTGAAGTAAATGGTTTGTATTTCCAATCCCATTGTCACTCAAATGAGAAACTGCCGACTTTAGCTGGCAGAAGGTGGTGCACATTGCGTGTTGAACAAATGTTCGATAAAATCAGGAGTGGTGGGCTGCGGGACTGTTCGAAAGAGATACCGCGGCCCTGGAACACAAAGGGCAAAGAAGGAACATGGATGGGTTTTAGTCAGTAAAAGTCTGACACTCCCTTCCGCTCCGCCCAGAGCGGGAGGACCGTGACCTTACACCGGTAGGCGTAACGACAAGGAATACTAATTACCTGGCGAACGTCACGAGAATGCACTGGATGCACGAGGCACAGGCAGGAAATCTCTACGTCCAGATGTTTCTCATCTGAATGATAACTCCAGCTGTATAAAGACACCTTTCTCTGGAATGAGGAAATTCACGATATCGCTTTCCTAATCGCGTCTCTCCTAGCCCCACACATAAAACAATGCGTTGCGGTTCACTTGCTGACAAACGTCAAAGTTATGTCGACGCTGTCAGAATGTTAATGAAGAATGTATTAATTATAATGTATGAATGTACGCGAATTTGTGGCTGGTGGCTTTGTGGGTAGGTGAGTGACCTAGGCTTATTTGTTTGTCATTTGTTGCCTTTTGGGAATTTTTCGTATTACCCAGTACTGACTGGGTTGGGGAGGTCAGATAGGCAGTCGCTCCATGTAAAATACTGATATTCAGCTGTGTCTGGATAGACTGGAAACCGACCTCAACATAGTAGGGAAAAGGCTAGGCAGATGATGATGCACCCTTGAATTTTGTGTTGGATGATTTGTCATTTTGAATAATTGTTCTAATTGAGGCATTTAGCTCAGATAATTTTGATTTTCATCTTGTTTTTATTACTTTATCATGAATATTTTAACTTCAAGGCGAAAATTACATAAAAAAAAAAAAATTCAATAAATTATTTATTACACAAAATCCACAGTTCTCTGTAGAATCTTTGCTTCAAACTAAATAAGTGTCAGATGAATGTCGATTTTCTCTAAAATTTTAGCGAAAATGACAAGAATTTTTACATAACAAATGAGACAATGACTCAATTTAGTATGCAATTTTTCAACTCATTCTGCGCTCAAATCGCTCCACGCTCCGCCTCTGCCCCCGCTGTTTTCCCAGCCCCACACTGACCACCGCTTTGCATAAGAATAGCCCACCGTTTCTAAAAACGTGTCCCATTGTCTTAAGTACATATCTCTGACTGTTGGAGTGTTGGTAGCGCGAATGTGGGGACCGGCGTGTGAGTGTCAATGGTCCTTATGGTATTTTTTTTAGAAACTGACTATTTTACTGAGTGTAAAAAAACAATAAACAATAAAACCCGACTTACGAACAGTAAGTCGTGGATTCGAACCCAGGCAGACGCATTACCTTGTGTAATTTATTTCATCACCGCTGCTCTCAAAAACGGTGAAGGAAAACATCGTGAGGAAACCGGCATGTCCTAGAACCAAAAATTCGAAGACATGTGACATCTACCAACCCGCACTGGGCCCGCGTGGTGGATTATAGTCCATTCCCTGTCATATAGAGGAGGCCTGTGTCCCAGCTTTGGGAACATTATAGGCTGATTATGCTTTATGTTTAATGAGTGTAAATGTTCCCTTATCGAAGCCGAAAGGCACTTGTTCTACGTCATTGCGATATTTGTTTTGTTCTATTTCGTACCTGGGAACCTTCTAGTTACGGAGATATTGGAGGTCAAAGTTACAACTTTTCATATGTTTTTATTTTTAAATACGAGTGTCACCAGCACAATATTTTGACTGCGCCGTATGAGTTCTACCGTAAACCGTGATACAAAAAAAAATCTTCCTTAAACATGTATTTATAATTTTATTTTTTGGTTTCAGGTACTAAATTTTTACATCATTGCAAACGAAATCATTGGTAAGACTAAATGATAAGCAAATCTTCAGGCAGTATTCTTCTTCCTTATTTTAATTAGTAGTACCACGAGCCACAAGCCACGAGCCACGAGCCAAAGTAGAGTAAACGAATTTTCCCATAATATATGATACCCGAAAAGTTCTGGAGTGGCGACCGCGAATCGGAAGACGCTGCGTTGGAAGGCCTCCCACTAGGTGGACCGATGACCTGGTGAAGGTTGCAGGGATCTAAATTTCGATGCCCAGTCTCGCACAACTATCTTCCAAGCAGGCGGCTATTAAGAAATTCATCATCAGCTTCCTGCCCTTGTCCCATGTTACTTGGGGTCGGCACAACACGATTTTTTCCATTCTCCTCTGTCAACCGTCACGCTATCATGTACACCTTTTGCTTGCAAACCATTCCTCACACAATCCTATTGAGAAACTCCTAACCGACAACTCAATATAGCAAAAGCCTTGATATAGCAAAACTGCAAATCTTTTTTAGCAAATCACATTTTCTGTCTAACAAAGAATCCCATTACCCTAACTTAGTAAAACTTACTCCGCCTGGTGTCCTACTTACCCCCTAAGTTGAACTTAAGCTAGTTATGCGCAGTCACCCAGACAAGCCGGCAGCTCCCATGAATATTCCAGTGACATTAAGCTGTTAAGTTGATTCAGTCAAGCTACTCCATTTTTTATATTTTCTTGTTAAAAATGCTTCTCTCCTCAGTTTGCAAGCGCTAGTGTTGAGCTTAGAGTTGCCATTCGTCCGGCTAAATTTGACTGCGTCCAGCCCGTCCGCTTTTTTAGGCTCTTTGTTTTCTTACGTCTATCGCATCGTTCTGTCAAAAGTCGATTCAATTTTATTCAAAGCTTTCAAAGCTGTGCCCTGGCGGTTATGAGTATGTCATGCTCACTCAAATTTCTCGCTGATGGTGGCGCGTGTGTCGGATCATTTAGTTGAAAAAATTCAAAATGGTTGAGTTGAATGGTGCCAATACATGCGTCATGTTCGTGAACGGGCGCTGTCAGTTGTGATCTCTTGGTTGCCACGGCTTATTTGAATTAATTATTTTATTTTTGAATTATTTTTATTATGGACACTTTTAACGTATACATCTTGCTACATCGTTCTTACATAATGTACCATCTCAACATAAATGATGTAACCAAGTTATTGTAAAAGTATTCTGATTTAAAAGAGTGTCCATGGAGTTTCTTGCCCGTTCTTCTCCATAGAGATCTACGTTAGGGAATGGGCAACTACAGTACTTTCACAGTTTTTATGCCTTGTGACTGGGACTGTAGCTACTTTTCATTGTTGTCTGTTTCGACAATTCAAAAGTGCTTGTAACTGGCCTATTTGAAATAAATGCTTCGATTGATTGATTGAAAAGAAACTTTAAAAACATGCACGTTACAGCAGTCAATTATTTGCGATCTTGGACCGTAAACTTGTACAAATATACCACCACACATTTTGACGGGATGACCTTCAACAATCTTCCCTAATGAAGTGAAGTTTCTGAAACTATAAATATTTTAGAACAGTGAAATGTCAAAAAAGCTTTTTTTTGGCGTCCGGGCTTGGTACCCAAAATTCCGCCTTTTTTAGCGGGTCAATCCAGCTTGCTGATTATCTAAAAAACGCTAGTTGAGCATGAAGTCCTTGGGGTCGATTCCTAGGTTAGTTAAAGTGTTATTTGGAATTTCTCATTAGCAGTCTGGGATTTGTGCCCGGTTGATAGCAATAGGCTCGCCCTCTAATATTTATGGGATCTTAACATGACTGGCGTAAGGTGTGTTACCTCTGACTTGCTCCTCGAGGATTCCAGGGGTGATGAATGATGAATTTATGTTGAAACTCCGTGACATATTTCCCTATCTGTACTTTAAGAAACACCTACATCTATTTTTTTCCGTCCAAAAGCTAAAATTAAAATCCAATCAATTCGACTAAGCCCCGAGGCATCCCAAACTTTATTCCACCAATATTGAACAATATAAAAACCAAGAACGTTCTAGTCAACCCAAAAGAAGCCAGGCACAATATTAAAATTCGTTTTTTCACAAAAAGATTAGGCAGGTAGGGTATTAAAATTCAAATTCACCTCCACTCTGAACCCAACCTTATTCTTCTATAAATTGGGTTGATTCTCCTTTATAAAGTAACCTTTAACCCACATGCTGCGACAGGTGGTCAGAAAGACCCTTCCTTTTATTGTAAGAATATTTTTTTTTGTTCTTTTTTTTATTTCTTCGTATATTTGGGTACATTTCGTCCAGCGGGTGTAAAGGGAATGAGGTTTTATGTCGGGAATGTCGAAATAACGAACAACGATGCAGTTACGGAAACAAAGGGCTTTTTAAGTTAAATGTGTTATTATACTGTAGCATTTTTTATTTATTTGAATTTAAAACACTGTTTAAAAGATATAAGTAGTACGAAAACCCAATAAAATAAATATTTCTTTTACTGTTTTCAGTTTTCACGGTTTAAAACTAAAATTCTTTATTTTGAGCTCCATAAAAAGCCCAAAATAATGAACTATAAAAAAAAATTAAAATAATCACGGAAGATATTCCGTAAGTGACAATTTGTATACATACAACTGCACGTATTTCTAGGGAATGCTAGCGCTGTTGAATATGAGCTCTTAGGTTCGACTCCCAGGTCGGGCAGTGTTAATGAGTTTATCCATCAGGAATTTCTCAGTAGCGATCCTGAGTTTTACGGACCGAAAAACAATCCATGTTTTTTTTTTCTTATTTTCGTCCTGAATAAATTGAGAGAACCATCTGTGGTCCCTATTGTTCGGGCCAGGGGATGCCATTTGGGGATTAATAGCTCTACGTCAAGGTTAGTAGGTGGTTCTAAAAATATTGGAATAAAATGTCCCTTTTTTTGGTCCCAAGCATTTTTTAGACGATACATTGGTTAAGAAGTTGGTGGAGGAGCTCGAGGCTAAATAATAACAGCCGCTCAGGTCGATCTTTAGGTTAAGCCGTGCTTGCCTGGGGTTCTCTGTGGATGGGTGACCACCCATTACATACCGAGTTTCCGCCGTGCCTCGGAATGCACGTTAAGCTGTTGGTTCCGGCTGTCATTTGTAGATCTTTGCCAGTCGTTACAGGTAGTCATTGGCCCAAAAAGTCTGACAATCTGTCTTACCATGGGGTATCGTATTACCCAGTGCTAACTGGGTTGTGGAGGTCAGATAGGCAGTCGCTCCATGTAAAACACTGGTATTCAGCTGCATCCGGTTAGACTGGAAGCTGACCCCAACGTAGTTGGCAAATCATCAATGTTTCTGAGGATGGAGGGCGCCGGAGGGCCGGCTTAGAAAGAGGTGGCGAGATGATCTGGACGCGCATCACGAAGGCTAGTTCGAAGTGGCGCAGGAGAAGAGTACCTGGAAGGATATGGGGGAGACCGGTACCCAGCAGTGGGACATATGTACCCAATTCTGGGTTAAACTCGCCTTTGTACATAAGCTATATGTTGTAATTATGTATTTCTCTTGTTTTGTGTGCAATAAAGAATAAGAATATGTACAAGGGTATTGAAAAAAAAATCTTAAATTAAGTAAACTGGACACCATAGAATATTTAAAAAAAATCTTTGCTCACCATTTTCCAAGTTGCACAAAAACAAGAAATCCATTTAAATTACTCGCAAGCCGAAAATCCAAATGAATTCACTCACCCCTTGTTACAAAAAGACAAACGGACAGACCTTTATATATTATTATCCAAAATTACCTGCAAAAAGGGTACCAAAACGGTCAAGCGTGAGCTGGTATCACCGAACCATAAAACAGGGCGGGAAATGAGATGGACAGATAACGGTATTTTTTTTTCCCATAAAAACATAGGTCAACCCTAAAGTGAAGCCATTTGTTTTATTTTCTGAGTGGGGTGTGATTGTCCTCATTTATTGTGACTTGTTATTTGGTGTGGGATACGATAGTACCCAGAAATTTAGAACTGATGATAATATGATTTATAATTGCACCAGTGATTGCTTCGTTTGTCTAGTGGTCGCAAGCGCGACTGCTGAGCATGAGGTCCCGGGTTCGATTCCCAGGTCGGGCAAAGTGTTATTGGGTTTTTCCATCAGGAATTTCTCAGGAGTCTGGATTTGTGCCCGGTTGATGGCCATAGGCTTGCCTCCTATTACATGGGACTTAAACATAACTGGCGAAATCCACCTGGTGGTACACCTCTGCCTAACCCTTCGGGGATTACAGGCGTGATGTTATGTAATTGCACCAGTTTAGATTTATGTTTTACTAGCGACCTACTTTGCAAAACATGGAGATCTCTTAGTACACAAGGCGACATATCAAAAATACATTTCCAATATAACATGGCCTGGCTTTGTGTAGATTTCTCGTACCATGAGAGATCCGCTTAAACTAGTTTTGCACAGATTGGTCATCATGCGTGCATATACAAGTTTAATATGAATGTATGCTATTTCCTAAATCATGGTGAAAACCGCATTAACATCTGTTGCGTAATTTAGAAGTACAAAACGGTCACAAATACATGTAACTCGAAAAACGACTTCAGATTAATATACATAGAGTAGATCATTGACTGCGTTGTTTTTAACTAACGCGGGTGCTGAATGTGAGGTCCAGTGTTTGATTCCCAGTCCGGCAGAGTTGTGGAAGTATTGAGCATGGATTTATATCCTGCTAATAGGCTCATTCCATACAACATTAGTTTTAGTATATGCGAAACCTGAAACACGTGTCTATTATATGAGTATTTTTATGTAAAGAATCTATGTACAAAATTTCAAAACTGTATCATGAAAAATCACAAAGTTATAAGCTTATTCTGTTACCTGGTTGTCCGCACAAAAGCGTGGTCACCACGCAAAGCGCCCGCGCGCGGACCTCCAGCGTCGTCTTGAGCTCATTGATAAACATAATTTGGCAGTAGATACCTAAATTATTGCGATAGGTACTTAGTGTCGCTCGATGTCTAACTTTTTTAAAATATTTTTGGGACAAAATATAACATGGTTTAAAAATTATTGGAATCGATTCAGTTACTTATTCTGAACAAACTATATTCAGGTTTCGCATATACTAAAAATAATGGTGTATAATGTGGAATACCATCATCGTCATCTTCATCTGCCTACTTTTTCCCAATTATATTGGGGTCGGCTTCCAGTCTAACCAGATGCAGCTGAATACCAGTATGTGGGACAGCTGAGCTTAAAACAAAACAACCGAAATGTTATTAACAGACCCTACACATCTACCATACCCCCTACACACAAAGCGTGATGTTCCAGTCCCTTCCCACCGCGCAGCAGCCGAACCGTATCGACAGGAAGTAAAGTCCGTTATAATCACTACGCATTTCCGGTTACTACAGAGACAGACGTGGTCGCATAATGGTATTATAATAACCACGGTTTTTTTAGTCCAACTGTTAGAGAAATTGCAGCTCGTGGCTAAATAATAGCAGCCGCTCGGATAGATCTTTAGGTTAAGCCGTGCTTACCTAGGTTGGTCTGTGGATGGGTGACCACCCATTACATACCGAGTTTTCTCCGTGTCTCGGAAAGCACGTGAAGCCTTTCGTCCCGGCTGCCAATTGTAGACCTTTGACAGTCGTTAAGTAGTCAGTGGCCCGAAATTCTGACAACTAATCTTACCGAGGGGTATCGTATTACCCATTACTGGGTTGTGGAGTTCAGATAGGCAGTCGATCCATGTAAAATACTTGTATTCAACTGC
This sequence comes from Noctua fimbriata, assembly GCA_905163415.1. Taxonomy (NCBI): domain Eukaryota; kingdom Metazoa; phylum Arthropoda; class Insecta; order Lepidoptera; family Noctuidae; genus Noctua; species Noctua fimbriata. Next base: position 9,425,757 of record LR990951.1, read on the forward strand.
ATCCGGTTAGACTGGAAGCCACCCCAACATAGTTGGAAAAAGGCATTGGTTCACAGGGGTTTATAATACGACAGGAATTTTAAATGAAACTGTCTGTGAACTGACAGAAACAGCGCTCTACATAGCCTTTTATAAAACACGAATGTACTCGATGTGATATTTACGCCCGCGCATACCTCAAAAAATGCCCCCAAATGATATACCAATCCACCAGATTGCAAATCGACAAGTTTCCATACGAGACAAGCTGACAATACAACAATATGTGAGAATGTATTATGTAAGATGTCTCCTATATTGATGTCAGCAGTTTTTACCTCCTTTCATATGAGGGAGGCTTATATGTTTGGCCTCGATGGTATAGCAGTCACAAATTCGACTTCTGAGCATGTGGACCTCAATTCGGTCAGGGGACTGAATTTCACGAAGTTTTGTCGATTACGCAGGAGATACTATCAGCACAAGTGTGTGACACACACAGGTGCATTTTCCTCTTATATTTTCACAACAATCCGGGTGGCGAAGGTTCCATAATAACTCGATTCCTACCGGCTTCCCTTTGAAAAATGGCACAGTCAGTATTCTATAGACAAATAATATAACCACATTAAAGATATGTACTCCGGCCTACGTCTTACAAAAATTGACCCTTCGCTACTGCTGTCCTAACTGGAAATCGAACCCAGGATCCCAGATTCAGCAGTCGCACTTGTGTCCAATGGGGTTGTCCTACATTGTGCAGGCGAACTCGAGGGCAAAGCTAGCTTTTAGACTCTTCCAAGAGAAATTATGTAACCAAATTCTACGGAGTTTTGTTATTTATAAAAATCTCCTTTATTGCGTGTCAGTCAAGTAAGTGTATAGGAATGAACACTAGGTATACGAAAGCAATTTATGCCTTGAGTGAACTCGAGAAGGGCGTCAATCGTGCTGTTTAAAAAAGCTCATTGACATCAGTCACATTACACGCAGGTCGCTGGTTTAAATGAAATATCGCGAAAACACCGCAGAGTTGAAAATGTAGCTGTCGTTTTTAAAGTGCTTCGTTTTTCTGTAGACTTTCATGTCATATAGACAGACTTGGGCTTTGTAGTTTTTTGATGGCACGGTTGGCGTAGTGGCTGAGCGATTGGCTGCTGCGCTGCGTTTCGTGGGTTCGATCCAAGCACGGAACAAATGTTTGTATGGCCTACAGCGGGTCTGGCTGTTTGCCACGTCTAATACAGCGGTCCTGGGTTAGATTCCCAGGTCAGGCAAAGTGCTATTGTGTTTTTCCATTTGGAATTTCTCAATAGCAGTCACGGAGTCTATATTTTTAGCCGGTTGATGGCATATCCTTTCCCCCTGTTACATAACTAGCGAAATAGTGGTACTATTTAGTACACCCATCCGGGATTCCAAGCGTGATGTTATGTCCTAATGAATTCAGAGAAGAACATTCATTAAGCGAGAAATATCCTCATGAAAAAATGACGTCAACTGAATCTGGAATCAGGTCATGTCTTCATATTATTTACCCCTACATACATATATATGCAGCGATGATACAAGACGCAATCAAATTTGTTAATGAAGTGGCAACAGACAAACATTCGTTACTTGGTCAAATATGGCCTTATTGCCACAATTGCTGGCTGCTCAGCTAACGATAGCATGCACGATCATCATTGTTTTTTCCCAATTGATTTGATTTCATCTGCTATACTTCTTTATTAACCCCCGACGCAAAAAGAGGGGTATAAGTTTGACCGCAATGTGTGTGTGTGTGTCTGTCTCTGGCACCGTAGCTCTTAAACGAGTGAACCGATTTGGGTGCAGTTTTTTTTATTTGAAAGCTAGTTTCTTGACGATGCTTCTTAGATACGTTTATCAAAATCGGTGCAGCTATTTACTAGTTATGGGGGATGCAAGTGGGTATGAAAAATAGAATATTTTCAAATATACCCAAGTGAGGTATCAAATGAAAGTGCATGATGTGTATATTACAATTAGACATGTTTTATCAAAATCGGTGTAGCCATTTACTAGGTTTGGGGGATAAAAAATCGAATATTTTAAATGTACCCAGGTGTGGTATCAAATGAAAAGGCATGATGTGTATATTACAATTAGAAATTTTATATCAAAACCGGCTCAGCCATTTTATTGACTTTTCAAATGGTTCGCTTTTCTTTGTTGCGATGGGAGTTTTTTAAATTTTGAATTTTTTTGTCGTCATCCAAGTAGTCAACCCCTTTCTAGTCGTATCAGCGAGCCGGATGGCAGTTAGCAAGCACAATACAGAGCAAAAAAGATATGAAGACCTACATACCTTCGATTCTTCGCCGAAAAATGAAGCATCATGTGATGTTGGTACCATTTGTAGTGCAACTGTCAGCTGTCACAGACCTTACACGTCCTGGGAATTTATTTATTTTTCTTTTAAAAAAAGTTGCCCCACACTAGGAATTTCTCCTGTATCGTGGGTACGTTTTCAAACAATCAAACTCACATACACAAACAGCCAGACCTGGAACAACTACCTGTAGATCGGACCTGCGACACGCAGCGCAGCAGAAAATCGCTCAGCCACTGCGCCAACCGTGCCAATTGAACCATATTTAGCTCTCGCGCTTTTGTAACGAGGCAGTCGAAGCAGTTACAGCATAATTAACAAGATTCACCCGAGAACTTCCCAGATTTTCCATAACGCTTAAAACAGACATCCCAAAGACCCAGAGGATACAATTACTTTTTGTACGGCAATAATTTGCTCAATACAGTTGGTAATTACAAGTTCTCCCTCCGGAATCCTATCAGAATAACGCAAAATCAGCTTTAAAACGAAATATCGTTGATTTTAACATGAAATTCCCGCGGTCCGAGCTTCATGGTGCACAAAGCCAGTCCCAAAGGCATAATGGGTTTAATCCTTTGCCCTGCTAATGAGTCTCGGGCCGCCATCTTGCCGTCCATGACAGCTGTCACGGTTCCCGCGTTTTGTCGCGTCATTTCACTTTTATGGGGGGAATATTTTTGTGAATTGGGCGCGTTCAGAATTTTTATCGGGAATTTAATTTATTTTGGCTGTGGTCACACCTGTCAAATATGTTCGGAATAATTGTGGGAACGATCTATTATAATTATGGTTCATAGTTTAAACGTGATCTGGTTACAATTTATGTACACAATTAATCAAAGGAAACCATACAAGGCAAAATAAAACTGTGATATGAATAAATTCCAAATTCTTAAAGCTTTTCCTTGTGATCATCTGCCTGCCTTTTCCTATAATGGGGCGACTTCCATTCTAACCAGGTCCAGCTGAATTTTTGCATGGTTCTACTACCTATTCTGACCTCCATAACCTAGTAATGTAAGATGACACCGTTTGGTAAGACTGGTTGTCAGACTTTCAGGCTTCTTAACGACCCGTAAAGTCTGTCAAAGATCTACAAATGACCGAAACCAATAGCATGACGGGATTTCCGAGTCACGGTAATGCAATGGATGGCCACCCATCCACGGACCTTGAAGATCGACTGGCTGTTATTATTAAACCACAAGCCTTCGACTGACAAGCCAGCACATAACAAGCATGAGAAAAACAGTAAAAATGGTATCGTGTGTACAAATTACAGACTTTCACAATGTTTTATAAATAGCTGTGTTTAGATGATTGATAGTTTGACGCGAGTTCAAGAGAAAGGGAATATAGCGGTATAAGTACGGAGTATGATTCTTGTTTTTATGTGTTTACTGGCTGTTGCCTGCGACCTTCGTACGCGTGAAATTATCTGTACAAAAAATTGAAGTGTCTGTTTGTTATTTCACAATTACTGAATGCATCATCATCTGCCTAGCCTTTTCCCAACTATATTGGGATCGGCTTCCAGTCTAACCGGATGCAGCTGAATACCAGTATTTTACATGGAGCGACTGCCTATCTGACCTCCACAACCCAGTTAGTACTGGGTAATACGATACCCCTTGGTAAGACTGGTTGTCGGACTTTTTGGGCCTCTGACTACCTAACGACTGTCACAGATCTACAACTGTCTGCCGGGACAAACGGCTTAACGTGCTTTCCGAGGCACGGAGGAAAGTATATTATTATACGGTACTTACTGGGTAGCGCTATGCTTCCACATTTATTGTGCGAACCGCCAGTATGTGGAATTCACTGACGGCTTCTCTGTTTCCCGATCATTATCATCTAGATCTCTTCAGAGATCGATTGAATCTTTTCTTCTAGGCGAGCAGCGCAACATCGCTTCACATCAGACGAGTTGTGGCCAAACGCAAGCCTATTTAGGATAAAAAAACACGACACTTAGTTCCAGTTAGATTAGATTAAAAATGGTCCTGCATTTGATAGTAGAAAGTGGTGTTAAAACTTACCCCACTGCAATACATTTTAAACCGTGTTTTACCCAACACATTATTTTAATTAACCTGCACCTTACATAGACTGATTACCGCAATAAAACTTGTCGTTAACCTGTTAACTGGACAGTTAAATTTAAACTGTTACTAATGATAGACATTTTTTACTCCCCTCTTTATTAGCCCCCCGTAGTTAATGTATTTCGTTTAAAAAAGAAATGTCTGGGGATGGCGACGAATTGATAGCGTTAAGGGGGAGAAAACACATTAATGATTTTGCTAGTTCGATTTTTTCGAGAAAATGTTCGTGTTGCCATTCCTGAGATGAATCTGAAATGTCTTATACGCCTGTAGTCTTCTTCATGTCGCTGGCAATACAGTCGTATGTGTAGCAACTAATATTACAAAGTTTGTATGTTTGGATATAGGGGATAATCTTTAGAACTACCGATCCGATTCCTAAAATTCTTTTCCTAATGGTAAGCTACATTATCCACGAGTAACATCATTTTCGTCCCCTTATCCCAATTCATTTGGGGTCAGCACAGCGTGTCTTCTTCTTCCATACTTCTCTATTACTCGTCATGTCCTCAGACACTATCATAGGCTATATTTAAAACGTTTCCATGGGATAATTTCGGTCCCTAACGCGAGTGAAGATGCGGGCAAAAGCTTCTATGGTAAAAATTCAACAAAATCACATGACAAATGATTAATTCATATTAAATAGAATGCCTAGACCCACTTACGAAAAGTCGTTACCACTAAAATATTGTCTAATTTAGCCTCATCAGTCTCCTCTCAATTAGTCTAGCCTAAATATTTCAAGTCTAGACAAAAGATTACTTTGATATACTCGGATGTATGCACGGTGTACTCAAAATTTTGGTCGCGTGGCGGCCATCTTGCGTGCGGCACGCGATTTCAAATAATAACGTTGCCATGACTACGGTCGTGAAATGGAACGAGTAACGGTGTCTATGGGCAGTTTGGAATTTTGAAGTCCTCGTATAAAAGTTTGTTTGTTTTAAAATGTGCAAGATCTTTTTGGAGAGAATAAATACTTCTTTACGCTTTGTTGGTGGTTTGCAACTTTCGTGGAAAATTACCGTCAGATATCTATTCTATAACTTATCGGAGGCTAATTCCAATCCTATATTTTCGGATCTTTCAGTCATCGTTACCGCTGATAGACGTAATAGGCCTTAAGATTGCGTCTCATCATCATAATAAAGACTGCTGGTCAAATCAAAAATGCCTATGGCCTTTTTAAACACTTCTAGAAGATAAGTTTCACTAGCCGATTTAACATCATGATCTGTCTCCTGCCCTTATCCTACATTATTATTAGTTGTCAAAATAAAAAGTCATTTATTCAAATTAGGCTGATAATCAGCACTTATTAAACGTCAAAGTTAACAAGAGACAGTCCCCCCAAAACGCCCACCCTTCGACACTTCCAGCCCCTCTTTGCACTATCTGTCATTTTGTCGATTCTTCCGTCAAAGAAATCCTTGTCTACGGTGGTTATGCTACGGGGGCTGATGTGTTGCCCAGCAAAACATCTGTCTATTAGGTTAGCGTTCTGTTAGTTAGTGTCGGTCTAGCAAGTCTTCATCTTTTCACACTTCTAAATAAACAAAAAGCTTTTAATTTACAAACTGCCCCTACATAAAGTCAAGCAGCGTCTTAAGCCATGGCTACTGTCGCTGAACAACGACGAAATTAATGCTAACGTATGACAGACTCTCAATTACACACCTCATCATCATCATCATCTGCCTAGCCTTTTCCCAACTATATTGGGGTCGGCTTCCAGTCTAACCAGATGCAGCTGAATAGCAGTATTTTACATGGAGCGACTGCCTATCTGACCTTCACAACCCAGTTAGTACTGGGTAATACGATACCCCTTGGTAAGACTGGTTGTCAGACTTTTTGGGCCTCTGACTACCTAACGACTGTCAAAGATCTACAAATGACAGCCGGGACCAACGGCTTAACGTGCTTTCCGAGGCACGGAGGAAACTCGGTATGTAATGGGCGGTCACCCATCCACAGACCAACCTAGGCAAGCACGGCTTAACCTAAAGATCGGACCGAGCGGCTGTTATTATTTAGCCAATTACACATCTCACTCGCGATGAAAACCCTTCCTGATCATTCAATTCACACTCAGTCACCCACACCCACAAACATACACACACAAACGTGCACTCACATACAGACACAAACACGCAAACACTCAAATTACAGGCTTCTTTTAAACGCTCTTAATTGATCTTTTATTGTTCTATAGTTTTATTTTTATTGTTAATCTTATTGCACAAGATTATGTAATATCTCCTCTTGGGAGAGGGCCCTGGCTCCTGTAACACAGGTCTATCTCCTAGCACAGGAGTCAGGAGACTTCACACAATTTTGTAACCAATTTCTTGTGTAATAAAGATTATTGATTATTCTATAATAGGCGTCATCTGAGTGGTCACCTCTTATCTAATCATGTCATCTTTGACACAGTTCATCCATCGTGTCTTTGTCATCAGATTATCTCTAAAAAATTCTGTTCCATTTGTTTCTGGACTATTCCTAACACTAAACAAGCCTTTGAAATATCCAGGCAGATGTTTTTTTAAACGGCTCCATTTAAAATTTGTGACAATGACTTTGCACTCGCCAATCAACTTCCCCCATTGACTGAGACGTGCCAGTAAATTAACTAATAGAAAGAAACACGCAACATTTTGTGCACGCGGACTTGAAGCCCACCACAGATCATCTGTCTAGTAATTTCCCAAGTTTTGGGGTCGACTTCCAGTCTAAGCGGATACAGCTGAATACCATTACACGGAGCGAGTGCATATCTGAACTCCACAACCCAGTTAGTACTGGGCAATACGATACCCCTTGGTAAGACTGGTTGTCAGACTTTCGGCCTTCTACTACTTCTGCAAGCGACAGTCGGGACCAACAGCTTAACGTGCTTTCCGAGGAACGGAACTCCCAATATAATTGTTATAAATACTCACCCATCTACGAAACAGCCATGGCAATCGTAGCTTAACCTGATCGAACCGTGCAGCTGTTATTACAAATCTAGTATAAATGTAGATGGATGGAGATGGAGAGGAAGACCAAGGAAACGATGGATGGATTGTGTGAGGAATGATATGAAAGAAAAAGGTGTAAATGATTGCGTGACGGTTGACAGAGGAGAATGGAAGAAAAAAACGTGTTGCGCCGACCCCAAGTAACATGGGACAAGGGCAGGAAGATGATGAATACTAGTTAGGCTAGCATAGTCGACATTTTCTAAAAGTCGACTCGCCATATTGACAGTTACACTTGGTATATAAACTGTATAGACACATTGCGTGTATGTAACGTATCACTTGATTAGTGTATTGAGTACGTTTGCATTGCGCTCGTGAGAATAGACCGCCCCGTGACCCGACTAGTGCGGGGACGAGGTATCGAGTGTCGATAGTTATTTATTGGGTAGACTTAGCCTCGTTGATCGGCAAATCTTGCTAAAGGATAACATGATGAGTTGTAGAGGTCAGATAGAAAGTCATAGTAACAGCCGCTAGGGGTCGATCTTCAGGTTAAGCCGCGCTTGCCTGGGTTAGTCTGTGGATGTATGACCACCCATTACATACCGAGTTAAAATTTTTAGCTAAATATGTGTATTACAAGATCATTCTTCTGTCCTTATCCCAATTTATTCGTGGTCGGCGCAGCATGTCGTCTTCTTCCATACTTCTCTATTACTCGTCATCTCAGCAGTCACCTCCTTTCTAGCCATATCCGTGATCATGGTGCTTGCAACAGCGCCGAAATATCGGGAACTCAACAAAAACAGTTAACATGGTAAATATCCCGTTTCTAGTCTAAATATTAAGTTTTAAATGTCTTAATACCGGTTTAGCGATGACCGCTACATGTTACCAACATAAATAAATGAACATAAATGTGTATATCGATAGTGAATCCCATCACTAGTGACCGGTTTAAGCCGATAGACACAGTTCACTGCTTTCACTTCAACTCTATAAATACTACATACTATTACTTCTACCATAAACCTGTGGAAAATGAAAAACTACAGTTCTTGTACCGTTAGTTTTACCTCTAATTTAAACCTTATTTCAACTAGCTTAACGGTCATTGTAAAATCAGAGGTGAAATAATAATGCTAGGATACAGAAGTACCCGGGCTGCGGGACTGTTCGAAAGAGATACCGCGGCCCTGGAACACAAAAGGCAAAGAAGGAATATGGATGGGTTTTAGTCAGTAAAAGCCTGACACTCCCTTCCGCTCCGCCCAGAGCGGAGTCATTTGATGATATCCCATCCGAAAAAATAAGTATACAGAAGTAAGTACGACAATGATGGCAAATGTATAGGAATTACAGTAGAGCTCTTTGAGAAGGAGCTCGTCCGGGGCAGAACTACCATCATACATATTTCTGCTGCCAAGCAGCGTTACTGTGTCCCCGTGTGAAGGGTATGGATGCTGGTGTAGTTATACGCACATGACACACCTCAGCTTTGTCTTTGATTCCTTTGATATTGCAGATTTCCATCTCCACAGGCGATGGCGACCGATTACTATACGGTGAGCCGTCGTCGTCTTGATTGCTATCATTATCGTCATCTTCCTGCCGTTGTCCCATGTTACTTTGGCCCTTTTCTTTCATACCTTTCCTCACCCAATCCATACATTGGTCCTGTGGTTGGCTATCAAACAATAAGTGATTTAAATCAAAACTGACATGTTGGGACGCTGCGTTGGAAGGCCTCCCACTAGGTGGACCGATGACCTGGTGAAGGTTGCAGGGATCCGCTGGATGCGAGTCGCACGGGACCGGTCAATGTGGCGACACTTGGGGGAGGCCTATGTCCAGCAGTGGACGTCTTTCGGCTGAAATGATGACATGTTGGGCAGAACCTGAGATGGATGGAGAAAAAAACTCCCGCCCTTCGTACATGACTGTGACCCGGTTATTACATGGGACTTAAATAAAATTGACGAAATGTGAATGTATAGGCACTCTACGTAGTTAGTGTCTAGGTTTTTTTTGTCATTTTCGTGGTTTTCGGGTCTCAGATAACGAAAATGAGGTCAAAATGAAAATGCAAGATGGCGCCAACAATTTTTTTAGCTTTTTTCGTCATGGGTATCATTTTCCTGGTTTTCGGGGTCACTGATAACGAAAATGAGGTCAAAATAAACATTAAAAAAAATTCAATTCTCATGTTTTTTCTTCGTCTTCCCCTGACTCAATTTTTACCCTTCGCCACTGGAGTGTACCATGGTACACCCTGCCTTTCCCTTCGGGGAACACTGACGTCATGATATATTATGTCGTCCTAGTATGTTACAATGAAAATGTTCTTTCCTTCACCCATTAATTTAACAGCAAATTAATCCAATTTAAATCACTCAAACCTAACAACCTGAAACACGCAATTCTTAATGGAACCGCCAACATAACATAATATATACTCGTAAAAAAATATTTTATTTACTAGTAATAAGTTCGCGTGTCTGTTTTTATTAAAGGCCAGTTTATGAGGTTAGGTGTGACAGACCGACCGTGCCTTGAAAACACCCCTTCGTGAGTAGGGTCACCATTTTAAATGAAATTTCCTGTCAAAAACGTGGACATTTGAAAGTTTTAAAAGATCTGACAAAAAGCAAGACATTACGTACACATGATAACTGACAAATACTTGTGCAAGTATCGAGTAGTAGTCGAGCTACACGATCACGGACAAATGCTTGCACTGGCTGGACAGGTCTACTCAAATCAGTGTGGTTCTTTCTTCAAAAGACCATCACTGGCACTTATCTGCATAGTCCTCATGTGAGCTGACCAAGATTATGGACCTTAAAAGAGACTATGACGTCTGAGTTTGTTTCGGCTATTTCTTCTCAAAGTAATCAGGTACCAAACACCGTCCTCATCTAGTTTAAAAAAGGGGGGTATTCCTCAAAGCGCAACTATTTTTAAGCGCAACCAACTAAGCGCAACTTATAAAAAATATTATATTAAAAAAAAATATTATATGATTGAAAAAAAATTAAGGAATCCATCATACCCCTCTCTATTTTTCATCACGGTTGTGCTTTGAGGAACAAGCATATAATATTTTTAATTTGAATTCGTGAGCGTAACTAATGGTTGCGCTTCGAAGGATTATTTAGTTGCGCTTAAAAATAGTTGCACTTTGAGGAATACCCCAAAAAAAGACGACGTTTATTAGAGTTTGTAAAACCCTTTTTTGCAAAATAAACATAATTTATCATTTGCAAAAAAAACCTGGACATTTTACTTTTTAATCTTATTTTTCGGTAGTCATTTCATCATCATTCTTCTGCCCTTATCTCAATTATATTTGGGGTCGCTGCAGCATGACGTCTTCTTCCATATGGCTCTATAAGTTGTCATCTCATGAGTCACTCCTCTAGCCATCAGTGGCCAAGGTTCCATACAACTCGATTCCTACCGGATTCCCTTTAAAAAATAGCACAGTCAGTATTCTATAGACAAATAATATAATCACATTAAAGATATTCCGGCTTAACTCTTAAAAATTTACCCTTCGTTACTGCTAGCCATACCATTCCAGTAGTCATTTAACTCACAAAAAAAACTCTGGATAAATGTCAAGACAGAACAAATCCGGAAAAAGGGCCACAAATCTGGGTATGTTTGAACGAATCGGTATAGGTATGGTTACCCTATTTGTGGCTCTTGGGAACCCTGTAGAGGGAAAAAGTTTTCATTTTATTCAGTGAGAGTTTTATTGGTAATAAAATTGTACTGAGATTGATTTAGCTATCTTTTAATTACATGAGTAGAGGAAGACCAAAGAAACGATGGATGGACTGTGTGAAGGATGATATGGCTAGAAAGGAGGTGACTGCTGAGATGACGAGTAATAGAGAAGTATGGAAGAAGAAGACATGCTGCGCCGACCCCAAATGAATTATGATAAGGGCAGGACAATGATGTTCTTTCAATTATATTAAATTAACAATATTTACATTAGGCCCACGGGGTCTAGTTAAATTAAAACAAGAAACATGTTAAGGCAGCCGTGTAAAATAAGTCCACACTTCGGTTCGCTTGTCCCTTGGAAAAAAAATCAAGGAACCTTACAGTGAACTCATTATTCACTTCATTAATCTAAAAAACAGAAAATTATTTCATGAATATAACACAAAAATCATCATATACCGACAAAAACAGAAATAATTACTCTTTTACAAATCTGGTGGGGGGCAGAATGGGCGCATTACGACGAGCCCAATTAGCAGCCACCGCGACACGGGGTAAATACGGATATACGGACACATGTTTTAAGTATATGAAGTAATGCAGAAGTTCCACAAAATTGACAGTTTTTTGCACGGCTGTGCTTCCATGTTCCATCCATTTCTCCAGCCCCCGTAGCATGACCACCGTAGACAAGGATTTCTTTGACGGAAGAATCGACAAAATGACAGATTGTGTCAACACAATGACAGATTTCTTTGCACTATCTGTCATTTTGTCGATTCTTCCGTCAAAAGAAATCTTTGTCTACGGTGGTCATGCTACGGGGGCAGGAGTATAGTGGAGCCCGGGTCTTCAGGATACCCAGGTCTATCTTGAAGATTAAGTGAAGATTGCCGAGGTCAGTTCGTCGACGGAAGACCATCCATTAGACACCAAAACCCATCGGAAACCGTACCGGGAAAGCTCGTTAGCAATTTTTTTATTTGGGACAAGCTCGCCACACTATTCCCAAAAAACTGCAACTCCCGAAAGCCAGAATCAACATTTGAGACCACCAGAAATGCGCCGAGACAATGAAGCTCGACGAAGTCCCAGAGACACAATTCAACTGACCGGATCCCGCAACGAAATTAATCAGAAAAGAATAGCGGAGGAGTAAGAAAAACATCATTTCCACTTCCCTCTATATCAGCAGGAGATAAAACAAAACGGTCGCAAAGCTATAATATAGCTGTTCCCGGCTGTCATTCGTAGACCTTTGACTGTCGTTATGGGTAAGGAGCCCGAAAGACTGACAACCAGTCTTAGTAAGTACCGGGGTTGTGGAGATCAGATAGGCAGTCGCTCCATGTAAAATACTGGTATTCATCTCCATCCGGTTAGACTGGAAGCCGACCCCAACATAGGGAAAAGATAATGATTCTACATAACATCACGCCTGTAATCCCTGAACAGTTAGGCAGAGGTGTACCTAATAGTACACCCACATTTCGCCAGTTTTCAACCGTCGCAAATCCAGACTCCGTGGCTGCTACTCAGAAATTCCTGATGGAAAAACCCAATATCACTTTGCCCGACCCGGAAATCGAACCCGGGACCTCATGCTCAGCAGTCGTGCTTGCGACCACTAGACCAACGAGGCAGTCAAGATGATTCTATTGGATAAAAAGCTCTCCATCTAATGAACCTTCTGGAAAAGTCTATTGCGTATCTGTTTGTATGTGTTAATGCACGTCTGCGGTATCATGGGGAGATTTACTCAGTATCTTTGTGGTGTTAATCCCTGGGGGTTAGCAGAGGTGCAAGCTGTAAATATGTGATCCGTGCCAATATTGCTGTGGAGAAAGATTTTATGTTGATATGTGTGTATATAACATTAATTTTAGTATATGCGAAACCTGATACACGTGTCTAGTATTTTTATGTAAAGAATCTTTGTACAAAATTTCATGAAAAATCACAAAGTTATAAGCTTGTTCTGTTACCTAGTTGTCCGCACAAAAACGCGGTCACCACGCAGCGCGCGCCTCCAGAGTCGTCTTGAGCTCATTGATAATAATAATTTGGCAGTAGGTACCTAAATTAATGCGATAGGTACTCATAGTCGCTCGGTATCCAACTTTTAACTTTTTTAAATATTTTTGGGAAAAAATATAACATGGTTTAAAAATGATTGGAATCGATTCAGTTACTTATTCTGAACAAACTATATTCCGGTTTCGCATATACTAAAAATAATGTTGTAAAGTAAATGCTCAAAAAGCAGGTTGCCTGAAAATTCTTTGTCGTTCTGAAAACCACGTGACGGTTCGGTAGCGCTTGTCAATTCCATACTTTAAAATAGGATTTTTTGGCTTGTAGCTAAATAATAACAGCCGCTCGGGTCGATCTTTAGGTTAAGCCGTGCTTGACTAGGTTGGTCTGTGGATGGGTGACCGCCCATTACATACCGAGTTTCCTCCGTGGCTCGGAAAGCACGTTAAGCTGTTGGTCCCGGCTTTCATTTGTAGATCTTTGACAGTCGTTACAGGTAGTCAGTGGCCCGAAAGTCTGACAACCAGTCTTACCAAAGGATAGCTTAATACCAGTGATAGGAATAGGTAGTGCCTATTAGCCTAAACTTCGAAGAACAGAGACAAGAATCGGAGACTTCCTTAGGACTAAATTATTTCCGGCACATCTGTCTCGAAATTTCGAGACAACATTTAAATACATTTAAAAAAATGTGTTATTTGAAATAAGTAATTCGTCTATATTTATCTAAAGTTTGTCTATAAATGTGATAGTTTGTATGGATGTCCATTACTCAATTCCACTGAAAATGCTGATTTTGGTAGTGATATAGATTAAGGTGTGGAATAGCACATATGCTACTTCCTATTAAAAAAAAAAGTATAGTTCCCATGGGATACAAAAACAATAGTACACGCGGGAAAAGCCGCGGGCATTAACTAGTTAAATTAAATTAACACAATAATTTTTCGTCAAACAAAAATATACAATGTAAAAAGTCCGTAATCAAATTTAAAAATAAAATAAGTTAATGTCATTAATCAAAACCATCATTATAAAATAAAATACGTTAAAATTCAATACATAACTGAATAAAATTTAATTGAATAATCAATATAAAAACAAAAATAAAATAAACAATATAAAATTATAAAAAAATATTTTAAATTGTCTTTTTACCTGCCCCAGGTACGATATACGGGTGCATGTAAGGTCTGCAAAAATGTTTGATTATGGCAAAAACTGTAACTTTTATAACACCCACGAACTCATATAGTATCAACCTGTCCTATTCCACATGGCCTATTTATTCTATCATGTGTAAAAACAATTATTTAGGTGACAAAATAAAGATGTTATTTGCCAACCGCACGCAAGAAATGTCATGTTAGCGAAAAAAGGTGACAATGTTAATTAACTTAATTAGAATGTCCGCTAATAGGCGAATACAGTTTGGGTGTCATTAACCTACTTTGCGGAAGGTGTGTTCAGTTTTGAGTTACACGTTTTTTTTTTTGCTACACCCTGTAGTGTAATTTCGAATTGACACACCCTTTTCCTGTTTGAACTAATTTCCGAAAATTATGTTTTTAGGACAATAACCGGTTCAATATACATGGTGGAATGGACACCGACCCTCAAACGGTTACCACGTATTCAGTACATCATTCCAAACCCTCCCCCATAGGAATTTTTCAACGGTAATTTAAACTGGCGGAATTATCGACATTTGGGTGACGCCGATACCCAAGAGTGAAGGTACAGCTGTATGTTGATAAAGACATAACTGGCGAAATGTGGGTGAATTAAACAACTCTACCAAACCCTTTTAAAATTACAGGCGTTATGTTATGTGCCAAGTTGATGTCATGGCATTTTTGCCTGTACATCATCGACCTTCCAAACCTCCATCAATCATCCTCCCCGCATCCTATTCTCAACTATTTTGAGGTTGGCTCCCAGTCTAACCGAATGCAGCTGAATACCAGTATTTTACACGGAGCGACTGCCCTATCTGACTTTTGCAACCCAGTTAGGACTAGGCAATACGATACCCCTTGGTAAGACTGGTTGTCAGAATTTCGGGACACTGACTACCTGTAACGACTGTCAAAGATCTACAAATGACAGACGGGACCAACGGCTTAACGTGCTTTCCGAGGTACGGAGGAAACTCGGTATGTAATGGGTGGTCACCGATCCATGGACCAACCCAGGCAACCTGAAGGTCGACCCGAGCGGCTGTTATTATGTAGCCACGAGCTTCTCCAACTTGTGCCTCTACAATGTAACCAAAACTGTTTCTTTAAATTTGCTAAAGTACCCTTTTTGAAACAATGAAAGGGATCTTACTTTCTTTCACTTAATGCACTCGGTGTACCATTTCATACTTTGTTTGGCGCGCCCTAAGAGCCGACATAGGCCGCGCCTATGACCTAAATGTAGGCCTAACATGACACCTAGTTTATTCAACTTTACATCGTAAAACTGAAAGCAAACTTTAGTAGGAATGAGGATGGCTGTAAAGTAGGGGGAGACTAATGAAGGATGGGTGGGTTATGTAAAAGATGACTTGTGATGATGATGGAGTTTCTTGCCCGTTCTTCTCCATAGAGATCAACGCTTTGGAATGGGCAACTACAGTACTTTCACAGTTGGTATGCCTTGTGACTGGGACTGTAGCTACATTTCATTGTTGTCTTTGTTTCGACATTTCAAAAGTGCACGTAACCGGCTTACTTTAAATAAATGCATGCTGCACCGACCACTAATGTCTTGGAATAAGAGAGAATTGGCAACATTATCAGCTTACAATGTTCCAACTGCTGGGCCACAGGCCTGCCCTCTGTGAGGAGCGGGATGTCATCCACCGTGCGGCCACAGTGTATGTTTTGTAGATGATCTCACATGCCTTTAAATTCATGCTAGCTACTTCACATCATTTTCCTTCTCTGTTTTGAGAGCAGTGATGATAAAATAAACTTCACAAAAGGGTCTAGACAAGCGGCAATGGCTTCCGAAGTGTTTTTTCAGGTGTCTGACTTCAACAGGATTGAAAACAGTTACCGAAAAGCGTAAGCTTCTGCCATTCTGTAGATGATCTGATGTCAAACATTAGGTTATAGTTATCTTACATCAATTCATTACATTTTTCCACTATCGTCATGATCATCCACAGGATGAATTCATCCATTGCTGGACATAGATCTCTCTTTTCCTGTGACAATCTCCACGTTCCTTGAGCCTACTGTCGCCCGATGCCCAGGCTCACCTGAGACATCGCCACAACTCATGAGGGCCGTGCAATGCGCGGACGATAGACCTAATATATCATCCAGCTTTTCCCCCGATGGCAACCATGTCGTCTGCTCATCTCGCCGCCGGGCGACCCACATTCCTTTTCCCCGTTCTTGGACGCCATTCGGTGGCAGCCTTAGTCCATAACGCGATTTCCATTATCGAAAACCTTTGTACGTCTTCGGATTCCATCGTCATCGATTCTAGAATATGACTTAGGCTATCTAGACCGCATAGTAAAGAGTAACTTGTACATAGATCGTGGGTTCGAACCTAACTACAAACCCGGAGTCGTTACCACTGGGCCATCACGGCCCACTACAATAATAGTTTGTGGACATAAGCCACTCCTAGTGACCCGAATGTGTCCAAGTTACACACGACATATATTTTATGGCATTAGAGGAACATACCACGCTTTTAGTCTGACTGAGTGCTCATATATTTGGTTTAATAAAGCTAAAATATTTTGGTAAAAGTAGAAGTCGGTAATGTTAGAATTTTAATAGGGGACCTAATTTTTGTGATAAATGCCTTGAATTTAACAAACAGCACTCGCAATTAATGCCTTCTACCTTTTTAATCATGTACTTACATAAATTCACACCTTTTTCCCTTGGGAGTAGGCAGAAACCACAGAACGCCACCTGCTACGATCCTTACATACTCCTTTTGCCTCGTTCACGTTCATACATCTGGTCATACACACACACCGGTTGCGAGTACTACGCACCTGATCTTTCTGGAGAACCTCACCAATAATGTCAGTGTATGTCCTTCTAGGGCCTCCCCTCTGAGCGTTGCCACTCACATCTGCCTTGTAGATACCTTTTGTTAGTCGCCTTTCACTCGTCCTCTCAGCATGACCAAACCATCCAAGCATACTTTTAAATTGTTGTCACTATACCGTTCCTCAATTTTTTCAAAGTTCTTTTTTTAAAATGGAAATTAGATGCGAGTTTTATTACGTTTCGCCACGGAGCCAGAAAAATGTTCTAGTTGCCTCAGTCAGTAGTTTCATCATCATCATCATTTCAGCCGAAAGATGTCCACTGCTGGACATAGGCCTCCCGCAAGTGTCGCCATATTGACCGGTAGTTTAACTAGATGTAATGCAGCTGGCTTTTGTCACCAATTGTATTTGAACACAGACTACTAACTGAACTGAACAGTTACTGTTACAGTTAATAGGATAATAATGCATGGTCTAAGGAACAGCCCTTAACAATCTGACAGGGTGCATTCAGCTCCTTATTTTGAATCATAGTACAACGGAATTTTTATAAAAAAAAATATACAACATTAGTTTTAGTATATGCGAAACCTGAAACACGTGTCTAGTATTTTTATGTAAAGAATCTATGTACAAAATTTCAAAATTGTATCATGAATAATCACAAAGTTATAAGCTTGTTCTGTTACCTGGTTGTCCGCACAAAATCGTGGTCACCGCGCCTCCAGCGGAGTCTTGAGCTCATTGATAATAATAATTTGGCGGTGTCAAACTTGTAACTTTTTTTTTAATTTTTTTGGGACAAAATATAACATGGTTTAAAAATGATTTGAATCGATTCAGTTACTTATTCTGCACAAACTATATTCGGGTTTCGCATATACTAAAAATAATGTTGTATATCAGTTTAGTACTATTCCTTTATTTCAATGTAAAATTAAATTCCCTGTACGCAGCACTCCGTTTATGTAAATAATACCTACGGCTAAAATCAAAAATCTAACAATGGATGTTGAAATAATCTAACGCACGACACGTGAAATCAGCTGTTCACTTCCTGCCTAGCTACAAGAGTTCATCGAACTCGTCGTCGCGCTTGCCGTTCGCTACGTGCGTTTTGACACGGTAACGATACATTGCGTATGAGGAAATAAAACAAATCAAATTTATTGGATTCTCATAACATTCCTGAAATAGTTTCTTGTGCCGGTCCTCTTAGTATGATATACTGAATTCACCCCATCAGCCTGTGGAGGGCTGTCCCTTACACCCTGTCATCATCATCTGCACATATTTCTATTATCACCCTGTATGAACGCATATTACTAAAAAAAGTGATGGATATTAACGTTGATGGATGGAGAGGGATGGAAGTCTTCGAATCTAACCCAGTTGAATTTAATTTAAATAATATCGCTGTTACCAATGCTGTTAAATATGTTTTCTTTCTTTTCTGTTTTCTTTCTTTCAATGCATAGGACAAGGAAACTATTACTTTAAAGGAAAATCGTTTGAGAAAAGATGAACTATGTTATAAAATACAGATACGTACCCAACAAGGAAGGGAATAGACTATTTCACCATAGTTAATTTGTTACTCTGTGCGCCATTGTATTTTTAACCAATATGTTTTTGTTCATATGGAGAAAGTACGTCATCATCATCGGCGTAGTTTTTTCCCAACTGTATTGAAGTCGGTGTTACTAAAAAAATTATGGATATTAATGTTGATGGATGGAGGGAGAGGAAGGCCAAAGAAAAGATGGCAGGATTGTGTGAGGAATGATATGAAAGAGAAAGGAGTAAATGATGCCGTGACTTCTGATAAAATGGAAGAAGAAAACTTGTTTCGCCGACCCCGAGTAGAGTGGGACTAGGTCATGATGCCAGGCCAGTCTTATGACGACAGGCCGTGTCGACGGCGCGTTCGTGTTCCACGCGCGCCTCAAAGAGATGTCAGCAACCACGTAGGGGTCCGCACGGGCCGATGCCTGCCAGGGCTGCGGGACTGTTCGAAAGAGATACTGTGGCCCTGGAACACAAAGGGCAAAGAAGGAACATGGATGGGTTTTAGTCAGTACAAGTCTGACACTCCCTTCCGCTCCGCCCAGAGCGGGGGGGGGGGGGGGGGGCGGCCATTTTATGCTTCCTAGTAAACACCATAAGCACTATCCGTTGTGGGATCCCCATCCCAAGACTGCCCAAGATCCCAAAATACAGCAGTCGTACTTGCAACCACTCTGCCAACATGGAGGCCATTTTAAACCTACGAACATAACTTTACTTTCTACCGTACATTTGAGTCTGCGCCCGCGTCGGCCCCTTTCAACAAGATTATAGATAACCTTAGTAAGATTTATTACCAGTAAGAGTTAGTACGACTTAAATGCACCTTTTAGCTTGAAGTAGAAAGCTAAGTAATGTGTAAGTTCGAGAAGTACAGCTTTCTATAACTTGAACACTTGGAAAAAAAAGAGGAAAACATCACGCCTGTAATCCCCGAAGGGTTAGGCAGAGGTGTACCTAACAGTACACCCACATTACGTTATGTTTAAGTAATCTATGGCCGATGGGGCCGAAAAGTTCTGGAGTGGCGACCGCGAACCGGAAGACGCTGCGTTGGAAGACCTCCCACTAGGTCGACCGATGACCTGGTGAAGGTTGCAGGGATCCGCTGGATGCGAGTCGCACGGGACCGGTCAATGTGGCGACACTTTGGGGATGCCTATGTCCAGCAGTGGACGTCTTTCGGCTGAAATGATGATGATGATGATGAATAAGAGGCGAGCCTATTGCCTTTAACCGGCACAAATCCAGATTCCGTGGCTGCTACTGAAACATTCCTGGTGGGAAAGTCCAATGATTTTGCTCAACCTGGAAATCGAAGCCAGGATCTCATGCTCCGCAGTCGCGCTTGCGACCACTAGACCAACGAGAATATATTGTTTAAAAAGAGGTACTTTTTATAATTTAAAGGTTTCTGAACAATCTGCTTGCCTTATGGGCTTGCCCTTATGTTGGCCTTAAGGCAGGCCAGCAACCTTATTGTATATTCTTCTCTCTTATTGATGACACAGCTTATCAAATACCCCGGAGCCAAGCCGGTGACCACGTTAACTAGCAACGGAAACTTATGCTGAAATAATAGTTATTTTGATAAAAACTTGTATAATTTATCGAAAATTAAAAAAAAAAAGTATTAAAAATTAAAAGAACTATTTTTCTCTCTCTCTTTCACTATTCTACACCTTTCATTCGCACGCATGCCTGCTTGCTCGCACCTTCGCGTACGTTCCATTTTATTCAAAATTCATTCAACAGAAATAAAGATAACTGTATTTTGAAAGTAAAGTAAAAACAGAGTTCAATTAACTGGAAGTACGTATCTTATTCTCACAAAAACAAATAGGATAACATTTAATTCTATAAAGTACAATCATCAACAAAACTGTCCAGCGCAAACAAAAGTACACTCACAACCAGACACCTTTCCAAACCTTTTATTTCGAAATTCGAACAAACAAAGTACTATCGCGAGCAAAACTGCTCGAGAGTTCAACGAACAAAACGCTCTTGTGAAACTCTGGCACTCGTTAAATTTTCTAACGAGTGTGTTGTACACGGGAATGCTTTTATACACGAATGTACGTATGACGGAGTTTCGCGAAGTTAGTATGTTTTATATAACGTTTATTTGATCCCTGGGTTTTAGCGCTTTTTATTTAAGTTTTTGTAGAAGAGTGTGGGAATGAACTGGGATAGAATTAACTAGAGTTTTGCTAACAACTTCGTCGCTACTCGTCTTGGTACACACGGCACACCTTAAGTTATACATTTCCAGTATAAAATGGCCTCGTTTTTGTATAGCTAGATTGCTCGCCGTGGGTACAAATAAAAATTATAATATACGAGTACTTAATAGACATATATTGTTCCCACTGCTGGGGCACAGGTCTTTTCTCTTTAAGAGGAAGTTCATGGATCAATGGATATCACACTGTCTTCGATTTTTGTTCTACGACATATTTCCTTTAATGCTTTCGTTCACCTAATTGAAAACAAAAGATGAAATAAATAGCACATGCCTGTTCGAACCCGCGACCTATAACTTGTAAGGTCCAGTACTATTCTACTAGACTGTACATACATAAATTCTCCAACATATTTTTATCATGGAGAATGTGAGAAATAAACTGCGTACTTTTAATTAAACACAGATACCCACCAAAATACTCCGCAAGCAAAAAACAATTCGTCAGTTTAAAACGTTTACAATAAAAAAATTCTTCACTAAAAATCCCAACTTTATTTTTACTGAAAAAATATATTCGTTCCTTGCTAATGAAGAACCCACAGTACGGACCGCATTACAGTAGAATATTCTTTTAAAAACGCTGCACTGAAAATAATGTAAAACCTTAATTAAATGTATGAATATTAAATTCAGTTGTATGCTGTGAAACTACCCCTAGAGTATACAGAAGGGGTATCGTGGATCGGTCTCATATCATAGAATATTACAGAAAATCCACTCCATCATCTGCCTAGCCTTTCGCCCAACTATGTCGGAGTCGGCTTCCAATCTAACCGGATGCAGCTGAATACCAGTATTTTACACCACAGTATTCTCCACAAACCAGTTAGTACTTGGTAATCCAATACCTACCAATAAAATACTACATACCCTTGGTAAGACTAGTAGACTGACTTCCGGGCATCCGACTGTCCACAGCGATAACAAGCGCACGCACACATAGACGCGTACGTACGGCGATATCAAACAAATGCCGGTCGCGAGTGCGCTTGCACTCGCTGTACGTGAAGCGTGTCTATGTGTGCGTGCATTTTCGCTCGTTGTCCGCAGCAGACTTTCTGTAGTATTCTGTGCGCCTGGTAGTTCTCTGTATATTATAGTAATTTATGTATTGTGCATTGTGTATTGGGGTGCATTGTTTTACACAGGCTCATTAGTTTTTTTTCGCTGTGGTTTTACAAGAATATGTTTTTATGGAGCTTATGTTTGACTATTTGTTAAAATAACTCCGAATGAATTATTATCGTAATAGATCTTTGATTACTTCCTGCTGTCAAAGCAGCTGCAGATTATGATTTATGAGGTATTGGGGTCACAGCCTGAGCCAGACCAAAACGAAGGTTGGTCTGTCAAGAAATTCTCAGATCTTACTGAGAATATTTGCCAGGAGTTGAGGAAACTGGTGGTATCATACTGCCGAGCTCCTAGAATTCCTAGGAATGTGTTACTGAGAATCTTGGCAAGGAGTTACTGGTAGTATCATACTGCCAGGCTCCTGAATACGAAGCACGTTAAACTGTTGTCCTACGCCCGGTCGCTCTTCGCGGATTGCCGACCCAATAAATCATAAATCATAAAATATGTTGTTGTAAATTGGTTTACAAAACTCTTTTACATGTCACAACATGTTCTGTTTTAAAACTAATGGGGCCGGTGTTTCGTACCTGACTACTCTGAGAAGAACCATCCGAAACAAACTCAGAGGTCACCGTCTCTTTTAAAGTCCAGACATTGCTCAAGTCATATGAGGACCATGTAGATTAATGTCTGAGATGGTCTTTTGAAGAAATAACCACACAGATTAGAGTGGACCCGTCCAGACAGTGCAAGCAATTGTCCGTGATCGTGTAGCTCCACTCATAATCCAAGGAGCGCAATGACTCTGAGAGTAAAGAAACAAAGAGGACACGTGTGTTTTAACACACTTGTGCACTAGAAAAAATATCTACTGCGTACTTTTCTAGTCTCTGTCGAGATTGACCGAAAGTCGCCGTGACCGAAATCGGTCAGGAGGATATACATATTAATCAAGTAGAAAGACTTTCTGATGTTAATCTGTTGTAAATTTTGACAGATAACTTCATTGTTTCGGAGCCAGCATCGTCTAACTGTATTTTATCTGTTTGATCAGAGACACTGGTACGGTTAGCGAATAAAGTCGATTAATATTGCTTCTTTTGCAAATTATACAACATTATTTTTAGTATATGCGAAACCTGAATATAGTTTGTTCAGAATAAGTAACTGGATCGATTCCAATATTTTTTAAACCATGTTATATTTTTTCCCAAAAATATTTAAAAAAGTTAAAAGTTGGATACCGAGCGACTTTGAGTACCTATCGCAATAATTTAGGTACCTACTGCCAAAATATTAATATCAATGAGTTCAAGACGACGCTGGAGGCGTGCGCTGCGTGTTGACCGCGTTTTTGTGCGGACAACTAAGTAACAGAACAAGCTTATAACTTTGTGATTTTTCATGATACAGTTTTGAAATTTTGTACATAGATTCTTTACATAAAAATACTAGACACGTGTATCAGGTTTCGCATATACTAAAACTAATGTTGTATAGACACAAATAATTCACGCTTTTACACTATGGGGGTAGGCAGAAACTACAGTATGACACCTGCTACGATGTTTACTTACTCTTTTTATTTCGTCCACATTCTTATATCAGGTTGTACGCACACGCCAATAAGCCATAAATAGAATATTATGTTTTGACCTTGAACCAAATTGTATTAATTAATTATTTGTTTTGTTTCAGGTAAATTATTGATTTTTCGCTTGGAACAACATTTTAAACGTTGCTGATGGCATCGTTCAAAGGTTTGCTATGTTAAAGGTATTTTTTTAAAACACAGTATCTGCGACAGATGGTGTAGAAGTATTTCTGTACCTAAACCTTTCAAGTCAATTCACTTAAGTATTAGCTAATGCCCGCTGGATAAAAAGTATCCTATGTTTAAACTACTATTTGCTTACAAGACGTTTTGATACGGAGTAGTCTTCGTGAATGTTTATTGATATTATAATAGTTTTGTTAATCAGTAGCTTGCCAGATCCAGACTAACGTTTGGTTTATTTGTTTAGACTTGAAACAGACTACACCATCCAGACAGACAGACTTTTTTTGCTTGTGAATTTGATTTGTTCTTCAAGAAGAACCCCACAAAACATCATCCGTGAAAAAATGCACCAAAAAAAAAAAAATTCGAACGTATTCGTCTCTCCCAAATAGTCCAAGAGTTAGCTAAAGAGATGACGCGTAAATTAAGCCTATTAACATTGTCGCCTCATTCCGTAATTGATATCCAAGATTGGCCTCAATTGACGACAAGACTCTTGGACTATTCACACGGACTTTTTATATTGTGCCCAATTGATCCGGTGGGTCGACAGAACATGTGATTAGCTCTTGGCTTAGTGAAGTGTTAAGATGTGGTTGCATGGGCGTTTTTTTTGGCAATTATTGTTCGGCTAAATAGCTGCGCTGTCTTATGTATATTCTGCCTTGTTAAAGCCGATATGAGGCACTTCACTTAAGTGAACGTTTCACTCGGGAGACTTAATTCTATGTTCACACAATCGTAACATCCATCATATGCCTAGCTTTTTCCCAACTATGTTGGGGTCGGCTTCCAGTCTAACCGGATGCAGCTGAATACCAGTATTTTACATGGAGCGACTGCCTATCTGACGTCCACAACCTAGTTAGTACTGGGTAATACGATACCCCTTGGTAAGACTGGTTGTCAGATTTTTTGAACCACTGACTATCTAACGACTGTCAAAGATGTACAAATGACACCCGGGACCAACGGTTTAACGTGCTTTCCGATGTATGGAGGAAACTCGGTATGTAATAGGTGGTCACCCATCCACAGACAAACCTAGGCAAGCACGGCTTAACCTAAAGATCGACCCGATCGATTGTTATTATTTAGCCACGAGCATAACATCCAAAAACATAAAAAATACTTCTTCATGATTTTGGCCTCCTGGTAATTTGTGAGACTATTATTTCTTGTTTCTCATCTCCCAATTGTCCTTGCCTTTTTCCTAATACGCTATCTTCTTCTTTCATTAATAGGCGTGGCGAGGCAGTGGGTCTAAAATTACAGACTTCCCGTTGACCCCACCAGTGGGACAGGGGTAGTAGGGCCAATGAAACGGCGGTTTTGATTTTTCCATGACAGTGGGGCCTATGGGAATACATCAAAATTATACACCATGTACCAGAAAGATGTGGTCATATTTTAAGGTGTGGTACTGACCTTCAAACTAAGCAACTTTCGCTATGGGACCAACATCGTAATCGCGAAAAATAATCAGCTGTTCCATCATCATCATTTCAGCCGAAAGACGTCCACTGCTGGACGTAGGCCTCCCTCAAGTGTCGCCACATTGACCATTGCTGTTCCATGCAAAACTTCAATACCTACTCGAACCAAAGTATGGGACAGCTGTTTATGTAGCCAAAGTGGTTCAGTACCACACCGTTCGGTTACACGCTGTATATTAATGGACGTTCATCCGCTCCTTTAATTTCGGCTTTAGATATCAGTAGGCGTGTGGAAGATACCGAAATCCAACATTGCTGGTTCGGTTTAGTTTTGGTGGTTTCGTTAATTTCATTTCATTTTGTGTTCAGATGTTTGACTCCGAGTGATAGTTGTAAAAATAACCGAAAACGGAAGCGTCTGATATCGATTTAATCAATTAATTGCCTTCAGCCTTATTTAATAAATTCCTCGAAATCGCTCAATATTATGTGGCCATTTCTTTCATTCTTGAAATGATAATATTCAGTGAAAGCTATAACTACCTCATTAAAATAACACCAATTAAAAAAGTAACATTAATTTTCGAGGTTACCAATGACACACATACTGATAACTTCATACACTTGAACTACTTTCCACTGGAAAGTCATCATTTCAGCCGAAAAGTCCACTGCTGGACATAGGCCTCCCCCAAGAAGGGGGGGTTTTGCCATAATCGCCACGCTTGGCAGGCGGGTTGGCGATCGCAGTATGGTTGTTGTCGAATCAGAGAACGCTGCTGCCCATTCTCTGGTAAGTCCCTTAGTCGCCTCTTACGACACCCACGGGAAGATATGGGCCACTGGAAAGTACTAAAAACAATATTAATTATATTATCATCATTTATCACCACTGCTCTCAAAACGGTGAAGGAAAACATCGTGAGGAAACCGGCATGTCCTAGAACCAAACATTCGAAGACATGTGACATCTACCAACCCGTACTGGGCCCGCGTGGTGGAGTACAGCCCACTCTCATAGAGAGGAGGCCTGTGTCCCAGTAGTGGGAAAATTATAACTGATTATTCTCATCATTTTTTTGTGGTTAGTGCTGGTGTCAGATTTTTTATGCCGCCCATGGGCCTATGACTTGGCTTACATGCCGTCGAGAAATATCTCTCAGGCGGAGGAAGCCGCGGGCGGAGTGCTAGTCGGGGCTAAAGGTATATCGGTCTACCTATGTTACTGACTAAATTCTGTCTTTCTGTGTGCTATCGTGCATGTTACCCACTAACTGGGTTGTAGAGGTCAGATAGGCAGTCGCTCCATGTAAAATACTAATATTCGGCTGCATCTTAATAGAATGAGAGAAGCTCGTGGCTAAATAATAACAGCCGCTCGTCGACGGTTAAGCCGCGCTTCCCTAGGTTGGCCCGTGGATGGGAAACCACCCATTACATACCGAGTTTCCTCCGTGACTCGGAAAGCACGTTAAGCCGTTGATCCCGGCTGTCATTATTAGATGTTTGACAGTCGATACAGGTAGTCAGTGGCGCGAAAGTCTGACAGCCAGTATTACCAACGGGTATCATATTACCCAGTACTAACTGGGTTGTGGAGGTCAGATAGGCAGTCGCTCCATGTAAAATACAGGTATTCAGCTGCATCTGGTTAGACTGGAAGCCGACCGACGTGATGATGACGCCTTCACGGTTGATCTATTCACTCCTGACAGCAGTCTATCAAACCAAAGAAACAATATATCGTAACCCTACCTACCTACCTACTTCACGACATGTCTTGAAGATACTACAGTCATAAATACTAACATTATGGCTGCCGGATGTGAGTCAAAGACAAGTAGAGCGTAACCATTGACAATGAGTAGCAGACGATAAACAAACTGGTTTTGTTGGCAGCGAATGATCGAGCTGTAGTTTATTGAGAGTTTTATCAATTTTGGTTCATTAATTCTACTTGTAGTGTGTCGTTTTATTGATTGATTTTTAGGGGTTTTTTTAATTATCGCTGATTAAATTAAATTATGTACGTATGGTTAAAAAGTCGTTGAACTGGAGTACTTTTAACGTTCATTGTTTGAGAGGAATGAGGAAAATGTAGTGAGGAAAGTTTTGAGTATGAATGTGGATAGGTATATGAGTAGCGGTAGACCAAAGAAACGATAGCTGGACTGTGGAAAGAATGATATGGCTAGAAAGGAGGTGTCTGATGTGATGACGAGTAATAGAGAAGTATGGAAGAAGAAGACATGCTGCGCCGACCCCAAATGAATTGGGATAAGGGCAAGAGAATGATGATGATGTTTTAGAGATTTAAGAGTCTAAAATAGGCTATGAGTTGGCTTTGAAATCAAAGAGTACTCATAGCATAGGATAAAATATATAAGGAAAGGAAGGGTCATCAACGCTAAAACGGTTACCACGTATTCAGTACATCATTCTGAGCCCAAAGAACCTCACATAGAAATTTTTCGCCGGTTATTAAAAAAAACCAGCTGTTTCCTACAAAACGGCAATAATAATTATAAATAATTTTATTAACAGGCAACTAAGGCCCACAGATAAAATACACAAAATAATCTTATACAATAACAAACTAAGAAATATTAAAAAAAAAATCTTAAAACTTTCATTATACACGTAACGTTGTCGGCGGCAATATGTATAGAGCAGTTGATTTTTTTTTAAATTACCGATGTAAAATTTTACTTGGATACATAACAAATAATCCTTGCAAATTCAGCCATTTCAGACATTTGCTGAAATATAGCATTGAAATACGAAACTCGAGTAAAATCGAAGCGGTGCAGAATATACATTAGCAATTTTACATTTTCGCATGGCTGCATATATTTCACTACCCCCCCCCCCACCTTCCCCCACTTATTTTTTTTTTTTTTTTTTTTTTTTTTTTTTTTTTTTTTTTAGGATGGGAAATCATCAAATGACCCCCCCGCTCGGGGCGGAGCGGAAGGGAGTGTCAGACTTGTACTGACTAAAACCCATCCATGTTCCTTCTTTGCCCTTTATGTTCCAGGGCCGCGGTATCTCTTTCGAACAGTCCCGCAGCCCTGGCAGGCATCGGCCCGTGCGGACCCCTACGTGGTTGCTGACATCTCTTTGAGGCGCGCGTGGAACACGAACGCGCCGTCGACACGGCCTGTCGTCATAAGACGGCCGGACGGTGAGCTAGCCCATAACTCGCCGTCCACAGGCCCGCGCCTACGGTGGCCGGGGGCCACCACGTGACCCCCGACGCCCAGGGCGTCTCCCGCGGCGGCTGGGACGTGAGGCTCTTTCCCTCTCACGTTCCGCCACCTCCTTCACTAGCATGACTGCTTCGCAGAAGGAGGTGACGGCTTCCCATTCCCTCTCGCTCCGGACCATGGCTTGAACCAGGGCCAGGCGCGAGAGATCGCCGCCGCCAATCGCCTCTACGAGGACACGGCGCTGCTCCGCCCAAGCGGGGCAGACCTCCACAGTGTGCTGCACCGTGTCCTCCGGACGATCCTCACAATGGAAACACCCGGGCGTTTCCGCCCGCCCGATTCGGTGCAGGAACCTCCCGAAACAACCGTGTCCGGTGAGGACCTGCGTCAGGCGGAAGGTGAGGGCGCCGTGGCGCCTCCCTAGCCACTCCTCAAAGAGGGGACTTATCGCCACTATGGTGGCGTGCCCTGCACGGGGTTGCGACAGTCGCTCTCTCCATGTCACCATGAGATCGAGCCGGAGGTCTGTCCGCTGAGCGGCGATTTGCCGCGGCAGCGGAGTTTCC
Source organism: Noctua fimbriata (assembly GCA_905163415.1). Taxonomy (NCBI): domain Eukaryota; kingdom Metazoa; phylum Arthropoda; class Insecta; order Lepidoptera; family Noctuidae; genus Noctua; species Noctua fimbriata. The sequence continues at coordinate 9,454,835 of LR990951.1, forward strand.
CCCCGACGTAGTGCCTCCGCGCGCCATTCGTGAAGGCGCGCGAGGACTATAGCCTCCAGATCCCATGGCGGCAATCCGGCAAGGAGGCTCGCCGCCTCACCGGAGATCGTGCGGTACCCCCGGACTAGCCTTAGGGCTATCCCCTTTTGGGGCGCGTTCAGGTAGCGGGCGGCTTGCCGCCTCAGAGAACGCGCCCACACCGGGGCCCCCCTTTTTCACCCCCTGTGGTGAATACATAATAACTCATTCAACCCCCATCTGATGGTAATACAAGCTTCGCCCCCAGAATATGTATGGGGAATTTCTTTTGTTGGAAATATACGGGCGAAGAAATGACGCGTGCACGATAGACCGCTAGCAGAAAATAGTAAAGAAAAGATAGCTTGACAGGGGAGAATGGAAGAAGAAAACGGATGGCGCCAACACCAAGTAACATGAGATGATGGTGATGAGGGTAGAATTTAGTATCTCTTCCGGGGAAGTACTACAGCCATATGCTGGTGAAGCTGCAAACATATGAGACACTATCTTATGCCCGTGGCTATACCCGCGTGGAGCCCCATAAATGTCTTTTGGGATCGTACTACCGAGATGAAAAGCCTATCCTATGTGTTCCAGGTTATAAACTATATGTATGCCAAACTTCACCCAAATCCGTTCAGTAGTTTTTGCGTGAAAGAGTAACAAACATCCATCCATCCTCAAAAACTTTCACATTTATATTATCAGTAAGATTTTAGTTTAGTCCCTGGGATGATTAAATTCAATCAACGAACGCTTTTATAACTTAAATCTTGCAAATAAAAAGGCACCTTGCCCAAAAAGCTATGAAGTCTAATTTGCAAAGACGACATAAGTCAGAAGTGCCTTTCATTGTTATCGTCTGCAGACTTGTTTCACCCCCTGCTGAGGTATCATCCCTAGTGCCACACTTTTCTACTATTACGTCAGGCTGCCCCGTCCAACGCAACCGTTCACGTATGTTTCCACAAAACTGCACAACCGTATGCATAGTGCATTAGTCACTTAAAGGCTTCCGATATGAACCACAACTATTCATAGTATTCGCCAGACAGACGGCATAGCTTAGCATTCATAAGAGCTTTATGAAAAATACTTAATTGGCAGTCATTTTGAAAATTCGTTATAAGAACTATGACATAACTTCGGTATTCCTCGAATGATGTAGCTATAATGCGGGTTTTACACGACGAAGCTCGTGCGGACGGTGGAGCGGAGCTTGTGTCGAATTGGCTTGAATGTAAGTCTGATGCCTCCACGCGTACACCGACCGCGCGGACGAGAGGCATCAACGCCACTTCACGCGGCGCTCCGCTACAAAATCTCCGCCGCTCCCGCCCGAACGCGCTGAACAGTGGAACATAACACCCACACCTGTAATCGCCGAAGGGTAAGGCAGTCGTTTACCTAATAGAAAGAAAGAAGGAAGAAAGCCTATTGCCATCTACCGGGCACAAATTTAGATTCCGTGGCTGCTACTGAGAAAATCCTGATGGCAAAACCCAATATCACTTTGCGCGACCCGAGAATCGAACCCAGGACCCCACGCTCTTGGCGGCGGCGACCTCTCGCGCCTGGCCCTGGTTCAAGACATGGTCCGGAGCGAGAGGGAATGGGAAGCCGTTACCTCCTTCTGCGAAGCAGTCATGCTAGTGAAGGAGGTGGCGGAACGTGAGAGGGAAAGAGCCTCACGTCCCCCAGCCACCGCGGGAGACGCCCTGGGCGTCGGGGGTCACGTGGTGGCCCCCGGCCACGGGCCTGTGGACGGCGAGTTATGGGCTAGCTCGCCGTCCGGCCGTCTCATGACGACAGGCCGTGTCGACGGCGCGTTCGTGTTCCACGCGCGCCTCAAAGAGATGTCAACAACCACGTAGGGGTCCGCACGGGCCGATGCCTGCCAGGGCTGCGGGACTGTTCGAAAGAGATACCGCGGCCCTGGAACATAAAGGGCAAAGAAGAAAAAAAAAAGGACCCCACGCTCAGTGTCATAACAGCCTTAGAAGGTGGAACATTATTTGTGATATAAGGACAAATACCTCCTTACTGGAAAAGACAGTGAATGATGACAGGATAATGTCTCCCCCAATCAATGTCTCGTCACAAGGCCAGTTAAGTTAATCTCTTGACTTAACTGAAATAATAATTAATCTAAATCTCGTCAAATAGTCTCCGTGACAAGGGTATAAACAGGTTCAAGCTGGTATTCGGTTAATTTAATCTTACTTGATTGGGGTTCAAATACTTAGGTTAAGAGCTTAAGTTAGGAGAGTAGTTATAAGTTATTGATTAGTTCATCCAGTTTCTCTGGAGCCGGTCGGGTAGTGTTTTTAAACGGCTTCAAAAAAAGGAGATGATGATTGATCTCATCCTCGTCATGTCGATGTTCTCCACTGTTTTTAGCCACTTTTGTTTGTGGCTTGGATAGGAGTTCCTCTCCGGCTGTGACAGTTTCCTCAGAAAAGGCATCATTAGCATACAAAGATTCGTAAGCTTCCATGATGATTGATGATGATGATGTATGATTGTTAGCTCATAACTCCGTCATTTATGAACCGATTTGAATCATTCTTTTTTAAATAGTCCTATAGAAATTTATCAAATTTGGTTCTATAATATGGTTTTTTTGTGCAGAAAGTTTTTTCTAAAAAGAATTTCTTAGCTATTCGGGGTCACGCCGTCGATGTAGACCGCGGTGAAGGTGGAGTGACGATCTGTGGGACACTTGTCAGGCTAAAAAAACCGGCCAAGTACGAGTCGGACTCGCGCATGAAGGATTCCGTACCGTCGTAGTAAGGGGAACCCTCTTTAATTTTTAATTTATTAGTTGTTTTTTAACGGCAACAGAAATACATTCACACTCTGTGAAAATTTCAACTGTCTACCTATTACGGATCATGAGATACAGCCCGCTGTCAGACAGACGGCCAACGGTAGCTTTGTAATAGGGTCCCATAAAAAGGCTCGCTTCCGCAATGTGCCCTAATGAATGATTGTAACATCCTCCCCTCCTTAGAGAGGAGGCCTGTGTCCCAGCAGTGGGAACATTACAGGCTGATTATGTAAAGGCTCGCTCCATAAGGAACCGAACAAAAATCTGCCTCGTTTGTCAACTTTATATCGTAAAATGTTACTGCTGAGCGTGAAGATTCCATGGTTGGGCAATTGGTTTTTGGGTTTTATTTGAGGAATTCCTCAGCCTCGCCCTTTATTACAAGGAGGAGCAACATAACGTCACACCTGTAATCCCCGAAGGGTTAGGTTAGGCAGAGGAGACCTAATAGTACACCCACAGTTCGCCATTTATGTTTAAGTCCCATGTAATAAGGGGCGACCCTATTACCATCAACCGGGCACAAAGAAGTTAATACCTACTAAGAAATTCCTTTAATCAGAACTGAAAGTAGGACGCGCGGGTTCGCGAGAAGTGGAAGAAGGCCTTCGTCCAGGTGTACGACAAAAAAAAAGAAATTCCTAATGAAAAAACCCAATAACACTATGCCCGACCTGGGAATCGAACCCAACACCTAGTGCTTAGCAGTCCGCGCTTGCGACCACCAGACCAAAGAGGCATGCCATCGAAAGGTGGGTGCAACATACAGCTCTGCTTACCCCTTTGAGTAACACAAGCGTGACGTTACATTACCCACTAAAATAACGTAAATCTACATGAACATGACGTGACGACAGTTCTAGCATAATATTCAGAAACTTCAGTACAACTGAGCGTAAAGTTAGCGCTTGGATATTAAAGTTGAGAGAACTATTGCGAATCGCGCCTGTGGGTGTACGTGAGCTGTTCTATGTTTCTTGGGTTGAATACTAGATATACATATGTATGTAAGTATGGAAGTACGAAAGCCGCGCTGATCTAGGTTGGTCAGTGGATGAATCGAAAGCACGTAAGTAAAGCCTTTGGTCCCGGCTGTCATTTGTAGATCTTTGACAGTCATTACAGGTAGTCAGTGACCCGAAAGTCTGAAAGAGTTGAAGGTGCAAAATTTAATCCAAATACGTTCAGTAATTTTTGCGTAAAAGCTAACAAATATCCATCCATCCTTACAAACTTTCGCATTTATAAAAGGTGTAAATAGACCCCTAACGAAGCCGGAAGGCACTTGTTCATTATAATTTTTTTGTTCTAGACCATACCTGGGAACCTTCTAGTTACGGAGATATTGGGGGTCAAAGTTACAACTTTTTCACAAGTTTTTTTTTTTAAATACATGTTTTTAATGTAAGATTTTTACTTTATACACCTCCACGACCCCCGTACTATTCAATCCATCCACGTGCACAATGCTTTGAGTGTTTTACATCGAGTCCTACCGTAAAACGTGATTTTTCACCCCAAAAAAAAAAATTGGGCTTAAAAAGGGGCTGAAGAGCTATTTGTGCCAAATTGCCAAATAATGCACTAGATATTGGAATGCATGTTCCCCACTATCTACTTCCTCTCCTCAATACATTCCAATCAAAATGTTCCCGAACATGTAGTAGAGTAGTACCTACAATCTACAATAGTTCAACTTTAAACTGTTTACTTGAACCGTAGAACTTCGGGAGTAGGGAGTAGCGTCTGAACTGCAGTTAATTTCCTGAACCAGTCGCGAACGGTCCGCTAAGTTAACATGCAGCTCGTAATGTAACTACAGTTTATGTAATAAGTTAACCGCAGGTTACTTCTCTACAGTTTGCTATTGTATAAATTAACTCAACTATGTTCTAGTTTCTGAGGGCGTTATTCAGTTGAAGCTGTTGCCAAGTCACATGTCACATTTTTCAAGGTTTAGTATGCAGTCAACCGCACGTTCATGGTGAACTCAGAGTGGTATCCGGCGCGAAGGACCAATGGTAGCTCGGGGTAGAATGAAAAAGTGGATTGTATTAAAGCTTGGTATATTCTCGCCTGCGCTGAGGCTGCGTTGGAAGGCCTCCCACTGGGTGGACCGATGACCTGGTGAAGGTTGCAGGGATCCGCTGAATGCGAGTCGCACGGGACCGGTCAATGTGGCGACTCTTGGGGAAGGCCTATGTCCAGCAGTGGACGTCTTTCGGCTGAAATGATGATGATATTCTCGCCTTAACTTACAAAATAAAAACTTCTTGGGAAAACAATTAATTATTAAATTGGTAGTAAGTGGTCATTGGGCCAGACCACGAAGAATTTCTCAGTTGCAGCTAGTGAGTCTGGATTTGTGCCCGGTTGATGGCAATAGGCTCGACCCCTATTACATGGAACTAACCGTCGGGAATTTCAGGCGTGATGTTATGTTTGTGTAGTTGATCATACCTCTACAAGTTTGTTTAACCATCATTGCGATAACAACAATTGTCATTCAAATAACAATAACACAAAGGAAAACATCCACATTGAAAACCCGTCCAATTTCGTTCTGTCTACTAACAAATAAGGTTCAAATTCGCCCAGCTCGTTGTCAAGACAATAAACTGCTTAAACGACTGTTTTGTCACGAACCACCGCGGTTGCAACATAACCTCCCGTCCGCGAAGTAGGTTGTACATTGTTATCATCGCATGAGTCATGCGTGAGAAAGTATGCATTCAGAACTTGTTCATAAATATACCGTGAAGAACAACAAAATATCATATTAATGTGTTGACAAGGGAGAATGTGTATCATACTAATGTGGGCAGGGCACATTGCTCGCAGAACGGATGGCCGATGGGGCCGAAAAGTTCTGGAGTGGCGACCGCGAACCGGAAGACGCTGGAAGGCCTCCCACTAGGTGGACCGATGACCTGGTGAAGGTTGCAGGGATCCGTTGGATACTAGGCGCGCGGGACCGGTCAATGTGGCGACAATTGGGGGAGGCCTATGTCCAGCAGTGGACGTCTTTCGGCTGAAATGATGGATGATGATGATGAAGGGAGAATGGAAGAAAAAAACGTGTGGGACTAGTGCAGGAAGATGATGATAATTTTCCTGATAGTTTCCGTGTCGAAAATACAATGGATACTCATTAAAATCATGACTGTGAAGTATTACAAATCAGACACCCATTACATACCGAGTTTCCTCCGTACATCGGAAAGCACGTTAAGCCGTTGGTCCCGGCTGTCATTTGTAGATCTTTGACAGTTGTTACAGGTAGTATGTGGTCTGAAAACCTAACAACTAAAAACTATAGACCGACCGCTATACTGAGTCCTCTCGAAGATATCAATTTAAATGGAATATTCTGAAGGTTGATCACATATTGATTCAATTAGTATCGTAATAACTGCGTGGATTATGGTTCTTTTAAAGCAAGTCATCATCATCATTTCAGCCGAAAGAAGTCCACTGCTGGACATAGGCCTCCCCCAAGAAGGGGGGTTTTGCCATAATCGCCACGCTTGGCAGGCGGGTTGGCGATCGCAGTATGGTTGTTGTAGAATCAGAGAACGCTGCTGCCCATTCTCTGGTAAGTCCCTTAGTCGCCTCTTACGACACCCACGGGAAGATATGGGATGGTGCTATTCTTTACGTCCGGACACCATACAGAACAAGTAACCTTTGGATATTGTTAGAACTGTGTGGACGCTTAATGTGCCTTTGCCTTTACCTTTTACTACATACTTAAATAACAAATTATGCGAAAGTAACTCAGTTTATCTATTTAACGGCTGAACGGATTCCGATAATTTTTGCGATAGGTGAAGACCATGACCTGTGTTAGGACATACTATACTTTTCATCCCGAGTGCGCTCCGTGCGCCAATTTCCAACCAACATGATACCAAAGCCAAGCTTCCATTTGCGAAATCATTTAATTGCAAAAGTTCGATTACATCGACGTGCCAATCTTGATTGTAAAACCCGATAGGACTTCTCTGTCTACAACTGACAGTGTAGCATCAAAACGCGTGTGTTACTTACGTGTCTGCCTACTTCACGTCGCGGTAGCAGTTACTTGGACCACATAGCGCAGACATTGGAAGCCGCGGACATTCCGTTAGGTGTACGTGTCCGATGTATTACGGTACGGGAATTGTGAATTGATGACACTTATTTCATAGTAAAGACGGGAGCAGCGGTGGCCCAGTGGTGGCGACCCGGACTTACGAAATCTAAGTCGTGGGTTCGAACCAAGGCATGCGCATTACTTTGTGTAATTCATTTCATCACCACTGCTCTCAAAACGGTGAAGGAAAACATCGTGAGGAAACCGGCATGTCCTAGAACCGAAAATTCGAAGAGATGGAGACATCTAGCTACCTGCACAGGGCTCGCGTGGTGGATTATAGCCCATTCCCTCTCATACAGAGGAAGCCTGTATGCCAGCAGTGGGAACATTATAGGCTGATTACGCTTATGTTATGCTGGAGGTTTCCGTGAAGGAGTTCTTCTAATCTAAAAGAAGGATGTGTTGCTGGGGAGTTTGTTCCGCCACTTCTTCTTCCCAACTGAAGACTAGGAAGTGACGAAGGGTGGGCGTTTTGGGGGACTCTCTTATGTAGTTGTGTGGTGATCTTGTGCTGATCTTCAGCCTGGTTTGAATAAATCACTTTTGGTTTTGATTTTTCTGTTCTTACGGAGAAGTCATCATCATTATCATTCTCCTGCTCTTCTGGATGCGGGATGAAAGCATTATCTCGTAGAGAGAAGGCATGAGCATCGATCACCACGCTCGCTCAAGGCGTTTGGCGATTTTTGCTATCACCAAGATATTTTCCCCCTAAATTAATAAGGCCATACTTCAGTATAGCATTTTTATTACTCATGATTTTTGTGATAAGGAAGGATGAAGCGCATGTGCCATCTGTAAAGCCAAGTCAGAGGCCCATGAGCGGCATGACACCAGGTTAGGCACTAACCACACGATAAAGAAGAAAATTGGAATGGAGAGAGAGAGAGGAAGACCAAAGCAAAATGGATGAAAGAAAAAGGATGGCGTGACGCTTGACAGGGCAGAAAAATGCTTGTTGCATCGACTCCAAACACCAAGTATCATGGTACAAGGCAGTGGTACCATACAACTAGATTCTTACCGGCTTACCTTTGAAAATGACACAGTCAGTATTCTATAGACAAATAACATAATCACGTTAAAGATTATGAACTCCGGCTTAAAATATTGAGCCTTCGCTACTGGTACAAGGGCACGCAGATAAAGAAACTGGTCATTTAATACCATATCATTCAAAACAGTAATCTCGAATCTACGACCTGTCAATGACACTACTGTCCACGAGCAGGTCAACGGCCGTCTTGTACAACGGACACAGTGCCGTCGACACACAATATTTATGCATTCAAGATCGCGGGCATGATTCCGATTCGCAGAAAAATGTATCGAAACGACAAACACACATATGGTTACTACCTTTTGTATATGTACATGTATGTGAACAGTTACTATAGCTGTACAGGGTGCAAGGGACATCGACGCAGAATCGATTACCACGTATTCAGTATACAAGGTGTAAACTGACCCTTCACGAAGCCTTCAACCGAGCATTCTGTACATCAAACGAAGTAACTTTACGCAAAAATTGTTGCTGGGGAACGACTTTTTTTTTGAGGTGAATAATCACGTTTTACAGTAGGACTCGATGGAACGCACTCAAAGAATTGTGCTGATGGATTTATTGATTAGTACGGGGGTCGTAGAGGTGTTTAAAGGAAAAATATTACATTAAAAAAATGTATTTAAAAAAAAACTTGTGAAAAAGTTGGAATTTTGACCCCCAATATCTCCCTCAGGTATGGTGTAGAACAAAAAAATGATCTGGTGCCTTTCGGCTTCGTTAAGGGTCTATTTACACCCTTTATCTATCAATATAATCTGGATCTATTCAAAGTTCGAGTGAATCGGTTTCTTCTAGGCAAGCGTGCTCCACCTTTAGGCCGCGTCATCGCTTCACATCAGGCGAGTTGCGGTCATACGCAAGCCTATTTTGAATAAAAAAAACATCATTCTGAACTCCCCAAAAAAGATATTTTTCATCAGTAAATAACAAAAACACCAACACGGTCAATATTGTCAATTCAAATTCAAATTCGAAAGCATTTTTGCAGGCATTTTTAAGGTGCCAGGAGACGGTCAGTCAGTCAGATCATTGCCCGTTCCAAAAGGTAATTTCGCAGATATGCTGGAAGAAATTTCTTTAGAAATAAGCATCACCTTTGTACTATTTTCTGTTCCTTTCTTCTTTTCTGTATTTAGTGTGTACATAAACTGTTAAATAAATAAATAATCATGTGAGGTTAACATCCCATATCTTCCCGTGGGTGTCGTAAGAGGCGACTAAGGGAGTTAAGAGAGAGCAGAGAATGGGCAGCAGCGTTCTCTGTGCTTTTTTAACAACCGTACTGCGATCGCCAACCCGCCTGCCAAGCGTGGCGATTATGGCAAAAACCCCCCTTTGGGGGAGGCCTATGTCCAGCAGTGGACGTCTTTCGGCTGAAATGAATGAATGAATGAATGAATGAATGTGAGGTTAACAAATCATGGATACTTTACTAGTTACCAGTAGCGAAGGGTCAATTTTTGTAAGAGGCAAGCTGGAGTACATCTTTAATGTGATTATATTATTTGTCTATATAATAATGACTGTGCCTTTTGCCAAAGGGAATCCGGTAGGAATCGAGTTGTATGGAACCTTCGCCACCAGACTTACCAAGGGATATCGTATTACCCAGTACTAACTGGGCTGTGGAGTTGGTACTTTGACCTACAATATCTCCGTAACTAGAAGGTTCCCAGGTATGGTCTAGAACAAAAAAAAATATCAAAATGACGAGAAACAAGTGTCTTTATTTATTTATTTAACACATCAAGCACAAAGTACTGAGGCGGACTTAATGCCATAGGCATTTTGCACCAGTCAACCTTTGGGTGATGCAGAGACAAGCAGTGACAGGTGTATCATCACTACATAGTATAAAACAAAGTCGCTTTCTCTGTCCCTATGTCCCTTTGTATGCTTAAATCTTTGAAACTACGCAACGGATTTTGATGCGGTTTTTTTTAATAGATAGAGTGATTCAAGAGGAAGGTTTATATGTATATATTGCACCTGTGCGAAGCCGGGGCGGGTCGCTAGTATATCTACAAAAAAAAAATCTAATACTAAGATAAACTACAAGGATATATAAAAAACCGAAAGGATATATCCTGTCGGCTTCGTTTAGGATACTTTTACACTCATTATTACAAGCTCTCAAGAAATCTATCACAACGACAATAAAATTCGCAATACCACTTAAATTATAGTTCCATTAACATAGCTATTTATCTTAGACAGCACCCTTGCACCCATTACTTGTTTACCATAACAAAAGGGAATCGAACCCCCTCCCCATCGCGTAATATCTTCCGAACTCCTTAACTACAGGAACCGGAAGTCATTGATCTTCGGTCCATAAGCTCCTGTATGCTCTGTGCATTTGTTTATGGTCTGTGCATTCTTCAATTCCGGGCCATGTATTTTTGTATGTATTAAGAAAAGTGATAAGTTAGAATGTGGATGGTTATAAGAACAAGAATTTGTGTCTACAACTATACAGCCCGCCTACTGAAAAATCACGCTCTAATCAAATTCAGGGTTTATAAGGTAAAACCAACTCCTTCTATTGTTGAAGTTGGTTCAAATGTAGCCTATGATGCCCGGGCCATAATAACGAATCGATTGACACCTTATTCATCAAAATCGGACCAATAGTTTAGGCGCTACGGAGGAACATACGTATTTACGTAAATACAAGCATACATTCCTTTTGGCTTCGCCGTATTCGGGTAAAAATATTAGTGGGTTTTTCGATCCAAAACTCAGAAGCAACACGGAGCCTGGATTCGTTTCTGGTTGATGGCAATTGGCTCGACTCCTATTACATGGGACTTAAACACAACTGCCTCGTTGGTCGCGTGGTCACAAGCGCGACTGGTAAGTACTAGTTCCTGGGTTCGATTCCAGGGTCAGGCAAAGTAATATTGGGTTTTTTCATCAGGTATTTCTCAGTAGCTTAGCTAGGGAGTTAAAACATAACTGGCGAAATGTGGGTGTACTATTAGGTACACCTCTGCCTGGGTTAGGCGATTACAGGCGTGATGTTATGTTATATGAAACACAATCACCGAAATGTCTCCGGTTGTCTACTATGCGCTTCTGCCAGCCACTTCACAGAACACAAGCGTCATAATACCATCTTATATAATACAACTATATAATATAACACTAAAGAAAATAGCAATATCTTCCGTCTACCACGCATACAGAGGAATCCTTCGTAATACGGCGGCAGTAACAAATTACTGCGGAGCGAAGATATTGGCGCGTCGACTGATGCAAATTAGAACTCATTGACTTGTGAGACTCACTCACACCGTACTGCAACATATGTTCAGTTCGCCATGATTCCGCACAGCTCGTAGACATAGTTATGTATGTACATACGCCAGCGCGGCCCAGTTAGAGAGCAGCGAGAGAGCAGTAAGTCGTGGGTTCGAACCCCGGCAGGCACATTACTTTGTGTAATTTATTTCATCACCACTGCTCTCGAAACGGTGAAGGAAAACATCGTGAGGAAACCGGCATGTCCTAGAACCAAAAATTCGAAGACATGTGACATCTACCAACCCGCACTGGGCCCGCGTGGTGGATTATAGCCCATTCCCTCTCATAGAGAGGAGGCCTGTGTCCCAGCAGTGGGAACATTATAGGCTGATTATGAATACGCCAGCAGATCAAGCTACCCGAAACTGTCAAATTTTCCCAATCAACCTTGCACCTAATGCTTTAGTGATAAACTTGAAAATCTATTAAAGAAATTTGACATATAGTAGTAGCTTGATGTGCTGGCATCTCGGCCGTACTCGAACGGTTCCGGACCAACCCGAACATTATCGAATCGAGCCGATGTGTCATAGTTGCTTCGTACCAAATAACTGCGGAAGCATTGACTGATGAAGATTAAAACTCACACCATAGCGTAACAAACAGAACTAGTGTTCTACGGCTGGAGAATGCCTAGACAAAGTGACATCTTATCAGAGATAACGTCGATCAAAGACATTAGCTGCTAAAAAGCTAAAGTCAGCCTGTTGGAAGTCGGCTCGGTGGGCGCAGTGGCTAAGCGATATGCTGCTACGCTGAGCGTCGCGAGTTCGATCCAGGTAGTTGTTCCGGATCTGGCTGTTTGCGTATGTGAGTTTAAATGTTTGTAAACGCACCCACAAGTGGCAGTGTCTGACAAGACGTATATGTCACCAATGTTGATAGAAGGAGACTGCACCTTTAAAAACATCAGGCCGTAGAGTCGAAGATCGTGGCTCCTTCATGCGTCTTCGATAGTTATATGGCCTATGCGACAGAGGTGAGCTTATAGCCAGCAACCACGTTCAACATACGACCTTGAAAGCTCTCGAGAACACTGATATTGGTTCGCTGTATCGTCGCGTAACGTAATGCGCCACCACGGTGTGACAGTCAGCCGTCTTCAAATAATGAACCGCCTCATTTTTCCAGCAGCTCACAGCGCCATGACTCCCACTCGTCCGTATTGTTCGTATCTTAGTATTTAAATAAGATTGTTCTCCCGGCGATAATTGTATATTTTAACGTTCAAATATCTGCTTCGGCCTTGGGTCGCAGGCGTCACTACTGAATATGAGATGCTTGAACGAATGACCAGGCGTTAGGTCAGATAGTATACTTTTTATTATATGCACAAAACAAATGGCAAGTATAAAATGTAGAAATTAGCATAACCAGTCTGAAGTCGGGATATACTACCAAGGTTGTAAAACTACCCTTAACGAAGCCGAAAAATACTTGTTCTCCCCGTCATTGCGATCATTTTTTTGTTTCTAGACCATATCTGGGAACCTTCTAGTTACGGAGATATTGCGGGTCAAAGTTCCAAATTTTTGCGTAGAGTTACTTAGTTTGGTGTACAGAATGCTTGGCTGATTGACGGCTTCGTGAAGGGTCCGTTTACACCCTGTATAAGACTACCCACTTTTAAATTGGACTTTTAAACATTACTGACTAAATTACTAGACTATTAAGTAGCCCTTAGCCTAGCCCTTCGGGGATTATCGCCCTGACACATGCTGACATTGTAGTTAGTGAGATTTTGTAGTTATACAATTAATTTAATTTTACCAGAGTGACACTATTTTGTATGCGTTTCGGCGGAACATAGGATGGCCCAACATAATTATATTTATATGACATCTGTATATTTTTTTTAACCTTATGTTCACAAAATGAATAAATGAATTTGAATTTGACACAATGATACTCCAAGGAAAATATTTTGTTTATTTCTTGAAAATGAAATTCATTTTTCCCATTCTTTAATTTTAACTTAACTCTTTTTAATACCATTTAATGGTATTACCCCTAATCCATAACATGAGGTCACCATAACAAGATTGCGGAACCCCTTAAAATTAAAATCTGCTATGAAAGAGAAGCGTCACGGCTGCGGATCCCTAATCCTGTATTTATTGTTAAAAATTGTAAGCTTGGATTATCTTTGGTATTAAGTTCCGTCCGTATGTCACTCTTATGTCGTCTGATGTAATATTTTCGAAGATATTAAATTCATAACATCACGCTTGGTTTCCCCGGAAGGTTAAGCAGAAATGTAATGTAAGCTCTTCAAACTATGTCCTATGAAGATACAGAGAAGTTATTACTAGTGCTAAAGTAAATATTGTTCCTATTATTGTTATTTTTTAATTAGTTAGCGAAGTTAAGATAATATAATTTTATATACCTTTTTTACATAGGTACCAATAAGATTAATATGATGATATGATTATTTAATCAACTAATGTTACCTCTGATTGCCTGAAACACAGGATTACCTAGTTCAGGCAAAAAGCATGGGTGAACTCGACATAGATTTAAGAAAAACTGTAAAATATGTTGTACCTTATATTTTTGAATAAATATTATTTATTATTTTATTAAACGAATCGTTAGAATTAATTATTATTTGCTCAAATAAATAAAATACAAAAGAATTTTAAAATTCTATCGATTCGTTTTCTAAAAAATCTCAACGATTTATGCAAAGGTGGGTCAGCCAATTGCTATGGCATACTGAACATGGCACATTCCGCCATCGTTTGATGAATTATTTCTTCTGTAATGAGTATTAAAATAACACCACGCCTGCATTCCTAGACAGGGATAGGCAGAGATGGTGATTATACTTACATTTGTTAGTTACACTTAAGTCCCACGTTTTATGAGTCAAGCTTATTGCCATCTTCAAAACCCAAATCCAAACTTTGGGATATCACTGAGCCATCTTGATCGAAAAACCCAATAACACTTTGCCTGACCCGAGAATCGAACCCAGTTTAATCCAGCACTCTATGCTCTTAAGCAGCTCTTTGGAGCAGTAGACCAACGAGGGAGTTACATATTCACTCACAGATTTAAGGATAGTCATCATCATCTGCCCGCCGTTTCCCAACTATGTTGGGGTCGACTTCCAGTCTTACCGCATACAGCTGAATATCAGTATTTTACATGGAGCGACTGCCTATCTGACCTCCACAACCCAGTTAGTACTGGTTAATACGATACCCCTAGGTAAGACTGGCTGTCAAATTTTCAGGCATCTGACTACTCTACTACTATGGTGAGAGTAACAAGAATTATTTGTGGTATACTACCACTAAAAAAACTGACTATAAAACTCCTCCTATTGTTGAAGTCGGTTAAAATGTATTTATTATACATAATAACGAATCGATTGACACCTAATTCATCAAAATCGGATCAATAGTTTAGGCGCTACGGCGGAACATACGTAAATACAAACATAGACTGCTAAAATCATAACCCTTCCTTTTGGCTTCGACGTAGTCGGGTAAAAATATTAGTGTGAAACTAAAACTGAAAAAAAAAACACAATAGGTAAGTGCACTCTTTTTGGGCTCCACCATAGTCGGGTAAAAAAAAAAAACTTCCACTTCACAACATCTAAGTTACCGAAACCGCCATGCAAATGCATCCCATACAAATAAAATATCCCATTAAAACAAATCATTTCCAGCCCAGTAGCTACTAAGTACTGCTAATTTCACACATCCATACTCCTATTGCTGCTTACCCCACCCCTGGCAGTGAGCCGTGAATATACAGGGGCTGGTCGCTTTACATGTTTGAAATGAAGGGCTTGTGAAGTGACGGTCGGTATGTTAAACAATTCTTCTGGGTATAAGGCAAAATGATTTGAAATTTAGGTATTTATTCTTTATGAACTCAGACCAGAGCAGCGGTGGCCCAGTGGTGGCGGCCCCGACTTACGAACAGTAAGTCGTGGGTTCGAACCCAGGCAGGCACATTACTTTGTGTACTTTATTTCATCACCACTGCTCTCTAAACGGTGAAAGAAAACATCGTGAGGAAACCGGCATGTCCTAGAACCAAACATTCGAAAACATGTGACATTTAGCAACCTGCACTGGGCCCGCGTGGTGGATTTATAGCCCATTTCCTCTCATAGAGAGGAGGCCTGTGTCCCAGCAGTGGGAACATTATAGGCTGATTATGGTATGGTTATGGAACTCAGACCAAATAAAAAACAAGTCAGCGCTGCGAACAATACATTTAAGAGCGTTACTACTTTCAAGTGATTTTTTTTCGAAATGACCGAACCGATTTTAATGAAACTTCGTACGCATAAGCAGGATACATAAGTCTAAAATCTTGACAGAGAACATTTTCGAAAAATAGTGTTACAGCTAAATTAAACCGATTTTAGATTTTCCATAGAAACGAAATTTCCGAATATCTATTTTTAAAAGATATTTCGAAAAGTTCTCTATCAAGTTTTAAGACTTATGTATCCTGCTCATGCGTATGAAATTTCATTATAATCGGTTCAGTCATTTCGAAAAAAAGTCACTTGAAAGTTTGTATGAAATGCCATAAGGCGATAACGCTCTTAAGCATGCTCAATACTACGCCTAGCTCAATGCATACACGCTCACACGCACTCATTTACAAATCTTACTAAACTACGCTTAAAACTACGCAAAATAAGTTCCTGTATCGTGGGTGCGTTTACAAACATTTAAACTCACATACACAAACAGCCAGACCCGGAACAACTACCTTTATATCATACAAATATTTGTTCCGTGCGGGGATCGAACCCGCGACACGCAAAGCAGCAGCCAATTGATCAGCCACTGCGCTGACCGTGCCGTCAAATACTAATTGAACCAATACGTGATCAACCTTCAGAATATTCCATTTTAATGCGGTCGGTCTATAGGCAGATGATGAGCGCTCAGTAAGACGGACGAAGCAACAGGATTTTGGGTCAGTGGGTCGTCTTAGGGCCGGATTTGTAGGGGTAGCAGTATACGCTTGGTGGCACTATGAGCAGCAAAGAAAACAACAAAAAAAAATTGAGGCCTGGTAAAAATTGCGGACTCATTTTTTTTTAGTTTTAGAAGCCCCATAATTCGGAAACGGTGCGTCGGAGGACCATGGGTCTCAGAACCTTAATGGTTTCTACGGTCTAGGTCAACCCGATATTGCAATAAAATTGGAAAATTTCGGATAAAACTAAAAAGTTTCTAAGTCCTCGCTCCATGGCGCCCCTTTTTTTTTGTATGGGAAATCATCAAATGATCCCCCCCCGCGGAAGGTAGTGTCAGACTTTTACTGACTAAAACCCATCCATGTTCCTTCTTTGCCCTTTGTGTTCCAGGGCCGCGGTATCTGTTTCGAACAGTTCCGCAGCCCTGGCAGGCATCGGCCCATGCGGACCCCTACGTGGTTGCTGACATCTCTTTGAGGCGCGCGTGGTACACGAACGCGCCGTCGACACGACCTGTCGTCATAAGACGGCCGGATGGCGAGCTAGCCCATAACTCGCCGTCCACAGGCATGACTCGCCGTCCACAGGCCCGATGACGCCCCTAAGGCTACACTCCAACCGGATTTTGTAATTATCCGACCAAAAATGAACTCATTAAAACAAAAAAAAGAAAATCAGATTCAGACCTCTGTAAAACAGTTCCAAGATCTACAAAGTTCAGCCCATTATCATACAGCAAGTAGTTAAAACTTACTCCAACAGATAGTTCTATTACTGTACCGTGTTGAACTTTAAAGTGGCAAGTTTACAAGGGACTTTAAAACTAAGTTTAAGGATTAACTTGGCTAACAACCTTTTAGTACGAATTTTACTAATGAAACTGAACGCGATTAGCAGATCTTAGGGTGGATGCACCTGGGTGGCCCGCGAAATTCAAATTTTCTTAGGTTTTTTTGCAATTTGGAGGCCGACCTGCAAATTTCAGAGAGAGCATGGTGGCCCAGTAAGTCGTGGGTTCGAATCCAGGCAGGCGCATTACTTTGTGTAATTTATTTCATCACCACTGCTCTCAAAACGGTGAAGGAAAACATCGTGAGGAAACCGGCATGTCGTAGAACCAAAAATTTGAAGACATGTGACATCTACCAACCCGCACTAGGCCCGCGTGGTGGATTAAAGCCCATTCCCTCTCATAGAGAGGAGGCCTTTGTCCCAGCAGTGGGAACATTATAGGCAGATTATGCTTATGCTGCAAATTTCACATGTGTTCTTTATGTGAAACAAAATATGATTCGCGAGCGTAACATGTATGTAGTTACAGAATTATAGTTATTTAATCCGAACCATTAATTTCATATTTTGTAATTAATGTTTTAATAATATGGTAATTTATTTTGACATTTATTAATTTACTAGCTGTTGCCCGCGACCTTCGTCCGCGTGAAATTTTATAGCCTATAACCTTCCTCGATAAATGGGCTATCTAACACTAAAATAATTTTTCAAATCGAACCAGTAGTTCCTGAGATTAGCGCGTTCAAACAAACAAACAAACAAACAAACAAACTCTTCAGCTTTATAATATTATAGTATAGATTCTAAATCGGTTGTGGTTGTTGGTTTATTTTTGATTTTTTAATTTAATTCAATAATGTTTCTAATGTAATTCTGATATTTAGATTTTAGCTATAATTTATGTATTTGTATTTTCGTTTATTTTTATGGTTTTTGTTTGGGTCTCGGACCTGAAATAAATGGAATTTATTTATTATAATCATCAACACAACCCTTTAAAGTTCATTTAATCCTATTTAATAACTATTTCATGAAAAAGTAATTCATGCCTGAGAGATATTTCTCGACGGCATGTAAAGGCAAGTCAGAGGCCCATGGGCGGCATACAAACTCTGACACCAGGTTAGGCACTAACCACACGATAAAGTAAGACAGAAGATGAGTTCCTACAATACAAGACTAATGTGATAGTTACTCTTCTATTTTCGAGGTATTCCTCAAAGCGCAACCAACTAAGCGCAACTAAATTATTCCTCGAAGCACAACCATTAGTTGCGCTCACAAATTCTATATAAAATTATTATATTTATTCCTCAAAGCGCAACAATGATAAAAAAATAAATAATGACTCCATCATACCCCTCTCTATTTTTCATAATGGTTGCGCTTCGAGGAATAATTTAGTTGCGCTTAAAAATAGTTGCGCTTTGATGAATACCCCAGATCCTCGGCTACTCTCACCCAGCTGCTACCAGTTCCCCCGCCACATAACCATGAATAAATACTGTGACCCGAAATCTCTCCAACATACTACATTCACCAATGGGGCGATTTAATCTTCATACAAAAAGATAATACCATGACAAATCTCTTTATTGACATAAAGATTAACAAAAAAACTGGAACAAAATAAAAAATAGACAAGTGCGAGTCGAACTCGTGTACTGAGGGTTCCGTTGACAAAAGATTTGTAAAAACATTTTGACAGAACCATTATTTTGTAACAATATTTTGTTTTAAGTGCGTTAACGTCTGACGACATTTCAAACTTATCGAAATGTATTTAAAAAAAAAAAGATAATTGTAAATTTCTGTTTCTATGGAAAATCTAAAACCGGTCTACTTTAGCTGTAACACTATTTCTCCAAAATTTTCTCCGTCAAGTTTTTAGACTTATGTATCCTGCTTATGCTTACTAAGCTTCATTAAAATCGGTTCAGTCATTTCGAAAAAAAATCACTTGAAAGTTTAACGCTCTTAAAAGAGTATAAATGCCGTTTTTTGCCCGTTTTTCTCCATAGAGATCTACGCTTTGAAATGGGCAACTACAGTACTATCACGGTTATTATGCCTTTTGACTGGGACTTTAGCTTCATCTTTTTGTTTTTGACAATTCAAAAGTGCCTGTAACTGTCCTATTTGATATATAAATACTTTGATGAGTTCCGTTTGTCTTGGGTCCGTTTAAAAAGTTATTTATGTAGCGCAATTTTAATTGTTTTTCTGAGCGCAAAAATAGGGTTGTTTTGTTTGTAAAGGATTTAAAATAAATGTGCTTGATCGAGACCGTTTCAATTTTTCCGGAATTCATATTTACATAAAAGTTTATTTCGTTGCTTTTTGCAAAGAAAAATAAAACATCTTCATGGTCTATAGTGACGTGACGTGTTGTGGTAGTGGCCAGGCATTTCATAAAACTATCTCAATTTCAAAATAAGAGTGGAAGAAGACCAAAGAAACGATGGATGGACTGTGTGAAGGATGATATGGCTAGAAAGGAGGTGACTGCTGAGATGACGAGTAATAGAGAAGTATGGAAGGAGAAGACATGCTGCGCCGACCCCAAATAAGGGCAGGTGACTGATCATGAAGACAATAATTAAAATAAGGATAATTTTAAACTTAACATCTATAACTTGAACTTACTTTCTGTGCAAATAAAATACTATTCTATTCTAATATCATAGTAACAAGTTGCTGAAAACAGCAGCCACTACTGGCAAACGAAGTAGAACCATGTGGGTTCTCGTTTTTTGCCATTTTGGAAACTGAACCCCAATAAATCCCTAAAAACCACATCTGTCGTTTATAAGTGGTTATTGTGACAATTTTCAACGAGATACTGCCGGGGGGCGACAGTAGCCGCCAAGGGATGTAATGTCTAGTATCGAAAAAAAGTATCGATATTTTACTCAGTATAATATCGATAAAAGCCATACCCTACAATCTCGTCAATGATGTTCTGACATCCCCGCTTTGTGTTCGGAGTTTTTCGGCCAAAGTTGGATATGCTAGCCGCTTGAGAGCACAGAAAAGCTCCCGACTACCACCGTAGAAAGCCATCGAATGCAGTCGCTCTGGCCGAAATCGGCTAGATGGCATCATCATTGATAAAAGTACCTACTGGTATCTCTCCAGTCGTATTCCGGAGTCCACTTGGATAGCCGTCCCATTGCACTATAAAAACAAGGAAAGGGCGGTTAATCTCGTGTGTTCGCAGACAAGTACACTCCCCTCTCTCCCTCACTCTCATAGTCCAAGGTATGGTTCATACACGACTTCTTTACTGTGGGCTGTTACTGGGAATTCCTTTGGCAGAAACTACACACTAACAAAATGACTGGCAAACATAAAGTACCGCCATTTGTTTTTCGTTGTGTCGCCTGCCTGTACTATACTTATCGATACTTTTTCCCATCCCTATTAAAACACAATAGAGACAATTGTAGGGCTGTGGCTTTGATATCTGAGATTATTTAGGGGGCGGTCTACTGGCTGTAAGATGAGTATTTATATTAATAAATTGCCGGGAAAGAGAGGAAAGCTAAGTAATACACTGTTGAAATAGATACAGAGGATCTTTGTATACTGTGTAGAGGACAGTGATACGAATTTTTAGCATACATTTTTATTTTATTGCAAAATGGGCCTGCTCTTGACCTCGATCACGCCTGATGGAAAGCGATGGATGAGGTCTATGATGGAACGAGCATGCCCAGAAGATGCCTGTTCAAGTGGTTCTAGATTTCTGATTTCTCGAACTTGACTTTTTATTGTATAAATTCGGACTTATTACTAAAAAAATGAATAGATTTGTATACCAATTTCATTGGTAGGACATATTGCTTGACTAAATTGTATACATAAGACCTTTATTGTAATACCTATGTTCACAAATAAAGTTTGATTGATTGATTGATGTATTTTGTCGGTCAACATGTAAGGCACAGCAGTTTTTTTTTAATTACCGATGAAAATCTTCGATGTGTGTGTGATGAATGCATGATGTTTCAGAACAATGTACTGAATACGTGGTTACCGATTGTGCGTCGGTGTCCCATTCCACCTTGTATAATAGACTAGCTGTTGCCCGCGACTTTCGTCCGCGTGAATTTTTTTTTTTTTATTTTTTTTTTTTACCTTCCTCGATAAATGGGCTATCCAATTCTAAAATAATTTTTAAAATCGAACCAGTAGTTCCTGAGATTAGCGCGTTCAAGCAAACAAACAAACAAACTCTTCAGCTTTATAATATTAAGTATAGATGAATTTCTTCGTATTTTTTTTTTCATTCAACAGCTATACGAATGAGGCAGCCCATCATACCTGATGGATTACTTAGCATAATCCTATAAAAACTAAACCAGCTACTTCATTCCAGTAGCAAACCACAATAGTTTAAAATAAAAAACTCAAATAAAACACCCCGTATATACAGTTCACAGCATTTAAACTAGGGTGACCACATCACACGACAAAAGAGAGACAAAGAGTCTCCAATAAAAGGATTTGCCCCAAGTCTATTTGAATACCTACCGACTAGGGTGACCACGCTTTGTACGACCAGTAATTGGACACGGACGCGTTAATCCGTGCACAAATACGCTACATTATTTGTGTGTAGGGTTCTGTGGGGATTATGAGTGGAGTGGCCACACGTGTGTGTAGTGATAGGATAGTGGTCGCGTGATTTATTGGGTTTTTTTTTGGTGTTTTATTATTATTGATGCGGGTTTTTATATTGAAATGGTTTTTGAAGACTCGTTGGTCTAGTGGCCGCAAGTACGACTCAGCATAAGGTCTTGGGTTCGATTCCCGGGTCGGGCAAAGTGTTATTGGGATTTTCCATGGAGTTTGTTTCCCGTTCTTCTCCATAGATATCTACTTTAGGTAATGGGCAACTACAGTACTTTCACAATTTTTATGCCATGTGATTGGGACTGTAGCTACATTTCATTGTTGTCTTTGTTTCGACAACTCAAAAGTGCCTGTAACTGGCGTACTTGAAATAAATGCTTTGATTGATTCATTGATTGATTCCATTTGGAATTTTTCCGTAGCAGCCACGGAGTCTGGATTTGTGCCTGGTTTATGGCAATAGGATCGCCCCCTATTACAAGGGACTTAAACATAACTGGCGAAATGGATGTACTATTAGGTACTAGGTACACCTCTACCTAGCTCTTCGGGGATTACAGGCGTGATATTATGTTACCATAATCAGCCTTAGGAAACGTATATCTTCGTAGACTACTAATGATGATGACGACGGCAGAAAGAAACGATGTAGTTGTATAACAGCTTAGTGGTTTATAGACGTAAGTAGGAATTGGAATAAATTGCATGGCATTACGTAACATAGTGCTTCTAGAAAACATATAATGGAACCTAAACAGACTTTTAAACTTACTTTTTTATACTTTTACTTTTTTTTTACATTTTGCGTATTTTTTATTTTAATTTTTGTAATAGTTTTTTAAGTCATATTCATAATAATTTCAGAATTTTAATTTATATTGTTTAATTGATTTTAATTGTAACTTTTTGTCTCTCTTGACGTAACATAGTGCTTCTAGAAGACATATAATGGAACCTAAACATACTTTTAAACTTACTTATTACTTTTTTTATAGTTTTCCTTTTTTTTTTGCGTATTTTTTATTTTAATTTTTGTAATAGTTTTTTAAGTCATATTCATAATAATTTCAGAATTTTAATTTATATTATTTAATTGATTATTAATTGTAACTTTTTGTCTCAAATGTATGCATCATATGATCCTTAATGGATTGAAATAAATGATTTTGAATTTGAATTTAAACTATACAAGGTGGTAGGGACACCGACGCGAAAACGGTTACCACTTATTCAGTACCTACATCATTCTGAGCACACAGAAATTTTTCATCCGTATTTTTTTTTAAATTAGCTGTTCCATACATTTTGAAACAGCTGATTTTGTTTTAATAACCGACGAACAATTCATATGTGGGGGAGTTCAGTATGATGTACTGAATACGTGGTAACCGTTTTCGCGTCGGTGTCCCTTCCACCGTGTATGTACTGATGGCTAAGAGTGTTACTTTGATAACTTATATCTCAGAAACGTGTCCCTTCAGGATATTTTGTCCAAACTATACTTATTTGAATTGATACCAGCTATTGATTTTTATTCTCCGGCTGCTATTTTTAAAATAAAATAAAATTGCGGAAGGCATTATCATTCACTAGAAACAGGATATTTACCATGTTTACTGATTGATTTGAGTTCCCGATATTTCGGCGCTTTTGAACATATCAGGGCGGTGAAGAACAACGACACCCAAAAATCGGCCATAGCTCAACATCTCCTGAAATCAGGATCGAACCACTGGATTGAGTTACATAACCCTCAGGTCATCTCGACAGAACGCCACTATATTCCTAGACTGGTTAGAGAAGCTATTGAGATTACTAACTATCATGAGTTTAAAATCTTGTATGGCGGAAGGCAGGCCAGGTTTCATACAGAAACATTCCAAACCCTTTCAAATGACTTATTTCTCTAAACATGTGTTTATTATTTTATTTTTTTGTTTACAGGTACTAAGTCAAAACATCATTGTAAACACAAAACGTTGGTAAGACTCAATGTAACGCTCTCAAAACATTGTGCTGTTGGATGCATTGAATAGTCCGGTGGTCGTGGAGGTATGTTAAGTAAAGTTATAACATTAAAAAATACTTTGAAAAAGTTGGAACTTTGACCCCCAAAATCTCTAACTAGAAGGTTCCCAGGTAACAAAAAAATGACGGAGAGGACAAGCGCCTTTCGGCTTCGTTAAGGGTAATTTTATACTAGAAAACTCAAGATTTGTTGAACAGTTAGACGGGTTCGCGGTAGACCGAAGAGAAGATGGATGTCTTGGATGGCTTCCTCGCGAATTGGCGAGAAGAAGCACACCACCGTGAGAAGTGGAAGGAATGGGGGGAGGCCTTTGCTCAGGAGTGGGACAATAAGGGCTAAAAAAATGCCAGATGCAGCTGAATACCAGTATTTTACATGGAGTGACTGCCTGACCTACACAACCCATCCCGTTCTCAGTTTTAGCTACATTCACAAAAACATTTTCAATAACACACCGAAAATATACAAATACCCGCAATTTATTTAAACTAACAGAGCAAAACTAATTACACGAACGTCATTCAATGTCATTCACATATAATGATGAATGTGGCGCAATTATAAGTAGACCATTACAATCAATATACTATAGAATAGACAGCCGTTACTGTGGGGTGATGTAATCAATGGATATGACCACACTGGGGTGCATATGTAATTGTGTATTATCTGTGGATCTGTGGTCTATGGTCCCTTGAGGATGACTGATTAGAGGGATTTGATTATTATCTAACTATAAGAGTAGACAAAAGAAACAATGGACTCTGGATGGAACTGTCTCGTTGGTCTAGTGTACTTATGGTCTCCTGCCTAAGTTTGTAACGGCTATTCATTCTTGTCTTTAAAAAAAAAAAAAGAGAAAATTTAAAAAAAAAAAATTAAAATAAAGTTTTTTATTTCATTGAACTGTAACGCGTCCTTCTTATACTAACGCGACGGAGGGGTGGAGGGATATGTGTTCGTTCATAATTTCTTAATACGTGAATAGCTTTTTACAAAGTTATTCTAACTTATTTCATAGTATTTAGGGTGATTGGTAAAATTAGCGACCGATACTTAAACACGTGTTTGTACTCATGATAACAAATAACTATCCTCTTATCTTGCCCGGTACCCACTCTTTCTAATAGAGTGGAGGCATTTGTCCCATCTTAACAGTAAGTATCATCTACCTAGCCTTTTCCCAACTATATTTTTCGGCTTCCGGTCTAACCGGATGCAGCTGTGTAGGTACCAGTGTTTTAAATGGAGCGACTGCCTATCTGACCCCCACAACCCAGCTAGTACTGGGTAATACGATACCCCTTGGTAAGACTGGTTGTCAGACTTTCGGTCCACAGACTAACCTGCTGGAACTTCCTTTTCGAGGCATGGAGGAAACTCGGAATGTATGTATGAGTCACCCATCCACGGACCAACCTAGGGAAGCACGGCTTAACCTAAGGATCGATCCGAATGGCTGTTATTATTTAGCCACGAGCTCGTCAATCCTCTTAGCAGTAAGCCCATCTCCTCAAACATGGAACTTGAAAGTAACTGTCAAAATATAGTTATACTATACACTTCTGCATGCACCTCGGGGAGTACAGGCGTGATGCAATGCATCTAAAATCTTTTGAAGTCTATAAAGGAATACAAATCTTGTTACATCAACCATGGTTGCTAACTAGCTAAGGGTTAGCCTAAGGGTTGCTGTGGGTTGATCACTGAACCACAAGGGTGCATATATTTGCTACTACCCTTTATACGACACATCGACAGTCGACATTTAAAACGCTGTATGGAAAAATAACTGTGCTTTTCTAATTTCAACTGTCGATGCTAAAACGAAAGATCAATATCCCTTACATCATTTCATATCTCCACCACCGACAGCTGAAGTGTTCCAATTTTAGCTGATCTCTCTTTGTATAGCCCTTCCGTACAATGGAAGGTCAGGTTATACTGGTATTTTGAAGTGTCGTTGTCTATCAGAACTATAATAATTACTGAATGCTTTATACGCGTTGATATGATGTTATTAATTAATTATACATTCATTAAATCACGCTTTGGTTCTTGGTGAGCGATAACTACTATCTCTTTCAATTATGGTATATGTGGCTTTTGATATATGGCATATACTCTTATTTACACAATAAATATACAGTGTTACTATAACAGCCTTCTTTATTGCTCAGGATGGTCTGTGGATGGGGGACCACCCATTACATACCGAGTTTCCTTCGTGCCTCGGAAAGCGCATTAAGCCGTTGGTCCCGGCTGTCATTTGAAGATCTTTGACAGTCTTTACTGGTAGTCAGTGGGCCGAAAGTCTGACAACCAGTCTTATCAAGGGGTATAATATCCTGGCTGCGGAACTGTTCGAAAGAGATACCGCGGGCCTGGAACACAAAAGGCAAAGAAGGAACATGGATGGGTTTTAGTCAGTACAAGTCTAACACTCCCTTCCGCTCCGCCCAGAGCGGAACGGACCCCCCCCGTCTTTGATGATTTCCTATCCGAAAAAAAAGGGGTATCATATTACTTAGTACTAACTGGGTTGTGGAGGTCGGATAGGCAGTAGCTCCATGTAAAACTGGTATTTAGTTGCATCCGTTTAGATTGGCAGCCGACCCCAACATATTTGGGAAAAGGCTAGGCAGATGATGACAGTGTTCCTCTCTACCTTGACATAATATACAGCCTATAACGTTCCCACAGCTGGGACGAAACGCTCCCTTCTCAAATGGACCGTAACCTGCCTTTTCTCGTGTTCTTTTTTGTTGACTGAAAACATGCACCACAAATGAATTTTTTCGACATGGCATCTCTCAGGTCTACCTAGAGGCTGGCTTCTGCTTAACCGGACAATCTTGTGGATGCCTTGAGAGTAAGGCCTCCAGACAGGGAAAAAAGAAAAACTTGCTGACAGATATTTATATGGTATAAGCTCATTAACAGACGCAAATTATTAGACAATTAATGATAAGCGAAATCACCATAGCCACACTCTTGTGGCAAGTCATTATTAGGCGAATAGTGGCATGATAGATGTTTTAGTCCTCGTATGTGCAGCAGTCTTATTTTTCTTAGAGTATCGATGGCAATCTAATTTGTGTCAGCCCAAAACTGAGCAACTAGTTTGGCGCTTTCGGTAGCGTCCATCAGTTCCTGTAGTGAGCAAACAACAGGACACGCAGGACACGATATTAAGTGCCCCATCGTTTGCGAAACAGCACCACATTTACACTGCAGGGCAGAGTCAATAATGAATCTCCACCTGAGCAGGTTGTCCTTGCTGCGACCAATCAGGGTCTGGAGTCTGTTTAAAGACTTCCAGGTCAGCCGTGTCACACGAAGCACGGTGCAGCAGTTTTCTGTCACCTTGACCTGCCCTTCTAATGATTATAGCAGGGTCTTCCCCTTACATTTTATTCAGCAACGAAATAATAAAACATTACCATAAAAAAAAATAAGAATAAAACCACTACAAAAACCGGTTTTCAATACCAAATCATGGTCACAGTAGCTAGGGCGACATCAAAATGACAACCAAACTTGCCAAATTAGGGTGCATATATTATTGCACATTTTATCTCGGACGGATCTCGTTCTAGTGATCATGTATCGTCATTATGAAGGGATGCTGTCCATTGAGGGGGAGATGATATTGATAATATAGTTATTGAGAGACAAATTACAAATGCGGGGTTTTTTTTTGATGCAGAAAATGTTTGGTATTGGTAATAAATAGTAATAACGAAGCAGTCAGCGAAGAGCTCTTGGCTTAATTATAACAGCCGCACGGATCGTCCTAAGGTTAAGCAACGCTTCCCGGGGTTGGTCCGGGGATGGGTGATCCTCCCTTATATCGAGCTCCTCCATTCTTCAGAAAGCACTTTAAGCCGTTGGTCCGGGCTGTCATTCGTAGATCATTGAGGCAACCGAAAGTCTGATAACCAATCTTACCAAGAGGTATAGCAGTAACTGGGTTGTGGAGGTCAGATAGGTAGTCGCTCCATGTTAAATACTGGTATGCATCTGGTATGTAGCCGTAGAACCAGTGACCAGTGGGGTAGGCTTGTTCTTGAACGGAGACTGCGAATCAGCAAACGTAAGGTGGGACGCCCTCAGGCTCGGTGGAGTGACGATCTTCGCAGGGTGGCTGGTAGCAACTGGATGAGAGTTGCCGAGAAAACTATGTCCAGCAGTGGACTGTTGTAGGCTGATGATGATCCGGTTAGACTGGCAGCTGACCCCAACATAGTTTGGAAAAGGCAGGCAGATGATTATATTATTATTGCACATTTTCATCTCGGTCAGCTCTCGTTCTGGTGATCATGTATCCTCATTACGAAGGGACAGCCCCTTGTGAGGGATGATAATATAGTTATTGGTTGACAAATTATCAAAACGGGTTCTTTTTTTGTTGAAAATTGCATCGTTTTCGGGAGAGTAGTTTTTTGGATATGCTGATAAATGAATTACGAAGAAAATGTCATTGTTTTTTTAGTATTTCGGTAATGGTAATAAATAATAATGATGAGACAGTCAGCCTCATTGGAGTAATGGTTGCAAGCTGCTGAGCAGAGGGTTCTATTAAATGTTATTGGGTTTTTTATAGAATAGAATTTTATTTTGCCTTTATGAAGTGCATACCGTTTTTGGATTTGATCACGATTCATAGCAATAGCCGGACTTAAGTATACAGGGTGTAACAGAAAGAGTATAGTCATATGAAAGGATTTATTTATTTATTTTAGCACCAATTATAACATCATTACAGACGTCCAATACGATGCAATAAGAGATACCATATAAAAAAAAACATACAATATAAAATAAGTTAGATTACACCCAGTATAAATACTAATACCTAAATTAATTAAACATGACAAAGTTTACAGTTGCATACCTCTTTCAAATAGGATATGCTGCAGGCCATCAAACAGAACAACTTCCTCCATGGGTCCAATATCGTAAATGTGAAAAAATTATCATCTGTTCCATACATTTGGGTCGAGTAGGTATTGA
Organism: Noctua fimbriata; assembly: GCA_905163415.1. Taxonomy (NCBI): domain Eukaryota; kingdom Metazoa; phylum Arthropoda; class Insecta; order Lepidoptera; family Noctuidae; genus Noctua; species Noctua fimbriata. The sequence continues at coordinate 9,483,634 of LR990951.1, forward strand.
AATTTAGTATGGGACAGCAGATAATTTTTTCGCATTGGAAATGCTGCATGATACTATACTCTTCTGCCGGCTTCAATGTTTTTTTTTTTACCTAATATCTGAATTTTAAATTTAAGTCTGAATTTACTATGGTGTACTTATTTTCTTTTGCCGGTTGCTGGCAATAGGCTCGCCCCTCCATTACATGAGACTTAAAAAAAATAACTGGTGAAATGTGGGTGTACTATTAGGTACACCTCTGCCTAACCCTTCGGGGATTACAGGCGTGGTGTGATATTACTTTCGCCCATATTTAATGTTATTAATGACGCTTTACACATCAAATACATTTTTTTTTACAAAAAACAATACAAAATCACATTACCCAAACCAGAATCGAACCGCGTACCTTCAAAGCGAACACCCCACTCCACGACACTGTCAAAGGGGACGGGTAATCAAAAACCCGCAATGTAACACAAAGGGTGTTCCAAAAGTGATTTTATTAAGTGCGCCGTATACAGGGTGGGGTCGATTAGCAATTAGTCCGTTTGAGAGTACACAGGGGTGGTTTTTTAATATTTTTTATTGCTTTTTTTGTGGGTCTTTGTCTAGTAGTATATTGGTTAGTAAATTGTAATATTACTTAAGGGTCTTAAGTTTTTTTTTTGGACGAAATTATTCTGTTATTTTCTTCGCTTTGATGATTATATTATAAGTAGGTTATATTTGTAAGTGCTACTCTTAATAAATTAGTTTTTATGTTTACCATTACTTTTATTAATGGAATGGAAATTAATGGAATGTACTGGAAAAATATTTGTTAGGAGTAGGTAGTTATGTCAGGTATTATAATTAGAATGACTAGCTTATGCTCGCGGATTCGCTTGCGTGGAGTTCCGTACCTAATTTTACCATGGGATCATACTACCGGGATATAAAGTATCCTATGAGTTAATCTAGGTTATAAACTATCTGTGTGCTAAATTTCATCCAAATCCGTTTAGTAGTTTTTGCGTGAAAGAGTAACAAACATCTGTCCATCCTCGCAAACTGTCGCGTTTATAATATTAGTAAGAAGTAAGATTACAATGGAATCCATATCTGTCTGTCGGTGTGTTTGTTTGTGTATAACCTTTTTACACCTTAATGGCTAAACGAATTTCGATGGTAGGAACCATACAGGTAGACCATGACGTAAGTAAGGTCATAGGATACTGTTCTTCCCGGTAGCATGTTCCTGTGGGATACTTTTCAACCTCCACGCAAGCGAAACCGTGCGAAACAATTAGTCTATCTATACCAATATTATAAAGAGGTAAAATTTGTTTGCAAGTTTGTATGTAGGGTGTAATCTTCTGAACTACTGATCCTATTCCGAAAACTCTTTCACTAACGAGAAGCTACGTTATCCCCGAGTGTCATAGGCTACATTTAAAACGTCTCCGTGTGTTAATTTCTGTACCTAACGGGCAAAAGATAATTTTGTAAGACCTGTTTATGGAGGTTTTTAGAGGCCACACTAATTAGAATTTTTTTTTAGATTATTTACCAAGTAAAACTTCACCTTTCCCGCTCTGATTTCTAATGTCACTAATTAGATTCAGATCTACTTACTTTCTTTCTTGTTCATCATCTAATGTATTTCCTACCCATATACCTGGACCTTATGCTTAGTGCTGTTCGACAGTTCATCATCTGCCTGATCTTTTCCAAGTATGTTGAGGACGCATTTCAATCTATGCGGATGCTGCTGAATACTGGTATTTACATGGAAGGACTGCTTATCTGACCTCCATAACACAGTTACTGGGTAACACATAGATACCCCTTGGTAAGACTGTTTGTCTGACTTTCGGGCCTCCTCTCCATGAAAGGGAATGGGCTATAATCCACCACGCGGGCCCAGTGCGGGTTGGTAGATGTCACATGTCTTCGAGTTTTTGGTTCTAGGACATGCCGGTTTCCTCACGATGTTTTCCTTCACCGTTTTAAGAGCAGTGGTGATTACACAAAGTAATGCGCCTGCCTGGGTTCGTACCCACGACTTACTGCTCATAAGTCGGTGCCGCCACCGCTGAACTTACTTCTTCCTGAAAATACAGTCATTTGATAATATCTACCCCATAAAATATAATCAGTAGCTAAAGAAACAACAAAGGAAAACACTCTCACATGAAATTACTAGGTACATTTAAAATAAGCTACAATAACCGAAATTCAGACACGCAGAAAAGCAAAATAACGAAATAAAATTTTACGCAAACTTCATTTACGCGATTCGGGATCTCAAAGAAATTGTTCTATATTCAAATGTTGCGCAATACTTGTACCAGCGCCATCTATTGAGGAGTTTAAGTGGCAATTGCGTTTGTACTGTAATTTGATGAAGTCTGAGAATGTACAATAGGGCTGGCAAACAGACTTCAATATACGAAATATGTAAATTAAATATGTATACATTTTGTTATTATCAAATTCTCAAGTAATGTTTTCTTATTTACGTTTGTATTCATATAAAATAATTACTAGGAACGTACTATGGCGATAAAATTACTTTATTTCCGAAATCAGTCATCGTCTATCTGTATGCCATTTCTCTCTTCATTTTATTGAAATCCAAATGAAAAGGTTGCAGAAAGAACCAGACAGAGAACAAAAAAATATATCTGTCTGTCTGTCTGTTTGTTCCGGCTAATCTCCGAAACGACTGGACCAATTTTGACGGGACTTTTACGGGCAGATAGCTGTTATAAGGAGTAACCAAGGCTACGCGGAATGCTACGCGGACGAATGTCACGGGGTACAGTCACTTTGTAAATAATTTCTATGTAAGGCTTTTGGTAACTTAATACTCAGCCAATGTATATTCTTATCGGATAGTCCGTCTGTAGTTGTCCTTACCAACACAAGCTTCGAACCTATATTCTGTTCCATAGAAACCACAGTTCCACCAAACCGCCATACATGTAAAATTAAACAAAAAAAAAAGAACAAAAATCTCCTGTATTTCGCAGCCCATTTCAAAATCCTTAACGATCAGAAAAGTATCACTATACCAACACAAGCGCTCTTTATTTCTACAATACAATATAAGTAAGTAATTTTGCCACATACTGCTACCACTTACGAGCTAATATACACGTAAGTGCTATTCAATAAATGGCTAGGGCTGTCTCTTATATTAAAATGGCCCCCGTTCACTGCCTCGGGCGATATGGCTTGAATCAAGACACGCGCTCGCATCAATTGTTTCCTCCGCTAGAGTACTCCTCAGCCGCTGTCGTAATACGCATGTGGCGTGAACGTGTTCATATCAACTTTATTGGTCAGGTTTTTCAATAATCAGGAAACTATGTGGGGGGTTCAGAATGATGTACTGAATACGTGGTAACCATTTTAGCGTCAGTGTCGGAAATACAGTAATTTTAAAGTAATTTTACTTATGTCAGCAGCCTAATAGGAACTTTATTGTAATAAGAATAAAGATCCTTGTAATGTTGATTTGTCAGTTTAATTGCAGATAAATATTATCATTTTGACGGTGTACTTCGCCATATTTTGATATAAAATAACTGTGAACGAACTGTAGATGTCATCTTTTTTAACAGTGCTCCAGGCACTCAATTAATTAATTAATATCATCACAAACAACAAAACTAAATTATCATTTAAACTCAAAACCACCCTTTCCACGAAACCAACAAAATTTAAACTAACTTCAACATTAAATTAATAACAGCAAATTAGAAAACTCACTCAAAATGAATTAAATCTAAACTTTTTGGTTCGCGACAACCCGTGGAGCAGTAGTAGTCCAGTGGTAATGACCACGACTTTACGAATTAGTCGAGATGTTCGAACCCAGTCAGGCGCATTACTTTTTTTTATTTTAGCCTGTACTGTCCCACAGCTGGGCAAAGGCCTCCCCCAATTCCTTCCATGTACTCTTTTCCCGCGCCTCCTCGGGCCAGTCCTCGCGGTACGCGTCCAAATAAAATTAATTATCATTAATCGCATTACTTTAAGTAATTTATTTCATTAGTTACTTTCATTCAGCTACCGTGGAGTTTCAGCCACGAGAAGGCGCATTATTCAAATAAAAAAAAATACTTAAGTTAATAATTTTTTTCTGCTCGTAAGTCGGGGCCGCCATCACTTAGCCACCGCTGCTCAAGTCGTGGGTTCGAACTCAGGCAGGCGCATTACTTTGTGTACTTTATTTCATCACCACTGCTCTCAAAACGGTTAAGGAAAACATCGTGAGGAAACATGTCCTAGAACCAAAAATTCGAAGACATCTGATATCTACCAATCCACACTGGGCCCGCGTGGATTACAGCTCACTACCTCTCGTGGAGAGAAGGCCTGTGTCCCAGCAGTGGTAACAATATAGGCTGATTATTATCCTACGTGACAGCCCTGAGTGTCCGCCAGTGTTGCCACGTAATAAAAACAAATTGTACGATTTGTCAATGATATATGAATATTATCGGTGGCAACCCTAGGGATTAGGGTTGGTTTCGATTGCTCGAAGTCTCGGGCAATTATTTAGCTTTTTATGGAGTTAGGGTGTTACCGAAATTGCTAAGTGGTTTAGCAATAAAAATAATGTTATTGATTATTTGTTTTAGTATGAGGGGTTTTTAGCTAAGTAATAACTACCACACGGATTGATTTTCCGGTTAAGCAACGCCTGCCGAGGTCGGTCCGTGGATGGGTGACCAAATTGTTACTAATAAGTTTGTTTATTTGTTTGTTACCTTTTCACGCCTAAGCCACTGAACCGATCATCCTGAAATTTTGCACATACTTTGTCAGGTGTACAGAAACGGACATAGGGTTCTTTTCATCCAGAAAAAAAGTACTGTTCCCGAGGAAAACAACAATAACGTTCTTATGATAATAGATGGCGCCACGTGTCTTTCGAATCATGATTGAATTATATTATTACAAGCAGAGTACAACCCGAATTGATTATCAAATTCTGAATTAACGCGACCGAAGCCGCGGACAAAAGCTAGTATTACATAATATCCAGACTCTTCCGCGTCACTTGAAACCGTTGATATAGCTGTATTGATGTCATATTAAGATGTTTGGTAGTCGTTACATACGAATAATTAAAATACCGACAACCAGCCTTACCAAGGCATAACGTGTTACCAAGTAACTGAGTTGTGGAGGTCAGATAGGCAGCCACTCCTTGTAAAATACTGGCAATCAACTAAGGAACATGGATGGGTTTTAGTCAGTACAAGTCTGGCACTCCCTTCCGCTCCACCCAGAGCGGGGCGGAGGGGTCATTTGATGATTTCCCATCCTAAAAAGAAAACCCAATATTCATTTAACTCATGTTAACTAGTATTAGGTAAGACTTTAAGCCACTTATGAATCGTCTAAACAATTTGAATTCGATGATCGAACATCTGTTAAGGGTCCTCCGGCGCTCTCATTGGCTTTTTTGCAGTCTAGAAGACCCCGCACGTTATCTTGTGTATAAATAGCTTATGTATTACCTGAATAATAAAATATAAGGTCTATCTTTTCATATACGAAATATTTTAAGAGTAACTTCTATAAGTCGTGAAGTCGCCATAGCAACTAAAAAAAAAATATCTGAGTGTTTTTTTTTTACGAAATTATTATAATTCTAAAATTTTTTGAGACTTTTTGCATAAAACCTGTACTCCCATATTCTAACAATGACAGTAGGTAAATACGACGTAGTAAACTAGCGTAATGGATGTTCAAAAATAAGGAGCTAGTAGTTATTTTGTGGGTCAAGTAATTTAAAATTATTTATTTTTTATAAAAAAATACTCACATAAAAAAAAAATCCTTTGAAATGGCTTCGTTATAGCCGTTAGATGATTCCCTGAAAATATTTCGTGTATGAATAGTTAGACCTTATTTCTTTCTAACTAGGTAGTGAGTCCATTGTATGCTCCTACGAACTTTCCCTAAAGGCGCTATACAGACAGACGGACGAACGGTACAGGCAAACGCTCTCACACTAAGCTTTTAAACCGTGCGGAGTGTGGAATAGCACTTATGTACAATGGGGCTCTCTGCTTATCCTAAAACATCACGCTGGTATCTTTGAAAGGTAGGTAGAGATGATAAAAGGACATGCTATATGATTTTTGTCAAATTGAGGGTAAGAATACTGTATGTAAGAATACTGGTGTAATACTGCATCGTTTGGTAAATCATTTTTCTTTTATTACGGATTGAAATATCATTACGCCTGTAGTACTTGAAGGGCTTAGCAGAGGTGTCTCATCCTCAGAAGCCTTTGAAGGTATTGTACCGTGAAAGTTGGTATCACACATTCATACGGTTAAAAACTAATGCAGTATGTCTGCCAACTGCCAAGAGATTCCATAATTATACACCAATATTTTTTAATTAGTACAAAAAAAAATGGAGCTCTATCCGTACCCGTTACTGATCATATTTGTGTAATCAAAAAAAAAAAATCCCAAAATTGTCCACGAAAATTGTCATAACTGGTAAATTCATAATTGAATCAATCATTCATAACAATTACCACTAGAAAATACTACGCGCAGTGCTTTTCCATTCCTGTCGCCATTCATAGGTCCCGCCAAACTATATTTTCATAAATTGAGTGACATTTTGGGATATAAACAAACGCTGCATGAATATTATTTATTGAGACTTTACATATATAATAACAAGACCTTCTCTAATAAGCCCTTTAAGTATTTGTACTAATTAAAAAATAGTGGTGTATAGTGAAATATTGGGGGTTTAAAGTGGCTGTTTTAGCACGTTTCAATTCGTAAAATGGTCAAAAAGTGATAATTCATAATATTAACTGCGTCTGCGTCGACCATTTTAAGAATTTTAACGGTTATTCATATTATTATCCTATTATGATAATCGTCGATATAAGATCGGTCAAATTGCAACCCACGGACAAATTGCAAACTGACATTGACAGATAGTTTTCTGAATGAAGTATCTGTCAGTGTAATTTGTCCTTACCAGGTTGGCCGAACCTTCATGGGGCCACATATTAAAGGATTTCGTAATAAGTGGCAAGCCTATTGCCATACAATTCAATTCAATTCAATTCATTTATTCAATAACAATTTTCACATTGTGTCTGAATTTCTACAGCTATATATATCCTAAAAGTATACATGCAATCTGTATTTAAATCATCACAATTATCCAAATTAAATGTCAATCCATATTTAAAAAATCTAAATTATCCATATTAAATTACAATCAGAATATCAATAATAATAAGAATGATATATAAAACAACAACCAAAACAAAAACCATTTCTATTAAATTATAATTCATCAATAGAATATAGACATTTATTCAACAAGAACCGCTTAAGCTTACTCTGAAACTCACTTTTATACACAAGACCTTTTATTTCTGTCGGCAGTTTATTAAACAGTTTTAATGACTTGTGGTAGGGACTATGTTTTGCAACGTTCAGGTGAGTCATTTGCTTCAACTGGAGATCTTTCCTTCTTGTACTCTCCCTTGTTTGTCTTTCATCCTCAGTCTCATATTCAAATATGTACTTGGATAAATAAGTAAGTAGGACCAAAATGTACAAGCTTGGGACTGTCAATATATTTAAGTCAGTGAAATGAGGCTTACATGATTCTTGCTGTTGTATTCTAACTATGGTCCTGACTGCTCTTTTCTGAATCACAAACGCTTTCTGAGTATTGTAGCCATAACTTCCTCCCCAGAAAAGTATGCTGTACCTCAGTCTTGACTCAACTAATGCGTAATAGACCATTTTCAAATGTTTTAAGGTTACGTCGTTCCTGAGACTTCTAAGTACGTAACAGGCAGAGCTAATCGCTTTCTCCAGGTATGCTAGCTCTTCTTTCCACTTTAACTGGCTATCGATATAAACTCCCAGAAACTTAACCACCTGGACAACGTTTACTTTTTCTCCATTTATGGCACAGTTAATGTTATCTTTATTTTTGGAAGTGGATCGAAAAAGCATTACGTTAGTTTTACTGGCATTAACTTTAAGACCGTTGACGGCAAACCAACTGTGGAAGATATCTAAGGCTTGATTAATAATGTAATTAAGAGCGTGTATATTTCCAGCTGAAACAACGGCGTTGGTATCATCAGCAAACACTACAAGCTGGATAGATCCCGCAGCTTTTTCCACCATATGTTGTAAAAGGTCACACCACATCATCAGCCTCATCGTCATTTCAGCCGAAAGACGTCCACTGCTGGACATAGGCCTCCCCCAAGTGTCGCCACATTGACCGGTGCGATTCGTGCGACTCGCATCCAGCGGATCCCTGCAACCTTCACCAGGTCATCGGTCCACCTAGTGGGAGGCCTTCCAACGCAGCGTCTTCCGGTTCGCGGTCGCCACTCCAGAACTTTTCGGCCCGATCGGCCATCCGTTCTGCGAGCAATGTGCCCTGCCCACTGCCATTTAAGTTTGGCTATTCATCGGGCTACGTCGGTTACCTTGGTTCTATTGCCATACACCGGGCACCAATTCTGCTACTGAGAAATTCTTAATAGAAAATCTCTATAACACGTTCCCCGACCTGTGAATCAAACACAGGACCCCACGCTCAACAGTCGCGCTGGCAACCACTAGAACACTGAAGCTGTAATAAAGTTAATACTTATAACATTACAATATGGCTTATAACAAGCAGAACCACATGATATAGTCTGTCCCTCAATCGAGTTTACGACAGACAAGGCTTAAGTGGGGGAACAGAGAGAGGCATGGAGTTGTCTTGGTTATAAAAAATATTATATTGTAGGTTTACACTTCTTCAGTCTTTGTTATCTTTATTCTGATTGAATCTACTGCCAATCATCAAAGCCATAATTATCTTGCCTTTATTCCAATTTATTTGGAGTCGACGCAGCATGTCTTAAATTCAAATGTTTATTGCTCAACACAGTACATTTTAAACATTTCCAGATGTCAAGGGAATACGCAGTCCACTTTGTTTTATTGTACCAATTCAGACATGCAGAATTTATAATTAAAGTTATACTATTTCATAAATTCCCGTTAATACCATAAACAGTGTCGAAAAAGAAAATAAGATCGAATTAATACCATAAACAATGTCATAAAATCAAAAATAATACCGATAAATTAATCTGTTAAAAAAACCCGAAACGTGGTCGCTCACAATGGGCCTTATCAGAAGGCTTAAAGTCACCCAAAGGGCAATGGAGAGGGCTATGCTCGGAGTTTCCTTGCGTGATCGAATCAGAACGGATGGCCGATGGGGCCGAAAAGTTCTGGAGTGGCGACCGCGAACCGGAAGACGCTGCGTTGGAAGGCCTCCCACTAGGTGGACCGATGACCTGGTGAAGGTTGCAGGGATCCGCTGGATGCGAGTCGCACGGGACCGGTCAATGTGGCGACACTTGGGGGAGGCCTATGTCCAGCAGTGGACGTCTTTCGGCTGAAATGATGATGATGAATCTGTTAAACAATGTCATAAATTCATTACACGTCCTCCTTTCTAGCCATATCATCCTTCACACAGCCCATCTATTTCTTGGCCTCCTCTACTCTTATACCCATCCACATTCATACTCAAAACTTTCCTCAATATATTTTCCTTACAAAAGCTCCCACAAACCTAGTTGTGATATGAGTTACCGGATATTAAACTTGATAGTCAATTTGCTAACCACCAGTGGCGAAGGTTCCATACAACTCGATTCCTACCGGCTTCCCTTTGAAAAATGGCACAGTCAGTATTCTATAGGCAAATAATACAGGGTGTAAACAGACCCTTCACATAGTCAACCTAGCATTCTGTACATCAAACTAAGTAACTTTATGCAAAATTATTGCTGGGATATGACTTTTTTTTGGGGTGAAAAATCACGTTTTACGGTAGGACTCGATGGAAACCGCTCAAAGCATTGTGCTGATGGATGGATTGAATTGTACGGGGTCGTGGAGGTTTGTAAAGTAAAAATCTTACATTAACAACATGTATTTAAAAAAAAACTTGGGAAAAAGTTGCAACTTTGACCCCCAATATCTCCGTAACTAGTAGGTTCCCAGGTATGGTCTAGAACAAAGAAATGATCATCGCAAAGACGGGACAAACAAGTGCCTTTCGGCTATGTTAAGGGTCTATTTACACCCTTTATAATCAAATTAAAGATTATGTACTCCGGCTTATCTCTTACTAAAATTGACCCTTCGCTACTGCTAACCACCATATTACCGTATAACAACCGCGACAATCAACATACATCGTCAAATAATGAATTAGATTGTCAAAAACTTCCCCTCATGGTTCTTTAGGGACCCATCAAGTGTTTTAAGGTTTTTCGCAGTTGGTTGAAATAGCCCCTTGAGATAGCCAGATTGGTTGGAAGTGGAATCAGTATGGCTTGACGACAATGTTGCCATTTGGGAAACAAAGTCACCATCACTTTTCAAGTTCATTATTTAAACCGACTTCTAAATAAAAAACCGGCCAAGTGTGGGTCGGAGCACGCATGAAGAGTTCCTTACCATCGTAGTAGTGGAGCCCCCCTTTAATTTTAATTATTTGTTATTATACTAGTCTTAAATTTGTTGGCTGGTCCATAAATTTAAGGTCGCTCAGCGAGCTATGGAACGAGCTATACTTGGAGTCTCTCTGAGGGATCGCATTCGAAACGATGTGATCCGACAGAGAATAAGTAAGCTGAAGTGGCAATGGGCCGGTCATATTTGCCGTAGAACCGATGACCGTTGGGGCAGACGTGTTCTTGAGTGGAGACCGCGAATCGGCAAACGTAAGGTGGGACGCCCTCAGGCTCGGTGGAGTGACGATCTTCGCAGGGTGGCTGGTAGCAACTGGATGAGAATTGCTGAAAGTCGAGTTAAATGGCGTGCGATTGAGGAGGCCTATGTCCAGCAGTGGACTGCTATAGGCTGATGATGATGATACTAGTCTTACCAAGTGGCATCGTATTACCTAGTACTAACAGGGTTGTGGAGGTCCCATAGGCAATCGCTCCATGTAAAATACTGGTATTACTGTTAGACTGGAAGCCGACCCTAACATAGTTGGGAAAAAAGGCCTGGGCAGATGAGGATTTGTTATTATAGCAGTAACAGAAATACACATTCTGTGTTAATTTCAACTGTCTACATATTACGGATGATGAGATACAATCCGCTGACAGACAGACGGACGGACGGACAGCGGAGGCTTAGTAATAGGCTTCCGTTGGTTACCTTTCGGGTACGGTTTCCTGAAGAGGAGGAGAGGAAATTACTCACGTAATTCCATCTTGTTCTTCTGCCCAGATTTGCTGTCCTTTCCATAACCTCATTAAGACTCCATAAAGCTCGACATGAGGAGCTCGTGGCTAAATAATAACAGCCGCTCGGGTCAATCTTTAGGTTAAGACGTGCTTGCCTAGGTTGGTCTGTGGATGGGTGACCACCCAATACAAGCCAAGTTTCCTCCGTGCCTCGGAAAGCAGGTTAAGCTGTTGGTCATTTGTAGATCTTTGACAGGCGTTAGGTTCAGTCAGAGGCCCGAAAAGTCTGACAACCAGTCTTACCAAGGGGTATCGTATTACCCAGTACTAACTGGGTTGTGGAGTATAGATAGGCAGTCGCTCCATGTAAAATACTGGTATTCAGCTGCATCCGACCTCAACATAGTTGGGAAAAGGCTAGGCAGATGATGATTAAGACTACATAAACTATTGAAACATTAAAAAAACAAAAAAGAACTGTCGTCTCCACCGCACCTCTGTCCTCATTTTCGTCATCCCAATTGCGTGTAACGAAGTCATATTAATGCTCTTCAATCAAATTGTCGACACGAAACTTCGTAGATCACACGTGGTTGTCATATCGGATCTGATCTATTGAAGATTGCCTCGTTGGTCTAGTGGTCGCAAGCGCTACTGATGAGCATGAGGTGTTGGGTTCGATTTCCAGCCAGCAGCATTGTCGACACAATGACAGATTTCTTTGCACTATCTGTCATTTTGTCGATTCTTCCGTCAAAGAAATCCTTGTCTACCGTGGTCATGCTAGTGCGGGGGCTGGTCAGACTATCTTTGGATATTTTCCTAAGAGAATTTCTCAGCAGCGCGGAGTTGGTATTTGTGGCCGGTTGATGACAATAGTCTGACCACGTATTACATCATCTGCCCTCGTCCCATTCTACTTGGGGTCGGCGCAACACGTTTTCTTCTTCCATTCTCCCCTGTCAGACGTCACGGCATCATTTACTCGTCTCACTTTCATATCATTCCTTACACAAGCCATCTTTTCTTTGGTCTTCCTCTCCCTCTCCATCCATCACCATTCATATCCTTCCTCATTACATGTCCATATCAAGACAAACGACTTCCTTACACGTATTCCATGGGATTTAAACATAACTGGCGAAATGTGTTGAAGACCCGGCCGCTTTAATGAGAATGAATCAATTTAAATGGAATATTCTGAAGGTTGCTCACATCATCATCATCATCATATCAGCCGACAGACGTCCACTGCTGGACATAAGCCTCGCCACATTGACCGGTCCATTCATTGATCACGTTTTGGTTCAATTAGTATCGTAATACCTATGTGGATTAAGGTTATTTTAAAGCAAATAACCTGTGGGATATTGTTAGGACTTTGTGGACGCTTAATGGGGCAAGGCGGAGGACTCATTAAAGCGGTCGGTCTATAGTACAAAGTAAAGTTACACCTCTGTCTAACTCTTCAAAGGCTTGATATTATGTATTTATTGTGTTAAAAAAGAAAGGTTACCAAGAAACCAATGTTACTTACTGAACTACAAAATAACACAACACACAGTTCGCGCCAATTTTGATCCGGAAATCCTTTAATCGGATTGCGAGCCTGAAATCTTGGAAAACAAAAGATTTCCCGAATACCCTCGGATTAGCTTGTCAAACTTACTTTCAACCTTCATGCGGGTTCATACTAAAGATACATTACATCACGCCTGTGTCTCGTAGGTGAAGACAGCAGTAGCGAACGCTCAATTTTGGTAAGAGGTAAGCCGGAGTACATATCTTTAATGCGATTATATTATTTGCCTATAAAATACTGACTGTGCCATTTTTCAACGGGAAGCCGGTAGGAATTGAGTTGTATGGAACCTTCGCCACTGGTAGGCACGCCAATGATGCATTTATCATATTACTAGCTTTTTCACACGGCATAGGGTATGCCTATACCTTATCCCGGTAGTACCTACTACCGGGATAAAAGTACCCCATGTCCTAATCCAGGGCATGGTCTATTCATGTGCCAAATTCAATCCAAATCTGTTCAGCCGTTACGGTGTGATAATAGACAGACACAGTGAGTGAGTTTGTGAGTGAGGGAGCTTAAGATAGCCTTGGTTTGGGAAAAGAATTGGTGGAACAACTCCCAATACTGATCAGCTGAATAACCAGTATTAATCTGACCTCCATAATCCACCAGGTATTCATACCCTTTAGAATTGCTCTTTTTGTATACGAAGTTCAAAAACAATGGGTGCAACAGTACCCTTAACGAAGCTGGCACTTGTTCTCCCATCATTGCGGTCATTTTTTTGTTCCAGACTATACCTGGGAACCTTCTAGTTACGGAGATATGGAGGGTCAAAGGTCTAACTATTTCACTAGTTTATTTTAGATACAAGTCGTTAATGTTATAACTTTATTTTAAATACCTCCGTACTATTCAATGCACCCATCAGCACAATATTTTGAGTGCGTTACATTGAGTTTTATTGTAACACGTGATTTTTCACCCCAAAAAAAAAGTATTTTTACAGCAATAATTTTTGCGTAGAGAATGCTTGGTTGACGGCTTCGTGAAGGGTCTGTTTACGACTTGTATATCAAAAGCTAACCCAAATATCACAATTCACCACACTAAAATATCCTATAGGCATTTCTTTGAAATACAATTCAATAGTTGAACAGTAAACAGAAATAAAAATTCGAGAGAATATTTCGTATAAAACTACTTTTATTACTGAAGCTTGAGGCAGAACACACTGTTTGTTGGAAACAGCGGTTTTCAAAGTTTTACACTCTGTAGTACTTACTAGTTCCGCAGTAAGTTTCGAAAGTTGAGTGAAGCACTTTTTATTTGAAAGAGCGGCCATCTTGGACCGCTGTTTTGGCATTTTAATATTAAATTGAAAGATTATGCCTAGTGGTTGCAAGCGCGACTGCTGAGCTTGAGGTCCTGGTTTGATTCCCAGGTCTCGCAATATATTATTGAGCTTTCCACGAGGAATTTCTCAGTAGCGGCTCCGCTGACGTTTGTAGACCTTTGACAGTCGTTACAAGTAGTCAGTGGCCCAAAATCTGACGACCAGTGTTATCAAGGGGTACAGTATTACCCAGTACTAAGGGTTGTGGAGTACAGATAGGCAGTCGCTCCATGTAAAATACTGCTATTCAGCTGCATCTGGTAAACTGTTAGCCGACCTAAGATTTTAAACTATCATGGTCAGTAACATTATTACTTAGACAGGAAACGGGATATTTACCATGTTTACTATTTTTGTCGAGTTCCCGATATTTCGGCGCTGTTGCAAGCACCATGATCACGGATAAACTGAAGAAAAAAGTAAACATGGTAAATATCCCGTTTCCTGTCTAAGTAATAATGTTAGCCGACCTCAATAAAGTTGGGAAAAGATTAGGCATTTGATCATGAGCCGTGGAGTTTGGCTTAGGCCCGGTTGATGGCAATAGGCTCGCCCTACATTACACGGGACTTAAACATTTCTAGTAAAATGTGGTAGTACAATTACCTACGTATGTACGTACCTCTCTGCCTTACTCTTCATGGATTACAGGCGTGATGTTATGTCATATGTCATCATTCTTGTCCAAGGCTTCTGCTGTCTCTAATTTTAGAAATAGTAAATTATTGCCTAAATGTCCTTTAACAAATAACATACTCAGCCATAATATGGCTTTCAGCTGACGTCCAAATGACCCTATTAACTGACTAATTCCGACTCCATCAATTAAGTTCCCTATTAAATGACTATTTCATGAAATCATAGCATTTGAGGATAGCCTTGATGATCTCGTGATTAACATCACACCTGTAATCCGCGAATGGTTAGGCAGTTATGTTTAAGCCTAATGTTTTAGTGGGCGAGTTTTATTGCCATCAACTGAGCACAAATCTAGACGCCGCGGCTGCTACTGATAAATTCCTGATGGAAATGCCCAGTAATGCTGCCCGACCTTAGAATCAAACCCTTATATCCTCAGCAGACGCGCTTGAAATCAAAATCAAAATATTTTATTTCACTTCGTCCGCAATGCATGGTTACACTTTTAAAATTATTTGTTTTTACAATACTATTTCATTACAGCATTAATACTTTAGTTTTGGGGGAACAGCATAGGCCTGACAATAAGTCGTTGCTTACTACACAATAAAACATAAAACAATATTAAAAGTTAACAAGCATCTAGGAAGGCCTACAATGTTCACACATTCACAAACAATCGGCAACCACTACACCAACGAAACTGTGTATTGATTAATACTCTGTAAATGTACATATTTGTTAAAGTCGCGAATCACAATACTTGCCGCTTACAATCTGACACGGATCTGAGTTGTGGAGGTTAGATAGGCAGTCTCTCCATGTAAAATGCTGGTATTCAGTTTCATCCGGTTAGACTGGAAGCCGACCCCAACATAGAGAAAAGGCTAGACAGATGATCATCATCATCATTTCAGCCGAAAGACGTCCACTGCTGGACATAGGCCTCCCCAAAGGAGGGGTTTGACCATAATAGCCACGCATGGCAGGCAGGTTGGCAATCGCAGTATGGTTGTTATAAAACACAGAGAACGCTGCTGCCCATTCTCTGGTAAGTCCCTTAGCCGCCTCTTACGACACCCACGGGAAGATATGGGATGGTGCTATTCTTGACTTCCGACGATGATAATGAATCTGATACCAATCTGCAAATTACAAAAAAAACGCAAGCAATTTTGTACATTCGCGGGCTGCATTATCGTCATTTCCCAACAGTGGACATTTTTAACGATGATATGGCATTATTTCCCCACTACGTGAGACCCAGGTTATTTTGATAACGTAATTCCCTATTAGAGCTATCTTATGATCCCCATTTTGTGTTAATGGGGCATAATTTAGTCCCCTTTCCCCCCTTATTCGCGAAGCAAGGGCTTAATGATTATTTATATTTTAAATTAAACGTGTCTTGTT
Organism: Noctua fimbriata; assembly: GCA_905163415.1. Taxonomy (NCBI): domain Eukaryota; kingdom Metazoa; phylum Arthropoda; class Insecta; order Lepidoptera; family Noctuidae; genus Noctua; species Noctua fimbriata. Next base: position 9,499,870 of record LR990951.1, read on the forward strand.
GCTCATTTTAGTGAAGTGCGAGTTGAATTACAAATTGTATCTAAAATTCTGCAATACTTGTGTATAGTATTTGTAGTGAATTCATTAAGAAAATTATGTCATGAAGAAAGAGATTATGACTGAAAAGTAGTGTGGTAATCAATTGTCGTGGTATTGGCATGTGATGCGGAGGAATGAGGAAAATGTCGTGAGGAAAGTTTTGAGTATGAATGTCGATGGGTATAAGAGTAGAGGAAGACCAAAGAAACGATGGATGGACTGTGTGAAGTATGATATGGCTAGAAAGGAGGAGACTGCTGAGATGACGAGTAATAGAGAAGTATGGAAGAAGAAGACATGCTGCGCCGACCCTAAAATAAATTACGATAAGGGCAGGTGAATGATTATGATGAGGTCATGAAGAAATAATAAACCATCTTGATAACAACATGCCTGCAATCATCGAAGAGTTAATCAGACGTTTACCTAATAGAACACCTCTATTTCTCCGGTCATGTTAAGTCCCAAGTAACAGGGGGCGAGCCTATTACCATCCGTGCAAATACCCGAGTCCGGAATGCTACCGAGACATTTCAGTAATATTGGTCGACCAGGTAATCAAACCCGGGACCTAATGCTCTATAGCAGGGCTAGTGACGGTTATACCGACGAGGCTGTCACAAATCAGGCAGTATCTGAGTTAATGTTTTCCAAAAACAACTAACAGAAAAATACTTTGAGAGCCGCTGCCCCAACTACAATATCCTTTCCGCCCCGGGCACATCGTGACTATGTTCTGAAAACTTCACGCTCGCATGTTGGACGTAGCTGAGCCATGTTGGGTCATGTTGGTCCATCGCCCCGAGTTGCTAAGTTTTTTAATATACATTATAATATGTTACGGCATCTAGTGATCACCAGCATTACTGCTTAGGACGAGATCCCGGGTTCGATTTTCAGAAAGTGTTAGAACAGACTGGAATAAAATTTATTTTCATTTCGGATCCGGTCATTGGTACGGACATAAAATGAATCGCAAGTGCGCTGGTGGTGACATCACGCAACTTACTTACAAGTCTACCCACACCACAGCGTGCTTCTACAGAGCCCTGATGTTGTAGCTCGAGGCGAGGAAGACAGTCAATGTCTGGTCGCAGCGGAGTTGAGACGTCCTGGAACTGTTCCCGAACCTAATGCTTTAGCGATAAAGTTGAAAATCTATTAAAGAAATTTGACAGATTGTGGTAGCTTGATGTGCTGGCGTTTGTACTACAGAGTTCTCTGAGGGTCTGCCAGTTTTCACCTTTATGCTCTAATTAATAAGGTTGAAAAGTGGTCAACCCTCAGTGAACCCTTTGGGGACTGTAGGCGTCAATTGCGAAGGGTCAATTTTTGTATCAGGTAAGCCGGAGTACATACCTTTAATCTGAGTATATTATTTGCCTACAGAATACTGACTATGCCATTTTTCAAAGGGAATCCGGTAGGAATCGAGTTGCACCCGTAGCAGACAAGGATTTCTTTGACGGAAGAATCGACAAAATGACAGATAGCGCAAATAAATCTGTCATTGTGTCGACAGAATCTGTCATTTTGTCGATTCTTCCGTCAAAGAAATCCTTGTCTACGGTGGTCATGCTAATGGGAGTTGTATGGAACCTTCGCCACCGGTAGGCGTCATGTTATGTGTACAGGCAACTTTACTTCTTAATATCACTCCGATGTCTCACAGGAACATCTCTACCTGTACAGTTACACGCTGTAAACTTTGCATATATCTACGCCGAGCATCCAGATAGTTCGTCAAGCCATATCGCAATAGTTCCTGTATTCCTAGTACTAAGTTTCATTTCAGACATGAGTTGGTTGTCTCTAGTACAGCTACGAGCACAAATGTATATATATGCTAGGCAAATGTTTGAACTGATTTGGGATTTTTTTTTTTACGAAATTTATGATATGGATTTTATGCCATTCAACGTGACAACGCCGCCAATCCTTGGAGACATTAGCAGTTGACAGCGTTATGGAGGAATTTTTGACGCAATTTTTTAGTTAGCTTATTTTAATTTATACATGTATTTTGACAGTTAAAGTAATAATATTTTTTTGCGATTTTGATGTTGGTAGCTCCATGTAAAATACTGGTGTTCAGCTGCATCTAGTTAGACTGGAAGCTGGCGTAACTTAGTTGGGAAAATCAAGCAGATGATGATGATAGACCCATGGAGAAAGTTGTTTAATTTGATGACCTGTCAACACATCCATAAATATGATAAGAAAGAAAGAAAAAAATATGAATTTGTCGCAGGGACATGACGCGTGACGTGCATACAAACTAAGAAAAAAACAATCACACCACACCACACAATGATCACACCTTTCCAGGGCTCTGTAGGGTAACCAACGGGCCCTATTACTAAGCCACCGCTGTCCGTCCGTCCGTCCGTGTCAGCGGGCTTTGTCTTTTGATCCGTAATAGGTAGACAGTTGACATTTTCACAGAATGTGTATTTCTGTTGCCGCTATAACAAAAAATAGCACAAGCATAAGCATAATCAGCCTATAATGTTCCCACTGCTAGGACACAGGCATCCTCTCTATGAGAGGGAATGGCCTATAATCCACCACGCGTGCCCAGTGCGGGTTGGTAGATGTCACATGTCTTCGAATTTTTGGTTCTAGGACATGCCGGTTTAGGGTTATAACAAAAAATAATAAAGATAAATTATAAATTAAAAGGGGCCCATTACTTACATTACGGAACCCATACTACCATGGTACGGAACCCGTCACGCGCGACTCCGACTCGCTACTGCCCAGTTTTTATTGATACACGCTGTATACTACAGAACTTTTTAAAAGTGATTTTCTTCTGCTAGTGATTGAAATGTTACTTTGTTACGACCATAGTATTTTGGAGTATGTACTATAATGAATCTTATCTGCAAACGTTATTCCACGATATAATTGCTTTTGAATTCTGCTAAGCATAAACATATTAGTGCTGTACACATGACGAAATATGAAGCTTTACATTTCCAACATAATCTCGACTTGAATATTACTATGTGAGATCATAATCCGTGCTTCGCAAAGCACGTTAAGCCGTAGGTCCCGGCTGTCATTTGTAGATCTTTGACAGTCGTTACAGGTAGTCAGTGGCCCGAAAGTCTGACAACCAGTCTTACCAACGGGTATCGTATATATATTATGCATCCCTATCTGCATACTCCCATGAAACAAACAAGTGAAGAGCGCGCCTTCAAGGAAAGTGGCGAGTGGTGAAAACATAGACAGTGGCTCACTTCTGTCCGATCGGTATACACCACTGCACTTACCCACTGTACTTATCAGACTCGAAGGCTCCTAAGACGCCGATTCCTGCCGGCTTCTTCTTCTTTATCGTGTGGTTAGTGCCTAACCTGATGTCAGAGTTTGTATGCCGCCCATGGGCCTCTGACTTAGCTTTACATGCCGTCGAGAAATATCTCTCAGGCATGCTGGTTTCCTCACGATGTTTTGCTTCACCGAAGCAAGTGAAAATTATACAATATGCACATGAATCCGAAAAATCAGAGGTGCGTGTCTTGGGTTCGAACTCGAGACCTATCCGACTAGTCCAACGGTCACACAACTAGGCTATCTTGTCGGCTTCTCGTCGGGAACAAGGCACTCCAGTTCTCTACTTCGCTAAACTCTTGACCATTGTAAATTAGGCGAGGTCGTGAACGGTGCTATGCAAGTGAGCTTTGAAGAAACTTGAGGTGCACAGTTGCAAACTTGTTTAATCTAAGGACAGTTCTAGTAGATGATCTTTGGGAAGCTGTTCATCCGAGAATGTACTGCCAACTAACACTAGGTATGTCTGCGCTTGGCAGCGTTGATGTGTTCCAGCTTGAAGGGTGTAAGGCCCTGGAACACAAAGGGCTAAGAAGGAACATGGATGGGTTTTAGTCAGTACGAGTCTGACACTCCCTTCTGCTCCACCCAGTGCGAGAGGGGTCATTTGATGATTTCCCATCCGAAAAAAAAGGGTGTAAGGGTGTGTGCTGGAGTAGTTAGCGCATGAGATATTTCTGCTCTGTTACTGCGATGCCTCTAGTAGAGACGCTTGTTACTGATACTGTTAGCCTGTGTCATCACACTGCTGGGCAAAGGCCTCTCTCCATGACTTCCAAATTCTTTGATCCAGGGCCATTGTGAACCAATCGACCCGCCATCTCCTGCGAGGTCTACCGCGTCGCTTTCTGGCTGTGTCAGGGCTCCACATCGTGGTTATCTTGGCCCACAGCTCGTCGGGCTTGTTAGACGACTTTTTTTTTCACATATCAAAATTTTCACGCGACCGAAGTCGCAGGCAACAGCTAGTATATGTATCCTATCCTACTTGCTACTAATAACATAAATTTGAAAGTATGTGAGGATGGATAGATGTTTGTTAGTCTTTTACGCAAAAACTACTGACCGGATTTGGATGAAATTTGGCACACATATACTTTATAACCTGGATTAACATATAAGATACTTTTGATCCCGGTAGTTTGATCCCGTGGGACAATTACGGAACTCCACGAGGGCATACGCTGGAATAACAAACAAACGTCTGGAGAATGTTGAGCACCGCTGTTTCGTCTACAACACGCTCTATGCCCCGAGCGATGCGGATGCACCTAACAGTCTGCAAAATGTGTTAGTTTATGATTTATACTATACTTCCCTTTTGAAGTGAGTGTGTTGTATAGTAAAATTATAATATAACCTAGTCATATTACTGTGGACTTAGTATATACAATATTAGCTTTCGTATATGCGAAACCTGTCTAGTATTTTTATGTAAAGAATCTGTGTACAAAATTTCAAAACTGTATCATGAAAAATCACAGTTATAAGCTTGTTCTGTTACCTGGCTGTCCGCACAAAAACGTGGTCACCACGCAGCGCGCTCGTGCGCGCACCTCCAGCGTCGTCTTGAGCTCATTGATAATAATAATTTGGCAGTAGGTACCTAAATGATTGCGATAGGTACTTAGTGTCACTCGGTGTCCAACTTGTAACCTTTTTTAAATATTTTTGGGACAAAGTATAACATGGTTTAAAAATGATTGAAATCGATTCAGTTACTTATTCTTAACAAACTATATTCAGGTTTCGCATATACTAAAAATAATGTTGTATATATCTGCTAGATACGTCCATGTTTTATTTCTTTTAAAAAATGATTACATGATAACATAACGTAGCTTCCAGTCCCCGAAGAGTTCCTAATAGTAAACTCATTTTGCGAATTAGCTTTAGGGTCTATGTAAAAAGGAGCGAGCCTATTGATATTAATCAGGCACAAATTCAGACTCCGGGATTGTTACTTAGAAATTCTTGATGGTTAGACCCAATAAAATTGGTGAACAGTTTAACATGCTTTCCGATACCGCGGCTCTGGAACACAAAGGGCAAAGAAGGAACATGGATGGGTTTTAGTCAGTACAAGTCTGACACTCCCTTCCGCTCCGCACAGAGCGGGGGGGGAGTCATTTGATGAATACCCATCCGAAAAAAAAAGGCACGCAAACACCAGCCCAAGCAAGCGCGGCTAGGTCGGTTCACCTAACGATCGTCCCGAGCGGCGAGATAATTATAACAATTTAGCTACGAGCTCCTGTGTTGTCCTTCAATATACGCAAGAGAACAATAAAATTGAAGTAGAATGTGACATCTAGAATATGAAAAATGTATTTAATAAGTAGGCAACGGGTGCTCGTAATAGGGACGAACATAATACGTATGTTTCATGAAAGTTTACTAACATATAATAAATATCTTTAATCATTTGTAATTTCAAAGTAACATTACTTTTATTGCCACGAAATTTTGGGCCGGCTTCCAGTCTATCCGGATGGAGCTGAATACCAGTATTTTACATGGAGCGACTGCCTATCTGACCTCCACAACCCAGTTAGTACTGGGTAATACGATACCCCTTGGTAAGACTGGTTGTCAGTCTTTCAAGCCACAAGATCTCAAATGACAGCCGGGACCAACGGCTTAACGCGCTTTTCGAAGCACGGAGGGAACTTGGATATGTTATCATGGTCACCCATTCACATACCGACCTAGGCAAGCGCGGCTTAACCTTGAGAATATTGATTCTCAAGGTCGTCTCCTCCTAAGTTATAAGACATTTATAAAATAGTAACATTATACGACTTGGTGTTAAGTGTAGGCTCGCCCCTATTACACGGCGAACATATTCGACGAAATGCATTAGTTACTTTACAAATCTGTGTAGCCCTCTAAAGAACACAGACGTGATGTTTTGTTATACAAAACTAAACATTCAGACACGAGAAAGTTTCGCTATATGACATTTTTCGCACTGAAATGTCTGTTATATTGAAACAAACTACACAAGCAAGGGTTATAATCTGATTTTTTGAACACACGTTTCGCATTTATTTTTTAACTTATTTACTACAAAATATAAGTTTCTTAACACACAATAACATCATCAGCTTCCTGACCTTGTCCCATGTTACTTGGGGTCGTCGCAACACGTTTTTTTCTTCCATTCTCCTCTGTCAACCGTCACGCTATCATTTACTCCTTCAACTTTCAAATCATTCCTCACACAATCCATCCATCGTTTCCTTGGTTGTTCCTCTCCCTCTCCATTAATCAACGTTTATATTCATCACTCTTTTAGTCACATGCGATTCGTCCCTCCTCATCACATGTCCATACCAAGACAGTCGATTCCCTACAACTTTTCTGTAACTGGCGCAACTTTTAAACTTCCTCTAATATACTCGTTCCTTACCTTATCCATTCTTGTCACACCACACATCCACCTCAACAATAATACACAATAACATAGTTTGGTAAAATCACAGCATTATGATTGGTATACGAATTGGTGATCCGTTTATCTAAGTAAAAGTAGGGGAATCCGAAATGGCTTAGCAATCATCATCATCATTCATCATCATTCTCTTGCCCTTATCCCAATTCATTTGGGGTCGGCGCAGCATGTCTTCTTCTTCCATACTTCTCTATTACTCGTCATCTCATCCGACACCTCCTTTCTTGCCATATCATTCTTTATACAGTCCATCCATCGTTTCTTTGGTCTTCCTCTACTCATATACCAAAAATGCTTAGCAAATGGAATACTTATAGTCGAGTGCAATTAGACAATAAGGTGGAACGAAGTTTATAGCGGTCGGATTTTCATGGGGCTTTTTTTATTGAGTTCCTCGCTTCATTTATTTTTAAATTTCCTTTGGTATATATTTTTTTCGTTTATGAATAACTTCAAATTCGATGGATTCATATTATGGCGTAATAGTGTGACCTGCCTGCATCCATTTCATGCCAATTTTGCCTGAACTGAATTTTCTCCAGGAACTCAATAAAAAACCTTTTGAGTATTTTTTCTCTCTCTCGCACTCGGCTACTACTCGTGTATTCAATTCATAACTGCCACTCCTTTACAGCAGATATCTTATGGATATGATATTTCGGATCTGGAGACGGATATGGATACGGATATAGGAATAAAATTATATCGGTTTCGGATACGGTTACGGATATGTAATTATTTCGGATTATCCGTTAGTTTCGGATAGTTTCGGTTACGGATATTAGATTGAAGTAAAATATAAACACAAATAGTATGTAATAATTTGGTTTTGTTTATAGGTTTTATCTAGTCTAGGTTATCATTTGGTGTTATAATCAGTCATATAGGTAAGTAACTATCCGAAACTTGTGAAACGGATACGGTTACGGATACGGATATATTTTTATTTCGGATATCCGATAGTTTCGGTTACGGATATTAGATTGAAGTAAAATATAAACACGAATAGTATGTAATAATTTGGTTTTGTTTATAAGTTTTACTAGTCTAGGTTATCATTTGGTATTATAATCAGTCATATAGGTAAGTAACTTGTGAAACGGATACGGTACGGATATATTTTTATTTCGGATATCCGATAGTTTCCGTTATGGTTACGGAACTCCATAACATCCCTGTTTTACAGATAAAAATTTTTGAGCCAACACGGTAGTGTCAAAAATTGAAAAGAGTATGCTTAGATAGTCATGTGGAGAGGATGAGTGAGCCTGGCCCTATTGGTGAGGGTCTTCATAAGGTCAGGTGTGTAGTACTCGCAACCGGCGTGCGTGTATGACCAGATGTATGAACGTGGACGAGGCAAAAGGAGTATGTAAGGATCGTAGCAGGTGGCGTTCTGTAGTTTCTGCCTACCCCCACGGGAAAAAGGCGTGAGTTTATGAATGTATGTACGCACGACGGCCAATCAAGCTACACAAAGCCAGTTTATGCGGATCTCTCATTGTATAGGAAATGTATACAAAGCGAGGCCAAGTTATACTGGAAATATACAGCTTCATGTGCTGCCGTGTGTACAACACGGGCAATTTGAATAAAGAATAATTTCCCTTTTTTTTACAATTGACTATATTTTCCTTTTTACATAGTAAGTTTGGACGGACACACTAAAAATAAAGAATACTCAATAAGCAGTACTTCTGGACACGGCGCGTATCGTTAGGAGGTTCCTCTCTCAAGAGCCCTGACCACCGGCAGCTCTGACCCTGTTCCTGATGCCGGTGGGCTACTATGTTTTATATTTTAAAATGTTTATTTTTATTTTTTTATGTTATTTTGTATAAAAATATTTAAAAATTTAGAATTATATATGTAAATACGAATAAAGGAAAGAATACTCAAACAAAGTTTAAGTTAAAAGAAGACTCCGACTTCTGAAAATTTAATCATTTTTCGCCGCCATCTGTCTGCAAGTATCAAATCACAAGTATAGGTACTACATGCAACTTTGACCATCAAAGTTCGGAACATGCACCAGACTAAGTTTATCCATCTCAGTCTAGATTCTAGATATAACATATCCTCAAACTTTCCCATGATCGAAAGTTTTGAAACTAGGCTCAGATAAGTACTGCAGTACTAGTAACCTGCGTTCACAAATTACTTTCGAAACATGTAAACAAATATGTGTGTGGAAAAAAAACTTTAAAACCCGGATATTAAGTTCTGTTTAGAGGAGCTCGTGGCCAAATAATAACAACCGCACGGGTCGATCTTTAAGGTTAAGCCGTGCTTGCCGAGGACGGTCTGTGGATGGGTGACCATCATTACATACCGAGTTTCCTCAGCACGTTAAGCCGTTGGTCCCGACTGTCATTTGTAGATCTTTGACAGTCGTAACAGGTAGCCAGTGGCCCGAAGGTCTGACAACCAGTCGTACCAAGCAGTTATTAAAAAGAAAACAGCTGTTTCCACCAAAAGAGGTATAAACAAAACAAAACATTAAAACAAAAACATCAAACAAAACATTCAAAACATTTAATTTTTAATCAGTTTCTTTTTCGTGAAGAACCTACCAAAAATATCGCTGGGGTGTCTCCCACATAAGTGCTGAATTCATGGTAACCGTTTATGCGTCGACGTAGTCCAACCTGTATGTTAAAACCTAGGTTCACTCATTCCTCTAGGAATTTCCGTAACATATCTATTCACGCAAAGAGCTACGCATCTGAACTACACGGTCTGCCATTTGCATTGTACCGGTTTATTCTGACGCAATCCGCTTCTATCCGGTTAGATCCGATTACGGGCGGTTCTCACTGGATATTCATAGACTGTTTTATGTGGGACTAGCTGTTGCCCGCGACCTGCGTACTCGTGAAGTTATTATGAAAATATTACTTTTTCTATTTGAATCGGATTTTTTATTAATTTTTCAAGGGATTTATTTTTTTTGTACGGAAACCTAATGTTTTTTTCTAAAATATTAATAAAGAACGTCACCTTTTCTGAGATGTCTATGCTTCCTGCGACCATCGGTCCACCTTCTCATAGGCCGCACGATGCTATTCTTCCTTCTCTTTCTAATGATATACGTTTCTTTTGCTTCCAGGTCAAATGGTGGACATTACTCCTCTTGAAGCCGTGAGGCGAGTCGGAGATGACCTCACTGTTCTCTGCAAGGTTCCCTACGCCATCGACTCATGCAGGTCAGTTGATTTTTAATTTAATCAAACCGTTTTAGGTGGATGCCATCCAGAACATTGCGGGTAAGACCTGGTTGAGACTCGCGCAGACCAGGGAAGATTGGTACACAAGGGAGGAAGCCATACTCAGCAGTCGATAGAACAAGGCTCAGGATTGGGCCACAAAAGGGGTGAAAGAAAGGCATTTGCAAGTGGCTGAGATGAGAATGCTACGGGGGATGTGTGGTGTGACGCGAATGGATAAAATAAAAAATGAGTACATAAGAGGAAGTCTGAAAGTCATGCCGGTGACTGAAAAGTTGTGTGGTGTAATCGGTTATCGTGATATCATGTAATGCGGAGGAATGAGGAAAATGTCGTGAGGAAAGTTTTGAGTATGACTGTGGATGGGTATAAGAGTAGAGGAAACCACAGAAACGATGGGTGACTGTGTGAAGAATGATATGGCACGAAATTAGGTGTCTGGTGAGATGACGAGTAATAGAGAAGTATGGAAGAAGAAGACATGCTGCGTCGACTCCAAATGAATTGGGACAAGGGCAAGAGAATGATGATGGATGGAACAAGGCTGCCATTGATGAACCGCCCCTTCGTCGCAAGTGAGCAGTGTTAACGGTCCTAAGTAGGGAGGCAGTCTACTTTTTTGTAATTAATTTCAATACTACTGCTATCAAAACTGTGAAGAAATGCATCGAGCTGCCTTGTTGATCTACTGGTCGCAAGTGCCACTAAGGATCATAAGATCCTTGGTTCAATTCCCAAGGCAAACAATGTGTTATTGAATTTTTCCATCGGGAATTCCTCAGTAGCAGTCACGGAGTCTGAATATTTGTCCGGTTGTTGTCAATAGGCTTGCTCTCAATACACAAAACTGGCGAAATGTTAGGTACAGCTCAACCTAACCCTTCTGGGATTACAGCCGTGCCGTTATGTTATGTAATCTGTTTTATTTTATGTAATCTGTTTTATTTTCCAGGATGACAGTAGGCAACCAACCCTTCAGACTGAGACCTGAAGATCTTCAGGGAGACATCATCTACTCAGGACAGGGGTTACAGGTAAATAACAAGTCTAATTTAATTTACCAGTGAATCTCGTAGCAGTATCTAAATACAAGGTGTTATGGACCCTTCACGCAGCCGTCAACCAAGCATTCTGGCCTGTGTCCCAGATGTGGTAACGCTAAAGGCTAAATAATGCTTGCATAGGTAGGTTCATTTCCTATTCGCCAAGAGGCTCATTGTCAACGACTTCCTTGTCCTAAGCTTAAACATCGCCGCAAAGATGGCGCCTATCGGGGAGTGTGCTTTGGAATAACACAATGTAATACCCCCATCCACATTCTATCATCGGACGAGTAGAGATACGGGGAAGCGTCGCCGTTATGTGGTTGAAGGTCCACAGAGCCGAACAAAGCGCTATGCTTCCACATTTGTGCGGACCGCCAGTCTGTGGAATTCACTGTCGGCTGCTCTGTTCCCTGATCATTATAATCTGGATCTATTCAAAGTTCGAGTGAATCGGTTTCTTCTAGGCAAGCATCATCAACATCCCTTCACATAAGGCGAGTTGCGGGCAAATGTAAGCTTAAAAAGTATAAAAAAAAGAAATGAAATAAATATATCAAATTAATGGCTTAACAACCGTTCGTGTGCCAAGTTTTAGTGCTCATTTCAATAAATTCGATTAATTTGGTAATTGGCTATCGCCATGCGGGTTTCAAGGACACAGTATTTGATAAAAGTGAAAAATTTCGAAAGAAGTGTGTTACGAATATACTCTTTCATCATCAATGCCTGCCTCTTCCCAACTATGTCGGGATCAGTTTCCACTCCACTACCAGTATATTACATGGAGCTACTGCTTATCTGACCTTCACAACCTAGTGGACTGATTATCAGAGTTTCGTTCACGAACATACTCTTTACCCTTGCCAATGGTCACGAAAGCTGACCAATGAGCATGCTTCCAAGGCTAGATCCTCAGATGGGGTAGTGTTGTTTGTTCCAAAGGGTCTACTTTGTATATTTTTTTATTTGTGTATTATTTCACAAAACTGTGAAGGAAAACATCCAGCTGGCTCGTTGGACTAATGGTCGCAAAAGCTCCTGCTAAGCATCAAGTCCTGGGTTATTATTAGATTCCACCAGGAATTTCTCAGTAGCAACCATCGAGTCTAGATTTTTGCCCAGCTGTTGACAATAAGCTCGCATCCTTATAACATCGGAATTAACATGACTGGCGCAATTTGGGTGCACAATTAGGTACACGTACTGTGCCTTACCCTTCGGGGACTTCAGGAGTCTTCGTCTTCGTGACGCTGATGTGATGTAGTAGATAAGTATATTATATTCTACCTGTATGAGTACATATAAGACCTATCAATACACCAAATATACTCAGTGTTTACTCGGCATCTGAGATGTTTCATTCTCCTTAATGTCCCGTCCTTATATGGCGACCCTGCCACTTGAGCGAGCATTAGTCAATCATGTGCGCATTTAATCTAAATTGTTCTCTGAGGGAGTATCATCGAGTTGAAAGCCCATTGAAAGAAAATCATCATGTGTCAGTCAAAAGTGAAAAATGAAGAGGTTTTCGTAAACCAGAACAGTGCCTTTGGAAGCCACAATTCAGCTACGATAGAGGAGCTCAAATATCATTTATCCACAATAAGCATTGTGGTTATGATCATATGTACGCTTTTACTTCTTGGAGTTGCCTATATGATATATAGGCTGTACAAAAAGTGCCATCAGTCTTGGATGAGGGAGCAATTGACAAGACATATTTTGCGGCGATCATCTAATCGAACCAAGAATTATCGAGATCCAAAAGTTGCATGTGAGGGGTGCAACTACCGGTCTGGCGACAACAACAAGGACATTCCGGAAAAATAGAAAGTGCAAAGTGTCAGTGCGTGTAAGTGAATTCGGGTGTGCGTGTATAAGTGTCTACCAATGGTTATTGTAATAATCCTACTATTCGCTGTAATGAACAGTAATGTATGAACATTTATTCCACTTAAATAGTGAGCTAAACAAGATAAGAACGTATTTAGTAAAAATCGGGTCAAGTAGACGACAGGGTGAAGTTGTATTGAGAAAAATAAAAGAAGCAGATAATATAGTAAGTCTCTTTAACACCGATTTGGAAAGAATAGAACAATTAAGATCAAGCTTAAAGGAAGACGAATGTTTAAAAATAGAAAAAATAGTAACATCTTTCTTTAGTTTATATGAGAATATATTAGACTTATGTAATAATCCATCTACAGAGAAGAGCCCTAATAAAGTAGAAAATATGGCTAAATTCGAATTAAAAATTGCTTTGAGCCTATTACCAGTTTCAACAGATGACGAGACAAGTATAAAGCAACTTATTGACGGAATAGAATATTATCAATCAGAACTCGATCAAGATGGTCAAACTAAACTAATAAATTTTGTTTTAAAAAGTCGTCTTTCGCAGGCGGCTAAGCTGAAGCTTAGCAATAAATATGATAGTGTGGATAGTCTGATTAAGGCGATTAAATCGCAATTGCTGCCTAAAAAGTCAGCAACGGCTTTGCAGCACAAATTACTTAACCTTAGGCAAAATGAGCTTTCCTTAAACGAGTTCGGAAAGCAAATTACAGATTTGTTTGTAAACCTGACGATTACTCAATCCGAAGGGAATGAGGCCAGCTATAGTGTGTTAAGACCATTAAATGAAAAACAGGCCATAAAAAGCTTTGCTGACGGGTTGAGAAATCGTCGGCTGAGCACCATAATAGCGGCAAGAAATTTTACATGTTTGAGCGAGGCAGTTCAAGCAGCTATAGACGAAGAGGTTTCATCCCCGTCGACGTCAGCTGATATCTTGACTATGCGCCGTAATAACTCGTATCAATACAGGAATTACAGAGGTCAGTACAGGAATTTCAGAGGTGAGTCATCTGGACGAGGACAAGTACGAGCGCAGTCTCAGGAAGAATCACCTCGCCAAGATAACAGCTCGGGAGGTGAACAAGGCAGAGGGCGTGATCGAGCGTTTAAATCATCTCGAGGAACCAGAGGTAGAACATTTTATAATCATACAAAGAATTCTCAATTGCAGCAACAGCAAATGCATATTTTGGCAGACTCGGATTCGCGAGAAAATCAGACACAGTCAGAAGATTCCGAAATACCTGACAAGTTTTTTCGTGAATAACAATATAATAATGTCATGTAATAGCATATGTCATATTAAATTAAACTTGGATAAAAATGGTTATTCGCACTCGTGGCTAATTGATACCGGTGCATCGATTTCAGCCATAAAAAGGGTACATGTACTCAAACTAAACATTCCAATCCAAAACGGGAAGGTTGTTGTTAATGGTATCGGTGGCAAAGCACAGGCCGTCGGATATGTTTATCTTAATTTATATATAGGTGATCAGATTCTAAATAATAAATTCTTCGTATTCGAATCATTGCCATGTAAGGCAAGTGGCATATTGGGCCAAGACTTTATGCATAAATATAAATCGGTATTGAATTTTGCTAACAATACTGTACAACTGTGGAACAAAAATATTAAAATAAATTTACCAATACATCAAGAGCAAAACACATTAACAATACCCGCGAGATCAGAATCACTTCATTATATTAAAACAGACATCTCACAGGAGTGTGTTGTTTGCGCATCCGAGATAAAAGAAGGATTGTATTTAGCAAGTACACTAGGAACGCCGATAAACGGGAGAATACCAGTGCGAGTTTTAAATACCACCGAAACTGATGTATATTTAAAAGATCTAAAACCTACGATACTCTTAGCAAAGGATTATAATATTTGTACATTCGAAAAGCCCGTTCAGAACGCGGAAAGAGTAAAGGTGCTTTTCAAATTACTAAATTTAGAGCATTTGAGCTCGGAGGAAGAACAAAGTATTAAAACTATATGTGCCAAGTACAATGACATTTTTTACCTTGAAGGGGACAAATTAACAACGACACAAATATACAAACATTCGATAGCCTTAAAACCAAACATTGTACCGTTGTATTCAAAACCGTATAGACTTCCACATTCTCAAAAAAAAGAAATAAAAGAACAAATAGATAACATGCTTGAACAAGGCATTATAGAACCATGCAACAGTGAGTGGTCGAGCCCTGTTCTCTTGGTGCCTAAAAGGTCGGATTCAAATGGGTTGAAAAAATGGCGCCTTGTAATAGATTATCGTAAATTAAACAATAGTATACAGGATGACAAATTCCCACTACCAAACATAAGCGAAATATTAGATTCCTTGTCTGGCTGTATGTATTTTACACATTTAGACCTAAATCAGGGTTTTTACAATGTTGACCTTGACCCAGCGAGTAGAAAATATACAGCTTTTTGTTCGGGACAGTTTCAAATGACTAGAATGCCCATGGGACTAAAGACCAGCCCAAGCTCGTTTTCACGAATGATGACCATGGCCATGGCTGGTCTTTGTTACGAGAAATGTTTATGTTATCAAGACGATCTTATCGTATTAGGCCGAAATCTAACGGAACACAACAAAAATTTAATCGAAGTTTTAGAAAGACTCCGTAAAGTAAATTTAAAATTAAATCCTTCAAAGTGCGATTTCCTAAAAAAAGAGTTACTTTATTTGGGCCACGTTGTAACAGACAACGGGGTACTTCCCGATCCGGAAAAAATAAAAGCAGTGCAGAATTATCCCGTGCCTCAAAACTCAGGAGAAGTCAAACGTTTTGTGGCACTGGCGAATTATTATAGAAAATTCATACCCAAATTTGCTGAAATAGCGTATAGTTTGAACTTATTATGTAGGAAAAATAAAGCATTCATTTGGGATGATAATTGTCAGAAATCGTTCGAAGCCCTTAAGAAATGCATGACAACACACCCCGTCCTACAATATCCTGACTTCTCGAACACTAATCAGTTTATCGTACAGACTGATGCATCAGGTTGCGCGGTAGGAGCAATTTTATCAAATGCCGACGGCCGTCCAGTTGCTTACGCCAGTAGAAGCCTGAACAAAGCCGAACGGAATTATCCAACAATCGAAAAAGAACTCTTAGCTATCGTATGGGGTGTAAAACATTATAGACCATATTTATATGGGCGTACTTTCAAAATAATTACTGATCATAAACCGTTGATATATTTGTTCAGTCAGAAAGATCCCTCGAGTAGGCTACTTAAGTTTAGATTAAGCCTAGAGGAGTATGACTATTGCATTGAATACATAAAAGGTAAAGAGAATGTGGCCGCAGACGCGCTATCTCGCGTTACGATGACCTCACAAGAATTAAAAGAAATGAGCGAATATGCATGTGTTATGACACGTGCACAATATAAAAAATTAGGGACCAATATTACTGTTAGTGAAAAAGACATGGAGAAGGACAATTTGCCAAGTCAGCCGAAATTAGTAGAGTCCAATGTTAAACCAAGAAATTCAGTTGAACTAAGGTTTATAGACAAGAAGTATTTAGCTACGTTACGAAAACAGGCCAGCATAAGCTTTGCGAATGAAATATTTCTATATGACAGTAAACAATTGACGCTATTTATAAATCCATCTGCTCAATCGCAATTGACGCCAGCCGCATTTGTGAGAGAGATGTGTAAGTTTTGTGACCAAATAAATATAAATCAAATCAATTTTATGAAAAATAAGAATAACACAATATTTGTAGAAAAATTCACAAATGAGATTAAAAACACCCCTAATTGGAAGGGGCCTAATGTTACTGTTTTAAAGGAAGTAGAGAGAGTTGAAAATAAGGATGACAGAAGAGTCATACTGAATGACTTCCATCTTTTGCCCACAAGCGGTCACGCGGGCATTAGACGCATGCTAAATAACATCAAAAAGTATTATTTCTGGCCGGGATTAGAAAAAGACGTTATTCATTTTGTGGAAAAATGCCCAAAGTGTCAAAAGCAGAAGTATACGGTTACTGTAAAAGAACCTATGGTGATTACCACTACGGCTCATTCTGCATTTGAGAAAATTTATTTTGACTTAGTGGGTCCACTAGATAGGGACCACTATAATTATAATTATATTTTAACACTTCAATGCGAACTGTCAAAATATGTATGTGCTTTTCCGCTAGCAACTAAAACATCAACAGAAACCGCACGTGTTTTTGTCAACAACTTTATTCTACAATACGGTGTCCCGCGGGAAGTAGCTAGTGACCGAGGCGCCGAGTTTATGTCGGAGACGTTTAAGGAGGTATGTAAACTTCTGAATATTACAAAATTAAATTCAACAGCATATCACCATCAAAGTATTGGGGCGCTGGAGAATACCCACAAGAATTTAGGGCATTTTTTAAGAATACATGTAGAAGAAAAACCAGAATCATGGAGTAGTTGGCTACCATTCTGGTGTTTCGCATACAACACAACAGTTCATACGTCGACTAAATTCACGCCATTCGAACTAGTTTTTGGAAAAACATGCAATTTGCCAAGCAACCTTGCCAAAACTATAGAACCCTTATATAATTATGACAATTATCCTCTAGAGCTCAAATATCGGTTACAGGTCTCGCTATCAGAAGCACGAAGAAATTTAATCAAAAGTAAAATGGAAAGGAAAATTAAATATGATGAACACATAAGGCCCACAAAGTATAAAGAGGGCGATAGTATATTGATTAAAAGTGAAACTGGTAATAAACTCACAAACCTTTACACGGGACCATACAAGGTCATTCAAGACATGTCGCCTAACGTTGAGGTGAATATAAATGGGAAACCCGATATAATTCATAAAAATCGAACGAAGTTGTATCATGAATGATTATAACATACCTACCTAAGTAAATAGAAACAACTACAGTAAAATAAATTGATTAACACAACAACGTGCATGCACTTAAGTTACACTGGATAGTTATTAGTAGGTAGGTACTAACTCGTATTACAGCCTATGTTATTGTAAAACTTATACTCTCATGAATGAATTGATAAGATTAGTTGAGAAGAATTAGTTTAATATGATTAAGCACTATGTACTACAATATAATTATAAAAATGTATAATCTTAGAAATGTCTAGAATACTGTAATAAGTCTGTAACGCAAAAAAAAAAAAAAAACTTTAGGTTTTTCTTTTTTTTTTAATACCATGGGAGGTGTGATGTAGTAGATAAGTATATTATATTCTACCTGTATGAGTACATATAAGACCTATCAATACACCAAATATACTCAGTGTTTACTCGGCATCTGAGATGTTTCATTCTCCTTAATGTCCCGTCCTTATACTGACACGACATCATATTGTATTGGCTCAAAACCTTGGTTGCAGCACAGAGATCGCTTTAGCTGCTTGTTTTGGGCTCAGTGGGTAGGATAAGAAGTGCAGCATAATTTTAAGCACACACACACACACAGCGACACATCTCCACACCCACACCCCGCCTAGTCCGTCCAGGTAGCCTCACTTTACCGAAGAGTAGTTGCATCTTCCCACTTGGGACCGCAGACAATTCAGGCTTCTAAGTGGACCATGGAAGGTTTGAACCTGCAGGAAGATGCTCACTAGGTGGTAGATAGTGAGTGGGAGGGAGCCAGGTATCATGCCACAGTTTGCATCGGGCATCGGCCGGGTTTCGGGTTTACGCTGTGGATTTCAGGGAACTATGTGTGCTTTTTAGCTGTTCTTCTGTATCGTGTGGTTAGTGCCTAACCTGGTGTCAGAGTTTTTATGCCACCCATGGACCTCTGACTCGGCTTTACATGCCGCCGAGAAATATGTCTCAGGCATCTTGGTTTCCTCAGGATTTTGTCCTTCGCTGTGTTAAATGACAAGCCTAATTCTGATCTTCTCCTCCCCAGGTCGGAGAATGCGGAGCCTTTATAAAGAAGATCAAGCAGGAATGGAACGGGAACATAACCTGCGTCCTCCCACCGCGAGAGGGCAGCAGGGAGCTGGTTGGGACCATGAGGCTAATAGTTGCAAGTGAGTATGGCTTTTTTTTTAATTTCAATTTTATTATTGTGAATTGTGACTATAAGGGTATTTTTTTTAAAAATACGGTTTTTTTTTAACAATTGTAAATAGTACATTCAGGAGCAATGAAATGTATACAAGCAGCTACTTTAACATTGATTTCTTCTATAGTATTGATTTAAGTTTTACGTTTTCACGACCTCAGTATTTTGGAAGCCATACAATTACGAAATAGATCTTATTGCTAAGTAGAATTTCACGACAAAATCGCTTCGGAATTTTGCCAAGTGCATTTATTCCTCGCGATTGTACACTAGTAATTATATTCTGAACTTTATTCCGACGAACTTTGAGCTGTAAATATAAAAATTTACAACTTACGGCGAATTTCACCAATGCATCTGAGTTGAACACCTCGCCCCTCCTTTTTTATTCAAACTGCTTGCAAGCTTGCAGTGTCGTGTCTTAATTTTTATGGAATATTGACAGCTCTTGAACAAGGTTTAGACCTGCTGATCGCGTTCAAATTGAGATTTATAGGGCCTCGCGCACTACGCGGCCACGATCACAATTTGTCGCATGACCGGCCGCTATCTTGAACAAAACTAGTCGGACGGTCGGTTTTGTGAACAATCTTTCTTTCTGGTCGAAGCTATTGCGGGCAAAAGTAGACGACAACCACCTAGGTTGACCTGCAAGATTTGATTTAAAAAAAAGTTGCATTTTATACGAATTTGAACCTTATTTCTATCCAAATTGAATATCTATTAACAAATATTAACTCACTCATTTGTACCCTCAGCTGCTCCTGGACAACCAACCCTGATCACACCAATCCAGCCAACGTTCAAGGAAGGGGACCAGTTCATAGCACAGTGCGTTGTGCCCAACGGAAGACCTGCTGCGAAGATCACTTGGTTCATGGGTATGTAGACCTATTCATCAACATCAGACTATATAGCAGTCCACTGCTCTCGTAGCCTCGATATCTCGACTGAACAGCAGCAGGGTGTGAATGTGGAGCTGGGTCGTAAACGATGCTCAAATCAAATCAAAGCATTTATTTCAAGTAGGCCAGTTACAGGCGCTTTTGAATTGTCGAAACAATGAAATGTAGCTACAGTCCCAGTCCACAAGGCATAAAAACTGTGAAAGTACTGTAGTTGCCCATTCCCTAACGTAGATCTCTATGGAGAAGAACGAGCAAGAAACTCCATGGATACTCTTTTAAATCAGAATCATCATCATCATCATCATCATTTCAGTCGAAAGACGTCCACTGCTGGACATAGGCCTCCCCCAAGCGAATAAATCCGAATACTTTTACAAAACCTTGGTTACATCATTCATGTTGAGATGGTACATTATGTTAGAACGATGTAGCAAGATGTGTGCGCTAAAAGTGTCCATAGGAAAAACAAAAAAAAAACAATTAAAAAATAAAATAATTAATTCAAATAAGCCGTGGCAACCAAGAGATGACCAGTCAAAACTGACAGCGCCCGTTCACGAACATGACGCATGTATCAGCATCATTCAACTCAACCGTTTTGAGGGAACTAAATGATCCGACACACGCGCCACCATCAACGACACATTTGAGTGAGCATGACATACTCTAAACCGCTAGGGCACATTCAAGTCAAGAAAAGACGAGCGAATGACAGCTTTCTGGTATATAGTACTCTCACAAAATGGGCTATACGGTTATACAACATTATTTTAAGTATATGCGAAACCTGAATATAGTTTGTTCAGAATAACCAACTGAATCGATTCCAATAATTTTTAAACCATGTTATATTTTTTCTCAAAAATATTTAAAAAAGTTAAAAGTTGGATACCGAGCGACTTTGAGTACCTATCGCAATAATTTAGGTACCTACTGCCAAATTATTATTATCAATGAGCTCAAGACGACGCTGGAGGAGCGCGCTGGGGCACATAGGTGCCCCAAAACATGTAGTCAGACTGTCCTCTGTGCTGTGCTGCCACTGACGTTAAAGTGGCAAAAGTTTGGGCCAACAAAATTTAAAATACTGTAACAAAGAAGAAATCCACTGTTAGACCTCTCCAATCACACGTTTTACTTCAATCAATCCCTCTTCTCATTCCAATGCTGGGCACATGTCTCTCCCAAGCTGCACCACAGTACCCGGTCCTCCAACGTCTGCATCCAGTCTGTCCAAACATGGCCAGTTAACTGCCACTTCAGCTTTATAACAAGCTTGCGTTACTACTGGCCATGAGGATTTGGGTTCGACTCCCAGATCGAGCGGTATTGGATTTTTACTTTTTTCAGTGGGAGCGCGGTTTCGGTGCCTGGTTGATGGCAATAGGGACCCCCTTTTTTAAGCTGTAATGTGGGTGTACATTAGTACATACTAACCCCTCTGTCTAAACCTTCGGGAATTATGTTATTCTAAAACCTTTTCCCATTTCCAGATGACATAGAGCTCCACACAGGCGTGTACCAGCCGGTCGTGACGAAAGAACCAGGGTCAGACCTTGAGACTATCAGTCAGAACGTCAGCCGAACCCTGACCGATGACGACAACAACAAGATACTGATCTGCAGGGCGGAGCACGAGGCGCTACTGGCACCCCAGGAGGCACGGAGACAGTTGAATGTGCAGTGTAAGTGTCTGGTTCTGAAATTGAGCATATTAATTTAGCAGAAGACCTGCAGAAAATCGTGGGGTAGACCTGGATAAGAGTCAATCATTTATTGCATTCTGTTTTCCGCAAATACTTGGTGGTCCCTTAAACTATAGTGTGATCATTATGGACCCTGTCGGGCGCACTAAAAATATTTAACTTGCTCAGACCAGGGAAGATACACCTTAGAATAAAAAGACCGGTCATCAGACTTGGATTTCGGTATGCCCATACTGTCAAAGAGATTCGGCCGCCTAGTTTATGTTACATGTGTTCGATTTTTTTCAGTAAAGAGTGTTCCAATAATCCTTGCTTTCATCTACAGACCCACCAAAACGCCAAGAAGCCGGTCCCATCACCATATTCGGGCTGAAGCTGGGAGCTGAGGGCCGTCTCAATGTAACAGTGAGAGCGAATCCCAAGCCTACCGCGGAATGGGCCATGGGAGCCCAAGTGTTGACAGCTCCCAGACAGAGCGACGACGGACAGTACACTGCTCTTGAGCCTCTCTTCTTGGTAAGTTGTTCATCATCTGCCTGGTCTTTTCCTATGTTGGGGTCAGCTTCCAGTCTAGGCTGCTGAATACGTTAGTTCTTCTTCATTTCTGGTTTTTTATATGCTAGCTTGGATATTCCTACTCCTGAGTAAAGGCTCCCCCTATTCCTCTCACTTCTCCTCGGTCTGCTACGACTCTTGTTGTTGATTCAAGACTCTAGTCTTGTGGTTTAGGTAAATTGTTGTATTAAAGCTTAGCATATTTAAAGCATCGTTCTATTTCTGTCAATCATTTGAAATACTACAAATATAGAAGTTAGCCTTACTTCTTGGCTACGAGCTAACAACACGCGTATTGCGACGGCGACTGGAGAAAAACGAATGAAATAAGTGGGTTATGATCTAAGAGCCCGCCTAAGACTGACTTTCACTCATCTGTCAACCGAATGAAAAATAAATTTTTAGAAATCTTAATACTAATGGGTTGTCTGATGAAATTAAGTATAGTCGACCTTTTATTTTTCATTCGGAAGGTCGGTCAGTTAGGCGGAATTTTAGAATAATACAGAAGGCCACGAGTTATCGCGATGCGTCTACGCGAAGGATACAGTGACACGCGTGTCGCATAACACAAGTCGCGTCATGCAAGTCCGTGGCACTTTAGACCCTTACATTAATTTTCCCTTATTTCATCATCAGGATAACGGCTACTACAACATCACCCTGATCCTGGCCCGCATTGCCAAGGAGGACGTGGAGAGGACATACTACCTGCGCGTGGACAACGGACTGGCTCGGGAGGAGTTCGCTGTCAGGATCAGCACTATGGATGAGCCTGCTGGTAGGTTCTTGGACGGGAGTTATTTGTCAATGGGAGGGGGGAAGAGAACTGTCAAATTAGTTCCGCGTAGATGGCGTTAAGTGTTTGTTACTTTCATTCAGCTACCTTGGAGTTCAAGCCGCGAGATGGCGCTTTATTCAAATTTAAAAAAATAATACCTTAAGTTAATAATTTTTTTCTAGTGTAAATTCAGTAATTTCCAAATTACTAGTACTATTAAAAAGTCATAAAAATGTTTAAAGTTGTAGTGCAAAGTGAACTTTATGAATGGGTTTTAGAGTTACTTTTCCGTTTTTCTTGTTCCGTGTTTTGCCTTGTCGCCGATTGGTCGCTTTGCGTTCAAAATGGCTTTGACAAGTGACAAACACTCAGTTTACCTTATACAGGATGATTGGTCAAATGTGGGCAATACTCTAAGGGAGTGAAGTACTCATAAATCATCATCATCATCATCATCATCGGCCTAGCCTTTTCCCAACTATATTGAGGTCGGAAGTACTCATAAATATGAGCAACTTTTACTATTGAACTACTCTAACTAATAAATAAAGAGGTAAAATTTGTTTGTAAGTTTGTATGTAGGGGATAAGTTTTTAAACTACTGATCCGATTCAGAAAATTTTTTCACCAAGGGTGCATTATCCCCGAGTGATATAGGCTATAATTAAAACGTCCCCGTTCATTACCGTACACAACGCGTGCGAAGTTACGAGCAAAAGTTAGTTATCTATACTAATATTATAAAGCTGAAGAGTTTGTTTGTTTGTTTGCTTGAACGCGCTAATCTCAGGAACTACTGGTTCGATTTGAAAAATTCTTTTAGTGTTGGATAGCCCATTTATCGAGGAAGGTTATAGGCTATAAAATTTTACGCGGACGAAGGTCGCGGGCAACAGCTAGTGAAATATATTGTTCATTTTTATGAGTAGGTATTACCTTCCTCCTCCTAACTGCCTCGTTGGTCTAGTCGTCGCAAACGCGACTGCTGAGCATGAGGTCCTGGGTTCGATTCCCTGGTCGAGCAAAGTTGTTATTTTAATTTTTCCATCAGGAATTTCTCAGTAGCAGCCCGGTTGATGGCAATAGGCTCGCCCCCTATTAAATGGGACTTAAAACCATAACTGGCGAAATGTGGGTGTACTATTAGGAACACCTTTGCCTAACCCTTCGGGGTTTTCAGGTGTGATGTTATGTGTATTACCCTCCCCTAAAGCATTGCCCACGTTAAACAAATCACCCAGGACTCAAATACCATCAATATATCTCAAACTCAATAACATGACGTAAAATAATAGAAATTGACTAATTTTGTGTTTCCCTACAGCTCGGAAAGCGAAGACATATATAATTTCAATATATGGTAAGAAATTCACTCAGGAATGATTTAACTGTAAATGAACGGTACTGAATGAACGCTTCGCGAATGAACGACATTTCTTTTTTTAAGATTTTTTTTCGAATGTTGTAGTCTAAGAGACTGACCGTAGTTTTTGGTAAAGTATGTTTAAAAAAAATGTGTTTTTTAATGTTGAATTGGGAATTTAAAATGAGTTTTTTTATTGTCAATAATTTTCATTGGATTTTTCTTTGATATCTTTAACTATTTTTCTATCCTTTAGAAGCATGATTATCGTCATTTTCTTACTTTTTTCGTCGCGTTTATATCGATGTAAAAATCTTTTACAAATCTTCTATCTTTCGATCTGAGGCATGTTTTTAAAATCGGTACATTTAAAACTCTTGTTTTTAAATTGGCATGAAAATCTTATCCGTCATTGGTTGTAAAAAATGATAAGTTAAGTGCATGAAAATCTTTAAGAAACCAGTAGTGTCATGATTTGATGTAGACTGAAATAATTAGTGCTCGAGATAATTATTTATTTTTCCTGTATTATTGAAACAGAAAAAAAATGAGTTAAATATTAGTGAATTATGCACATAAAACTTCCAGAATAAATTCGCTAAAAAATGATCAAAACCGCATCAAAATTCGTTGCGCAGTTTAAAAGATTAGCGCGGTGACAATTACATGACTTTAAATATGTATACTTGTATAGATTGCCGTATCAAACTGACGTTTACTTTCCGTCACTATTCCATTTGACACTAAACTATTCCTAAATATTGGAGTAAGGATTCTTTTTAACATAATTTCTCTTTTTCAAATCATTTTCATCAGCCTGGTCTTTTCACTCTTCTCTGTACTATATTTATAAAACATGGTGTAAGGGAATTCGATGCGTAAATTGTTAGCATGATTGTCGGTTTTCGTTTGTTACAAAAAAAAAACTAGTTTTCATAAAACTTGCAATGTCTTTACAGTCAAACAAAATGAATGTTACTGCAGATTTTTTTTTCTTTTTGACGAAAACTTTCAACACTTTTGGGTCCAGAATCGTGTACTGGATTCATGTTAACATTTTGGGCGTCGACGACCACTACACGCTGTGATTTTTTCTGGGATTATCATCAGTGTTTTTCTCACAATCAGTTTTCCCTTTTTGGTATTTAGAAAAAAATGCCAAAACGGGGAAACATCCACCACAACAGGTCACTATAACATTATGACGCATTTTTTGCAATTTTATCGCACTTACAGTAACACAACTTCTCCTTTCCTAGGTCTGGAGCTAGACACCGGCGCGATCGTCGGAATAGTAGTAGGCGTCCTAATCCTGCTAGTCGCCGTATTCCTAGCAGTGTTCGCCTTCGCCACTGATAGATGGTGCTTCGCTGGTAAGTCGCATTACTTCTTCTATTTTCTATGTTAATGAATTGTTGATATTTTGGAGCATTTTTTTTTTTTGTTATTCATTTGGAGATATCGGAATGGGTAGAGTATATTCGCCTAAAATTTTAAGGAGTTTTTAAACCAATGAACTACACACGAACAGTACGTTTAAACCGTCAACATTACTATGGATTTTATTGACGATGACATCTCTTGAACAACGTTTAGATGAGCTGATCGCGTAGTCTTATTGGTGAAATCTGCCCTTAGAATGCAACATTAGGAAAATACCTCCCTCTCATTTAATAGTTTTATAACGGAAGTTTTAAATAGTCCGAGATTTTAGAGGGATACTTTTCCTCATGTTACTTATTGTATGTATAGGCAAAATTACTTTTTCTATTTCGATCTCTGCTTAATTGCATGTAAAAGCATGTTGAAATATTAATTTCCTTTAACATGCATTTTTTTTTGTGTAATGTTTTGTCAGTATAAAAATATACTCAATTGTGATGTAACTTTTAAATCCATAATAATTTAGTGTTTGCTCCATTAATGTTGACTATTCGTTGGTTTAGTTGTGTCGTCATTTCCCTTTTTATACCACTAGTCCAAGAGCCTTGATAAAAATATTTATGTCATCATTATTAATAATTTTCTTGAAGGCGTGGAATATCAATAAAATTATTTTATAGTAACGTTATAAGTTATTTTTTTATTATTTTTAGCAAACATATTTTTATTGATATCTGCATTGTGATTTTGACCATGCTTTTTACAATCGCTTTTATTACAAAAATTAGGCATGCGTAATAATTCCTTTTTCCTTTTTAAATAAATATTATTAATAAGTAATACGTTTCTGGCAGGCTCACGGGCTGTTGGTCGATAGGTAACGTTGAAAAAAGAAAATAGAAAAAAGTAGTAAAAATAGAAAAAAAACACAAATCACACTAACTGTTTGTGGCTCGCACTGGTTGAATTTATATGCTAAAACGTTCGATTTATTTGTCAAAAAACCCTTTTTTCGTAAAAATGTTTGGCTGTTGTAGGCATAGAAAGAAACAAAAAATGAAAGTGCAACTTTTTGGCAGTGTTTTTGCTTTAATATTGTAGTAAAAATAAGTGTTTTAAATTATGTGAAGTGATAAGCTTAGCAATATTTTGAGCGATCAAGAACTAAAAAGAATAGCAAAAAGATCTAAAATGCATGTTTTCTATTATTTTAAAATAACTGTTTGGCGCATGTGAATGACAATATTTATATATTATTTTTTTATTAATTAAAAAAAGCATGACTTAAAGAATTTAAATGAAATTTATGTGCATGTGGCTTTCCCAGATATTTATCAAAATTGATAATTATTTTTTCTAAATGATGCCCCTTTTGTAGTAAATTCCATACAGGTGATGGTAAAGCATTAAATTAATATTAGTGCAGGTGTTTTCACGTGTTGTAGCTAGCACTTTGGGCCTTGAGCTTATTTCAGAGATATTTCATTACTTCTGGGACCTATTGGACTGTGTTTAATTGTTATTTTTTGCAATAACTAACTTTGAATGGGTCATATTTCTTTTGGTTTTATGTTTGGGATTCATCTAAATTTTCATTTCATCATGGGTTTCTCAATAATCATTGAAACACAACAAAAAGGCGATCGATTTGAGACCTTATTGATTCGTGTAACCTTTTATTCGATGATTCTGATTGTTTTTAAATACAATGACGAATGATTTTGTTTTACACACATTTACAATGCCTAAATGCGAATACAAAAGTTGTGAAATACTGTTTCCATTCAACATAAACAAACAGTCAAAGCATTTAAAGTTTTACAACTATCCCCAGTATTACGCCTGTATTCCTTGAAGGAGCAGGCTGAGAGGCGTACACGCTTTATTTGTCAGTTATATGCAAATCCCATGTAATAGGGGCGAGCCTAGGTACAAAGAATAACCGACTTTACCTTTTTAATTTTTATTGGACGTGACACCAATTATATTTTATCTTAGACAGACAGTCCGTCTTAGATAGTAATAGTTCTAGACTGATCATCCGCCTTTGAAGACCTCTGGTCTTCAAACGGAGTCACTAATAACAGGGCATTTTGTCACATCAGGCGCTTAAGTTATTAACAAAATAGGCAGAGGGCCCAACGCAACTCACACAACCACACACAAACTTTTACAAAGCTCACCGCACAACACAGCTTCTTAAAAACCAACACAAAATAGCCAAGTTCTTGATCGCTTAATGTATTGTATGGCAGGACGTTCTCACCGCACGGACATTCCGGACGGGGCGGACTCTGAGGCCCCCCTCCCTCCCCACGAGGACATCAAGGGCTCCGAGAACCCCTCACATGACCACGGCGACTATATCAGCAACGGGGACACTAAGCATCCGGAAAAAAAGCCGGACACGGCCGTTTAAGCGTAAGTCGGTAACTGTCGCTTTTGTGATGGTGGAACTCGGGAGGTTTTTTTTTTAACTTGGCCATTTTTTTTTTGTCCAAAATGTAATTTTAACACTCGGTTTCTGGAGCGAAAATTGTCGACGCGTGTGCCTAGATTTAACAACTATGTTGGGGTCGGGTTCCAGTCTAACCGAAAGCTGCTTAATACCAGTATTTTACAAGGAGCGACTGCCTATCTGATATCCAAAACCCAGTTTGAACTGGGTAATACGATACCCGTTGGACTGGCTGTCAGTCTTTCAGGACGACAGGTCAAAATTAAATTTTATTAGATAGCCCAAGATCTGATTAAATATACTAATACCAGCCGGTTACTGTCCATGGCAAACGCTTGCTCAAGGCAGATTCGCGATTGGCTGCTGTTATTTAGTCCACCACACTTCACAATTTGTTAGTAAATGTTTGAGCTGATTTTCTTTCCAGAAACTGACAGTGACTTAATTTGACGTTTTTTGCCATGGTTTTGAAGATGTTTTAGTGTATCTTGCCCAAGAAAACTTTTAAATAATAATTTGAATTGTGTCATTTTTTATTTTTGTCAATGTATTTCATAGATATTTAACATGTACAGAAATCCAAAATAATATGAAAATACTAACAAAAAATCTACTTAAACCTAGTAATAGTAATTGTATTCGTTAAAAATCTATGAAATATTCATATTGAAGCTTCTTAAAACGTTCTTATTTAATTTTCTCAGAGTTTAGTTAAATAAGAACAGTGTCTAGGCATATTATATGTTTTAATTAGATTATTATTGAAAGTCCCCGAGTTTTACCAAAAAAACAGAAATCTCAAATATTCGACCTCTAAAAGTGACAGACGAAAAATATTATTTTGGACTTAAACGTTTGATTATTAAGTGTCGTTTAGTGCCAGACGTGTTTAACATTGTTACTTATTAATAAATATTGTATTTAAATAAATATGTACGCAATTTTTAAAAGTAAAATTCTAAAATAATAAGATACATTTTTAAAAAGAGATTATTAGAAATGATGGAGCGTGTTCAGGAATTATTTTCAAACTGTTATTTTTCGGAAGACTACTTGATAAGTATGCATTATTATACAACACTCGTGAAAGAAGACGATTTTTGACAAAAAAGATAGCGGAGTGTCTCACTGTAGGGTATAAGTATATTTATATACTTGCCATTTTTTCATGCCAAGCATTTTTTTAAACCCATAAAATTTGCAAGTAACTTCTGAACGCGCTCAAAAATCTAGAATTATACGTTTGTAATTTGACGAAAAAAAAACATAGTTACACACACATGTACACCTGTATTTCTTATATACGACAAAAATTTAAATTGGAATCGAGAAAAAACTACAACATTTCACTATTTGTCAACTTTTTTATTAACAAAACGGTTGACTGTACTAAAACGTAACGGACGTGAAGAAAAAATAGAATAACAGACATGCCTATTTAAACGGTCGGTTTTTTTGCAGAAAAATAAAGGTTTTTTTCTCGATTGCAATCACGGAAATAATAAAAAGTTTTTATGTAGGTACATGTACTAAGAATCTCATTATAAAAATACGTTTTTCGAAATATACTTGTGGTAACAACGAAATCCCAACGCGTATCTTTAAGGCATTTTAAAATAAAAATAGAAAAAAAAAAACTATTTGGAGCACACTTTTTTTTGTAAAATTTCTTGATAACATTTGATGAGACTTATTGCAAGTTTGCAACTTAATAGCTTATTGTGTAACTAAATAGTTATTTTTTGCGAAATAATGTTTATTGAAAATAGGTTTTATTCACCTTTCGAATGATTTCATATAGTTTTAAGAAAGGTGGAGAGACCAATTGTCGGTATAAGACTTTTTCTATCAAAATATTTGGTTAAACTTATTTTTGAGATACGTAAAACTTGAAACAACTGTTTTAAGATTTACTAACTAATCTCAGAAGGATGTTTAATTTATAATTTAATAATATTTAATTTGTATGGCTGACAATTGGTGCTTCCATCTTATATTTAAGTTACAATGTGTTCGTACCACCATATTCATATTTTTGTATATATTATGTAGTAAAAGAATTAATTTCTTTAAAATAAGTTTTAAAACCATTTTGACTAAGCTTTATTTTATTGGTACATTAAATACTTTAAATCAAATAATATCTCTTACATTTACATTTAAAATCATATGTTTAATCACTTAATTAAAATCATTTAAAAATTTACTAAAAAAGCAAATTGTTGAATGGATACAATATTGATATTTTTCTTCTTTTTTGTTTAAGTTAGTTTTATAAGTCACCATGATTGTGATTTTTAAGTATTTGTAATTAAATATAATTAAGAATTTATTTTTGTACCAATTTAGTTTTTAGCGTACTTTTTAATTAGCGCCCCATTACAGAAATAAGGTCATCTAGTAATTTAAAAAAAAAACTAAAGACACTGCCATTTTGGACTTTTTGCCAAAACCTTGCGTCTTTTGAATCTATAAGCTCAAATTATTTCGTAAGCTTATTCCTTGTTTAATCCGCCGAACGTTTTTACTAAAAAAACATATGACATGACAAAAAAAAAACATGACGATTTTTTTCTTTTTTTTCTGAAAAAACATCCCTCATCTTTTTATTTTAACTTTTATTTCATGAAGAAATTAAATTAAATTTTGTCACGTCATATGTATGATTTTGATAAAAATTAATAGTTTAGTCTCACAGTATCAATGTCTATGAGTAATAAAGGTTATATGACGAAATATTATTGAATATAAAGTATTTATTAAATAAGAATTTTGATGTTTCATTTTATCCATATTTATCTGTAAACGATAAACACATAACCTTCTTTTTTCGCTTCGCCGCAATCGGATAAATATTGCCAAGACTCATTTTGTACCCTAGCTCTTGCACTATGAATGTCTTGAACGCAAACTGGACGGAAAATTTAAAAAAATAAAATTGAGTAAATGACATGACATCCAATGTCAACCCTTGTTAAACAAGAAGCATGCAACATCCTTTTTTTAACAATATGTGAATTTAAAAAGTTACTTTTTCCGAAAATAGTACCTGATACGAACAATCTAAATTTTAAATCTACCCTTGTTTGCTCATTAATACAGATCGGGTCTCGCAAGGAGTTACTCTAAAAAGCATGAAGCAAGCGTATTTTAGTATAGTCGTGGCGTTTTTGGGGTGAAACGCTACTGTACAGTTCACACACTGAAAATAATCAACCTTTAGACAGCAGACGTATTTTTAAAACTAAATGTCCCGTATTATGGGCCGAACGCCATACTGGTCGACTTCATAATTGCTTTACCACCCTAAAAATTAACGTCACTTGCACGCTAAACAACGACAAGATCTTTGTGTGTTTGTCTATGTGGTAGTTGGCTAGTTCCATTCTTAGTGAAGTTTTAGAGGCTGCCTCGATTGTCTAGTGCTTGAAAGCGCTACTGCAGAGCATTAGGTCCTGGATTTGGTTGTCAGGTTTAACAAAGTGTTATTGCTTCCCGTCAGGAATTTTCAGTAGTAACTCAATCAATCTCATCTCATCTCACTCTCGCCTTCTTTTTCATGGAACTTGGGTCTGGTTAGCTATGCACCTCTGACAAATCGTTTAGGGAAAACTATGTCTTTATGCAGTTATAAGTTTTTTTTTGTTTCTCCATCCCACAAAGGTTGACAGGTAAAACATGCCTATGATATTAAGTGAGCGTCTGTACTTGGTGCTTGAAGTGTTAAATAAATAATTTACTAGAGAACTTTGCCAAAACTGGTCATTCAATTACGTGGCCGACTACACAAATTTCGCATATTATATGATTATGGCACTGGAAAGGCTATCCTCGGATCAGAATCCCAAATACGCCAGAAAGGATCTTTTAATTACGCTAAAGAGGTAAAGGGTCAAAGGAATTACGCACGCATGCCAATTTTGAAGTGGACGACAAACGATTTGGATCAAGTAGCCCAATTAATTAATTATAAATGCCTACATATATTGGCTTTGATTTTACGAAAGGGTTTTACAAATTATCCATTGCTGAATGTTATAAGAATAGTACTAAGCAAACACAAAGCATTGATGTTGCATTTAGTAATACCGATTTATTATAGTCTCGAAAGATCACAGACCACGGCGAAGCTATGGCGGCTACTGCTTGTTTTTTCAATAGAATTTCGTGAAACTATTCGTAAATGTTTAATAACAAACATTGCCTCTCTGTCACAGACTCGAAGTCATTCAAACCGCAAACACCAAAATATCTTTGTAGCACTCTATCTGTGTTAAGGGCAAAGATATAGACACTTACCAAAATTTAAAAGCATGTTTGTCGTAGAGTAATTCCACTGATTAAGGGACATCGCGCACTACGGGACCACAACCACGACTTTTAATCGGACCGGCCGCTATCTTGAACAAAACAGTTCGGACGCGCGGTCCTGCAACCAAACTTTCTTTCTGGGAGCTTTTGAACCCCATTGAATGACTTTTTCATGAAATAGTTATTGAATGAGATTAAACGAACTTAGAGGATTGTATTGATGATTTTAATGATTATAATTTTTACGGACGTGAATCATATTTTCATCAACATACAACACTGATCTGCAAATTGCAAAAAATGTAAGAAAATTTGATTTACGCGGGATGCCCTGACGTTTCCACCTTAAGTGAGCAAGGTCCCTAAATGGCAGCAAAAGAGAAAGCAAGACAAGTAAACTGTTCTAGCAGTTTTATTATGAATAAATTAATGAAATTAACTCATAGTTAATGACACGAGAGTTCAGAATAGCGTGCAAGAGAAGATTCTAAGTAAAAGAACACCCCACGTTCGAGCCAACTTGCTTCATAATCAAAATTGACAGCTACGCAAATGCGCGAGTATGCAGTTTGTTGCTGTCTGTGCTGACACTGGTACAATCCTTTAGTGGCCTTGACATACTTAGGCATTGCGCAAAGTTTGCAAATAGTAAAAGAGATAGGCAATATTGTATTGTTTTCGATAACGAATATAAACATGTATTCAGGGTCAAATATAAGTTAGCAGAACATGGCAGATCTGATATACAGGGTGGAAAGGACATCGAGGCACAAACGGGTACCACTTATTCAGTACAGCATTCTGCACTTTCTCATAGGTAATTTTAAACAAAAAAACAGCTGTTTCCTACAAAAGTGCAATAAATACCTAAACGTCAAAATGTATGGAATAATTTAACTGTTTTTTTTGGTGTTACCACGTACATTATACTGAAGTCATGCTCCCTGGCTGGCGGAACCACTTTTTTCTTTAACAAGTATAAGTTACATGAAAAAGCAACAAAAAAAAAATATTTTGTAATTTAAAAAAAAGTGTAGGTATTGCATTATTGTAGAAAATTGCTGATTTTTTTTTAAATTACCAAATATTCTTTTTATTTAGTTATTGAAAAAATTATATCGGGAGAGGGGAGGGGTCCCAATGGTGTACTGAATACGTGGTAACCGTTTGTCTGTCGCCTTCGGTGTCCCTTTCACCTTGTTATATCAATAGCCATCACCTCTGCTGAGTTAATTAATAGCTTTGACCTTCTATTATGCAGCTGAAATATGACTTAGAGCGTGCATCCAAAAAGTTGGCAACGTCGCAAATAGCTGTCAAATATTTACCTGTTTTAATTATTTTGGCAATATTACTAACTAGTGAACTAGAATATTAATCATAATTAAAACACTGAATTTGATGTTGTAACCGTTTTAAGTGTAAAAAAGGAATTTGGAAAGTCTCCAAATACTTTTTTTACATCTAAAAGTAAATATTCAGTGTTACGATATTAATTATCGCCTTTCATAATCAATACTTTAGTTCACTAGTTAGCCAGATTTCTTATTTCCAAACAGTAATATTGCGAAATTAATCAAAACAGCGAAATATTTGACAGCTATTTGCTACGTTGCCCACTTTGTGTATGAACGCTCTTCACTTAAACCGCCTTACACATTAACTTAGAACAAGTACATTTACATTGCAGGCAGAAGACGAGACAACACGAAGAGCTCCGGGGAATCGTAAGTGTTGCTTCTTTTTTTCTTAAGGGGTTATATTATAATATGGATTATTTTATGTACATGATATACATACCTTTATGATATTTTTGTTATTATTTTTGTTTGGACAATAGTTTAATTTTCAATATTGAGGTGACAAGGAAAGCTCTTTTGGAAATTGAAATAATACATGAAATGCCTTGTCTCTAATTTGATTAGTCTTAATTAAAATGACAAAAAAAAAAAAAAATATGGAAAAAATAAAAATATTAAATTCGGTACATACTGGCAAAGCCAAGTTCTTTCATTATTT
Source organism: Noctua fimbriata (assembly GCA_905163415.1). Lineage (NCBI taxonomy): Eukaryota > Metazoa > Arthropoda > Insecta > Lepidoptera > Noctuidae > Noctua > Noctua fimbriata. The sequence continues at coordinate 9,534,400 of LR990951.1, forward strand.
TGACCGACTTGTAATAAAGTTTTGATACGAATTTTAATTCTTACTTCTTACTAGCTGATGCCCGCGAAATTCGCCCGCGTGAAATTATTATAAAAATATGACTTTCCTATTTAAATCGAATTTTGTTAACAATTTCAAGTGTTTAGAATTAAATTCTCGAAATAAACAATTGTTTACAAATTAAAAGTCGCTTAAGTTACTTCTTATAACATCAGCTATCTGCCAGTAAAAGTCCCGTCAAAATAGGTCCAGCCGTTTCGGAGAATAGCCGGAACAAACAAACCGACAAAAAATTACCTTTTTTTTGTTATAAGTAAGTTTTACCGTGTAAACGGACTCTTCAGGAAGTTGTTAATATCACGAAAAATATAATACTCAAATCATGGATGGAAGATGCTCTTCTAGTCACCTCAATGTTTTACTTACCTAGTGTAAATAAACGGGTTTTTATTGTAACATTATTTTACTATTTTTCCTTGAATAATTCTATTTTTTGATGATTGTGCTAACTTTATTCTATAAAAAATTCAGTAAAAAGCTTAAATCTTTATGATTTTTGTATTTACGATTAGGGTTCACCACAAAATTGGTCTGTCCCTTAATTAAACAACATGTTTAGGCAACTTTACCTAAAAATATTGTTTCAAGGGACTTTTTTCGAAATTGTTGCCATATACAATAAATATTTTTTCCCGCAAGGACGCCGGCCGGGGATGTGCTTTTAGAGTCTGGCAACTCGCTTCCTAGAACGTACGTCTAACATTACTGTAACTAGCTTGGCTTCGCTCCACTAGACAAAAAAAAAACTAAAGCTGCATCCACATTTGTGACATTTCAGCGACTTAACTCAGTGACTGAGCTGACAATCAAAATACATATTTGAACGACGCATAAGGTCTAGTGTGTAGTAAGGCTTTAGTGTATTAGCTGGGAAGAAAAAGTCACAAAGTCTGTTACAATACCTATTAAAAATAACCGTGGCGAAACAGTTTATTTTAATAATAAAATAATGATTAATGGTTTAAAGGTGCCTGCCTCTGGAGCCCTATAACCACCGGTAGCTTAGACCCTGCTCCCGATACCGGTAGAAACCTATTTCTATATTTTTTAATGTTTTTTTTTATAAATTCTTAAAGAAAAAACTGAATAAAATAATAATCATTTCATTATCAGGCAACTAAGGTCTATAGATAAAACACGCAAATTATCTTATACAATAAAACAATACATATTAGAAACTTTATTAAACTACAACTAGACACGTTTCGCGGACGGCGTCATGTTAATAATTACTGTTCGACACGGGTAGCCTAGACTTCATGAGATAATAGACAGGCAATAAACCGTCGAGTATGGCTCGTTAAAATGTCACAAATGTGGACGCAGCTTTATACAAATAAGAAACAACGAGATCAATCACGGGCTGTGTTTCTGTAAATCAAAAATCCACTTTTATTAAAGATTCTTTATAAGTGGGGAACTTTATAAAATTTTAAACTATCATGGTCACTAACATTATCATTAACACTAGAAACGGGATATTTATCATGTGTGTGTGTGTGTGTGTGTGCGTGTGTGTGTGTGCGCGTGTGTGTGAGTGGGTGTTTTTTGTGTCATCATCATTTCAGCCGAAAGACGTCCACTGCTGGACATAGGCCTCTCTCTAGTGTCGCCACATTGACCGGTCCCGTGCGACTCGCATCCAGTTGATCTCTGCAACCTTTACCAGGTCATCGGTCCACCTAGTGGGAGGCCTTCCAACGCAACGTCTTTGTTTTTTTGTGTGTTTGTGCCGTTATATCCCGTTTCTAGTGTTAATGATAAGTTCCCCTTTAACTAGACGCTGTTATTGTTCATAAATAATAAAGGTTCAAAATAAGTTTCATACACTTTAATTTGAATCAGGAATCCAGCTCTCTTTTCTTGACAAAACTCTGTGTAAGATTTCAGTATCAGCATTTTTATATCAAGTTCTGCTCAATGTTTCTTTTATTTTAATAGCTTGGCTCGACTCACTGCCCAACTATCTATACTTCAAGCGATTTATATCTGGGGCGCGGTCGTGTGTGTTTAATTCATTATTTTCAATATTAGATTAATATTATTTTACACTACTGCTCTACCTTGTTGGTCTAGAGTGGGAAGATTAATACGAAATATAACCTGGCATAACCTTAGTTTAGTATCCATCCGTATTAATCGCCAACTGTAGACCAACAATTTCTGAAACACTAACAAGTAATGCATGCATAGATATGTTTATATGTATCATACATAGTAGATATTAATCTATTGATACTGTTTCCTACAACTGCACTATTAAGTGATAAGGGAAGAAGGTCAATAGGCCAATTGGCTTAAATCAGTAACCACGTTTCCATAGTAGTCCCATTACTCATTACCGTAGCACTTGGTTGCGGCAACCATTAGAGAGTGACCACGCTTATCTAACAGACATAAAGCTCTTTTTACCGGTTGAAGCTGATTTAGCGTCCATAAGTGTGGTCACAGCCTTATTCATTATTACAGCCGTAGCAAAAGGTTGCCGGCAACCAAGTGAACACTGTTTTGTGGTTACTAGCGACACTGAGAGCGCTGTGGGAGGGCGAAAGCGCTTGGGACTGGTGGGTCTCAGTGCCCGCATGAGGGCTAAACTCAGTAACCACTCATCTTTATTACCTTAGCACATGGTTGATGACAACCAATAAAGAGTAGTAGCATCGGTGTCCTTTACATCGTGTAGATAATCAACTAAACTCATAACTAGTCTTTCACAGTAGTCCCTTAGGGTATCATCATTACCGCAGCACATGGTTGCCGGCCACTATGAGGAAGTGACCACACATATCGACGTGGAATTAGCTTGAGCCGGCCAGAAATAATGTCAGCTTAATGACGAATTACACCTCTTCGCTTTTGCGACATGGACTTGGACATGCAGTAAAAGCGAAAAAAAAACAAATCGCCTCGTTTTCGTTCGGACGATCTGTGGTCACAGCCTTAATAACTATCATTACCGTAGCACTCGGTTGCTGGCAACCAAATAAACACTGTTCTGTGGTTAGTAGCGACACCGAGAGCGCGGTCGGAGGCCGGGAGAGGTCGCGACTGGCGGGGCTGAGTGCGCGCGTGAGGGCTGTGCTGCCGAGGGCCAAGGATAAGGTGCAAGCCACTGAGGCGCAGACTGTAGAGAGTGAGGATAAGGTTAGTAAAGGATAAAACTCTTGTTCTTTTTGTCGTTTTTTGACGTTAAACGTTTTTTGACGTTTGACTGTTTATGCTCAGTAAGTGGCCACATTTATGGCGGCGTCAGAGGCGCTGTTTAGATCGTCAGTGGTGCAGGTGTATGGACACTTGGGACACCCAGCATGAGGAACATAGATGTACGTATAGTTTACCCGCATGTTGCCAGTTATGTCTGTAAGTTATGTGGTACGGGGCGAACCTATTGCCTGAACGGGGCACAACTCTAGACTCCACGCTGTTCCTAGGCAACTTAGCACAGCATAACCATCCTATAACGTTTCCACTGCTGGACAGGCCTCCTCTCCATGAGAGAGAGGGGGCTGTAATCCACCACGCGGGTCCAGTGCAGGTTGGTAGATGCCACATGTCTTCGAGTTTTCGGTTCTAGGACATGCCGGTTCCATAACGATGTTTTCCTTCACCGCTTTGAGAGCGGTGCCGATCAAATAGCCAGGCTGGGTTCAAACCTTACAATTCTTAAGTCATTGCCGTTACCATTGAGCCTCCACAGCTTATAAATACATCATGTATCACATGCCTGAAATAACACAGACACCCCATGAAGCATATTGGTAGCTATAAAATGTCTCCTCATCCTCACTTAAACCAATGTTCTCTGATTACAGCCCCTCTCAGACGACAAAAAGGGCGTAGTATACGCTGAACTGGCGCTCGGCGAACAGACCTCGACGGAAAAACCACCCCCACCATCTACCGAGTACGCGGAGATCGTGTACACAGACCAACCTAAGGATAATAAGGAGACCAACTAGGTTATGACGACCTAACGCTTCTATTATACACTAGGCTGCTCTAAGTGACATTTCAACGGACAAATACACGAATTTTTTGGCATGACCAAAATCAAACAACGCCATCTTGATTTTACAAAACAATTTACGATTTTTGTAGACGCGGCAAAAACGAATGTCTATCATGATATCTAAAAGTGTCTAGCTGATTTAATGAGGAGTTTTGTCCGTTGAAATGTCACATGTTATAATATGAACGCAGCTATAACAACCAACTATGAACTTAAAAACGTCTTTTAATATTAAGAATTAAATTCTGGTTACGTTAACCAGAAGCGTAAGGTTACAGGAACCAAGCTCTTCAATTTTATTTTAAAGGTTTTTCCGAATAATGATGTTTTTCCAGTTATATTTTTATTATTACTGGTTATACAACCAGAACCTATGGTTTCGATAACCTATGACTTCGTTTTTTTTATTTAAAAGATAGACTATTACCAACTTTATAAAATAATAGTTTGTTTACCTATTGTAGGTAATTTGAATTTAGTATATTCTGGGTTATCGAAGGTTTTGATTACTTTGTTTCAGAAAAAAATATTTCACCCAATTTATGGCATAAACCATTTTCAGTTAATAAATGCGCAGCTAATTCGCACATTTTTTTTAAATAAAAAATCGTCTAAATTAAAATTAACATCACAAAAACTTTAAAAAATATCTATAATATAATATAATTTAGTATTGGAATTATCCACCGAAACAAATTATAATTTTCATATTTATTTAAAGTTTTCTTTTAAAAAAATAGAAAGATGTTACTTTTTGTATTAGATTTTTAAGTTTATTTTTAAGTGTAGAGCAAGTTGACATTGTAGTTTAAGAGACCAAGGATACCACATGGGTGTACCATATACCTACATATATTCGATCCTTACATACTCCTTTTGCCTCGTCTACGATCATACAACTTCAAACACGCACGCCGGCTGCATTCTTTAGCATTTGCTGTCAAAGTTTAAATTATATTTTTCACTTAAAAAATCTCTCGATTTCTAACTGCTCCAAATTTTCACTAGCTTTTCAACGTGATTTGTTTTAAAAAATACACCCATACTGGATTTGACCAGTTTTTCTCAGAGGTAAGAATTTATTTCAAGAACCCAGCTCCTAAACTATAAAAGTCAATTTGTTCAAGTTGAAGTAATCTCGCAAACTATTTAATTAATTAGATTAAGATGTAAACGTGTGTGCTTCAAATGATATTACATTTTTTTTTGTATATTTGTTTAATTATAAATTGGCGATCATAATGTTTTTCTCGGTTTATAAGGGCGTATATTTCAACCAACGGGCGGGAAAACACAGAACTAAAATAAATGTACCAAGTTTGACGTATTGATGCTTTTTTTCTTGACAAGCAGCGCCACCTCGAACTGCACACTTAAAGTGGTCGTACTGCACTTTGGCTTTGTCATTTTCCCATCTCTGTCATATACTAAATAGTTTGACAGTGGTAGGAATAGCACTTAGTTCAAGTTTCGATCAACTTTAGATCTCGGCCTCACACACGAAAACGAATCGTTATTAATTGTGGTAACCCTGTAACATTGGAAAAAATGGTACTATAGAAACCGAGCAAATTAAAAAAAATATATGAGTAGAGTTTGTCGCCAATTTATTAAGGTAAAAGCTTGTGTATTATACTGCCTTTTTGCAGATTAATTACGTACAAAATATATTATTAGTATTAGGTACAGTTCAGATATTATAATTGTCAGCGTATCTGTCCGTTTTTATGTCGTATTACATTAAAACACGCTCACTGCCAGAAAACTACACAAAATCACGTTTTGTAAAAGTTTTTGTGCAACTAAAACTTTCTTTAACCGACGCACACTGCCATCTAGTGGTGGAAACTTGAACCTTCAGTTCTCTTTCGTGATACTAGATGGCGCTGATGTTAGCTTGTGGATGGTAGCTTTTCTTTTCTATGTACGTAATGGTAGTTTGGTAGATTATCCGTCTTAATATAATGCATTATATTTAGTTATCTGTAATTAAGGCTACAAATAGTTAATTTTAACTAGTTGTGTTGACCCGAGTCAGATGTATTACAGAGTAATGTGAAGTGGAAATGTTAAAAGAGGTTTTTCCAGCGTTCAATTAGTGTACTTTGCATTTTTATCGTTATCATCATATCATCATCATCATCTCATCATCATAATCATCTCATCATCATAATCATCTCATCATCATCATCATCATTTCAGCCGAAAGACTTCCACTGCAGGACATAGGCCTCCCCCAAGTGTCGACACATTGACCGGTCCCGTGCGACTCGCATTAATTAATCATCCTCCTACATTAATTCCAATTTATTTGAGGTCTGCGCAGCATAACTTTCGTTTTTGTGAGTTTCAACTTTTATATTATTTCTTTTGTATTATTGCACTCTTGAATCTTTCATTTATCTTTTAATCAGCTAAATAATTCTGTAATATTTAACATTTCCACCTAACTAAAAACTATATTATTTAAAATCCGTCCAGATTTATATTAATTTTAAATAAAATATTTTATTTTTGTAACTATTTTTAGTTTTTTACTGTGCTATACATAGGTGCTTAATAAACAGAAAAGGTTTTATATCAATTAGAGTAAGATTACGACTACTTGATACTATAAACATTAATAATTTTGTCACTATGACTGCGTAGATTTGTGTTTGATTGATGGCAATAAGCTCGCATTCTAAGACGAGTGGTTTTAAAAATGACTGGAAAAAAACAGACAATTTGTCAAGATCAAAAAACGTTTAAAACAAGTCTCGTTTCTATTTAAAACATTTTTCCTATTAATATCCCCTCTTAAATCTATTTTGACTACTCTATATGTTACTGATATACGGCTCAAACATACGCAGTCAGTGTCATAAAGTCTTATTTTTTGTTAAATAACATTAATAAAGGGTGCTCACTTATGCAACTCGACACCAACTTAATGTTAAAATAATATTATAAAGAGTGTTCACTCCAGCAACTTTACACAAATGGATATTATATAGGGTGCTCGCCCTCGCAGCTCTTCACATATGAATGTTAAAATAAGGACAATTTGTATTTATTGAAAGCTTTCTCGTGTACTTATTCTTGTATTTTTAATAAAAATGTGTCATTTTTATGAGTGTTTTTATTTTGTGAATCTACAACCTAATACAGACTTTCAGTTATCTTACCGTTGACATAAACCTTATGTCAATGACAATAAAGATATTACAAAAATAAATGCAAAATAACAATGAAAAGCCAGTACTACCTACTTATTGGCATTCGAGTAAAGCGACTAAGCGTTGCGCCACATCTATCAAAACGAAATTGCATTTTCGGCAGTGCTACTGCACGCGGCAGCATCGGCGCGGCGGTGCGTTCAGCAGCACGCTTTATTTCTCGCTCTAGCAAATGACGGTTCTGAGCGACGAAAAACGATAGGAGCATGGAAAAACGCAATTCCGTGCTGACAAATGAGATTCAACCCTAAAGCGGTATCAAAAACACTTCTACTTATCTTAAGTGGAGTCGGACCGGATATATCTACCGCATGTTAAATGTGGGCTAAGGGCGTACGCTAAAACCCAGTCGGGATGCACGCTCGCGTGTCTGTATTGAAAAATAGAACGAGCAGCGTACACAGGCTCGGACGTGAGCGAAAGGCCTTCTAAGCATAATGTTAAAGGATATCCGAAACACGTGACTTTAGTTTACAGTGTTTACACTTTTAACCACTGATGCTGCACTGCGTGCCAAGGGGCCAACAATAAGGCAAGCAGACTGTTCGGAAACCCTAACATCTTGAAGAGTAGTAGGTTATAATGGTAAGCCAGGCTTTAATGAAAGTACCGCTAAGATTGCATCCTATTAAATGCTAGACTAGGCGACATCGCCTCAGAGCATAACGAAGGAGTGCACTTAACTCTTACCGTCAGAACTGGGCGGCAATGGTAGAGGACAGACTGCTGTGAAAAAACCATAGGAAACCCTTTGTCTATCTTTGGGACATTTTGGCATAAAAAGAATTTGAAAGCGCAGTTGTAGCTCAGTGGTAACGGACCCAGCTCACGATCCCAAATCCCAAAATATTTCAGTTCTGTTTTTTTACGAAATGAATCACATAATATAAGGACATTAATTATTTGTATACTTGGAATAGATGTAGCATGCCTTTATCGGAGCTCATGGTGGTCCTGCTGAAAGTAACGCGACCACCTTCAAAGTCGATTTTCTCGAAAACTACTAAGGCACTAATTTTGTTTTTCGAGCACTAACTAGCACCAATTGAGAACGAATTATTTACCAAATATGAAAGATATTGGCGTTGGCGGTAGTCACGAAGATCATTTTGATCAATATGCAACTTAATTTGTTTATTCTTGAACGAAAGTTGGAATGGAATTTTACGGAATGCTTTTGCAGCATATTGTGGTATTGTGAATTAGTTGTTGTTCCTTTCTAAAAAGTACGGCATATGGTAGAATTTTCTAACCAACAGCTGTCCACACTAATCTAATCGATTAATTTTGACATTAGTTCGGTTGTCAAATTCGTCTCAGACAGGTTTTAAAATTTGTTAGTTTCGTAAATTATTTATTTCTGTGCAAATAAACTGTTCAGTAAACTGTAACCTTCTCAAAATAACCAATTAACATAATTACTTAACTGAAACGCGGTATGCATGAACAAAACTAGGCATGTAAATTGAAATAAACGCAAAATTTATATTTTTTTTTTGGTCTTATATATTTTAGCTAGTAAATCTTCTAAAATGACGAAGAAGAAGAACAAGAAGAATGTCCCACGAGGTAAAATACGTACTGTTTTATGTAGTATTAAGTTTTCATGTCATTTTAGCGCCGATCTTGCTTGTTACAGTTTTATTTCAAAGGTATTTTTTTTTTGCAGCTTATTTTTTTTATTTCGGCATAGGGTTTATTTTGTTCTGCTGTTGAGTTCCTGATTCAGTAAACCTGTAGTTTGGCTTTATAAGAATAAGATTGTTAGTCTTTTGTCCAAATGCTAGAAACATTGATAAGTTTTACAATTTCAATGTTTTCTTAACACTTTGCTCATTATAAAACAGAAATATCGAACAGCGAATAATTTCTGATTTCTGAGTGTCATGCCAAAGATCAGAAAGCTTTCTGCGATGTCGGTTGACACTCTTAGCTGTTGGGGCACTGTCTATAGTGATAATAAATTAACACAATGATTGTAGAGTCCATATTACACATGTTAATAATCCTGCCTTAAAGGAACAAATCCAGCACTTAATAATTAAAATGAATATTTATTGAATAGTACTAGGGATAAGCATGCCCGCACATACATGCAGACCTTAATACACCACCATGAAAGCAGTTTGGTTGCAACAACTAAGATTTTGTAACAATATTTTGAATTAAAAGAGTGTCCATGGAGTTTTTTTGCATGTTTTTCTCCATAGAGATCTACGCTTTGAAATGGGCAACTACAGTACTTTCACAGTTATTTTGCCTTGTGACTGGGACTGCAGCTACATTTTATTTTCATCTTTGTTTCGACAATTCAAAATGCCTGTAACTGGCCTACTTAATGCTTTGATTGATAGATGGACTGGTTTGCTACAAGGCCTAATTTGCAAAAGAAAATACACTACCAGCAGTATCACTAACATTAAAAACTAATAATTGCTATCTTAATAGCAAATACTCTGTGTGTGTATCAGTGTGTGGTGTCTGTCTCCATCATTGCATAATAATTTGCAATAAGTATTATGTGTTCACAACATGAAAATAGTTAGACAGTGTTTAGTGGGTTGGAACTTTTCAATTTGATGTTGACCACACATTACATACAGAGTTTCCTTCATGCCTCGGAAAGCATGTTAAGCCGTTGTTCCCAGCTGTCTATTGTAGATCTTTGACAATCATAACAGGTAGTCAGTGGCCCGAAAGTCTGATAATCAGACTTACCAAAGGGTAACACAAGTTAACTAGTATTAACTGGGTTGTGGAGGTCGGATAGGCAGTTGCTCCATGTTAAATACGGGTATTCAGCTGCATCCGGTTAGGCTGGAAGCCGACCCCAATATAGTTGGAAAAAAGCTAGGCAGATGAGAATGAACACATAATATTACGCCTAGATCCCTTAAAGTGTTAGGCAGCGGTGTAGCAGGTACCTTTAGTACACTCACATTTTGTCATGTTATGTCTTTTAATTATATCTCACTAGCTTCTAGTGGCTTCGCTGGTTCGATCATGGAAAACTGTTGACCTGTTACAAGAAATAAACAGACACACAATTACTCTCGCATTTGTAATATTAAAATCGATTTAAAACCTAGTACTGCTTACACTAGTCTTAAGTTTTTTTTTTTATTTTGCTTCTAGCAGTCATGTCATTCCTTTTCATTTATTAATATTTATAAACTGTCTCTAAGTTTTGATTTAGTGACCGTGATTATCAGCCTAGCCTTTTCCCAACTAGGTTGGGGTCGTATTCAAGTCTGACCACATCTGGCTGAATGTCAGACACAGCGTCTGACTTCTAACTGCAACCGTGTTACCGGGTAATAACAATATTCTGAGGTAAGACTGGTAAACAGTATTTTAGGCAGTGTTTAAGTGTTTAGAACCTAGAATAGTTTAATTTAAGGTAACTATGTCATATAGACCGACTATATACAATTGTACAAAAAGGGCGTAACAAGATCCTTAACGAAGCTGAAAGCCACTTGTTCTCCCCGTCATTGCGATAATTTTTTTGTTCTAGACCATATCTGCGAACCTTCTAGTTACGGAGATATTGGGGGTCAACGTTCGAAATTTTTCATAAGTTTTTTTTTTTTAATAATTTTTTTTTAATGTAAGATTTTTACTTTAAACACCTTCACGACCCTCGTAGTATTCAATCCATCCATCAGCATAATGTTTTGAGTGCGATACATTGAGTCCTACCGTAAAACGTGATTTTTCACCCAAAAAAAAAAGTCGTTTCCCAGCAATGTCTTTTGCGTAAAATTACTTAGTTTGATGTACAGAATGCTTGGTTGACGGCTTCGTGAAGGGTCCGTTTACACCATGTATAGACTATGACATAGCCATGTATATTATTAAGGTAGCCCGCAAAATCTTTTCAAACTGTTTCCTTAGCTTGTTTTCGAAATCACTTACACCCGTATCTATAGACTAGTCAAAGTGACTACTTGAGTAAGCGATTTTTATTCTCTAGTTTAGTAATTGCTTGAAGTTAGAACTGTCAAAAGTTAGAATTGATTTGAATTGTTTTGTGGTTTTTACTTCGTTTAAATTCTTGTCTATTGCATAACAACGTTTGCATAAGTAATAATTACTTAAACTTAAGTTTACTTTAACTTGACTATAGATACGGGTGTTAGTCAGTGGTAAAATAAGCATATTTACTACTGGACATAAAAAAAAGAATGGAATAAGTGTTTTTGTTTTCCATAGAGCAAGACTAGTTTTTTTTTAAATAGCTTTTTTTACTATTTTATCGAAACGTGAAGCTTTTTTTTCAACATAAGTTAGAAAAACATGGAATGATTTCAAAGCAGCTGCAACTGGAAAAAAAACCGCAATGGTAAATTGAATTCGTATACCATGTCACTAGCACTTCGATATTGTAATCCAACTACCCACACAAACAAAATTACAAAAAAAAAACATAAATATTTTCAGACTTCACAATCAACGACTGCGCGAACGCGCCAATACCAGTTAAAGCGATCAGATCGAAATCGGCACCGGTTATCAAACCGAACATGGAACCATCCTGGGACGAAATCGGTGACGACACCGAAATCACCTCGAAAACAGCCGAAGACGGCACCAAACAGCTTGTATACGAAAAGAAAAAGAAAGACAAATCATCGAAAGAATCCACAGGGATAGAATACCCAGAAATCTTATTCTACCTCCTCTCGAAATATATCAAACCCGAAGACATAGGCAGTTTCGCTAATATCAACAAATCAGCTTATGCAGTAACGAAAAGCAAAGCTTTTTGGTTACTACAGTACAAGAGGTATTGCGAAAACCATCCGAAACTTCCTGATAGGTTTCGATCGGATAGCTTGAAGGCTTACGGACTTCGTCAGACTGTCATCCGGGCTTTATTTCACACTTATCATAAATTTACCCGCCGGATTTGCCGGAAGGATGCCCATCCAAGTGTCTTAGTCAGTTGGGTGTGTGTAAATGTGTGGTATAATAGAGGCCTGACGTATTGGAATGTGTATTTCAAGTTGAAGAAGCCACAGGTTCATAATCCTTCAGCTAGGGTGGAGAAGGATATGATTGAGGAGCTGGGGAGAGTGGATGCTAATCCAGAAGAGGGGGCGCAGGTTCTTATGGTATGTATTTTTTTGTTGTAATTTTTTTAATTTTGAATGTTGAGCTCAGATGGCTTCGTCAAGAGTTGACGAATAGAAGTGGAAGTGGGACAGTTCAGGCTTACACAAAACGACGGCATGGTTGACGCAGTGTCTGAGCGATTTGGCTGCTGCGCTGCGTGTCGCGGGTTCGATCCCCGCACGGAACAAATATTCGTATTTCTGGGGCTGTTTGTGTATGTGAGTTTAAATGTTTGTATACTCACCCACGATACAGGAGAAATTCTTAGTGTGGCGAATGATTTGATTAACAAAAAAGGCTCAGTTCAATTGTTCTGCACTCCGATTTCATATCTTACTTGCCGTCACAATCCCTTACATTCTGAAAATACAACTTACAAAATCTGGTGAACGCATGTGCTGATGAGCATGAGGTCTTAGGTTCGATTCCCAGGTCGGTTAATGTGTTTTTGATGTTTTCCATCAAGAATTTCTCTGTAACAGAACTAGTTTGAATTTGTGCCCGGTTGATGTTTGATATTACTTGCGTAAATTTTCTATAATGGGTGTAAATGTACCCGTAGCGAAGCAAAAAAGCACTTTTGTTCTAAACCATACTAGCCCCCGTAGCATGACCACCGTAGACAAGGATTTCTTTGACGGAAGAATCGACAAAATGACAGATAGTGCAAAGAAATCTGTCATTGTGTCGACCAATCTGTCATTTTGTCGATTCTTCCGTCAAAGATATCCTTGTCTACGGTGGTCATGCTACGGGGTCCCAGCCCCCGTAACGTGTTTTTTTTTACCTTACAAAAAAAGTCGTTTCCCAGCTATTTTTTGCGTAAAGTTACTTAGTTTGATGTACAGAATGCTTGGTTGACGGTTTCGTGAAGGGTCCGTTTACACCTTGAATATCATAGTGTTGTACTTAGCTATGTTTTACCGTCCTGTTCTTATGCTGTGCGATGTTTTAATGATATTTGTATATGAACCCAAGCTAAGTAAAAAGTTTTTTAATCTGAGTCATTTAAGGGCCCACGTATATTTATGTGACATAAAATTTTTTGATACCTCGTTGATCCTGGGTTCGATTCCCGGGTCAGACAAAATGTTATTGGGTTTTTCCATCAGGAATTTCTCAGTAGCAGCCACGGAGTCTGCGTTTGTGCCTGGTTGATGGCAATAGGCTCGCCCCCTATTACATGGGACTTAAACATCACTGGCGAAATATGGGTGTACTGTTAGGTACACCTCTGCCTAACCCTTGGGGGATTACAGGCGTGATGTTATGTATGTAATTAAAATATTTTGATATCTGGAACAGGACTTGAACCCAAAGTAGTTCATCGCACATTAAAAAGTCCACTGTTACTTTTGTTAGACATATTACGGGGTCACATTTAATTATCTAGCGATACTCTGCAGACGTCATGGGTGTTGTATTTAAATTTCGATATCAATCAAGTTTGCGGAGTTTCGCAATAGATATTATGGTACTTTTGATTTTGTACGCTCATCACTGCTAATCAAAAACATGTTTAACTTGTATTTTTTTTTGTAATTCACCATCTTTTGGTATTATAAGCAAATAAATATTATTATATTCTATTCACCCCTTCCAGGTAACCTGCAAAGGCTTCGACCGCATCCCTGCGCTCCAGGGCATGACCCTATCCTTCGTCAAAATGGTGCTATCCCATGGCTACAGGCACCACACTCTGCACCTCGGATTCAACAGCTCCTGCTACACTGCGAAATCTGTAGTCCCTGAATGCGAGATCATTCTAGATGCAGTCGTAAAAGCCATCGTGTGCAGCTGGTGGCATCCTCAATACCCTCACTCTGGTAATTTTATACCGAGACAGGATGGTCCTACATTGCTCTTGAAGGACTTCTTCGCTGATGATGACAATGATGATGGGTCCTGAGACATCTTCTCGCTGGGAGAGTGTTTTCTGTTCATGGTTTAGAAATAATAAGTACAAGCCTGCATGGAGCGATGATGAAATGCCAACTTTTTTTTATTAGATTTCAAGTATTTAAAATGCGCAGTGTGATTGGGAGACCTAATTTTATAAGTTAAAGAAATGCTTATAGAAATTGGGGTTTAGATGTCTAATATACAGGGTGTAAAAGTACCCTTACCGAAGCCGAAAGCCACTTGTTCTCCCCGTCATTGCGATCATTTTTTTGTTCTAGACCATACCTGGGAACCTTCTAGTTACGGAGATATTGGGGTCAAAGTTCCAACTTTTTCACAATTTAAAAAAAAATACAAGTTTTTATGTTATAAATTTACTTTAAACACCTCCACGGCCCCCGTACTATTTATTCAATCCACCCATTAGCATAATGTTTTGAGTGCGTTACATTAAGTCCTACCCTAAAACGTAATTTTTCACCCCAAAAAAAAAAGTAGTTTCCCAGCAATAATTTTTGCGTAGAGTTACTTAGTTTGGTGTACAGAATGCTTGGTTGACGGCTTCGTGAAGGGTCCGTTTACACCCTGTATATTAAGAACGGTATCCATCTACGAGTAGATTGCTATCCACCATATTATATCCATGGTTAAACCGGCTCTTAATTCAATTTCGGCTCAACATTCCATCTCAAAATTAAAAAATAAACTGGCTAACGAATCTTCAATACATCTAATGACGACAAAAAAGGATTTTCTAATGTCATAACTTCATGACACTATAGACCTACCGCTTTAATTAATCCTCCGCCTTGCCCCATCAAAGGCACATTAAACGTCCACAAAGTCCCAACAATATCACACAGGTTATTTAAAATAACCATAATCCACGTGAATTCTTTAGAATATTCCATTTAAATTGATACCTTCGCGAGGACTCATTAAAGCGGTCGGTGTATAGTCTTGTGGTTAACTGCCACGGGAGATATAGTTACTTACTTCAAATTATAAATTTCTAAAAAAAAAACAGTTATATCGTCATTAGATATTACTTATTACGTCTTTTTAGTTTCGCCAACTAATTTAATCTGACCCCTTGTGATTATAGCAATGTCTAATAGTAGGTACTTTATCAAAACTAGCGTGAAACTCGCGAGTAGTGTAAGTGTCATCGTAAAATTGTAAAAACTTTTCGGTAGATTATAATCTATCGAAGTGAAACCGGTGGGTTGAACGTCATGTGCCCCGCGCCGCCATATTTGTTTATAATCTACCGAAAAATAATGCGTTAAATTGTAAGTATGTTACGGTTCAAAATCTTTCGATAGTTTACAGTCTCGCGGGAAAGATTATAATCTAACGGTTTTTACAATTTTACGGTGACATAAGCAAGTTTTGTGTAAATCAATGTTTGCAATTTACAGGTAGAAAAAATCTTTAAATTATCTAAAAGTCTATTACAAAAAAAAATAAGATGTTTCTGTTGTAAAAAACCTGTTTTGATAAAGAATTTTAGGCC
The DNA here is from genome assembly GCA_905163415.1 of Noctua fimbriata. Lineage (NCBI taxonomy): Eukaryota > Metazoa > Arthropoda > Insecta > Lepidoptera > Noctuidae > Noctua > Noctua fimbriata. The sequence goes on from LR990951.1 coordinate 9,550,223, forward strand.
TTCCTCTATGTCAAAATTGACGATAATATTCAAGTATGTTATAGAAAAAAATAATATAATATATTGATGATTGTAATGTTGTAAAAATCGATGTTTTTTTAAATATTAAGACATGTTATTAGAATTTCGACGAATATGAATCGTCGTGGGTATCTATCTAGTCTTAGTATTTTACTGTACAAAGCTTGATTATTTATTAAATATATACATAAATCAGCTAGTGAGACTCCACAGTCCTCATCGTATTTCTGCAGAGTTTAGCTAGCTTATTTATTTTGATCCTAGGCTCAATGCAGAGCGAAAGAGTAGAGGATTTTGTTGTGACGTTTAATATTGAACCTTTTAATCAGAATCGAGAAGTTCATTTGTATTTGTGTAATTTAGCACTTTGCGATTCAAGAAATAGAGTATATTCTTCTTTATTAGCTGCTCTCGACTGAAGCGAAACCTTGAGTGTGGTGTCTGGGAATATTTGTAGTCTAAAAGTCTTTTAATGTAAGATACGGGGTGCAATCGACGACGCGAAAACGGTTACCACGTAGCTGCTTTTTTAATAACTTGACGAAAAATTTGTATGAATGTTCAGAATTATGTACTGAATACGTTGTAACTGTTTTAACGTCGATGTCGCTTGCACCCTGTATTAATATAGGTATCTCGACTGCCTCGTTGCTCTAAGGGTCATAAGCGCTCTCGCTGAGCATTAGGTCCTTATTTCCACCAGGAATTTATTTCAGTAGCAGCGTGGCCTCTGATTGTGTGCTCGGTTGATGGCATTAGACTGCCCACTATTACATGAGACTTATGTTTAACAGGCGAAATGTGAGTGTGCTATAAGTACACCGCTGCCTCACCCTTCAGGGATTACAGGCGTGATGTTATATATATCTATGGTTATCCAGTTTGACTGGGAGTGAGTTTACAACATAGTTGGGAAATATCTGGAAAGAATTTATGAAATATAAAGTGTGATGATTGAAAAACTACTGTGTACTTATAATGTAATGTATCGTGGAGAAATTGAGAAAAGAAGTGACAAATACAGGATGTTAGGGACAGCCCTCTACAAACTGCCAGGGTGCATTCAGCTCCTTATTTTGAATCATATTCCACCGGAATTTTTCTCAGGTTTTTTTCATATTTTTAATCGATTTTCAGTTACTATTCCTTAATTTCAATGTAAAACTACATCCTCTGTATGCAGAACTCCATTTTTGTAAATAATACGGCTAAAATCAAAAAACCAACAATGGATGTTGAAATACTCAAACGAATGACGCGTGAAATCAGCTGTTCACTTCCTGCCTAGCTACAGAGTTTATCGAACTCGTCGTCGCGCTTGCCATTCGCTACGTGTGTTTTGCCAAAGTAACCATACATTGCGTATAAAGAAATAAAACAAATCATAATAGATTCCCATAACGTTCCTTAAATAATTTCTTGTACCGGTCATCTTAGTATGATATACTGAATTCACCCCATCAGTCTGCGGAGGGCTGTCCCTTACACCCTGTATAGATCAAAGAATCAAAGTGGTTTTGGGAACGAACCAGACCAGCTCACAGGGCAGTCACAGACTGTCTGGATGCTTGTATGGAGATGGATGTTAAATTGTATGGAGTACTTTTTTTGGCTTTTACAAAAGTACCGCAAATATCGCGCCACTGAATTTCAAAACTATTGTTAACCTATGACCAGTTAAATTGTCTTTTAATATCAAATTAGGCCGTTAGGGCGACGTTAAATAAAAACTGGTTTAAAATTGAACTCTGTTTTGTAAAATATTAATATATAATCGAGGTTAAAATAATACTCTATTTATTTTGTTACCTTTTCTCTATTTTAATACAAAGCATAAGCTCAAAATGTGAAGTTTTAGAATTCTGTGTATATTATAATTGTCTGTTACATTCAATGTGTAGGTTTAAAATTCTATTTAATGCACTCCTAAATGTTTACAAAAAAAAAAAAAAAAACTTACGAATTCTGCCAAATCCTTATGACGATGACGGTCAGAAATATATACAGGGTGACAGGATCTGGACCCGCCATAGCAAATTCGCATATAGAGGAGATCATTTACTAATTATTGAACCCAACTTTCCCTAGCTAAAGTTTTATAGTTTGGGAGATATGTCAATTTTTATACTTTATTGAGATTTTTCCTATTTTTTTTTTAAATCCTGCTTTGTCGGTAGTTCCGACGTATTTTAATCACAAATGTTTATGACTACCAACAAATAATAAAAAATACTAAAATAATGAAAAAAACTGAAGATGAATGCTTGAATGTCAAATTTTGGAAAAATCTCAATAAAATATAAAAATAGACATATCTCCTAAACTATAAAACTTTAGCTAAGGAAAGTAAGATCTAATAATTAGCAAATGACCTCCTCTATATGCGAATGTGCTATGGCTGGTCCAGATCCAGTCACCCTGTATATGTGTGTTTTTGAGACTAAGTAAATACATTGTGTGTACTTTGTGCGTAGAATGTGTCCTATAATAAAAATCAGCACTTTTTATGAATGCATTATCTAGTGTTGTCAGAATGGTGTACCTTAACTATGTCCACACCTTTATAATGATGATTCCCAATGTCCACCACCAACACAATTATCAAAAATAATTCTCGCTGTCCACCAGTCAGTGGTGCCTAAAGGGGAAATATTTTAAAAGGTTGTGTTTCAATCCACCATCTGGTGGACAACGAGAATTATTATTAAAAATTGTGTCGCTTCACCACTGGTGGACAAGGCGGTGGTGGACATTGGGAATCATCGCTTTATAATACATGTTGTTTACCTACATTTAATAAGAAATAAAGGCACAATATTTATTAAAATTATCAATTGGTACTCAAGAAAATATAGTGGTGTGTTGTGTTATATATTAAAGTACAGACGCCAACACATCAAGCTACCCGAAACTGTCAAATTTTCCCAATCAGCCTTGAACCTAATGCTTTAGCGATAAAGTCGAAAATCTATTATAGAAATTTGACAGATTGCGGTAGCTTGATATGCTGGCGTTTGTACATGAATTATGTACAGGTAGAAAAATGTGTTTAAAAACTATTGCATGTTAAAAAAAAGTACATTTATATACTCAGTAACGCTATCATAGCAGTGTACCGATCTCTAAAAGTTTTCTATAGTATATGCAAGTATTTCGATTTTAATAAAATCAGAGGGTACTTAGGTGTAGCCGCTAAAGTCCATTAACACCACTTTGATTTTTTTATTAGTCTAAATGTGAAATAACAAGCTCATTGTAAAAACTACTTTTTTTAAAACAAGCTTTTATATAGTAGTGACGTCATGTTTTTTTTCGTATTCTTTTCAGTGAACTGGTTTGATTGATAGGCATATCATGGTCCGCCATCTTAGGGAGTCCGCCATATTGGATTTAGAATGACGTCACTTAGTCATCCAAACTAAACGTCTGCAAAATTTCAGTCGGTTGCGGATAACTATTTTAAAAATTTAGTTGCAAGATTTGACCTAAACAAATGTAAACAAGTGTTTGAAATAAACATAAAAGCTAGTAAAAAGGTGTTTACGGACTTTTGTTGCTGACTGAACAGAACCTCATGACACTTATTGTTTCGTTCGGTAATTGTCGTGGTATAAAAGTGAATTTGAGTAATCAACTCCTATAAAAGTAATAGGTACACTGTCAATATCACTTTTAATGTTTAGAAATTATAACTTAAGTGTGAGAAGAAGACTTGAAACCGACTGGATTGTGTAAGGAAATATATAGGTATTATATTAGAGTGAAAACTTCTATAGCAGCCAAATGTTCAATGCTTGCTTAACACAAAGTTATTTAATACCTAATTCACACTGAAATATGAATAAAGAACAGATGCTAAGCTAATTTATCAACACTATGCTGCTCTGTGGTGTGCTTCGCTAAACACGTTTTACGTCAAATGTGTGAATGATATACAAGGAAGAGGAAAGACCATATAAGAGCATTAACGTCTTACGGCATTTCATACAAAATCGATGAACCGATTTTAATTAAATTTTTTACTCATAAGCAGGATACATAAGCATATATATAAGCAGGATACATAACTAATGAAACGGGTAGGCATAGGCCAAAGAGAGGGAAAGTGCTATGCGGCTGGAATAAACATGTACACGATTCTTACCGAGAGGCCAGGCTTAAATTTGATTTTTGGATATTGAACAACCATCCAACTTCTGGAATAATTTATATTCAAATGGTTGAGGCGTGTAAAATATTTAAGGGGCGCCTTAAATGGTGCCAGAAAAATCAGGATAAGATCTAAATGGACATAATAGCTAAACAGAGGGCGACAAATAACTTTAGTAAATTTTGGAAATCCACAAATAATCTAAATACTCGGCCTGGCCTACCGGTGAGCGTTTCAGGGAAAGGACATCCAGAGGGTATTGTTAAAGTGTTTAGGGAATAGTTTGAGGTGAAGTCTCCTCTGGGTCCCTCAGTTGCGATGTCTGGTGCTGGGTCCGCCAGTCCGGGAGTGCAACCTTTAATTTATTTTTCAGCTGAACAAGTTAGAAACGTAATAAGAAATATGAATGGAGGTAAATCTCCCGGGCATGACGGACTCAGCATCGAGCATTTCAAATATGCGGGTGTCCATCTACCGAGGGTCCTGTCTCTGTTATAATTAAAGATCTGTTTTGTTCCAAATTTAATCGCTAATTAGTCCACCACTGTATAGGGAAATTGAATTCTTTAATATCTTTTTAATTACACACCGACTGATTATGTAACTGTAACAAAACAGATCTTCGCTAGGTGCCCTAGTTTTTGAGATATAAATGTGGCCAAGCTGGGGAGACTCTCCAGATCGGCCACCTATAAAACCTTAAATCTTTTGAACCAGTTACCGACAAATCCTGATATTTGGCAACAAATTTAGACTAATAAGCGACAATTTTTTTGTGTTATCAAAATTAAAATGCCTGGTGGTGGACAAGCCAGTGTCAGTTACACTACAGAACGATGTACTGAATACGTGGTAAGCGTTTTAGCGTCGGCGTCCCTTCCACATTGTATTTTAAGAAGCGAACTAAAGAGTTTACAGCGCAGCGAAGAGTAGCATAATGCTGACAAAGTCTTAGGTACCTAACGGGCTGGTAAAGTTATAGACAATCGGAAAGAAGGGTGTTTAACTTGTCAATATAGTATATTCATGAACAGTTTATATGGATGTTTATTATTACATTTGATGTCAAAAGAAACGTAAATTAACGTGGTCACTAAAACATACCGAAGAGAGAACTAGAGTAGGGAACTAGTAAATCGCAGGCCACGCCGCTTGCTAGCAAGTGAGCGAACGAGCCGGGAGTCGAACTCGTCATGATTACTTTGGCATGTTGGGATCAGTTACCAGTCTAATCGGATGTAGCTGAACACAAGTATTAAGCACAGGTCACATCGCCAGCTAGGGAGCGAGCGTAGCTGATCCCAACAATTATTTTTTTAATAATTGATCTTCTAATTTTGTTTAATTGATATTTGAAATGCTTATGCTGTACCTATTTTATATTCAAATGTAATTTATTGCAATCGTTGACAAATGAAGTTCAATTAATTGTATTTTTTTTTTATATTATTAATAATTAATAGTTACAATTAATTTTATATTTGATCAAATGTTATTATAATACATATTTGTACGCCGTAAAGGTAAAAGATGACTGTGATCCTTTCTGCAATGTACTTAACATCTTGCATGCTTTGTGTGTGCATACTCATGTTTCTGACAAATAAATGAACTATGAACTCTGAACATGTCAAAGTAATCACGACGAGCTCGACTAAAGAAACGTCACCTCGCTTCCATAAATGTGATGTTGCGTTAATCTACCTTTCTTTAATTAAATCTGTATTTCAAATAAATTAAGAAGTAAAATTGATGTTGTCGCTATCATAAGAAATGTGTTCCATGTGTAGAATCTGTGTATTAGTTATTTGTTTGATTTTGTTGGAGTGTATCGTGATTTATACAGAAGTGACTTAAGCCTATAATTGGCGATTTAATCTGACATATGCCAAAACCCTAACCGGTTGACGGTTTAGTGGCGCGTCAACCTGAACATTTTGCTCTTGATTTAAGTTTCGGACACAAAGTGTATTTCCTGTTATACAACATTAGTTTTAGTAAATGCGAAACCTGATACACGTGTCTAGTATTTTTATGTAAAGAATCTATGTACAAAATCTCAAAACTGTATCATGAAAAATCACAAAGTTATCAGCTTGTTCTGTTACCTAGTTGTCCGCACAAAAACGCGGTCACCACGCAGCGCGCGCCTCCAGCGTCGTCTTGAGCTCATTGATAATAATAATTTGGCAGTAGATACCTAAATTATTGCGATAGGTACTCAAAGTCACTCGGCATCCAAATTTTAACTTTTTTTAATATTTTTGGGAAAAAATATAACATGGTTTAAAAATGATTGGAATCGATTCAGTTACTTATTCTGAACAAACTATATTCAGGTTTCGCATATACTAAAAATAATGTGGTCGAAAATATCGAGACTCACCCGTGCCTCGGAAAGTACGCTAAGAGGAAAGCCCCAGGGTAGCCTGCGAAATTCAAATTTTCAAACGTTTTTTGCAATTTGCAGGTTAGTGTATGTTGAAGAAAATATGATTCGCGACCGCAACACGTTTGTCTTCAGAACTTAGAGGGTTGTATTAATGTCGCGAATCATATTTTAATCAACATACAGCCCAGGGGCGTATTTCCTAGGGCCAAGGGGGCCATGGCCCGGGGCGGCAGGCTGCGAGGGGCGGCGAAGCCGTCCTCCGCGGCTTTCTCTGGGCGCCTTCTATTATCAAGCTTAACTACAATAAATATTATATTTTAATTGACATTTAAATTAGAACGATTTTTATGTTTTATAACTAACACTGGTCACAAACGGTAACGGAGATTTTCAAAACTCTGAATATTGACATAAACAATTGCTGAGGTCAATCCTATGACAATGCTAGTAACATGTCTGACCAGTATAATGGTCTCCAGGCCAAGATAAAAGAAAGATGCCTATATGCGACATACGTGTCTTGCGCGGCACATTCGTTAAACCTCGTTGGCACATCGGCAGCTGAATTTTGCCTAGAAGCTACAAAGTTTTTTGGATTGCTGGATTGCTGCATAATCTGTTCGTATTTTTACAGTGTCAATGGAGCGCCCAAAACTACTGACAGATTTCTTGACAGCGCCCGAAAATGTAACCGAAACCCGAAAGTCTGACAACCAGTCTTACCAAGGGGTACCGTATTACCCAGTACTTACTGGGTTGTGGAGGTCAGATAGGCAGTCGTTTCATGTAAATACTGGTATTCAGCTGCATCCGGTGAGACTGGAAGCCGACTTCTGCCCTCGCTTATGATAAATAGGTACAATAAAACAGTTATCAACAAGTCTCTTCTGTATAAATTGCTTAAAAAGAAAAGGGGGGAGAACAATAAGGGTGGAATCAATGCGGTGCGAAACACCAATGCAACACTAAGTACCTACATCTAAATAGTTCGTTTACATGAGGCGATTTTCTTTACAGGCGATAATGTCCCTGCTACTTGGCAGTCATAAATCGTTCTAGTGAAAAACAAAATACTCGAATACGATGATTATCTGGGTTATTGAATTAGGAATTTGAACTTTAGAACTGGCTAAATTGCATTTACTGGTTAATTCAAATATTTCGAGCAAATGCAAGCAGTTTTATAATGAACTAAATTACATCTCAGAGTTCAAAATAGCGTGCAAGTCACAAATTCACATGCTATGGCTTATTGTAAACTCGCCTCGTGTAAACGAGCTTTTTGCTATTGAGCAGATGAAGTAACGAAAATGGTGTAAACTATGTTGTACGTTGATTATGTAAAGCGTTATGTGATATGATCATAAATATATATTATATTTTTATCGTTTCTTCATTTGTATTTCTTGCAATCCTCAACGACGACTTGGAATCCCCTTTTTCAGATTTTTTGCAAATATCTCTTAAACCAGATGTTCCAGGTCAAAAATAAATAAAGGACATTGGTCAGCCGTAGTACCTACATTAAATTAGCTGACTTCAAAAATAGCGTCCTCGAATCACCTAGAACTTATTTTATTCGCTATTAATCCCTGACTATACGGTATAAGCGATTTCCAAATAATTTGTGTTTTTTTTTTAGGTTATGTGACATTAATGTGCGTGTGACGTAGGTACGTAGTATGGAGCGCAGTATCTTAGGTGTAAAATTAACAGATCGTGTTTAATCACGTAAGATATCCCGTAACTGACAGTATAAGTTTAACAGATCGCGTTCGAAACACTACACTACGCTCCAAAACTCAAATCGTAGACGTGGCTCAAAAGGCTGCCCAACTGAAATGGGACTGGGCCGGACATGTCTGTTGCATGCCGAACGAGCTGTGGGCCCGTAAAGCTCAGGATTGGTGCCCTGAAACAGTGACACGGGGTCGCGACAGACCACGAAACAGATGGCGGGACGAACTGGATGTCTTCCTTGAGAATTCGAAAGAAGTAGCACAGAACCGTGACCGTTGGAAGGAATAGAGGGCCTTTGCCCAGCAGTGGGACAATATGGGCTTGCTATACATATACTGTGTGTAACAGAAAGGGTATAGTCATATGAAAGGAGACTGCAGACTATCAAACTGAACAACTTTCTTCATGGGTCCAATATCGTAAATGCGAAAAAATTATCAGCTGTCCCATACAAAATTTCAATACCTACTCGACCCAAATGTATGGGATAGCTGATTGGGTGTACTGTAGTATAATGTTCACCTCTGCCTAAACTTTCAGTGATTAATGTTATGAAATTAAACAACATGTAAATTACAAGCAATTTTTATTAATTACAGCAAAATTCGAGATAACTTACAAAAAATAACAAAAAAAAAATGTAAATAACACATCAATCATATTACAACTTGGTTACTATGACTACTCATTTAGTAAAGTTTTTAAACTAAATCTTAAATCACTTATTTATTTTACCGGAAAAACCAGATATCCCCACAATATCAATCAACAATATCTTACTCGTACAATATTATTCCCCAAATTATAGGGAAAAACTTACAAATGGCAACCTTTCGACACACACATAGATAAAAAGGTGGCTTCACTATTGATGTTCGCAGCGCGCCATCTTCCTTTTTTTTTTGTTGGTCTGAGACGTAACGTAAATCCGTCGATTTACGATTAAAAATACTCGTTTTACGGATATTTTTTTCATAATTAAAAAAAATATGTAGGATCCGGTCATTAGTACGGACATAAAATGAATCACAAGCGCGCCAGTGGTGACATCACGCGAACTATTTATCAGTCTACCCACACCTCAGCATGCTTCTACAGAACCTTGATGTTCAACTCGAGGCGAGGGCGACAGTCAATGTCTGATCGCGGAGGAGTTGAGATATCTTGGAACTGTACCCGATTCATTGGGCCCCGTGTTTTTGTGTTAAGTTGTAATTTCAAGTAATTTGCTAGTTTAATAGAAACAGTGTATCGCACCCAGTGTATTTTTTTTGCACGAAACCCATCGTCTGCCCACATGATGTACGAGCCTAACGGAATAAATCCTGACATATCCGACAAATATATAATTATTAATATCTATGGATGGTACTGATTGTGCTTGTTGTAAACAATTTAACTGAAATGGTGTGGGATAATTGTTTTTCGATTCCAAAATCGACGTTACCTTTAGATTTACACCGCGCGGTCGTGTTAGGGCCTCAGTAATTGGCCTGCCATGGCCTTTAATAAATTAACTTTTATAATAGTAAACGTAGTGTAATTTAAGGCCATATTGAATAAATAAATAAAAACATGACCCTACTTAGCAGTCGAATAAAAATATGAGATCTTGATAATACAACTTTTATTTGGTGGTGCTGGCTGCTAATACTCGAAACAATATCACATACAGTTCACAATATATATATTTTTTTGTTTTAGATTGTGTGCTTCGGCAATCATCGTCTATCATCTGTTATAAGAAAACGCAATGGCGCACGCATCTTTCCGCATTCATCTTTCAGCTTTCCGCGTCTATTCAGATGCGTACGAATCTCCATACAAAATCGTTACTTTCTATGGACAAAAGCGGAACAGAGATGAATAAGTGTGGTTCCTTATACTGTCCTTAAATTGTTATTTATCTCTGGTTTTGCAATTTACACTACAACCTGAAATTATCTGTGCAGGCGGGAAAACACAGAATTAAAATAAATCTACCAAGTTTAACATATCAATGCATATTTTCTTGACAAGCAGCGCCACCTTGAACTGCAAACTTAGAGTGGGTATTGAGCAGCTCGTGGCTAGATTATAACAGTCACACGAGTTGATCTTCAAGGTAAAGCCGCTCTTGCCAAGGTCGGTCTGTGCATGGGTGACCATTATAACATACTGAGTTTCCTTCGAGCCTCGGAAAGGATGTTAAACTGTTGGTCCCGTATTTGTAGATCTTTGACAGTCGTTACAGGTAGTCAGTGGCCCGAAAGTCTGACAGCTAGTCTTACCTAGAGGTACAGTATTACCCGGTACTAACTGCGTTGTGGAGGTCAGATAGGCAGCTGAATGGAGTTCAGCTGCATCCTGTGAGACTGGAAGAAGAAACCAATAAAGTTGGAAAAAGGCTAGTTGTAGACCGTACAGTGATCTTATTCCCGTTGACATAAGACTTACATCAGAAAAATAACTCTAAAAGGACAGTTGCAGTAGCTGAGTTGTAACATAATAAATAAGTAATAATTAATCACTTTATTATCAAGTAACTAACGCCCATAGATATAATACACAAAATCATCTTACTGTTACATTGTACTGTTAGCCTGCTGGGCAAAGGCGGAGGCCTTTGGGGGAGCCCATGACCTCTAAATCCTTCGATCCAGAGCCAATGTGGAACACTGGTCGAAAACAAAAATCTTTTACAATAATAAACTAATTATTACATACAAAACATTTTTCTACAAATTAACTACGTTAGATCGGCGATGTATTGCTCTGAGTCGAAGTATTTGCGAAAGCGCCGATTACTTTGCACCCATTTGGCCAAAATTCCAACATCAAATAACAACCATTTTGTATTGCCATGGTAAAAATTATCTTAAATACACGCAAAAGCTAAAAACTCTTTATTAATTACCCTACCCTACTTTAACAGTTTAAAAAAAAATCTTATTTGAAACAAGTGTCGAGTGACTGCCGCTAGATGGCGTTATTATACTTCTTTGTATGACATCTATGTCACCTGTAGATGGCGCCGCTTTTTCAAAAATACCAATAAAAACGTATTTTTTCCTATTTTTAATGAATTATAGCGTGTCAGCAAGGCGAGGACCAATTATTGTCTCGAAAGCGAAGGAATAAAAAAAAAGTTACTGCTCGTTTCAAAATGGTATAATGATTCAGCTAATTTAAGTTTTGGTTACTTAGATAATATAGAGTCACGGACAAAAAAGATGGTTATTTAGGGATCTGAAGAAAGTGGCGCCATCTAAACGATACGTCACGAACTAATTAGAACCACACCTGTGGTCGTGACGTCTTGTGGTCAGAGATGGCGCTGCGTTAACAGATATTTAATGCCTTGTTCTTTTCCAAACTTTGTAATAATAGTTTAGTTTGTAAATCAGTTCAATGGTTTAGCCTCTAGGCAGGAACATAGGCAGATGCAATCGTAAATACCACAGAGCATTGTGTGAGAGTTCGCAATATTTATTTAGTAAATTAGTATATTTATTTACAAAACATCTTACCTACTACTATTTACTATAACATTCTACTAACTAAACAAATAAACATAATTTTCTAACATATTTTTTTCTAATAAAATTCTTAAGGTTATTTCACTCCTACAACAATATTTTCTAAAATACTAATGTCGTCTCTATTACAAAATCTTAATAGTTTCAATTAGAATTTTTAATCAGTTAATTATAACATCTTTAGTTAGCCATCTCAAAACAAAATGGCGCTAGAATCACCAAGCTAGTTTAATAGAAAAGAGCCCTAGAAGAATAGAAGATCCAGCGAAATTCAAATTTTCTTAGGTATTTGCAATTTGCAGGTCAGTTTCAGGCTATATGTTAAACAAAATACGTCCTCTAAGTTCATTCAATCCCATTTCATGAAAGAGTCATTCAATGGGATTAAATGAACTTGGAGGGTAGTATTGATGATTTTAATGAATAAAGGGTATAAAAAGACCATTAACGAAGCCGAAAGGCACTTGTTCTCCCCGTCATTGCGTCCTTTTTTTGTTCTGGACCATACCTGGGAACCTTTTAGTTACGGAGATGTGCTCCAAGTTCAATTTTTTTCACAAGTTGTTTATTAAATACTAGTTTTTAAGGCTATAAATTAACTTGTAATTACCTCAACGACCTGTTTACTATTCAAAGCATCCATCAGCACAATATTTTGAGTGCGTTACATTGAGTTTTACCGTAAAACGTAATTTTTCACCCCCGAAAAAAAGTCGTTTTCCAGCAATAATTTTTGCGTAGGGTTACTTAGTTTGATGTTCAGAATGCTTGGTTGACGGCTTCGTGAAGGGTCCGTTTACACCTTGTATAATTCTGTAAAGCCATATTTGTTACGGCTGCAAATCATATTTTAATCAACATACAACCCGACCCTGACCTGCAAATTGCAAAAAAACCTAAGAAAAATTGGATTTCGCAGGCTACCCTGGCGCATTCATCTTAATGAGGATAGATTTAAAATTTCAACCCAGAATTTCTTCAGCTTCATCATCATCAAATCTCTTCTTCACCGTATCCCATACTTTAGCCGCAACAGAAGCATCTGTTTCTTCACAGCTATAAGTTTTTCCTGGATGTTTTCTAGAATAATGCCTTATAACATTCTGTTTATGAGAAAATCGTTTCGGACAAACTTTACATATGAAAAACTTCTCATTGACATGTGTCTTCATGTGATATCTCAACCTACTCTCTCTGGGGAACTCTTTATGACATATATCACAAACTGTGTGTTTAATTTTCTCGTGTCCTAGCATATGTCTTTGCATATTATGTTTGTGGGCAAACATCTTCGGGCACACTTCACACTTGTAAGGCTTCTCACCGGTATGTACTCTTAAATGGGGCTTAAGGAGACCAGAACTTGTAAAAGTTTTCCCACAATGTGGACAAGGATATGGTCTAACCCCGCTATGTACGTGCATATGACGCATTAGTGTGCTTTTATGCTTAAAAGCCATAGTACACTCCTCACAAGCAAAAGGTCTGTCGGTATCATGCTTTCGCAAATGAGATTTCAATAAATACTCCTTCTCGAAGACCTTATCGCAGATTTTACATACTAAAGGGTCTTTCGAAGGTGTTATGGGACAGGGTTTCGTTTGATGTTTCTGGAAATTGCTTTTAAAAGAGAAACTTTGAGAACATTTGGTGCATTGAAAAGGTTTTTCGACTAAATGGGTCTTTTTATGCTGTTGTAAGTTCGAAGAAGTCTTGAATGTTTTTAAGCATTCATCGCAGGAATATACCCTATCGCCTGTGATAGGTTGTGTATGTCTGTTAAAAATGTGACTTTTCAAGCGTATTTTGTCGAGGAACTGCGCGTCGCATTGTTGGCATTTCAAAGGGTTTTGATGGAGTAGTAAGTGACGTTGAAGGTTGCTGGAGGTGGCGTAAGATTTGTTGCAAATCATGCAGGGGAAACTTCGTGATTTGTTGTCGAATTCTGGAAGGAAATACAGTTATTAGAGTCTGAAACCATAATTATACCGGGTGTAAGGTATAGGCCTCCACAGACTGATGGGATGAATTCAGTTTATCATACTAAGATGCCCGGTACAAGAAATTATTTCAGGAACGTTACGAGAATCCAATAATAAATAAATTTGTTTTTTTTTTTATTTCCTCACACGCAATGTATCGTTACCGTGGCAAAACTCACTTAGCAAAAATTGCTAGACAGGAAGTGGACAGCTGATTTAGCGCGTCGTTCGTTAGAGTATTTCAACATCCATGTTGGTTTTTTGATTTTAACCGTATTATTTACATAAATGGAGTGCTGCGTACAGAGAATGTAATATTAAAGGAATGGTAAATTTTTTTAAGAAAATTTCGGGTGGAGTATGATTCAAAATAAGGAGCTGAATGCACGCTGTCAGTTTGCGGAGGGCTGTCCCTTACACCCTGTAGTGGACGAGATTTTGAACAATATTATAAGAGGTGCTACACACTTGGTCGGGTATAAATGGAATGTTTAAAGATTTTTTTATCGAAAGCTAAAGAGCCTATTGCCAACGTACACTGGCACAAATCCAGACTCCACAGCTGCTAATCAAAAATTCCTGATGGAAAAACACAATAACACTTTGCCTGACCTAGGAATCGAACCCAGGACCTCATGCTCAGCAGTTGTGCTTGCGTCCACTAGACCAACGAAGCAGTTTTTCGAACTTATTTCTACATATATTCGCTTTACCATCCGGCTGCGTCGAAAGATGCATTACAAACATGTGTTTTTGTGTAGGACCTCTAAAAATAGTAACTACCTTTCTTTCAAATTGCTAAAAAAAGATCCATCTCAAGTATCCATCACATTGTCTCACATTTAGGTGCAAAAACGGGCACTAGCCTAGCCTACTAATTAGCACGCATGATCGTCAGAACTTACCATAATCACCTTCATCAGACGAAGGGGCTTTTTGATTTGCCGAGTCATCAGATGAATAGCTCCCTGAAGCTGCCTCATCCTATAATTCAAATAATCAAAAGTCAATGCTTACACAGTCAGGAAACGAGTGGCAAAGGGCTGGCCATGATTTGTCGAAGGATAGATGGTCGACGGAGCCAACGAGTCTTGGAGTTGAGACTGCGCTTCAACACCATTGGTTAAGACGCCTTGGTAGACGGACCGTCCGTGAAAAGGTTCCTAGGGCAGACTGGATGCAGTAGAGGACATTTGGTGCTGTGATTTTTAAGGAATATTGCCTTCTCCCTTGGTAGTAGACCGAGGTGGAGGAAATATTCAATAAAATACATTTGGGTCGAGTAGGTATTGAAATTTTGTATGAGACAGTTGATATTTTTTTCGCATTTACGCTATTGGACCCTTGGAGAAAGTTGTGCAGTTTGATTATCTGCAGCATATCCTTTCATATGACTATACCCTTTCTGTTACACCCAGTATACAACATTAGTTATAGTAGATGCGAAACCTGATACACGTGTCTAGTATTTTTATGTAAATGATCCGAATCATTTAGTGCCCTTCAAAATGGTTGAGTTGAATGGTGCCGATACATGCGTCATGTTCGTGAACGGGCGCTGTCAGTTGTGACTGGTCATCTCTTGGTTGCCACGGTTTGTTTGAATTATTTATTTTTACTATGGACACTATTAAAGTACACATCTTGCTACATCGTTCTCACATAATGTACCATCTCAACATAAATGATGTAACCAAGGTATTGTAAAGTATTCTGATTTAAAAGAGTGTCCATGGAGTTTCTTGCCCGTTCTTCTCCATAGAGATCTACGTTAGGGAATGGGCAACTACAGTACTTTCACAGTTTTTATGCCTTGTGACTGGGACTGTAGCTATTTTTCATTGTTCTTTGTTTCGACAATTCAAAAGTGCCTGTAATTGGCCTATTTGAAATATATGATTTTGATTTTGATTTTAAAGAATCTATGTACAAAATTTCAAAACTGTATCATGAAAAATCACAAAGTTATAAGCTTGTTCTGTTACCTAGTTGTCCGCACAAAAACGCGGTCACCACGCAGCGCGCGCCTCCGGCGTCGTCTTGAGCTCATTGGTAATAATAATTTGGCAGTAAGTACCTAAATTGTTGCGATAGGTACTCAAAGTCGCTCGGTATCCAACTTTTAACTTTTTTAAATATTTTTGGGTCAAAATATAACATGGTTTAAAAATTATTGGAATCGATTCAGTCACTTATTCTGAACAAACTATATTCAGGTTTCGCATATACTAAAAATAATGTTGTATAGTTCTCCTTACGGATTTCGGTAACGGCGACCCTTTAATGCTAATTCCTTGCGTGCGTTATATGACTGGCCAGGTCGAATTTGCTCTTAAATACCCGGTCACAACTAAAGCAGTAGCGATAAACTAACTGTACAAGAACTGTGGGCTGACTTACATTCTCCGATTCCCCATCTTCATCGATATTGACCTGCAGGAAAGTTTCAGGGTGAATCTCTTCCACTTCTTCCTTGATCGGGACAAGCCAGGTGCTGCTGTCGGGCTGCGAGCTGTCTGGTGACTGTGGAGGATCTATTCGTTCAGCCTTAATGCTGAAACAAGCAAATCGTTCATTGAAATAATATCTTCTTGTGGCTTAATTGAACCTAACCACTCACTTACATAGTTGGATGAGACTGTAATCAAACACGACCGGGCAGACATAAGGAGCTGGACCTCAGAAATATCTGACGGAGAAATTCCATACATTTTGGCCTAGAGCTTGGCAGTCCCGTCGTGACTAGAGATCATTGTTTTTAGGCAATTCAGTTCTATCTGACAATTGCAGTCTATAACAGTCGCTGCCAGATTATTCAACGCTATACCTCAAGAAAATCCGTCAATAACGAGTCCAGATCGTCACGACAGCGTTTCCTAGGGACGACGCCCGTCTTCAAGCACCCACTGTGTGATGATTCTGGCTCATCTACCCTCATGGAACCTATAAATATGACCCGCCCACCACTTCAACCTCGCAGATTTATTGCAACAGCGGTGCCTGTCTTGGAGCGTATGACCAAAAGAATACGGGGAGATCTTTGACCAGCAGTGAGAAAATATTGGTTAAGGAAAATTCTAGATTTTTCTTGATCATATGTGTTATTCGTTTTGTAACCATAATAAAGTACCTACTGATTATTTCGATCGCCAGTGACATCGAATCGGTCAGTTTTATACTTTGCGGATTTTTTTAAGTGCATTTGCTAATTCGACATCACAAACATAACAAAATGTTATCATGTTCAATGTTTTATTACCACAATTATAGTACTTAAGTCTGATAGCAATCTAAAAACGATACACAGACCCGGCTGTCTCGTTAGCCTAGTGCTTGCAAGAGTTACTGCTGAGCAATTATGTCCTGGGTCTAAATTCCAGGGCAGGCTAAGTGTCATTGGGGTTTTCCATCAGGAATTTCTCAGTAGCAGCCACGTAGTCTGGATTTGTGTCCGGTTGATGGCAAAAGGCTCACCTTACATGGGACTTCAAACTCAAACTCAAAGCATTTATTTCAATTAGACCATAATAGGCACTTTTGAATGCCAGAAAAAGAAAGAAGGTGAAGCTACAGTCACAGACACAAGGCATAATAACTTGTGAAAGTACTGTAGTTGCACATTCCAAAGCGTAGATCTCTATGGAGAAGAATGGGCAAGGAACTCCATGGACACTCTTTTCAAACAAAATATTTATTATACAATCTTGGTTAGGTACATTATATATTATGATATGATTATACGTACAGGGTGTAAACAGACCCTTCAGAAGCCGTCAACCAAGCATTCTGTACATCAAACTAAGTAACTTTACGCAAAAATTATTGCTGGGAAACAACTTTTTTTGTTTTTGGGTGAAAAATCACGTTTTACTGTAGGACTCGATAGAACGCACTCAAAGCATTGTGCTGATGGATGGATTGAATAGTACGGGGGTCGTGGAGGTGTTTAAAGTAAAAATCTTACATTAAAAACATGTATTTAAAAAAACATGTATGTATTTAAAAAAAAAATTGTGAAAGAGTTGTAACTTTGACCCCCAATATCTCCGTAACTAGAAGGTTCCCAGGTATGGTCTAGAACAAAAAAAAATATCGCAATGACGGGGTCAACAAGTGCCTTTCGGCTTCGTTAAAGGTCTATTTACGCCCTATATAGGACTTAAAACATAACCGGCGAAATGTGGGTGAAATTCTACACCTCTGTCCGAACCCTCCGCAGATCACAGTCGTGATGTTATGTGCAGTCAGTCTGATTATAATCTAAAATACATTCGCATAACATACGATACACTTCATCAATATCTGATAAAACTTAATCTGTTTAAATGTGTCGATTAATAATGTTTCCGAGGAGGAAAATTTTCGATTTAGTTGTAAAGATAAAAGTTATATGAAGCCCTAGGACGACCGCGCGATTAAACTTAACGTATTTACGTAGGGCTGCGGGACTGTTAGGGCTGCGGAACTGTTCGAAAGAGAAACCGTGGCCCTGGAACACAAAGGGCAAAGAAGGAACATGGATGGGTTTTAGTCAGTTGAAGTGATGATTTCATTTTAAAATCGCAACAAGCACAATAAGTAAACCTTGACATGAATAAATTCTTAAAATTATGAAAATATAATGCGTGCTTGAAGACGGTCGTCCGCCCAAGAAACGCTGGCGTGACAATTTGGACTCGTTCCTGACTGATTGACCAGAGGAGGCAAAACACCGGGGGAGTTGGAAAGGAATGGGGGAGGCCTTTGCTCTGTAGTGGGACAGAATAGGATAATAAAAAATGAAAATATTATATGTGAAACGAATATTTTAAATTTTAAAATCGACGAAGTTAGGTTTACACCGCGCGCTCGTGCTAGGGCCACTGATTAAAGTATTGTACAATTTGTAGAATGTAGCTCATATTTTAAAGGTGTATAATCATTTAACTGGCTTAATATCGGAATTCATTGTTTTTTAACATGTGAATAATAAGGCTGAGAATCAGAAGTTTTTTAATGTCTTAACATAAGACTGTCCCCAGAAACGGCCGCCCTTCACCATTTCCTAGTGTCTTAGCGAGGGAGAAGAAATGGTGGATCAAACTCTCCAACAACACTTCAGACATGTCTTTCAAGGCTATCCTGACCTACATTTGAGTGGGTCGCAGCGGAAAGCAAAAATCGTCCTACATCACTTACCGTGCGCACGTGCTGCCGAGCGCATCGTCGACGCTACCTCACTGCCACTCCGTCTTGCTCTAGCAAAAGACGGTTCTGGGCGATAACAAAAGATAGGAGCACGGAAAAATGCGAATCCGTTCTGATAGATCTGGTTCAACCCTTATGCGATGCGGTACGACCCGACGCGGTTGGAGAAGGCAGGTGAAGTCGTGGTCATAGTTTTCAAACCTTTTCTAACCTTGGGATCAAGCCTTCAAGGTCATGACATCCAAAAAATATAGTTAGTAAGGATGGCTCATGATTTCCAATGAAACAACTTGAGCCGTCTTAGAACCTACTGAAGATTGACTGAGAGTTAATTTAAAAAAATCTTCAGCATGTTATTTAATAATGCAGTTTACTATGGGCGCCCAAAGTGGGACAACATTTAGTCCCACATGGGCGCCAACATAATTTTTAAATATTCTTTTATCCCGCCAAGGTCAGCAAAAGAGTAACTTGCTTTAACCCGTAGTTGAATCATATTTATCTATCTACAATCTAGAGATAATCATGGTCACGTTGCCTGAATTCATTCATATATTGAGTAATAGGTTCGAAAATGCTTACGTGAGACCAATATCACAACAAATAAAGATAAGTGTTACCAAAATTCCCGGCAAGTCTTTGTTATAGTGATAATAAAACCTATTTATGAATAGAATAAGGAAAACGTACTCTGCTATTAGCGATAGCTAATCAGGTTCGAACATAACATTGATAATTTTGGGTTGCGATGACAGTTTGGCAGATCCATTCATACAAACATAAACTCACGCCTTTTTTCAATGATCCTTACATTCTCCTATTGCTACGTCCATATTCATACACCTAGTCATACAAGCGCGCCATTTGGGAGTACTGCGCACCGACTAAATAAAATCCGTCCATTTATTCACCCATACATGAGAAAGTAAAACTGCTTGTTGAACCGCGAGACGATAAAAGTACCTTTTTACGTTTGAACGGTTGAATGAGTGTCGATGTTTGGCCCCGACCCTTGCTAGAGCCAGTCCGTGATGCTGAGCCGGTAGTTTTAAACCAGCCCTTAAATAATCTCACTCAGATCCAGCCTGCCCCTTTGCTGCCCTCCCCAGCGACGCCCTTAGCCGAGGCTCGTACCCTACAGGGAGCGCGCGGTCGCGTAGTTTATAAGTTTTATGCCCCTGGCTGGAAGCCTTACTCTCAAGGCATCCACAGGATAGTCCGGTTATGTAGAAGCCAGCCTCATAGGTTGACCTGCGAGATGCCATTCATAAACAAAGACGATGAAATTTGGCACACAGTTGACATAGGATACTTTTTATCCGCTCCCGGTCGTGTTACTTCCGACCTCCATGCTTACAAAAGCTAGAATCATATATATATAATCTTCTCAAACAGAGTGCCAGTTCTAAAGCGTTTAATGTTGCGCAAATTGCAATCCCCGCATCAGACAATGACAATTAGGAAATTCTCAGTAGCGACATTTAGCAAATTCTGGGTTACCTATTCAATAGGCTTATTCTTGCACGAACTAGATAGGAATAGCAATGAAGTGAAAAAAAAAATGCAAAATGGTATAAAGGCTGACTGGAAAAGTAGCACCAGATGTCGATTCTAACGTCCCACCAGATGGTAAGTGTTCACCGCCGCCTATGGACAACCGCAGCCCTAGACGCATAGCAGATACTCGTACGTTGCGATCACAGAGACAAAGCTTTAATGACAGATGTGCCTGTAACTATATTGAAGATCATACCATAACCCACTTGACCACAGAGATGAAAACTAATAGAGAAGTATGGAAGAATGGATGCTGCACCGATCATTAGTAAATTGAGATAAGGACTGGAGAATGATGACGATCAACTTTACTACCATGATGATGATGATGACTGTGCCTAGTTTGGGGCTTACGGTTACTTCTAGTAAAATGTGTTCTGAACTTTGCTCATAGTGATTTTTATCTGTCTCAACGTGTCCTAATTTGAATAAATATTTCTCTCTAGATTTTGCCAGCGGTTTCGCTAGCGTTAGTGGTCGCGATTGTTGAACAAGAGGTCCTGGGTTCGATTCCTGATTCGAGCAAGGAGTTATTGGGTTTTTCCATCCGGAATTTCTTAATAACAGCTACTGAGCCTGGATCGGTGCCAGGTTGATGGCAATAGGTTCGCCCCCTATTACATAGGATGTTAACATAACTGGCAAATTGTGGGTGTACTATTATGTACACCCCTGCCTAATCCTTCGGGGATTATAGGCGTGTTGTTATGTTATGAATGAATGTTTAAAAGCCTACGACATTCGGTGATAATGTAAGTTCCCATTAGTGAAAGAATTTTATAGTTCCGGAGATGAAGAAGTAGATTTACAAACTTGACCTCTTTATATATAATGGGTGTTAAAGTACTCTTCACGAAGCCGAAAGGCAATTATTCTCCCCGCCATTGCAATCGTTTATTTTCCAGACCATGCTTGGGAGCCTTCTAGTTACGGAGATCTTGGGTGTCAAAGTTCCATTTTTTTTTTAAAGGCAAGTTTTTAATGTTGTAACTTTCCTTTAAATACCTCCACGACCACCATGCTATTCAATGCGTCAACTAGCACAATGTTTTGAGTGCATTACATTGAGTCCTACCGTAGTAATTTTTCACCCCAAAAAAGAAAGTCGTTTCCTAGCAATAACTTTTGCGTAGAGTTACTTACTTCGATATACAGAATGCTTGGTTGACGGCTTCGTGAAGGGTCCGTATTCGTATATTAGTATAGATTTACCTTCGCCATGAGTGGGAGCATTTATAATTTACCACCTACGGAACTCCGTTAATTAAATTTTTGATAATAACGGATACGAATAATAAAAACCGTAATAACGCCGATAAGGATTCAGATAACTTGATGATTCAACACCTAGCATAGCTGGATGAATCAGAAAAATGCGGTAATTTAGCAATCGTGGGTCTTTCCCAAATGAAATTAGGTAAAATAGGTGCACGCGCACCGAAATGCCTTTTTGTGGAGCAACGTTTGCAAGTGATGACAAGTCTGTCAAAACTTGGCACACACTCAAAGCATTTATTGAAATTAGATCATTAAAGGCACTTTTGAATGTTAAAAAAACTAAAAAGCGAACCTACAGTCACAAGGAATAATAACTTGTGAAAGTACTGTTTCTAGTTGCCCATTCCAAAGCGTAGATCTCTATGGAGAAGAATAGGCCAGAAAATCCAAGGGCTCTTTTAAATCAAAATATTGTTACAAAATCTTGGTTTCATCATTCAAGCTGAGAGGAGCTCATGCGTAAGTAATAACAGCTGCTCAAGTTGATCTTAAGGTTAAGCCGCGCTTGCCTTGGTTGGTCCATGGATGGGTGACCGCCCATTACATACCGAGTTTCCTCCGTGCCTTGGAAGGCACGTTAAGCCGTTGGACCCGCCTGTCATTTTTGACAGTCGTTACAGGTAGTCAGTGGCCTGAAAGTCTGACAAATAGTCTTACCAAGGGGTATCGTATTGCCAAGTACTAACTGGCTTGTGGAAGTCAGATAAAATACTGGCAAACCCAACATAGAAACAAATGACGTACTATTGTCAGCACGGTTGGCGCGGTGGCTAAGCGATTGTCTGTTGCGCTGCGTGTCGTGGTTTCCACGGAACAAATATTTGTATGGCCTACAAGTAGTTGTTCCGGGTCTGGCTGTTTGTGTTTGTGAGTTTAAATGTTTAATGTGTAAACGCACCCACGAGAAATTTGACGGCACTGTTGGCGCAGTGGCTGAGCGATTGACTGCTGCGTTACGTGTCGCGGGTTCAATACCCGCACGGAAGAAATATTTGTATGGAATACAAGTAGTTGTTCCGGATCTGGCTGTTTGTGTATGTGAGTTTAAATGTTTGTAAACGCACCCACGATACAGGAAAAAATCCTACTGTGGGGCAAAGTTTAAAAAAAATACCTAGTGGGGGAAAGTAAAAAAAAAAATGTAAAGCCACTGACAGCTTTGAATGGCGTCCGTGACGAGCGGCAATTCGATTCGTGGCGATAAGGCTATTTTTTTTTTACGAGGTTCCTCTCTCTGGGACCCTGACTGCTTAGACCCTGTTCCCGATACCGTTGGGCCACTATTTTAATATTTGTTATGATTACCAACAATACTTATGCCCGCGCTAAAATTAAGTAAAACAACTAAATGCCTAAATTTTATTCCACTGTTTGAATTATTCTCAACTTTAAGAACTAAGCTAAGCGTTCAAAATCCAACATCGCGGGCAAAACCGGCATTAGGCTTATATGAATTAGCCACTAATTACATTACCAAAATAAAACCTATCGATATGATATCTAAAGCCTATCGATAGTCCACCCATACTTAATCTCCGGCGAAATATGGAACTAATTTTAAATCGTACTGTTTTGACGTTTCTCATGACAAGCAGCGCCAATTTGACAGCTCAAGATAGATATGACAGTAAGCGAACCCGTATCTCTCCCAATTTTTTTTTTTGACACAGTTATCTTATCTTTGCACAGATACTCTATAAGGTAAACTAAAATACAATATCCAGTCAGTCTCGAAATACGAACAAACACAGTTCTTTTTGAGAGTTAGCAAAAAGAAATCAAAATGTGTTGTTTTGCGGAATTTATTGTGAAATATGTTTTAATTATAGCTAATATTATTTTTTCTGTAAGTACTTATTTTTATTTTATTTTATAAAACGTCATCTTGATAATTCTCCTGCCCTTATCTCAGTTTATTCGGTCTCGGCGTAACATTTCTTCTTTTTACGGTTCCGTACCCGAAAGTAACCAACGGGACCCTATTACTAAGCCTCCGCTGTCCGTCTGTCTGTCAGCGGGCTGTATCTCATGAACTGTAGTAGGTAGACATTTGAAATTTTCACAGAATGTGTATTTCTGTTGCCGCTATAACAACAAATAAATTAAAGGGGGCTCCCCTACTACGATGGTACGGAACCGTTTATGCGCAAGTCTGATTCGTACTTGGCCGATTTTACCATACTTCTCTATAAGTGTGATGTCACTGAACAATCTCCTTTCTAGCCATACCTATCCATCTATTGTTTCTTTGGTCTTCCCCAGCAACATTTTCCTCATTCCCCCGCATCACATGCCCATATCATGATAACCGGTTTCCACACAACTTTTCAGTCACCGGTGCGGGTTCCATTTTCAGACTTCCTCATTTTTTATTCTGTCTTAAAACCTCTTTAGCAAAATATCGCATTTTAAAAAAAAGACATCAGATTTTAAACAGCCCCCGATTCAAGAGTTCACTATAGTTGCTTACTTGATGTTCGATGTGCTTTATATACATTTTTTTAATGTTTTAAAGAACAGTCAAATGGTTTCCGATATTCACAATTTAATTTGACAGTTTTTATATTTTCTAACGTTAACAGCCAACTCTATCTTGCAAAGAAGGCTTCTCAAGTGGGAAAACTACCTGTTGATAATTCTACATACTAATATGTCTTTTTCTCTTTTCCAGCTCGCAGGTTTAGCAATCATAACCTTAGGTTCAATAGCCCACGTCAACCTGAACCAACTGCACGATGTGATCCCAGTGAACCTCAGTTTCCTCTCAATCAGCATCATCGTCGTAGGATGCATAGTCTTCGTGATTGCATTCTGTGCTTGCTGCGGTGCTATCAGGGAATCACGGTTTATGCTTATATCTGTAAGTATTAATTTCTTTACTGCCTCTAGTGGTTGCAAGCGCTACTGCTGAGGTTGAGGTCCTGGGTTCGATTCCCAGATCGAACAAAGTGCTATTGGGTTTTTCTGCCAGGAATTTCTCAGTAGCAGAGTCTGGATTTGCGCTCAGTTGATGACAATGGACTCGCCTCCTTGGGACTTCAAATAACAAGCAAGATGTGGGTGAACTATTGGTACACCTCTGGCTAACTCTTGGAGAAAAACCAGGCTTGATGTTATATTATGTGCTGCGTATTTCTTTTTAACAAGACCTCTTTTTAGAAGCGAAAATCTGACACCTAATCTTAGAGGGGTGTCGCGCCTTTCTGTGCCTCAGAAAGCATTTTAAACCATTGGTCCCGACTGTCATTTTTAGATCTTTGACAGTCGTTACGGGTAGTCAGATGCTGACAACCAGTCTTGCTTATCTTGTTACCCAGTATCTGGGTTGTGGAAGTCAGATAGACAGTGGCTCCATGTAAAATATAGATATTCAGCCCTATTTTCGACCCTAACATGGTTGGGAAAAGGCTAGGCAGTCGATGACTTTAAATGCACTTTCCTCTAGACCTGATCGTTGGGTACCGCCGGTTATCTATATATGCAATACCAGAGTGGAAAGGCAAGTGCGTAGTCACCACAGAGACAAAGCTGAAGGGTCTCATGTGCCTGTAACACCAGACCTCAAACCATTCGCACCGGAACACTGCAACGTTTGGCAGCAGAAATATGTATGTAGGTAGTAGTACTTCTCAGGATGTGCTCCTTCCCAAAAGGCTCAAAGAGCCAGACTCCACCGAAGCGGAGAGATGTGTTGTAAACGTGTGTTCCTCTGTGGCCGGACCACAGTTTAGTACTCAGATGCTATAGTTCGAAATAATACCTACCTAAAGTCTACTTTCATCGGAATATATATATATTTTTAGTACCTCAAGAGATATCTTTTTAATTAACAATTTATGTGGTCCGGCCGCCAGGCAGTGCTCTCTGGCCGCGCCACCTCAAATTAAATAGAGTATAATGAACTATTAATAAATCAATGTCCCGAAAGAAACTACCTAAAGAGTACCTTGCATACGACAAATATGGTCCAATAAACCCCTTTAGTTAAGGAGTTATTGGTCGTAGGGTGTGGTCCGGCTGGAAGGTATACTCTGCAGCAAGTCAATTTTGCAATATTTAATATTAACTATCCATAAATCAATTTATATAATAGTACCTTTTCTCTACTCTTCGTTGATACTTTTTTCTCTCAAGAAACTATTCATTTTGATTAATTAATCTTTAAAGTATGTGGCGCGGCTAGGGAGGATTACTTTCAGCAAATATAACGAAATATGCTTTATTTCTTTATGCCAACGAAAACTGCATAATAAGTACTTTAAGTTTTGTAGTTTAATTATGCCTCAAATAAGGTACCCAGCTGCCGAGTATACCGACATGGTACTTACGTAAGGAGAATGTAACCAAAATGCAGCTTTACCATTGCATACATATCGGGAGAGATATGGTGACACACAAACGTTTGATGGTGTAAATTCTGATTGTGATGTGATATTATGTGATTAATTATTCAATCAGTGATCTTTTAATTAACAACGTGCAACTTAGTGAGTTTATCCCGCTAATTTGTTGTTCTCCGACTAAAATACCTACCTTCGACTACCTACCGCCATCGCCGCGCCCCGCACCGCGCCGCGCCCGCACCGCGCTGCGCAACGGTCAGTGACTTTTCGTAGATAAAGCGTGTTTGCTTTTTATGCAGTTGATTCTGCTATTTATTTTGTTTGAAAATAAAAAAATAAAAATTTTCCATTATCTACTAAGTTTCGTGTTTTAAAATGTTTAGATGGACTAGTACTGTGCTCGTTTTAATTTATTGTCGTGGTTCCAGACACACGTTGTATAAAACCCTTTTCCGTCATTTACAATACCTTGTATTAACAATTGTTAATATTTGATTATGAAAATATATATTTGTTTTTCGTATACTTATTGTTTATTTTAAACCAAAATTTTCACTTACTTCGTCAAATTAACTACCTATTCTTAGGCAGATAGGTAAACAAAAACCAAAAAGTGCACCTTTTTCAAAATCATTGTTGGTAATAAAAATAAAAGTTTATAGATGAAGTCTAGGTCTTCTTTATAAAGTACTTATTATGCAGTTTTCGTTGGCATAAAGAAATAAAGCATATTTCGTTATATTTGCTGAAAGTAATCCTCCCTAGCCGCGCCACATACTTTAAAGATTAATTAATCAAAATGAATAGTTTCTTGAGAGAAAAAAGTATCAACGAAGAGTAGAGAAAAGGTTCTATTATATAAATTGATTTATGGATAGTTAATATTAAATATTGCAAAATTGACTTGCTGCAGAGTATACCTTCCAGCCGGACCACACCCTACGACCAATAACTCCTTAACTAAAGGGGTTTATTGGACCATATTTGTCGTATGCAAGGTACTCTTTAGGTAGTTTCTTTCGGGACATTGATTTATTAATAGTTTATTATACTCTATTTAATTTGAGGTGGCGCGGCCAGAGAGCACTGCCTGGCGGCCGGACCACATAAATTGTTAATTAAAAAGATATCTCTTGAGGTACTAAAAATATATATATATTCCGATGAAAGTAGACTTTAGGTAGGTATTATTTCGAACTATAGCATCTGAGTACTAAACTGTGGTCCGGCCACAGAGGAACACACGTTGTAAACCACCAAAAATATTTGGTTATTTACAATTCTCGTCTGAGATTAGCTTTAGTGGAATCGGTTGAGCAGAATGGAGAGGAGATGTCTCGTTATTGTTTAGGCCAGCGGAGACGAGAAGCGATTCCCCGCTCCGCTTCGCACATCTCCGCTTAGGTGGAGTCTGGGCCTAACTATATGACTGCAGGTTTAATACCTCCGTAAATTTTATGATAGCCAAGTTATTATTTTTTAATAATACGTGGGAAGTCCACCTATCTATCGGAAGGTTTAGTATGATAACGTGACTTACCCACATATTTTTGGTTGTACGTAATTACGCGGCAATCAATAATTATTTGTAGGCGTTTATGATCAAGGTGTTTATGATTGATATAGATTAGTTAGTGTGTACAATGTACCTGATTCTGCTCGACTACGCCAAAGAGAGGGTCATAGATAAATTACAAACCTTTTTAAAAACTAGCTTCTTTCGTAACTAGCTGTGGCCGCGGTGTTGCCAGCGGTGAAAAAAATTGCAAGCACATCAAGCTACCACAATCTGTCAAATTTCTTTAATAGATTTTCAACTTTATCGTTATAGCATTAGGTTCAAGGTTGATTGGGAAAATTTGACAGTTTCGGATAGCTTGATGTGCTTGCAAATTTTTTCACCGCGGCCGCAGCTAATATAACAACCAGTCTTGTATTACCAAGTACTAACTGGGTTGTGTAGGTCAGATAGGCAGTCGCTCCATGTAAAATACTGGTATTCAACCGCATGCAGTTGGACTGGAAGCCGATCCCAACATATTTGAGAAAAGGCTAGTCAGCTGATGACTTGTTTATGTACACAATCGAATCTTGGATTGTTACATTACAGGCAAATGCTCGGGTGAGGAAGCACCCTTTGTATAGCGTTGTCTCTATCACTTGGGTTTACCTGTATGACTGAATAAAAGACACTGTCAGCTCAATAATTATGCTATATATTTGTTCTTTCTAACGTCTGGGAATCGGACTCAGCAGTTCCGCAATAAGTACGTTGGATTATATTATTTATCTGATAAATAAAAAGGAAGTTTATTTGTTTGGCACTTTCAGGCGAGGCTTATCTTTTTTTGATAAAAATTTACAATAATATGTTGTACGTACATATTTATTTATGACACATTGCACCGATAAAGGACCGATCGATTTATGTTAAGTTACACGTGGCAAGGCTAACCTCCTTCCTGGCTCCCTCAATGCGAATGCGATTGTATTTTTTTACCTTGTCGATGTTCCACACAGTCGCACGAAGCGCTTTGCTACATCGTTTATTATGCGCACAGCCAAGGACTGGAATTCCCTGCCTGCGTCGGAGTTCCCAAGTTCATAAGTCGCGAGTTAATAGGCTTCTTTTGGATTAGCTCGTTCCATCGTCGACCTCATATCTGTCCTCAGGATTAGATTGAAAATTCCTACTAGAGTCTGGCGGCATTGCCACATTGGATAGCCAGCCTTTGCCCCAGCCCTTGGGTCTTGTTATGCCTAATACCAGTGAAAACGTTGTAATAAGCATGTTTTAACCAAACCTTTTCCAATTTCCAGTACGCAGTATTCATGGGAATATTAGCAGGCGTCAAGATATACTTCACTGTGGTGATATTCAGTTTCCTGGACAACACATACCAGAACGTTTCCGAATGGCTGATTAGTGCGTTCGGTAGGCCTGCCCCAAGACCCGGTTACCATGCTATGGAAACTTTGGTAAGAACTTTTGAATTATGATTGTATAATGGACAGACATCGTCAAATTTTCCCAATTAACCTTCAAGGCTAATGCTTTAGCGATAAAGTTGGAAATCGTGGTATGGTAGCTTGATGTGCCGCCGTGTGTACTAGCTTTTTAGGCCAATGGTGACTCTGTAGCGGCCACGAGTGAAGGTTGAAGCACATCTATCAACACGGAACCGCATTTTTCTATGCTCGTCATCCTTTTCTGTCGCTCAGAACTGTCATTTGCTATAGTCAATAGAGCGGGGGTGCACGCGGCAGCATCGACTCAATTTTCGATTTTCTCTCCTTTATGAAACTTGATTTTGAATAATTTCAATATTCTTTTTTCCTTTTCTTATATTTTAGAGTGTGTAGACCCATGGCATGTGCCATATAAACATATTTTCTTTTTTTTTAGTTCCAATGCTGCGGCACCTTCGGAGCTGTCTCCTACCCAGCGAACATGGAGGCAATTCCCCCCTCTTGTTGCGACAACCCCAATATGGCTGCCAACCAATGTACCGTGACCAACTCGTACCCAGGATGCATTCTCAAGGTCGGCGATTATTTCGATACTTTTGGAGAAGCAATCGGAGGAGTCCTGATCGCGGTTATCATTGTTGAGGTGAGTTTCTTTTTACTTGGTGAGATTTTCAAACTTTTGACAGTCACAGCCCACAGCCACGAAAATAGCTGTAATTTTATCTTTAGAGACATTAAAATTAGTAAAGGGGGTTTGAATATTTTAGTATAGTCCTTGGCCTGCCTACTTTCCGCCATTTTTTTTTATTATCAAAAGAGCAGCCACGTATAAAAACTGTATTAATCAATAGCTGACAAGTACAAAATTATTGCATAACAAAAAAATCTTCTAAAGCGTCACCTTTCCAAGATCTAAGCTATCTAAGTTAGAATCTATTCAATGTGTGCCATCAGCTAAAACTCAACTTAACAACAACACAACACACCCAACTAACACACATTCAATGGGCGTGACGTCACATGGGCGGCATAAAAACTCTGATACCAGCCCCCGTAGCATGACCAACGTAGACAAGGATTTCTTTGACGGAAGAGTCGACAAAATGACAGATTGTGTCGACACAGTGACAGACTTCTTTGCACCATCTGTCATTTTGTCGATTCTTCCGTCAAAGAAATCCTTGTCTACGGTGGTCATGCTACGGGGCAGGTTAGGCACTAATGAACAGAACACACGATACAGAAGTGGCTGCTAGGCAAACATTTTCAAACCCCGTTGCACAGACAGCCAACAGCTCCCTTTTGAACATGTAATTTTCAGACAGACGGTAAGGATTGTAATTTGACATTTGACACTATTTTGGTATGAAAACCGAAAAAGCGCGATTGCTGGACACGTACTTGGTCCATATATCTAGGGCAGGTCAGGGTTGATGGCAATAGACTTGCATCCTTTTGATATTTGATTATAACAGGGAAATGTTGGCAAAATACAAGGTGTAAACGGACCCTTCACGAAGCCTTCAACCAAGCATTCTGTACATCAAACTAAGGCCTTGGAGTTATTTTAAGTAAAGTTATAACCTTAAGCTTGTATTTAAAAATTGTCTGAAAAATTTTGGACTTTGAGTGAGGTTTCTTTACCATTATTGAACAAAGCAATGAGCGCAATGACGCGAAGAACAAGTGCTTTTCGGCTTTTACACCTTTTATATCCCCTCTATGTCCATGACATGGAAAGAAGACTGATGTCGGCACTTTATAAGATGACTATGCTAGGTGTAATATACACCTAGCACTTTTTCTCACTGACTCAGCTCAAGTCCAACTCAATATGCCATAAATACGCCCCATTAGACACATTGAAGGCTGTAGTTTGTTCACAAATTGACATGAACGCATAAGAGTGGAGGAATCATACGTCAAATTTTGAGGATCCGCCAATTGTGACTTATAATACGATTTGAACCGTTGTCATGACGACTGAGTCTCACTGAGCTGAGCTGGCTTAAGACAGGTCTAGGAATACGAGTGTAACTTCCCATTTGTGACACTTTTTATTAATTAAAATGTTTTTTTTTTCGTTACAGTGCGTCTGCTTAATCTTCGCTGTGTTCCTGTCTTGTCAAATTAGGAACAGAAAATACGCTTAAGTTTAATATTAATTAATTAACTGCAGTTTTGAGAGCGGTGGTAACGGCCTCGACTTACAAGTTTTAGGATCGGACCCAGACAGGCATGTTCATTTTTGTAATTTATTTCATCACCACTGCTCTCAAAACAGTGAAAAAACGTCGTGAGGAAACCAGCATGTCCTAGGACCAAAAAAATTGGAAGACATGTATAAATTCGAAGACTGGGCCGGCGAGGCAGAGGTAGGTCTCATGAGTGGAGGCCTGCGTCCTCTTAATGGAAAAACTCTAGGCTGATAACAGTCAATGCAGCCGGCATAATTAAAAATTTCCATTTTAATTTAATTTTTTTAAATTTTAATTGCATTAATGATCCGTAAAATAATTAAGAATTTATAATTTTTGGCAAATTGTCATATTTTCACGAAATATTCTTATACAATATTTATTCTTCGCAATTTGAATAAAGAATTAAGAAGTTTATAATTTTGCAGGCTATATTGAGGGAATCACCAGAAACTAAGCTTGATAAGATGTTTTATATATGATTTTTTATAAAAATGTAATCTGCTTTTTTTGTACTGCACTGTAAATACCATCTCAAAATTATATGGTAACATTATAGTTAAATTTTTGTACAATAAATAATAAGGTCTAATTTAAAATGTTTGATTTTTATTTGCCACTTTGGTCTAGCAGTCTTGTATTGCTTGCCAGTAGTCTATACTACGAGCCACCCTGGTTTCGCACGGCGCCACCTGTCAGGTCCATAACTATACCGCCTCCAGCGTCGTCTTGAGCTCATTGATAATAATAATTTGGCAGTAGGTACCTAAATGATTGCGTACTTAGTATCGCTCGGTGTCCAATTTGTAGCCTTTTTTAAATATTTTCGGGACAAAATATAACATGGTTTAAAATTATTAGAATCGATTCAGTTACTTATTCTGAACAAACTATAATCAGGTTTCGCTTATAATATACTAAAAATAATGTTGCATATGTGCCAAATTTTATTCAAATCCAGTCAGTAGTTTTTGCATGAAAGAATTACATACATCCATACATACATCCTCAAAAACATTCGCATTATAATAGTAACAGGGCCATGTGCCCATCTATGTGAGTTTCGAAGCTCTATTTGACTCTATTGGGGGTTGATTTTTAAAAAAATGTGATGCAGGTGTCTCATAATTTTAATTAAAGTGTGTGTACTCTAATTTTCGAATCAATCAACCCGAGAATAGAAACTTTCATAGAAAATTCAATGCCCTGTTTCACCCTCTTAGGGGTGGAATTTCGAAAAACTCTTTCATAGTGGATACCTACTCTTTACAAAGAATACACTCTCCAAATTTTATGTCTCTAGTCAGTCAGGACTTTGAATATTAAATGTATAGATCTGGAGGCTGGAGAAAAGATACACCAGCTTTAACTTTGGTTTATCCAGACATTGCTGCTCCTCATAAGAGCTCCCTGGTTCTAACAATAAGCGCCGTGTCCAGAAGTGCTGTTTCCTGAATCAAGCCTTTGATCCAGCTGCTAAGTGAGAGCCTCCTCAGATGTTGGTCGAGGCTATTTGCTTACACAACTATAATTATAAAAGCCATTGGCCGACATAACTATTGGCACAATGATTGCTGTACTCATGTACCACATGACAACCTCTCAAGCCAGATCTAGATATTTGAATTGTTCTCGTCATGCAGGACCGTCCATCCTGAATGTGACAATAGGTTGACCCTAATACAATGTAATATTACCAGCGAGAACTGGTTTGGAGTGGCATAAAGCACTTCTGATGTCACAAGACTGTACTTCAAAGCAATTTGCTGGTGTATAATCCTGGCTGCATGGTTGTGTCTAAGCAAGTACTCTGCATTAGCCAGACGGAACACCCAGAAAGAATGTGTCAATTTTCCCAGACTGGGGCATGCCCGACATATGTCAATTCATGCCATAATTCACAATGTATTTCTGGTAGTTATTCGTCATAATATTTGGTCCATAATTGCACAAAGAATCAGCATTGCCATCCAATGTGGCATTGCTGGTTAATGTAATTTGGTTTATCAATAAATTTCTCATTAAAATTTGGCCTACTAGTAATTCACAGATATTTTTACAGATGTAATAAAAACTATCTGTCGAACATGCTTAGGCAATGGTCTAACTGCGTGCCAAGTTTCATAGAAATTTATTCAGCCGTTTAAGTGAGAAAATGTAGCAATCAGACAGACTTTTGCATATTTTTTTTTTAATTAATATCAAGTAAAAATAACAGTTATAATAAATCCGGCAAAAAAAGGGTTTCGCTTAACATACCACTTACCTTAAATTATTTGGTGTGATCGATTCCACTTTAATATTTTTCTTAATACATTCTGCTTCAGTTTTCTCCCCTGCTGCAGGTAAAACCTCAGTGTTGGCGTCCTCTTTTAACTCAAATTCTTCTTTCACAACAACGTACTCGAAAGCCATTATTATTTACACAATTGTTTTGCTACATTTTCATTTAAAAAATCGTTTTCCTGAAACTAAAAATACCAAAGGCAGGATTGGTATGATATCAACTATAAATTTTGACATTAGAGTTAGACATGACAGGTACGTTCAGAATCGCGCCATATTGATTTCAGAACAGATTTTGAACCCGTTCCAATTCGGTATGAATTCGGTATGATCGCGAAAAGCGAACGTTCAGTGCTTTCACAGTTAATTTACGCCTAGTTATTATAGTATATAAGTAAACCTGAGGTTTGTGTTAAAAAAAATCTACCGTTTTACAGAACTATTACAAAAATATTTTTGAAGACTAAAAAGGAGTCTATAGGTACACACAGCGACTTATTCAACTATACATATCCAGTAAAACCTGACCTCGTCTTGTACATACTACCTTTCTTGACCATGAGAGATCAGCTTAAATATACTACATCCTTTGATTGGTTGTCGTGCGCTCGTGCGTACCAACACTAGAATCAGTCTCAAACTAAAATATTTTTTTAGTCTAAATATTAGCATTCTGAGTAGGTACTAGTACTACCGATAATGCTACAAAGTTAGACATTTTCTTGGAACCAACACGCGCGGTTAAGTCACACAAAAGTTTGCAAAAACACAAGCATGTAAGTAGATATTGTAGCCTACGTTCTCTTCCCTCCTTTTAGTACAAGTTACTCCTGTGAGAAGGTCCGAAGGATTATTCTAACTTGACCAAAGCAGGGTGTTAAAATTTTCAAGCTCGCGTCGCTGTTTTTGCAGCCCGTTTATCCTTGAATTCATTCTTTGTCTATAAGTCAAGTCAACCAAGTAACTATTGTATGAATTATCATATAATTACAAAGACTTTTTTCCAGAAGGATAAACAGTTTTTCTGTAGATATTTGTGCGCCCTGATTCTAAAAATGAAAACCGCTTTTATCTATCAGTTTTTGAGATATGACATACGTCCACTTGAGTAGAAAAACACTTACGAAACTTACCACAAAAATAAATTTAATCTTCAAAAGTAGCTACAAATGTTCTTTTTAATGATTTTCTTAAATGAGATACTTGAGGTAGGTCTCTTTTCAAACTCCAGCAGTTATCTGCCATCATATGCACGTCCCATATACCGTTCCCACCCTTATATCGTTCCTCCATGGTCCAAATTTCTTGGTGGCATCTGTTCTCCTTGTTCATCATTAAACTGACCAAGATTTTCAGGAAAATAGTCCATATGAGAGTTTAAATAATGGAGCTTGACGTTCATGTTGTAATCAAGATCCTTCAGAAAATAGCATGTGTTAAACGTTCAAAGTTTTGGTAGTTTGGTGCTTTAGTATTACCAAGAAATTTTTCATTACTGACAAATGCTTTATTTATTTGTTTGTTTAAATAGATACTTGCCACACTTAAAGTTTGCACCAAAACAAATCATGCATTGAACTCGGTTTCATTAACAAAGTTGGTCGTTTAACAGATGGTGCCTATACCAGGATAAATCCATTTATTGTGGTTATTTTAATTTATTCCATTTATATCAAGAAGGCAAAAATAACAATAATCATGGTTCTAAACTTCAGAGATTGTTTTTCTATTTAACCATTGTCGCAAACTAGCAACACAATTTTGGCAAACACAACTTTTTGATTCCCTGCCTGCGTCGGTGTTGCCAAGTTTATATGACCCTAATCTATTTAAATTGCGAGTTAATAGGCTTCTTTGGGTTAGCTCGTTCCATCGTCGACCTCATCTCTGTCCTCAGGACTAGATTGAGGGCAAGAGTAAGCCCATAAAGAATAAAAAAAAAAAAAAAAACAGTTTTAGGCTTGTCCAAATTACACACTTGTACTTTATTAATATAAACAAAATAATTACAATTTTCTCACCGGCACTAGAACAGCAACATGCCTGTCACAGCAATGCCGGATATAAGGACAGTCCAGCCTGTTATCGATCATTGCCAGGATAGCATTGGGGCTGGCCCGCACCCGCAAAAACAAAGCAAAGCAACAAAAACCGACTGCCTTTAAAGCAGTCAAAAGAAGCAGTTTTCAAGAAGTCAGTTTTCGATTTTCTATCATTTTTAATCACTATTCACCCCAAATGAAACAAAAGCACTGCGGACTATTCAAACATCTTCTCTTTGATGTAGACATCGCGTTAATTTTAACTAACTGGAAGCAATACTATGCTAAACTCGTAAATGCGTACTTACTCTCACATTAAATACAAAGAGCTGTGTACTAAAAACTAAAGCTGACAGATAAAAGCGGACGGTAAAAAAAATGGTGGTTACCTTACCATTTATATGATTTTTAGTCTCGGCCAGCACTGCCATCAAAATGGCGATGATTATGTTTGATAAGTGTAGATTAACCTTGTGACCGCCATTGGAACATATGCGTCGAGCAAGCGCGTGCTCTGTACGCCAAACGACACAAATATGTGACAAATTGTTAGGTGAAATTGTGGTTCGGCGTGGAGGGCACGCGCGTGCGTTTACGCTCTAGCGTTCAAAACTTGCGCGCTAAATATAGAAGCTTACATGGCGTTGACATAATGAGCTTTTTATCCAACTCTCTTAATAGGGTAGTTGGCAAACCAATCAATTGACATACTTTTTAAGAGCTGTCAAAACGTAATTCCGCCTTATATTTTGAATGGAAATAGCATGCTATGACGTCATTATTTAATTAACTCAAAGACTCAACTATTTATTGATTTCAAAGCAACTAAAAATCTAATTTTGCAATTAATTGTAAATTAATCGGGTTTTCAGATCTAAAATGAAGTAATTTTTTAGGAAAGTTGTGTCATGGAATTATTGTTTAATGGTGTCAACTACCCAATTAACGCACACTGATAGTATTTGATCATCAGAATATTAAATATTTACATAAATAATGAGGATGTCGCATGATTTAAATATTTGCCCCTTCCGGGGTAGATACCGAGCCAGCGGAGATTCGTGTTTTCTACCACTAGAGGGCAGTAGAGAGGGCCGTACGGTTAAGCCACCGAATATATATATGTTGGATCCAGTCATTAGTATGGACATAAAATGAAACGCAA
Source organism: Noctua fimbriata (assembly GCA_905163415.1). NCBI lineage: Eukaryota > Metazoa > Arthropoda > Insecta > Lepidoptera > Noctuidae > Noctua > Noctua fimbriata. The sequence continues at coordinate 9,587,052 of LR990951.1, forward strand.
GCGCGCCACTGGTGACATCACGCGACCTGTTTACTAGTCAACCCACACCACAGCTTCGTGCTTGTGCTTCTACGGAGCCCTGATGTTTACAGCTCGAGGCGAGGAAGACGTCTTGGAAATGTACCCGATTTATTTTGTCCCGTGTTATGGTGTTAAGTCGTAATTTCAAGTAATTTGTTAGTTTAATAGAAACACTGTATCCCATCGTCTGCTCACATGATGTACTAGCCTAACGGAATAAATCCTAACATTTCCGACATATATTTTTTTATTGCAATAGTAAGTAAGTAGGCTTTACTTAGTTTGAAGCCAATCATGTTAAAATATAATTATCGCTTTGCTGACCTTACCCAATTTATCCGATTTGACAGCTATGACGTCACAATATGGCGCGAGCTCAGTCCTATTGTTACTTGAAACGCATTGTAATATTAGAAAAAATACTACATTGTTGTTATAAATTAAATAATTTATTGAACATTACGATAATATTAAACAATAATTGAATAACTTAACATGATTATACTTATAACTAATAGTAATAAATAAATAAGATATCTTATAAATTAAGTACATTTTTTTTTTATACAGGGAGATGGAAGTGTAAATTCTTTAAAAGAGGGTACAATGGTAAAAAATGGGTGTAATAAAATAATTTCCACTAAAGTCCGGTCACCTTATTTTAACAAGAATAAAGATCATTGTGGTTTTGACCAAACTCAAAGGATTTAATATTTCCAACTAGCTTCCGCCCGCGTTAATTAATTTTATTAGAAGCGTTTTACCTACCAATAAAACGCATATTAATTTACTTACCTTATTCGAAGCTTATTTAATTTGAGATAGGTACTACGTTTCCCGCCATCTATATCCGTCTCTTTCTTTCTGTATCCTTCTCTTTCTAACCCCACCACCTGGCAGAGTGGGGGCGCACTGAGTGAGCCGCCATCATTATGCCTCATTGTGTCGAAAATCACCAGGCAGACTTTAAAACATAAGCTTCGAATAAGGTAAGTAAACTAATATGCGTTTTATTGGTAGGTAAAACGCTTCTATTAATTTGACTTGACCGTTATTCGAAGCTTATTTAATTTGAGACCTGTTTGTTATCGCCTGGTGGTGGTGAAAGGGACGCCAATGTGAATGACTTGTTAGTAAAATAAGATATTACTGGTTATATTGACAGTCTGAATGAAATAAATGCACCTGGGTTTATCCTTTTTATTAAGAAAAATAAATCAAAAACTTACATTATTATGTAATTGTTTCAACTTGATTAATCACAATGTCAGAATCAACATTATATTAGCAACATCACTCAAGAGGATTAAATAACATAGTTATAGAGGTACTTGAAGATGAGGGTAGAACTGTCCGCTTATAGAATTTACAAAAAGTATTTTGGGACTTCCAATTTCCTCTCGCGAGAATATCCTCTAACGGGAAATTGTCGAGCCAGTTTTTTGAGGCAACGGCAGAGCGGAAACTCCCAGGTGTTGCAGTTATACACGCATCTTTAAGTAGAGTTTTAATCCACCCTGATATGATTGTCTTTGAAGCGGCTTTTGCTTCACCTCTTGTAGAAATGAACAGATTATGGATCTTAGCCGAATCTCTGCGAATTTTTAACAATTCAATTGTTCTCTTAATCCAATAAACTGGATCCAAAATTTTGTTATTTAGATTAGTAAACAATTTCCAACCAGATTGCCTGTGATCCGAAGAATCAGTCTTTGAACCAAAAACGGGCCACAAGGTGATAGAGTTATTACTTTGAATACAATGCTCCGAATCAGTTCTTAATAAAGTCAAATCGTGAATTCTTCGACCTGAGCATAAGAGTAATAATGTTGCAGTGTGTCTTTGTACTTGGAAAATATTGTCCTGTGTAAAATTATAACTATGTAGGTAAGCAGCTAGGCTATCTATGTTCCAAATCGGTGGTTTAGATTTAACTGGTTTCTCTAACGCTATGGATTTTAAAACCTGTTTTACCAAAATATGAGAACTAATTTGGCCAGCAATGTCTGGATTGCAAAGAGTGGAAATTACAGATTTGTGCAACAGAATCGTATTATATGATAAATTATTAACCAGATGAAGGTCCGACAGGAATCTGGCTACCTCTCTACCGCTAGGATTATGAGGATTACTTTGGTGTTGCTCAGACCAGATTAACCATTTTTTCCAAGCAACTTCATAAGTCTTTAGTGTGGAAGGCCGCCAAGACTTCCTCAATAGTTTTATTTGGCTATCATTCCAATCTTTTAGGCTCTCGGCCCACCCCCACATTTCCAGACCTCGAGAATCATGTCCTGTGTCCTCGGAGGAGGGAGTCCCGTCGACACGTCTATTAAGACTTGATCGAGATTCCGAAGTGTGAATGGGGCTGTCAACGCTCGGGCCTTCAGATCTGCCCGCCAATATACTCGATCCCAATGCGGAACTACTAGCAAGTATATCCCGTGAACACTGTTCAAATGGGATAGCACTTTGGGAATCAAAAACGGTGGCGGGAAAATCCACGCCAGTTGAAAATTCCACTGTCGGGAGAACGCGTCGTGAAACAATGCTTGGTGATCGTTCAGATCCAGGGATGCATAATTCACTACGACGTGTGCTCGACTGGAGGCAAAGAGGTCTATCAGGGGAATGCCCTATTTGGCAAACACTGTCTCTGTGGCTCTGGCCAAGAGATGCCATTCCGGATTGACCCGAAGTCTCGACAAATGGTCCGCATGACCGTTGTATATCCCGGGAATATGAAAAATATTCCCGTGAATTTGGTATTCTTCCAGAATTTGAAATACTTGGTATGTTAGATCCATCAGTGGTGTGGATCTCGTGCCCCCTTCGTGTCGGAGATATGCGATAACAGTTTTGTTGTCGCACTGAATTAGTACTGTACTCCGGAGCAGGAGCTGACAATGATCTTGTAACACCTTTAGGATTGCGAGCATTTCTTTCTGGTTGCAGTGTAACTGATTTTCGTGATCTGCCCACAACCCTGTCAACGACAAATTGTCTAATCGAGCTCCCCATGCTACATCGGAGGCATCCGTTGTTAGGTAATGACTTGGTCCCGGTACATGAATGGCTGAAGGGCGTTTGCAGTTCTGAAGCCACCATATTATATTGTCCCTGGCTTCGATAGGAATTAGATGCCATCTCTGGTCTGATCTCAAAATTTTGTTGAGGAGGTCCAATAAAGCCCGATAATTGAGTCGGCCCCTTGGGACGGTAAAACTCGCAAAATTCAGAAGTCCAACCAGACTCTGAACCTCTTTGAGCTTTGTATGTTCCTTGTTTAGCATTTGAGACAGCTTGACAATCAGTGACGTCAACTTCTCCTTGGGGAGTTGCTTTTGATTTGTCCAGGCATTCCACTGAACGCCCAGATACGCCAATGCTTTTGACGGATTCAACACCGATTTCTCGTAATTTATGATCCAACCTAGCGTCTCGAGCGTCTGGATGAAAATATTTACATGTTCCTTTAAGCTTTCCTCGTGTTGATGAGCAATAAGGAAGTCGTCCAAATACACCAGTATTCGTATTCCTCGTTTTCTGAGCATTTGGACAATCCAATTCGTCACTGATGCGAAAGTCTTGGGTGCAGTACTTAGACCAAAGGGTAAACATGTCATTTCCAATAGCTCCTTTCGATAGAATAGGCGTAGGAATCTTCTGTGGCTGCGTGCTACTCGAACGTGAAAGTACGCTTGCGAGAGATCTATTTTGCACAGCCAGTCTCTTTGCTGTAGGAAGTCTGGCACACGAGAAACATTCACTAACTTGAATTTTGTGGTTATTACGTATTGATTGAGGGCCTTCAGGTTGAAAATGGGCCGAGCAGAGCCGTCGCTTTTGAGATACTAAAAACATTGATGACAGGAAACTTGGAGACAGATGTGCTCGTTCCAGGATCCCTTGATCCTTCATTTTGTCGATGACAGTGGTCATCTCTACTGAGCAAGGAACTACCATACCCTTTTTTATGTTCCTTGGGTGGATCATCGGAGGCCTTTGACGAAAGGGTATGCGATACCCCGATATCATCCTGAGAATGACATTTGGTGCTCCAAATTGTTCCCAATGAGTTAAAAAATTTGCTAGACGGCCTGCTTTGAACTGCATCATGTCAATATTTTCGACGTTTGACGTCTCTATTGTTGTTGGGCGGAGACGGTGCTCGTTTCTGCCCAGACTTGGATTGATTTCGGTGCTTGGGGTGGTTTCTTGAAGAACCCCGTCCACGAAAAAGCCCCCGATTATTCGGTGCGCCCGAATGAGCACCATGTTATGATAGTGCGAGTTACATCCACCCTGCGGGGGTGGTGCAATTTGACAACAGCCTTGCTCATAGCCTGACCTATGTTGATAACCCTGCGAGGGTCTTTTTCGGCTTGCGTACTCCTGCGAGGAGACGCTAGTTTTGTGTGTCTCTAGCTGCAAGATAGAGTTGTTAGCCTTCTTTAGCGGCCAAAAACATTTTCGCACTCCACCCGCTTTTTCCAAAGCGGCTGTAAATTTTTCTGCGTTGAATAAGTTTGTGCATGTAGGAGGAATCTTCCTAAGCGTAGATTTCACTAATGGCTCCTTTACCTGTTTGATTACACAGTCCCGGCGCATTTGCAATATCTCTGCACGATGGCCACAAACAAGCTGTAACAAATCTGAGGAGGTTGCTTGAATTAAAAATCACCGCAATTTATAAGTTCTGTTAACTTATTATTAATAACCTCATAATCTGGGGTTAATTCTTTAGACCATTGGGCAAAATCAAGCAGTACCTTCTGAAGAGACTCCTTCTGCTTTAAAATGCACATTGTTAAAGCAGCAAAAGCTTTATCAGCGTATATCAAATGGCGAGGAGACTGGAAGGCTGCAACTTCTTCATTTATCTCAATATCCGTAAAACCCGGTTTGTGATTATACGCCTTTTGAGTTTCAGAGTATCTGATTTCATTCCAATTACTAGTATCCCAATGTTGAAGATCACATAGCAGTTTTAAATGGAGTTCAGAACTCTTGGGCGTAGAAGGTTCTTTTAATTTAGTTTGAATATTAAAAATAACTTCATTAGGCGCGTCGATAATCGACGCGTTATCACCTAGTTCTTCGTAAAGATTACGACTAACACCAGAAATTATAGACATGGAATCGTTATTGTAGTGATCATTAGTTTGAACTTGACGCTCATTATCACGAGCATACAAAGATTTACGAAGATCACGTACCTCCTTAGATAATCTTCGATACTCCTGTTTCGAATGTCTTCGTTTTCTCCCCCTCCCCTTTTTTCCATGATGACTCCGTCGACGCTTTGGGGTAATTGATGAAGATGAAGATGAAGAACTGCTCTGGGAACTATTACTGCTTGAACTTGAGCTTCTAGACCGTATCTTACGCTGCATACCAGATGGTCCTGGTAATGGTTCGGTGTCTTCATTTCCTACATAATTATTACTATCAGCCATTCTAAAACAGGAAGGAGGCTTTTAGAACAACACTAACGGTAAAAACCGTTAAAAATAAAAGTTCAAATAAAATGTATGTGACTACTACCAACACACACAATCTAAGCTGATAAATATACGTCGTAAAGCCGATGAAAATATAAAAAATATACTAACGGAAAAATAAACCGTTAATAAAATGTAAGTACTTACTTGTACACCACAGATCTTAGGGAAAGTATCACTGGGTTCTAATATCAACATGAAATTACTCACGTGTATTTTGTGGGTATTTTTACTAGTTTTCTTATTCCCACCACTGCTATACACGTAAATAATTTTCGAAATTCTAGAATTAAAAACACTTATTTTTTAACACTTTCTATTATAAAATAATTTTTAATATCGTGGTAACGTTATCGTTAACACAACCGTACGCGGCGGAAACAAGACGCCAATGAGGCATAATGATGGCGGCTCACTCAGTGCGCCCCCACTCTGCCAGGTGGTGGGGTTAGAAAGAGAAGGATACAGAAAGAAAGAGACGGATATAGATGGCGGGAAACGTAGTGCCTATCTCAAATTAAATAAGCTTCGAATAAGGTAAGTAAATTAATATGCGTTTTATTGGTAGGTAAAACGCTTCTAATAAAATAATTTCCACTAAAGTCCGGTCACAGTTATTTTACCTCAGCAACCCAATAGTAACCTTATTTTAACAAAAATAAAGATCATTGTGGTTTTGACCAAACTCAAAGGATTTAATATTTCCAACTAGCTTCCGCCTGCGTTAATTAATTTTATTACACAAATATTTTCATAAATACTAGCATTTGCCCGCGGCTTCGCTCGCGTTAATTTAGAATTTGACAATAAATTCGGGTTGTAATATGTGCAGGGTTTTTGATTTTTCATAGTATGTAACTTGTTTGTGAAGAAAGTTAAAAATGTAAATCCTTAAGAATTTAATCCATCCGTTTTCTCAACATTAGAACACCTATGTCTTTTCAAACCACTGCTTTGCGTAAACTGACTATTACATACTTCACAGGCAAAAGGCTTCTCACCTGTATGGATTCTCATATGCAATTTCAAATTACCGTTTATAGAGAATTGCTTATTGCATATCTGACAACTGAATGGCCTTTCTTCAGAGTGAACACGCATATGTTTTGATAGATTACCTATTTGCTTATTACAAATTTTACATGTATAAGGTTTTATTCCAGTATGGACCCTCATATGCCGCTTCAGCTGCCCCGTCTCTCTAAAGCATCTCTTACAAATCTCGCAAGAGAACGGTTTCTCTCCAGAATGCACGCGCATATGAATTTTCAAGTAACCGTTATCAGAAAAAGGTTTTTTACATATTTTACACGAAAATGGTTTTTCGCCCGTATGAGTTCGCTGGTGGAGTTTAAAACTTGCCATTTGAGCAAATTGGCGACTGCAAAAAGAACAAGTGTACGGTTTAAACCCTGTATGGACGCGCATATGGACTTTCAAAGTCGTGTACGCAGTGAAATCTTTTTTACAGACTTCGCATGAGTACGGCTTCTCTCCAGTGTGTTGCCTTTCATGTATTGATAAATAACTTTTGCTAGAAAATTGTTTTTGACAGACATTACAAGTGTGTAGTTTTATGCCAGTATGTATAATGAAAATATGTCTTTTTAAATGAGATCTCTGAAGAAATCTTCGACCGCAAACATCGCATACGTAAGGTTTCTCTCCAGTATGTATATACATATGGGATTTTAAGGTCTGATTATGTCCAAAAGCTTTGTTACAGACCGTACAGCTATATTTCTTTTCTCCTGTATGTGTTTTCATATGTTCTTTTAAGCCTTTTTTTCTCTGAAACTCTTTACTGCATTCCGAGCATTTGAATTTTTCTTCGAAATGAACTTTTATGTGTTTTTTTAACAGCCGGGCTTTTTCGAAGTTCTTTTCGCAGATTGTGCAAGGGTATGTGTTGTTTACTATATGTGCTATAGTAATATGCTTTGTTAATTCTTTATTATTTGTGTGTGAACTACTGCAAAGATGACACGTGAATGTTTTCTCTCCGTTGTGAGCTCTCATGTGGACTTCTAAAGAACCGTTATATGAAAATTTCTTTTGACAAATATCGCAGGAGTATTTTTGTTGAGATTTTTTCTTTTTTTGTTTAGGGTTTTCGTCTGAAATAGAAGAGAGACGGATATTAGTTCAAAAATTCGCCAAATTCCCCATACAAAAACTGTATTTGCGGGGAGACAATACAACAAGCGATCAGCTTTTCTTTATAATAAAATTAATAGTAAAATTAACATATACCCAAAAAAATACTACGAATGTAAAAAAACTTTAACAGATTGGATAAAATTACTAAATTATGACGACACGGAGACACTTTTGGTACACATTAAGTAAAATCTTGTGCTAATTAGGTAGTAATAATCACACAACTTAACCACACCTATAACTATAAACACCAAATGCACAACACACACATACACTCACACACGCGCACGCACACACACACACACACACAAATAAGATAAGTAATACCTAGCTGTAAATACCTAGTTCATATTTTGTATTGCTTAGCTATGGAAGAGCGGGGCTCCCCAACACAGGCATTACTTGCTTACAGGGGAGGTCCAAACACAAATATTGTAAATGTAAATGTAAATTAGTTCCGCGTCGAATTTGACTATCTTGTATCGTCTGATTTTATGAATCAGACACACAAAGATGGACTCTGGTGTGATAGGGTCGTCGGGAGTGATTGGTATGCCGTAGTCGGCGAATCTTACTGATACGCGATGGTTTGTATCGGACGGCCGTGACATCAACTGGTTGGTCACAAACAACCACACGTATAGCACCATTCACTTTATGTCCCGCATTTACTCTCCTTTCCACATCACCATCGTCTCCTAGCATTAATGAAAATAGATATAAGTATGTCGGATCCGGTCATTAGTACGGACTTGGAATGAATCGCAAGCGCGCCTGTTGCGACTTACTTACCAGTCTACCCACCCACACCACAGCGTGCTTCTACATAGTGGTGATGTTTTGAGCTCGCAGAAGAAGACTTTGAGTGTCTGATCGCAGCGGAGTTGAGACTTCCCGGAACTGTACCCGATTCATGGTGCCCCGTGTTAATGTGTTAAATTGTAATTTCAAGTATATTTTTAGTTTAATAAAACAGTATATCGCACCCAGTGTGTTTTAATCGCACGAAACCCGTCTTCTGCCCACACGATGTACGAGCCTAACGGAATAAAGCCTGACAATCCGACAAGACACTCACCATCACTAAAATCAGGAGCTCCTACCCACTCAGCGTCGTCACGGGGTTCCGCCCTCGACCGGGAGCTCCTCAGTACAGATAGCGGCTGGTCATCATCTTCTACTGGCGAGATGAAGATCTCCATTGATGGTGGGCTGTCATCTGAGGACAGTCATACAGTAAAGCGCTATTGCAGGTCAATATTAGACATGTTCTACCAGGTTAACCAGTGATATTTTGGGCTTTTAATTCAGGAATTTCTCAACAGCAGCTTGGAGTTAGGACTTATTGTGGCTGGTTGACGGCATTAGGCTCGCCCCCTTTATAAATTTTATTGTATTTTATTTATAAATAGCTCTTGTCACCGTCGGCGTTCCAGCTTTATTAGAACCAAATGGCTTGGCACGCGACGATGGCAAGAGACCGGACGGCATGTCTTTGTTTCCATGGAAGATGGGTAGGCCTTTAGTTTGGGATGCAACTTGTGTCGATACTCTTGCGCCATCCCATCTTCCTAGCTCATCGTGCTGTGCTGGGGCTGCGGCTGCGGCTGCAGAGAACCTCAAGCGGCGTAAATATAGTAACCTTATTGGTAACTATATTTTCGAGCCGTTTGGGGTTGAAACTCTAGGTCCGTGGGGTCCGAGTGCTCACAGCCTTTTCAAGGACATTTCTAAAAGTTTAGTTGACTCTTCCCGTGACCCAAGGGCTGGCTTTTACCTTGGCCAAAGGCTTAGCGTTGCCATACAACGTGGCAACGCCGCCAGTCTTTTGGGTACATTACCAGTTGACTACGTTGAGGAGGAGTTTTTTGACGCCATTTTTTAAGTTTATTATTAAGTTAGTTAGTTAATATAGGTTATTTTAATTTATTAATGTATATAATATTTTGAATAATTTTTTTTTATTTATTAAGGAAAACAAATAATTACACATTAAGGATAATAAAAAAAAAATTATAAGATACAAAAATGATACAAATGTAAAATCAACAACATTCTCCACAGATAAACAATGAGACAATATGGTAAATAACAAAAAAAGATTAATACAAATAGTGAAGCATCAACAACACCAACAATGGAGCTATTAATAGTGTCGCACAATGAAACTACAAAGTCACATTAGTTTTTCAATAAATCAAGCAACATTTGTCAAAACCTTATTAAATGTGGCTATTTAGGCTAGGTATTAGTGTGCCATTGTGTTATGTACAACAGAACACAACATGTCAAAGACGGAACTAGAACTAACTTAAAGTAAATAATAATCTTACCATCATATTTAATATCTTGATCATCATGATTTGTTTCTTCTTTTAGATCTGAAAATAAGATCAAATTAATATCTACTGAAAATCTCAACCAATTGAATAGCAATGGATTTTCAACTATGTTGCATGGCATTAAGGTTCAATTTGCACGGTGCACGAAGTGGCTGAGCGATTGACTGCTGCGCTCCGTGTCGCGGGTTCGATTCCCGCACGGAACAAATATTTGTATGGCCTACAAGTAGTAGTTCCGGGTCTGGCTGCTTGTGTATGTGAGTTTAAATGTTTGTAAACTCACCCACGATACAGGAGAAATTCCTAGTGTGGGGAAACGTTTTTTTTTTTTTAAAAAGTAAATAAATTGCTATGAGTAATTTTTCATGCCTTCATGAAAATCGAATGGTCTACAAATTTACTGTGGGTTAACTGGTCAGGTTTACTGTAGGTACTTTGCTTAACTTATTAATTAGCCATTTTGTCACACATTTGTGTCGTTTGGCGTACAAGGCACGCGCTAGCTTGTCACGTACATATATAGGGTGACTGATAATTAGTGACCGATACTTGAACACGTGATTGTACTTATGATTACAAACGACTTTGCCAAAGAAACATTTTTTTTATACCCAGACTTTTATTACAATAACACAACAGCCGTATGAAATACGCACGCGAGCGTCTGTGACCTATCAGCTGTTAGCCGTTTAAAAAAAATGTTTCTTTGCGAAAGTTGTTTGTTATCATGAGTACAATCACGTCTTTAAGTATCGGTAATTAATTACCAGTCACCCTATACATACTATATGTGAGTATGGCGGTCAAAACGTTAACGTTGTTTTCATGTCCAAAATAAAGTTAGTTCTCACCATCTTGTCCAAATTCCTTTTTAACCCCTTTTTGTAAGACTTCAGAATCTGAAAGAAAAATATTTGTTAATTTAGTTAATTGATTTTGAAATTCATAACATAACATCACTTCTGTAATACATGTAGGGTTAGGTTAGGTTAGGTTAGAGGTGTACCCATTAGTACACCCACATTTCGACAGTTACGTTTAAGTCCCATGTAATAGGGAGCGAGCCTATTGGCATCAATTGGGCACAAATCCAGACTCCACAAAGTCATAACAATATTTCACAGGTTATTTGCTTTAAAATAACCATAATCCACATAGGTATTACGATACTAATTGAACCAATACGTGATCAATTTTCAGAATATTTCATTTAAATTGATACCTTACCCTAGGACTTGGTTGATGGGGTTCTAAGTACCCATAGAAACTATTGAGGTACTTTTACCTGACTGACAACATTAAACACAAATCTCTGCAGATGGGTGGTTCATGGACAGCTCAGACCACAAGTGCGTATGCGGTGTCTCCCCACACTCAATGGCCCACCGCACCGCACGCCCTATCACCTGCGCACTTGATGATCTGCTTACTGCATCAGTGAGTGGGGTTTGTTTGGCTGAGTTTTGGGCTAAACATAACATTTGAACTTTATGCCATCTACACGCTAAGAAGAAGAGGCAAGACAGGGTTTAAATTTAAAATAAAACATGAATCTTACCTTTAAAATCACAGCCATATAAATACTCCTTAAACTTATCCTCACACAGAGCTACTTGTTTTTTGAACTCAGCGGCGTCTCTAAGTCTTGGCTCACAAGTACTGCATATGAAGTAAGATGCAGGGTGCTTTGGTAGAGGGTTTAGCTGTAACAGAAAGTTTGTTGTTTCAGTCATCTCTGCCTTTATTGGCAGCCTCAGTGGTTTTGTCACAGATATAGTTGTACCTAGATAACTTTTTATAATAATTAATAGATAATGTTTTTACTACCTACTTTGACCTCATAAGCACTATTTAGTTATTATACAAAATAGACTACGTTTTTGTTCTTTAAATGTGCAATTAATCCCTTGGTGAGAATGCTGCTGGTCTTATTGGAAAGTAATATTTTTAATTTAAGTAAACAGAAATAATGTGTGTGGAAAACATAGGCCCTACCTTAACACGTAGAGATGAGCTATTTATTATTAATTCACTGAATTAGACACCATAAAATTACTTACAATAATATTGAAAGTATCTTTCAACAAAACATAACAATCTTGTTCAATTCCTTCGTTCGAATACAAGTTTAGGCTCTTGAAATCGCTTTCAGAATGGCAGCAACGGCACATACCACTAGTATTCAATAACACAGACATTTTTATAACAACATTTAATTCATCTTTATTTAGTTTTCGAAAGAATACTGGTACAAAACTAGAGAATTGAAGAACCGGAACCGACAACAATTGATGAGAACGTGCTACTATGGTTTTGCGAATACCACGTAACTCGATTTGAAAATCGCGGCAGTGATTATTTTGTATGGGTAAACAAGAAGTCAAATGGAAAATCGAGTTTACTTAGAATTTGGATACCGTGGTAGACACAAAAAAAAAATTAAGTTTGACATTGACAGTTGCAGTGATGTATCGCGGTACTAATGCTTTTCAAAGTGAAAGGCCTACTAAATATCGATTTTTCAGTAAGAAACAGTAAATGTGGTGCTTTAAATCACATTTTCTCTTCTTACATCTCGCCGAGGGTAACGTTTTTCATAGTATGAACAGAATAAAAAAATAAATAAAAGAAAACTAAAATAAGGAAAAAAGACGTGAGTGTTTAGGCGATGTCAAAATCATTATTACTTTGACGTATTCAAATTATTTATATTTCTAAATTCTATGGCAACATTTAGAACAAATAAATATGGCACTTCTCGAAGTTTGAGCGCGCAGCTGCCAAAAATCGATAATTGCTTTAAAAAATCACTTTAGTTTTATGATAAAGCACCAAAATGCCAGAAACAATAATAGAAAGTGTCCTTACAGGAACATTAGATGCCACACTGCTAATAAAGTGGTTAAACAATGATTCTTTGGAGGTGAAATCCTAACCTAGAACGAAATGAAAAATTTAACATATTTTTGCAGTATTTTCATTATATTTATGTTTTTAGGACGTTCCAGACGACTGTATACTGAATTGCTGCAACAAAAACGTGTTTGTGACGTGTTTTTTGTCGTATTTAAGGACCCAGACTGATAGGTAGGTCAACTTGAAAATTTTGTAAACAATGGATTTTTCTACCAAAAAATTAACAAAAGAATCATCTGTTTGAGGACAGCAGTTTGATTTTTGGTTCATTACATAGAGTCAAGGTTTAGTTAAATGCGTTCTTGAATTATGGATAAAAACATGATCATTTATATATTTTCTTCAATCAATATGTTATCATTCTTATGAAAAAAATGTTATCTTACGTTTTAATAAAAGTATTCATGGACTTATAATAACTACTACCAAACACCACCTACTCTAGTTCACAGATTTAAGTTTTTGCAATATGGTCCAATTCAAACATATTGTAAGGATAAAAATGACAAATGCACTGATGTAACTCTTTTTACAAGCATTTAATGAATGAAAACCTAAGAAAATATTAACTAAATGTAAAATAGATATGCATTATTTTATACCAATATCATTGAATGTTTAATGTGGACATTATTTTGCATTGTTCTCACATAAAAGTATACTTTTGTTATGAATGAAGAGTGTTGGATATAAATGTTGATGGATGGAGAGGGAGAGGAAGGCCAAAGAATATATGGATGGATTGTGTGAGGAGTGATATGAAAGGAATAACTGAGGCTACGTCTGATGGGAGAATAGAAGAAGAAGATGATGATTAACTGAATGATATACCCAAAGTTTTGTAACCATATTTTTATTTAAAAGATGACAAGACACAACGAGACAAGACAACGATGAGATGACAAGTTGTCTATAGATATGTATGCTTTGGAATGCGCTCAAATAAAAGTAACAACTTATTATGCTTTGTGACTGCAACTGTAGCTTCATATTCTTGGTTTTTGACATTCAAAAGTGCCTGTAATGGTCTAATTGAAATAAATGCTTTGAGTTTGTGTTTAACAGCTGTTAGACAAAAAATAAGAACATTATGTGTCCCACAAAAGATACTACTTAGTAAGTTAGGCAGTTGTTTCGGGTAGTGAGAAGGCTGAAAGTCTATCAACCAGTCTTACCACATGGTGCTATATTGTGTTACAGAGTAAATGGAGGCTGGTATTCAGCTGAATCCAATTGGATTGGTAACCAACCCCGACATAGTTGTAAAAAAACTATGCAGATTAGTAATATTGTTTGGTAGAAACACAAGCAGCTAGTTAGCTGATGCATGAGTTCAAATAGATCAATAGAATCGACTGGACTCCAAGTAGTTCAGTGTGGGAGCTGCTGCAACTCAGCTGAGAATTACTTCAAAGGCATCTTCTGTGATGATTCTTCCAATAGTTTAATGTTGATGATGACTAACTATTACGAAAACTGAAGGGATGTTCTATTTTTTTTAATAAAAATAGTATAAAAAAAAATTTATTTACATTGGATTTTTGTAATTTGAATTTTTTTAATTTTTTTTTCGATACCCGCACGGACCATATTTCTATGATCTACAGGTAGTTGTTCCGGGTCTGGCTGTTTGTGTATGTGAGTTTAAATGTTTGTAAACGCACCCACGATGCAGGAGAAATTCCTAACATGGGGCAACAATTAAAAAAATAAAATAATGGAATCTCTGGCATTCATCTGGTAAAATACTCCTAATCAATTGCATCCGGTTAGAACGGAAACCGACTTCAGCATAATTTGGAAAAGGTTAATGATCATTGGAATCCTAGGCACAACAAACTAGGAGAATAATTAAAATAAAAATTATTGTGTTATAAGGTGTACTACCGCATTCACTGACGCTTGATTACTTTCAACCTTTTTACTCAGAGCATAAGGGTGGCAATAAAATTTGCAAAAAGTAAATTGATTATTTTATTCTCAAAATTAAGCATTTCCTAACTTCCCGTTGTTATCTTCCAGCATACTACAAACTAACAGCAATGCGGTACAGATACTCCAACACAGTACGCCTGAGAAACTCCTCAGTACTAGACGTAAACACAGACGGTCTATCAGTGATCCTACCAGTGAGGACCGGACTATGGACAGTTTGACAGTCAAAATTGGTAAGTATGATGTTTTGGTTAAAATATCGCATAATTATAAAGTGGAAATACAGGGTGACTGGTAATTAGTGACCGATACTTATACACGTGATTGTACTCATGATAACAAACAACTTTCCCAAAGAAACATTATTTTTTTAGGCATTCACTTTTATCACAATAACACCTCGCTTGTGACCTATCAACTGTTAGCTGCGTGACGCCGTTCTGTCTCATTACTATCGTACCGTGCAACAGTGGATAGGCAGAGTCAATCGGCTAACAGCTGATAGGTCACAGGCGCGCGCGCGCGAATTTCATACGGCTGTTGTGTTATTGTGATAACATTGAATGAGTAGGGATAAAAAAAATGTTTCTTTGGGAAAGTTGTTTGTTTTCATGAGTATAATCACGTGTTTAAGTATCGGTCACTAAAAACCAGAATAAACCAAAATATTGTAGCATGAATATTCATTTATAACAGTGACAGCCTAGTGG
This sequence comes from Noctua fimbriata, assembly GCA_905163415.1. Taxonomy (NCBI): domain Eukaryota; kingdom Metazoa; phylum Arthropoda; class Insecta; order Lepidoptera; family Noctuidae; genus Noctua; species Noctua fimbriata. The sequence goes on from LR990951.1 coordinate 9,602,640, forward strand.
TGTGATCGCTGGCTAAGTCATAGGCCTTTAGTTCTAAACTGTGTCTGCTACTGAGGAATACCTTATAGAAAAACCCAATAGAACTTTACCTGTCCCGGGAATCGAACCCAGGACCTCATGCTCAGCAGGTTCGTTTGCAACTACTCAACCAACGTGCCAGGATTGTATTAGTGCTTATATTAGCACTAGCTGTGCCCCCAGCTTTCACCCGTTGTTTCTCGGTACCAAATACAAAAATAATTTTTCAAGACCGACTGGTAGATCCAGAGGATAAGAAAAAAAATATTTTGATTACATCAAGCAGTTTTACTGCATTCAGCCTATCTGCTGCAACCCCACTCATCAATTTATTTTGTATATTTTTTGAGATTTTAATTAAATTTTTCCTTTATTTTGTCTTCAAAAACAGACCGCCAACGCAGCCACGAGTCCCCCAGCAAAGATCGCAAACGAACCGGCCGAAGAGTCAAAACCAAACTATTCACCGAAGACAAAAGCATCAACCAGTCAGCTTCCTCCGATGAATCTAGACTCAGTACCGGAGTAGACCGACTAGTCTTATCAAGTACACCTATGAAAAATGGTATCAAGCCTTCAGACTACCCGAATTTACCGCTCAGTAGTCCAGTAACCCCCAGGAGTTTTGTCAAAGAGCATTACGAACGGTGTGACACACCAAGGTTGAGTCACAGACATTCAAAATCTCTAGAAAAAAGCTGTTTAGGAGATTATCTGGTGAATGTACAGAAAAGTAGTAAAAAGAAAAAGGGACGCATTTCTTCAGACAATGATGATAGCAAAGTTGAATTGGATTTGACAAGCTCTGAGATGTTTCCTGAAATTGGTATGAGAAAATCAAGTTCATTGCGGTCTGAGAAACGCAGGATTAAACCGACTAACATTGATAAATCGCAAAAAAGTGTTTCTTTGAATAGTTTTAGTGTGGAATCTATACAAACTTCGCCATTGATGGTTGAAGAAAATTCAGCATTTAAACAGCAACGCATACAAGTGAAAGAAACGAACAACTTTGAAACGGAACGAAACATCTTGAAGCAGGAAAGACATAAATTGATGGAGAAATTTAACATTTTAAACACTTCAATGCCACAAAAACCTGTTGTAACACCTCAAATTAAAATAACTCAAAAGAACTCCACAGAAAAAACTCAAAATTACATCAAAAGCGATGTTTCCAAAGTTGTATTCAAAGAAAAACTGGATTTGCTAGTAGAAATATATGAAGTTTTGATAAAAAATAATCTCATAATGAGTCTTAATACTGAGATATATTTTTTGATATCAATATTGATATCGAAGCAGATTGAAGATGATAATATTTTGGCAGAGAGTAAATTAAAGGAGGGTGATATGGAATTTTTGATGAAGACTATACATAATAGTACTTATTTTGCTGTTAAGTCGTTGTGGCATCAACGGGTGATACTAGAAGTTATTTTGGATAAGAGCTCATTAAAAACTTTAGGTATGTATCTTATGTCTTTTAGCAATCTTATTTATTCTATACAACATTAGTTTTAGCATATGCGAAACCTGAAATACGTGTCTAGTATTTTTATGAAAAGAATCTATGGACAAAATTTCAAAACTGTATCATGATAAATCACAAAGTTATAGGCTTGTTCTGTTACCTGGTTGTCCGCACTAAAACGTGGTTACCACACGGCGCCGCCGCGCGCGCGCCTTCTGCGTCGTCTTGAGCTCATTTTTAATAATAATTTGGCGAAATGATTGCGATAGGTACTTAGTGTCGCTCGGTGTATAACTTGTAATCGTTTTAAATATTTTTGGGACAAAATATAACATGGTTTAAAAATAATTGGAATCGATTCAGTTACTTATTCTGAACAAACTATATTCAGGTTTCGCATATACATACTAAAAATAATGTTGTACATAGTTGGCTCAGCATGTATTCTTCCGCATATAGGGTGACTAGCAATTAGTGACCGATACTTAAACACATGATTGTAATCATGATCACAAACAACTTTGCAAAGAAACATGTTTTTTTTTAAATACTTACTCATTTTTATCACAAAAACACAACAGCCGTACGAAATTCGCAAGTGCGCGCCTTTGACCTGACAGCTGTCAGCCGCATGACACCGTTCTGTCTGGTTACTATCGTACCGTGCAACAGTGGGTAGGCCGAGCACCCGCGCGGCTCGCGACCCCACTCCGTAATGCTCCTCTGTTGTGTTATTGTGATAAAAGTGAAAGAGCATTAAAAAAAATGTTTCTTTGGGAAAGTTATTTCTTATCATGAGTACAATCACGTGTTTAAGTATCGGTCACTAATTACCAGTTATCCTATATGTATACAAGGTGTAAACGGACCCTTCACGAAGCCCTCAACCAAGCATTCTATACATCATATTAAGTAACTCTATGCAGAAATTATTGCTGGGAAAAGACTATTTTTGGGGTGAAAAATCACATTTTACAGTAGAACTCAGTGTAAAGCACTCCATACATTATGCTGATGAATGCATTGAATAGTATGGGGGGCAAGGAGGTATTTTAAAGACTACCTGTAACAACTGTCAAAAATCTACAATTGGCAGCCGGGACCAACGGCTTAACGTGCTTTCCGAGGCACGGAGGAAAATCGGTATGCAATGGGTTGTCACCCATCCACAAACCAACCTAGGCAAGCGCGGCTTAACCTGAAGATTAATCCGAGTGGCTGTTATTAGCTATCCTATTTAACCATATAAAATTAAAACTTATACTACTTGAAAAGGATGACATTAGTTAATTTTGACAAAACTATAATTTGTCTATTTAATTGTACTAATATAAAAGAAAATAATTAAGGAATAATAATGTTTAATGTAGGATGATAATAAATTGCAATGCTTGTAAAAGGCTGCTAAGTCATAAGTACTAACATAACATAACACCACATCGTACACTTAGTTCGCAATAAATGTTTTGACTTTGAAACTACCCTCTGTTCCAGGCGAAAACAAAAAAGTCCGCTCCTTCTATCCCGAACTAGCGAAATTCCTTCTAAACTGCTATGGGCTCCGCTGCGAGGCAGAGAGTATCCAGCCGCGCTCTACACAAACCGCGCGGACACACGGAGTGGTCTGCTTCAACGCTGACACGGACAATGTGGATAACTTCCCGCATGCGATGAGCGCGCATAGTTTCAAGAAGCAGCGGGACTTGTTTTATGACGTTTGGAGGTAAGTTTTACTATCTAATTTATTTTGACCCAAAGTTTTGCTAGCTAGTTTATTTTGACTTAGAGTTTTACTAGTTAGTTTATTTTCACCAAGAGTTTTGCTAGCTAGTTTATTTTGATCTAGACTTGCTAGCTAGTTTATTTTGACCTAGAGTTTTGCTACCTAGTTTATTTTTACCTTAACCTTTGTTAGCTAGTTTATTTTGACCCAGAGTTTTGTTGAGCTAGTTTATTTTGACCTAGAGTTTTGCTAGCTAGTTTATTTTAACCTAAAGTTTTGCTAGCTAGTTTATTTTAGCTTAAAGTTTTGCTAGCTAGTTTATTTAGACAGTTTCGCTAGGTAATCTATTTTGACCTCGGGTTTCACTACCTAAATTTCAATCCAATCATCTTGTTAGTTTTGTGGTCGCTAGCGTAGCTATGCGGTCCTGGATTTGGTTCCCAGGTTGGGAAAAATTTCACTGGGTACTTTCCATCAGGAATTTCTCAATAGCTGAATTTGTCGTACATATAAGGTCTATCTTTTCATACACGAAATATTTTAAGAGTAACTTATATAAGTCGTAAAGTCGCCATAGCAACGAAAAAAAAATTAATCTGAGTGTTTTTTTTTTACGAAATTATTTTAATTCTAAAATTTTTTGAGACTTTTTGCATAAAACCTTTACTCCCAAGTTCTAACAATGACAGTAGGTAAATACGACGTAGTAAACTAGCGTAATGGATGTTCAAAAATAAGGAGCCAGTATTTATTTTGTAGGTCATGTAATTTTAAATTAATTATTTTTTTAATAAAAAAATATACTCAGATAAAAAAAAAAATCCCTTGAAATGGCTTCGTAATTGTCGTTAGATGATTCTCTGAAAATATTTCGTGTATTAATAGTTAGACCTTATATAATAATCATCTGCCTGTGTTTTCCATTTATGTTGTGGTCGGCTTCCAGTCTATCCGGATGCAGCTGAATGCAAGTATTTTACATGGAGCGACTGCCTGTCTGATCTCCACGGCTCAGTTTGTAATTTGCTGGTTACATTATTACAGATGGTACCAGGACACCCAATCAGGCGGGTCGTCCCGCTCCTCCTTCCGCGCGAGGGTCAAAGCTCTGATCTCTAGCGGGGCCTGTCCTACGAACCATGCTCACCTAGCTGCCTTGTTCACTAGCCACATGCAGCAGCATTGTTTACCTACTACTAAACAGGTAATTAATAGTAAATTATACAACACTAGCGACCCGCCCTGGCTTGGCACGGGTGCAATATACATTATATGAACATATGTACCTTCCTCTTGAATCACTATGTATTACTGAAAACCACATCAAAATCCGTTGCGTAGTTTTAAAGATCTAAGCATATATAGGGACAGACAGCGGGAAGCGACTTTCTTTTATACTATGTAGTGAAGTGAAAAAAAAAGGGAATTTAATTCGAAGGACTAAGTTGGATCCCGAGAGCAGCGAAGGATTCTAGAGTAGAATCCCGAGCGTGGCAAGGGATTCTAGAGGCTCTTAGGCTCTGTGGAATACGCGACGAGAAGACCCTGCGAAGCTTCCCAAATGCTGCCCAGCCCAGCTGGATTCTTCTGTTAGCCTCCCTCTCAAAGTTGTTCTTACCAAACTGCAGAGTTTGCCCGAGGTAAACATATTCTCGAACAACCTCGAGAGGACCGCCATTGACAATAACAGGTCCTGGGGTGACGTGTTCGTTGAACATAACCTGGGTTTTGTCCAAGTTCACCCTGAGACCAATGTGTATTGAAGAATCAACTAGGCCATCCAGCATCTGCTGCAAGTCGTGCAGCGATTCAGCCAGTATGACGATGTCATCTGCAAATCTCAAGTGTGAGATGTACACGCCGTTGATGTTTATGCCACGTCCTTCCCATTTTAGCGTCTTAAACACATCCTCCAGTGCGTTGGTGAACAATTTCGGGGAAATAACGTCCCCTTGTCTCACCCCCCGACGCAATGGGATATGCTTCGTTTGCTGGTTTTGGCTTTGGACGGTCATTGTGGCGTTCTCATAAAGATTTCTCAACACTTGGATGTATCGCCAGTCGACTTGGCATCGCTGCAGAGACTCCAGAACTGACCAGGTCTCGACAGAGTCAAAAGCCTTCTCATAGTCCACAAATGCAAGACACAGCGGCCGATTATACTCTTCGGACTTCTGTATGATCTGCCGCACTGTGTGGATGTGGTCTATGGTGCTGTATCCTCCTCGAAACCCGGCCTGCTCCGGTGGCTGGAAGTCGTCGAGTCTTCGCGCTAGACGATTCGTGATGACTCTTGAAAACAGCTTATACACGTGGCTAAGGAGCGAAATGGGTCTGTAATTCTTTAATAGGGTCTTGTTTCCCTTTTTAAAGAAAAGTACGACCACGCTCCTTCTCCACGCTTCTGGAGTTCTCCCAGAGAACAGGACCGAGTTGAAGAGCTCCCGAAGCTCTCTTAAAACAGGGCTTCCTCCCGCTTTCAGGAGCTCAGTCGTTATCCCATCCTCGCCAGGGGCTTTTCCATTCTTAAGCTGTCTAAGAGCCGCCTCGATTTCGTCTTGGCTGACTTCTGGCAGGTCTTCTGTGAAATGGCGGGTTAAGGTGGCTCTGGAATCCTCATTTTCGGGATCAGGTCGAGATGCATGCGATGCATACAACTGGCCGTAGAAGTTTTCGACTTCCGAAAGAATCTCCGGCTTCGAAACGACGATATCCCCACTAGATTTGGTCAACTTCGTCAGGTGGCTCCTCCCAAGTGATTGGACGAACACTTTCGACCCCCGATTTTGCTCAATCGCTTTATCTATTGAGCGGGTGCTGGAGCATCGAAGGTCGCGTCGTATCAATTTTCTAATTTTATTATTGAGTGCCTGTAGTTCTGACGAAGTGATGGGTGGGTTTTCACGTCGTTCCGTCATAAGCTCCAGAGTCTCCTCCGAAAGTTTGGACTTCTTGCCCGTATGCCGCATTTTACAAAAACGCGTCCCTTCCTCCCTGAGGATTTCCACCATTTGGTCGAGCGCCTGGTCAACATCATTTGTGGTTTCCACGGCCGCGAATCGGTTCTCCAGATCTGACTGGAACGCTTCAGACCCTAGCATGGTTTGGAGCATATTTGGACGGAGCTTAGACTTCATCAAACGGGTTCGCTCCAGCTTGAAATTAATATTCAGAGTGCCACGAACAAGTCTGTGATCGCTACCGGTGTTGAACCTGTTGATCACCGAGACATCTCTGAATATATGCTTTTTATCCGCTATGATGAAGTCTATCTCATTTTTCGTCATAGTGTCGGGGCTTCGCCACGTCCACTTCCTTTGGGACTGTTTCTTAAAGAAAGAATTCATCACAAAAAGCCCCTCCTTCTCAAGGAAGTTGACAAGCATTTGCCCCCTATGATTTCTGCTGCCAAACCCGTAGGATCCTACTACCGATTCACTGCCATTTTGTACTCCCACTTTAGCGTTAAAATCCCCCATGACAACGCTGTAGTGGGCCTTAGTAGTAGAGTGCAAGGCCTTGGAGATGTCCTCAAACATTTCCTCTACCACGTCGTCCGAGTGTGCCGAAGTCGGTGCGTAGACCTGAACAACCTTGAGGCTATACCTCTCGGTTAGCTTCACTATGAGGTACGCTACCCTGTTCGAAACACTAGACACTTCTACCACGTTGTCACAAAGGGATTTATGTACCAGGAACCCGACTCCGCCTTGGGATAGCTGGTCTCCCTCTCGAAAGTACATCAGGTGGCCTGATTCAAGGGTTATTGTGTCCTCCCCCTCTCTTCGGACTTCACTCAACCCAAGAATGTGCCACCGTACCCTTTCGAGTTCTTCCTCTAGCTGCACTAGATGTTCGTCGAGCCGTAACGTGCGTCCATTATACGTCGCCAAGGTCAGTTGGGTTTGGCGGCCGTTCGTAACCCGGGGATTCTTAGCACCCCCTACCTTGCCGTTACCGTGACCGCCGCCAAAATCAGGAATAGCAAGGCCGCCGGGAACTGGGGGCCGTGGTTGATTCTGGCTCGCCATTAAGGGGTTTGCCCATAATCGCCACGCTGGGCATGCGGGTTGGCGATCGCAGATCACAACTCCTCGCACTAGTGACGCTGCTGCCCGTCGCTAGTCTGCGCTATTTAGTTGCGAACTTTCGAATGGTTATACCGCCATTTATCGGTCGTCAGAGCCTCGTTTGTTGTTTAGCAGGATGCACCACGAGCAGGTGAGGTTGACTTGGGGCACTGAGATGGTAGGTGCGCCCCCTTACATCCCGAACAAAGCGAGGGATACATGGACCGAAATGAATTCTTTTTTTTCACTGTACGCTACTTTTTACCATTGACTGCGAGAAAATAAATACTAGTATACTATTTATATTTATCACATTTTATTATTTAAATAGGATGAGTCGATTTTACCTTGTAAACCCCAAATTTAATTAGAGCGTGATTTTTCAGTAGTCGGGTTTTTTAGTTGGAGTAAACTGCACAATTTTTTGTTCTTGTATAATCTACTAATTACTAATAGAATAATTAGTTTTCCCACACCATTTGCTCGCAAATGTCAAATTATGTCTTGCAAACTTAACGGAAAGTAAGGCATTATTGCCCCAGGCTTTAGTCATCATCTTCCCTTTTCCCATTACTACTCAGGGTCGGCGCAACACGTTTTCTTCTTCCATTCTCCCCTGTCAGACGTCACGGCATCATTTACTCCTTCCTCTCCATCCATCAACATTCATGTCCATCACTCTTTTAGTCACATGCGTTTCATCCCTCCTCATTACATGCCCATACCAAGACGGTCGATTCCCTTTCAACTTTTCTGTAACAGGCGCCACTTTCAAACTTTCTCTAATACACTCATTCCTTACTTTATCCATTCTTGTCACTCCACACGTCCATCTCAACATTCTCATCTCCGCTACATGCAATCGTTTTTCCAGGCTTTAATATTGTACTGAATTTCATTATTACCCGCTGGTCAATAATGCGATTTGAATTTGGAACTAACTATAACAAAATAGTACGAAAACTTCGTATATATCGCTTCATACTGGAACATGAGTTTTCGAGCAGACTAAGGGGCCATCCTTTAATCATGTTAGGTTTTTTAGGCCACTTTTATTGCCCGCACCCCGTTGGTGATACGTCATGAGGTTTGAGGTTTTCTACCCCTCCTCCCCCCTCCCAGCATCAAGTGTATTTTCTTTTTATTTTAATGATCAGATAGTTTTAGAATTGATAGATTATACATTTACACACTTTACGTCACACATTAAATTACACACATGATTATCACATTATCCCTCTTCCCTTCCCCAATCTTGATTAATCCTATTTTTTTTCTGACCTCCGCCCCTGTTTGAACCTCACGTAATTTAAGGACGACCCCTACGATGACGTCTGTCGTCTTATATCAACCCTCCCTTTTTCACTTCTTTGTTATTTTCTCAGGAATCGAAGCTCAGTAAGCTACAGCGACGTCTGACGTGCCCCAACGCTCCCGAGTCGCATCGACTGCCTCAGTTTACGTCGCAGGAGATGTTCTACAAGTCAGTATTAACCATTTAAACATCATCATCATCATCTACTGCTGGGTATAGGCCTGTCTTTGCTTGTGCAAGCTCCAAGCTCTTGTGCCAGCCTCATCCAGGATATTCCCGCAATGGCAACAATGTCGTCTGCCCATCTCGCCGCTGGACGACCAACACTTCTCTTTCCAGTCCTTAGACGCCACTCGGTCTCAGCTTTACTCCACCTGCCATCACCGCGCCTTGTTAGGTGTCCTGCCCAGCTCCATTTTAGTTCCAGAACGCGGTTTCCAATATCGAAGACCTTCGTACGTCTCCACAACAAATCCATGTCCATGTTGTATTCAAGATGGCTATGACAAGTGACAAATACTCCACGCTCTCTCGTGGCAAATAACCTCATGGACATGTTAATATTTTGTTACAGAGAATTTATTATAAATGCAGAGAATGAATCGTTTCGGGTACATTTGAGGGACGCCATTGCTTCAGAGATAGTGACTTTGGACGCGACGCCCATAGCTCCTGATGAAAGAGGAACCTGTAAGTGTATTCATTACAAGGTGTAAACGGACCCTTCACGAAGCCGTCAACCAAGCATTCTGTACATCAAACTTAGTAACTACGCAAAAATGATTGCTGGGACACCACTTTGTTTTTTGTGGTGAAAAATCACGTTTTACTCAATGTTACGCACACAAAACATTGTGCTGATATATGCATTGAATAGTACGGGGGTCGTGAAGGTATTTAACCATCTGACCGCACGCGCGTGCCGTCCCAGCCAAACCAGGGCATGCGCTTGCTTGTCACGTATATGTGACTATGGCATTGAACAGGTTAAAGTAAAGCAATAACATTAAACATTGGTTTAAAAAAAAACTTGTGAAAAATTTGAAACTTGGACCCCCAATATCTCTCTAACTAGAAGGTATGGTCCAGAACAAAAAAAAAATCGCAATTTCCGGGAGAACAAATGCCTATCAGCTTCGTTAAGGGTCTTTTTACACCTATTATACAGGGTGGAAGGGACACCGACGCGTACTCAGTACATCATTCTCAACACTTGTCAACATCTAATCAAATCATCAAAAATCACTTGTAATTTTGTATGAAATGCCGTAAGACGTTAACGCTCTTAAGTCCCTCTTACTTACAAGAATGTGCTTTTTTTTCAGCAAATCCAGAAATTACAAAAGAATATCTAGCCCTATCTAAAAAGCTGGCGCTTCTAGCCAAATTCTTAGGTTTGCTAGCCTCCCTGCCTTACACCCAAGTGGCTACGGATGCTAGCAATAAGAATGTCATAACTAAGGTGGTACAGAAAGAGGTGTCTTATGCCGCGCCGAAGGAAAAAGTATTGGAAAATGATCTGGTTTTGAGGAATTATGTAAGTACCCGTTTGGCTATTATTTTTCTAGCTTTTGTTTTTTTTTTATAGTTAACTAGCTGTACCCGGCATGCGTTGCAATTTGCGTTTACTACTCGGCCTACCTACCCTGGCGTATATAGGGTGACTGCAGTGGCGTGCAGTGGTCCTCCTCGGAGGGTAGGCTAGTAACTTTGAATAACTGCCTTTGTGTTTTATAAGCCAAAACATAATAAAACTTGTATTATTTCAAAATTTAAAGCAATGACCCTATGTTTTTTTGAACCTAAATTATAGCCTTACTCAGTAGGCGTCAAATAACATCATAATAGTGACCACTCTTCACACAAAATTTGAACTAAAGATATTAATAACATCGCGTTGACTAAATTTCTAGTCGAAACAAATACCTACACTACGTAAGCAAATCATTACACACCTTCGAACTTTTAACTAAATGGTATGGAATGAATTGGTACTAAATAGTTTGTTATTAATCACGCTTTTTTTTTTAATTCACAATGACTAAGTACAAACTAGCAATTTACCTAAAATAGTTATATCACGTTTTTATTAATTTAAAGATTTTTCTGACAAAATTATAAACTAACTATTGATTTAATCATTCAATTTACAAATCGATTCGAAATTCACATGTATCATTCGAAAGGCCGTAAAAACAGGAACAAAAAGGTATATATTAGTTACCAAACAAATAACAAACTCCTACAACTATCACTTCAGAACACAACCACAGAAAAAATAAACACCTATTAATTCACTCAAAATTCAACTTTTTCCACAGCGTATAAAATTTTAATTAAGCTGATTGGAAACAACGCCATCTGCCTAAAATATGAGGTATTTCAATGGCTTTCTATCAGTACAAGAACGAAGGATGTCGCTTCGTTAGAAAAATTCTAAAAAATAACACAGAGTGTGCTGTCAACAAAAAAAATAAGTAATAATAAAATTGGGCGTTGAGCAGTTAAGCTTTTTCGTTCCGGTCCCAATTTTGGCACTTGGGCGTGTGGGCAGGTATTAAACAAAATGCACGGAAAACAATATAATTTATTTGTGTGTAAATTAGAAGCGCTTACCCACAGCCAGCTTAAATGTTGCATAATATTATGAAGATTGAAATGACGAGTACGAGGTGAATTATCATATTTTTGGATTAACTCTCGTAATTCGGGTATACATCTATCTTTAGACACCACATGAATCTTATCATTAAACGATAATTGCGAAAACTTATTCCTTTTAACTTCTAACACACATAATCACCACACACTTCACAACAGAATACCATCTTTAAGATGTACTTAACAAATAATATTTACATGAATGTACGTTTCAAAACGAATGACTTATAAGTTATAACTTAAGTTAGATATAAAAACATTCATGATTGAGTATAATTTGCTTGTCACATGAAACAATATGGCTACTAAATTTTTTTCTGACATAAGTGACAGACGACAGTAACGGTGGTGTTGTCATAATTTTTTTCCAAACTCCCCAAAAATCAAAGCGAAAAATAAAATTCATGTAGTTTTTAATTATTTTTATAGGGCTTTTGCAATTCTTATAAATACAATTTATCATTTTTGTGGAAAGTATAAATTCGACAATAGCACCATGTTCTTTTAATTGTATCTAGTAGTCATTAAGGAAACTATCGTGTCTTCCTCTTTTCTCGAATTCCCCGCAAAACGGGGAAATGTCCACAAATTGGGAACACTGCTCTCTTTCATTCATAAATCTAGCTAGCCAATCATAACTTGTGGTGATCGTCTACAGTGAACGGAGTTACGCCCATAATCTACACATGTGTGCCGTTCCTAAACACGGAAATATGTAACAGTGTGCGTAAAATTATGAATGAAATATATTGTTCTATAGGCTTTCTGACGTCTAGCCTCAGAATTGACAATTTGTAGCTACGAGCTTCTTCTTGGCCGTCAACTGTCTCTTAAGATACAGGTATACCCTAGTTTAAGAGACAGGGAAACGTATATTGTCAACAGATGTACCATGTACTTCATTTTGTTCTATCATATAGTATAGTTCATAAACTTGTAAAACTATCTTGCTGTTACTAGTTTAAGTTCTTTTTCGCACCATCTGTACCTTTTTGATCAATAAACAATTATTATTTTCCTTTATTCATTTTCTAAACATATAATTTACATTTTTAAATATTTCTATATAAAAAAAATAAAAAAAAACATTTAAAAATATAAAACATAGTAGCCCACCGGCATCAGGAACAGGGTCCGAGCTACCGGTGGTCAGGGCTCTTGAGAGAGGAACCTCCTAACGATACGCGCCGTGTCCAGAAGTACTGCGTTCTGAATCAAGCCCTTGATCCAGCTGCCAAGCGAGAGCCTAATCAGATGTTGGTCGAGGGTATTGGCTATTAAGCCATTGGCCGACACGACTATCGGCACAATGACTGCTGTACTCACGTCCCATATGTCGACAACCTCGTGAGCCAGATCTAGATATTTGAATTGTTTATCTTTCTCTGCTTTCACGAGGTTCTCGTCATACGGAACCGTTATATCAACAATCATTGCGCGACGCTCTAATCGATCTATCACCACAATGTCAGGTTTATTGGCAACAATAGTCCTGTCAGTGACGATAGATCGATCCCAATACAACGTGATATTACCATCATCGAGAACTGGGTCGGGCACATACTTATAGTATGGCACTTCTGATTCCACAAGGTTGTATTTCAAAGCAAGTTGCTGGTGGATAATCCTGGCAACGAGGTTGTGTCTATGTAAGTACTCTCCGTTAGCCAGACGAGAACACCCAGAAATAATGTGTCGGATCGATTCTCCCGGACGGTGGCATGCCCGACATATGTCAACCATGCCATCCTTCACAATGTATTTCCGGTAGTTATTCGTCATCATAACTTCGTCCATTATTGCACAGACAAAACCTTCGGTTTCCCCGAATAGGTCACCGACGATATAAAAAAAATGTTACTTTGGGAAAGTTGTTTGTTATCATGAGTATAATCACGTGTTTAAGTATCGGTCACTAATTACCGGTCACGCTATATAGAACAACTGTGCAATTTCTTTTTTGTGCAATCGGCAACCGCGTTTATTCTCTAGAAGGCCACAAAGAAATAAACATAAATATACAGAGTGGAAGGGACACCGACGCTAAAACGGTTACCACGTATTCAGTACATCATTTTGATCACATACTCATAGAAATGTTTCATTCATTTCATATTAAAAAAAAAATACATTCTGACCGTATTGCAGTTTTGTAGGAAACAGCTGGTTATTTTTTTTAATAACCGACGAAATATGTCCACGTGCCCCGGTGTTTTTTTTTTTATTTTTATTTAGAGGAGCAAACAGTTACATTATGAAAACTTTGCGGTGTACAGAATGATGTACTGAATACGTGGTAACCGTTTTAGCGTCGGTGTCCCTTCCACCTGGAATAGGCTGATAAATGGGTATTGTCCAAACTGCTATTAGAAAAAAACTATTACAGTGTTCAAGAATATTTAGAGGATAAGTCGTTACTGACAAGTATAGCACAATAAAAATAACCTTAAGTCCATCACTTGAAAATTACATAGTCATTATTAATTATTTCGTTTATTCATGTTTCTTACTTACTAATTACATTTTTTAATATTTTTATCAACAAAAAATATTATTATTTACAATTCAATCTCAATCAATATTAATATATTTTTCAAATTTATTCTCTAATTATTAATTATTAAGAGGTTAGTAATGTAAGCTTTGTTTTTGTAAAAAAAATATTTGTACGCCATATTATGGCAACCATTGCTGCATATGCTGGAACCAATATTATAACATCTATTTGTACCATATCCTGACAAATAAACATTTTAGTAAGGTAACAGTTTGATGAGTTATGCGACTGAACAACAAATAACACATTTTATTTGCTTTCAGAGTCAACCAAGCATCGATCTAAAAGGCATCCTAACGACCGCGCAAGAAAACGGTCGCCTCTCATTCACCATCCCATGGATAGTGCACTACCTATCAATGTTAGACTACACATCCCTCAGAATAAACTACTACCAAAACTTACTAAAAATCCTATTCGATATCTACACGAATCGACTAAAAATCGACAACGACACTATGAAGAAAAACACTGTGATCTTCCTCAAATCGCTTCTCGGCTGGCTATTCGATTTACCACACTTCCCTCAGGATTTATTCTTCGAAAATCGATTTCAAGTTAACGTTGGAGGGGATATAAATATCGATTGTTGCGATTTAGTCGATGAATCCGTGATTATAGAGTTGTGCCCACATTTGAGGGATTTGAATGTTTTGTTGTCGACATGCAGGGTGTCTCAAGAACAGAAAGATATGGGCAGTTATAGGCATATTACGCCTGTTAGTTTGACTTTGAATCCGGAGGATCGAATCAAGAATAAGGAGAAAGAATTGCAGGTGAGTTCTGCTATATTTTTAACCGATTTCTAAGAAAGGAGGTTTTTTTTCATGTATATACACCGATTACTTCGTGATTACTGGGCCAATCTACGTGAATTTAACTGAAACGTCTGAACTGAGAGCCCAATATTTTCGGCTTTATTGACTAGGCTCAACCTCATAGATTAACGCAAATTAGAATAATTTTTTTTTTTTCTATATATACAACATTATTTTTAGTATATGCGAAACCTGAATATAGTTTGTTCAGAATAAGTAATTGAATCGATTCCAATAATTTTTAAACCATGTTATGTTTTTTCCCAAAAATATTTAAAAAAATTAAAAGTTGGACACCGGGGTCCGACTTTAAGTACCTCTCGCAATAATTTAGGTACCTACTGCCAAATTATTATTATCAATGAGCTCAAGACGACGCTGGGGGCGCGCGCTGCGTGGTGACCACGATTTTGTGCGGACAACTAGGTAACAGAACAAGCTTATAACTTTGTGATTTTTCACGATATAGTTTTGAAATTTTGTACATAGATTCTTTACATAAAAATACTAGACACGTCAGGTTTCGCATATACTAAAACTAATGTTGCATATGTCATCGCAAAATTGTAAAACCCGTTAGATTATAATCTATCGAAGTGAAACCGTCAAATTGTAAAATGGCATGCAACGGAACGCATCTCGCGCGCTAAAAAATGACGACGGGGCACATGATGTTCAACCAATCAGCGCGCGAGGTGCGATCCGTCGCATGCCATTTTACAATTTGACGGTTTCACTTCGATAGATTATAATCTACCGAAAAATAAAGCGTTAAATTGTAAGCAGTATGTTACGGTTCACAATCTTTCGACAGTTTACAATCTCGCTAGATAGATTATAATCTAACGGTTTTTACAATTTTACGGTGACATATACAAATAAAAATGATTAACTTAGAGATAGTACTTTATGAGATTTAGCCTATGCCACTTTACGCACGCGTCTGGATTGAGGGCCCAAGTATTTTATAACAGTTTTTATTCATGTTTAAGAAATTCATGGCCCTATGCTTTAAGTTATTACCATTTTTAACTAATTCCCCTATAAAACTTATTTTTTTTTCTCAAGGATTAAAAAAATGGAGCCTCAATCCATATATGCACATTGTATATAAGGTCTATCTTTTAATACACGAAATATTTTAAGAGTAACTTCTATAAGTCGTAAAGTCGCCATAGCAGGGAAGAAAAAACGTGTTTTTTTTTTACGAAATTATTTTTTATTTGAGACATTTTGCATAAAACCTTTACTCCCATATTCTAACAATGACAGTAGGTAAATACGACGTAGTAAACTAGCGTAATGGATGTTCAAAAATAAGGAGCCAGTATTTATTTTGTGGGTCAAGTAATTTTAAATTATTTATTATTTAAAAAAATATATATACAGATAAAAAAACCCTTAAAATGGCTTCGTTATAGCCGTTACATGATTCTCTGAAAATATTTTATGAATGAATAGTTAGACCTTATATAAGTGCAGTACGTAGCAGGTGGTGTTCTGTAGATTTTGCCTAGTTTGAGTTTTATGTATGTATGTTAAGCATAACTGACGAAATGTGGGTGTATTTTACACCTCTACCCGACCTTTCGATGTTCATTCAAAATCTTCTATTCCCAGGCTCGTCTTGAAGAAGAGCTCTTAAAGAGTCAGCCATCTTCCACCCGTCGAGTACTAGAGCTAGTCATAGAGCGCGTGACGTCAGCATGTGTGCGCGAGCTGAGCGGTCACACGCTCAGCGCTCAGCGAGCGAGAGCGCGCAGCCACGTGGCCAGGCTGCTCACTACCACGCAGCTGGATCAGGTAACATATGACCCTAGTGAATCTAAATAAAATATCTCGAAAATTAAATTTAAAATTTAAAAAACCCCCATCGCAACAAAGAAAAGCAAACAAACATTTGAAAAGTCAATAAAATGGCTGAGCCGTTTTTGATAAAATATGTCTAATTGTAATATACACATCATGCCCTTTCATTTGATACCCCACTTGGGTATATTTGAAAATATTCGATTTGTCATCATCACTTTTACACCCCATGTCTAAAATGGCTGAACTGATTTTGATAATACAAGTCTAATTGTAATATTCACATAATTCGCTTTCATTTGATACCCCACTTAGGTATATTTGAAAATATTTGATTTTTCGTACCCACTTTCATCCCCCATAACTAGTAAACATCGCAAGAAGCGATTTGCTACATGCGCCCAGTCAAGGAGTGAAATTCCCTGCCTGCGTCGGTGTTCCCGAGTTCATATGACCTCAATATATTTAAGTCGCAAATTAATAGGCTTCTTTTGGGTTAGCTCGTTCCATCGTCGACCTCATCTCTGTCCTCAGGACAAGATTGAGGTCAAGACTAGGCCCATTAAAAAAAAACGAAGTTTGACTCTTTAAAGAATCCATGCAACATTAAAATTTGACATCTTTTGTCCACAGGCATCTCTCCTACCAGCCGTACAACAGATCTACGCCGACCAGCTCCAACAATTACGCATCACGGCAGTAGAGTCAGGGCGGGCGTGCATCCAGGCGCGCGCGCAGGCGGCCGTGTGCGCGCTGCTGGCGGCCGCGCCCGCGCCCCTGGTGGCGCTGGTGGTGCGCGCGGCGCTCACCCGCCTGCGCAAGTGGCTGCAGGATAACTGGACCAGCACTGGTGAGCATATTATTGAATGCTAGCCATAAGTGGTAGTGGTTTAGGACATAGAGTACTGCACCATCTTCATCATAAGTCTTAATTTTCCCAAATGTCTTCAGGGCTGATATTTTCACGTCACATATATTTTATCCCTGGGATAAAATTGACATCTGGCAATTTTTATTCAGAACACCTGTCAAAAATTAAAAACTTATTCGTCAGATGATAATTTTTTTATTGGCTTGGGTAAAATCGGCCCTGTAATATTAAAATTATAAAATTACCCTAGCTTAAAAAGGTTTACAAAGCCCAATGTTATACCTATACTCCTGAACCATATTAACGGCCAACATCATCTGCCTAGCCTTTTGCCAACTATATTGGGGTCGGCTTCCATTCTAACCGGATGCAACTGAATACCAGTATTTTAATAGAGCGACTGCCTGTCTGATCTCCACAACCCAGTCAGTACTAGGTAATACGATACCCCTTGGTAAGACTGGTTGTCAGACTTTCGGGCCACTGACTACCTGTAATGACTGTCAAAGATCTCAAAATGACAGCCGGGACCAACGGCTTAACGTGCTTTTCGAGGCACGGAGGAAGCTCGGTGTGTAATGGGAGGTCACCCATCCACGGACCAACCTAGGCAAGCACGGCTTAACCTTGAGATCGAACCGAACGGCTGTTATAATTTAGCCTCGACCTCTTCAACCATATTAACGGGCGTTCAGTGTAAAATAAATGATTATTTTGTCCAACAGACGTCCTCTGCAAGGACATAGAGGGCGAGATGAAGACTCTCATCGCTCTGGGAGACTTAGCGACGTCGTCGTGTCAGAGCACCGCCGTCGACGTCACCGCTATGACGTCAGCAGCGCCGCTGTTCGCAGCGCAACATGTTAGCGCGGCCGCTTGTGTTATTAATTTGAAGGTAAGGAGTGGATACAGGTATACTGGAGTTATTTTTAATTGGGACAGTATTGGGAAATCCTTATTCAAGGGAGATACGGGGATACTATCTTAGAAACTATTCGTTTTTAGGGTTATTACTAAGCTCTGCTGTCGGTCCGTCCATCCGTCCGTCCGTCTATCTGTTAGCGGGCTGTATCTCATGATCTGTAGTAGGTAGACAGTTCAAATTTTCACAGAATGTGTACTTCTGTTGCCGCTATAACAACAAATAATAAATTAAAAAAATAAAGGGGGTTCGCCTACTATGATGGTACGGAAGCCTTCATGCGCGAGTACGACTCGCACTTGGCCGGTTTTTTTATCTTCTGGTTGCTAGCTCTACTGCTAAGCTCGAGTTCCTAGGTTCGATTTCTAGGTCGGACAGTAGCGTACTTAGGTATATTTCTGCTTAACACCTCCGAGATAACAGGTGAAATGTGTCTTTTAAATACAAGTTTTTAATGTGGTTACTACTTTACTGTAAATACCTCCACGACCCCCGTACCTACTATTCAATGCATCCATCAACACAATGTTTGGAGTGCGTTACATTGAGTTCTACCGTAAACCGTCACTTTTCACCCCAAAAACTAAAGTCGTTTCTCAGCAATAATTTTTGCGTAAAGTTACTTACTTTGATGTACAGAATGCTTGGTTGACAACTTCGTGATGGGTCCGTTTACACCTTGTATATGTCACCGTAAAATTGTAAAAGCCGTTAGATTATAATCTATCTAGCGAGATTGTAAACTGTCGAAAGTGTGTTGTTTTGATTTTGAAACAAATATGGCGGCGCGCACATGACGTTGATCCAATCAGCGCGCGAGCTGCGTTCCGTCGCATGCCATTTCACAATTTGACGGTTTCACTTCGATAGATTATAATTTACCGAAAAGTAATGCGTTAAATTGTAAGCAGTATGTTACGAATCACAATCTTTCGACAGATTACAATCTCGCGAGATAGATTATAATCCAACGGTTTTTACAATTTTACGATGACATATACATCATAACGGCTTAACGTCCCTCGGAAAGCACGTTAAGCCGTTGGTCCCGGCTGTCATTTGTAGATCTTTGACAGTCGTTAGATAGTCAGAGGCCCAAAAAGTGTGACAACCAGTACTTACCGAGGGGTATCGTATTACCCAGTACTAACTGGGTTGTGGGGGTCAGATAGACAGTCGCTCCATGTAAAATACTGGTATTCAGCTGCATCTGGTTAGACTGGAAGCCGACCCCAATATAGTTGATGATGATGATGATGATATACATCATACTTTTCTCTTGTTACAGGAACAAGTATGCCTCCTCCTCGAAGGCTCTGACACCCCCACATTAACCCGCGTCCTATCAACATGTGCAATAGCATGTTCGACACAGAACGTGTTCGTGCGCCCGCCAACACAGAGAGCGATACTGCAGCTGAGCGTCGATCTGTGTGTTGTGTTCGGTAAGTTGATCAACATGTTGGACAGCTGAGCTGCTATCAACATGCGCAGTGGTATGTTCGACGCAGAATGTGTTCGTACGCCCGCCAACACAGAGGGCGATACTGCAGCTGAGCGTCGATCTGTGTGTTGTGTTCGGTAAGTTGATCAACATGTTGGACAGCTGAGCTGCTATCAACATGCGCAGTGGTATGTTCGACGCAGAATGTGTTCGTACGCCCGCCAACACAGAGGGCGATACTGCAGCTGAGCGTCGATCTGTGTGTTGTGTTCAGTAAGTTGCTAAACATGTTGGACAGCTGAGCTGCTATCAACATGCGCAGTGGCATGTTCGACGCAGAATGTGTTCGTGCGCCCGCCAACACAGAGAGCGATACTGCAGCTGAGCGTCGATCTGTGTGTTGTGTTCGGTAAGTTGATCAACATGTTGGACAGCTAAGCTGCTATCAACATGCGCAGTGGCAAGTTCAACACAGACGTGTTCGTGCGCCCGCCAACACAGACGGCGATACTGAAGCTGAGCGTCGATCTGTGTGTTGTGTTCGGTAAGTTGATCAACATGTTGGACAGCTGAGCTGCTATCAACATGCGCAGTGGCATGTTCAACACTGAAAATTGTCTATTTGACCCTAAATATGTCCCAATCGACTCAAGAAATGACCCAACTGACCACAGAAATGACCTAACAACTTTATGAGTTTATGTAATATCTTTGGGCTTTGTATTTTCATATTATTCATTTTTTTTTGTTACTAACAAGTGAGCAGCGGTTGCCCAGTGGTGGCGGCCTCAACTTACTAGCGTAGTAAGTCGTGGGTTCGAACCCAGGCGCATTACTAACCGTGAAGGAAAACATCGTGAGGAAACCGGCATGTCCTAGAACCAAAAATTCGAAGACGTGACATCAACCAACCCGCACTGGGCCTGCGTGGGGGATTACAGCCCACTCCCTCTCATATAGAGGAGCCCTGTGTCCCAGCAGTGGGAACGATATAGGCTGATTATGATTATATTATGACTAACACAGTGGACCTCTGTTGTCTAAATTGATAATAAATAATAATTTGTAATAATAATTTGATCAAAAACCTGTACTGAAAATAAAATCCCTTGTCCACAGTGAGTCGCAAACCGAAGGAAGTCAACGAATCATTTTTAGCAAAGCTCCACTCAATCTGGAACATATGCTGCCCAGACCGGAAGCGGTCACCGCCCCAAGAACTAACCTTACCGGAAAGACGCGCAGAACTGTCACCTACCTTCAGAAACTTCGAAGACGACGAACGAGAACCAACACCAATCAGTGATGAGGAGATGCCTACCAAAATCGTCATATTGAACCAACCAATTGAAAATACGGAAAATAATGCTCATGCCACTGAAAAAAGTGCTCATTCCACTGAGGTGACGGAAAAAAGTGCTCTTGACACAGAAGATAGTGATGTGAATTTAGAGTTTTTTGATCGTATATTGTGCCCGCGTAATATAATGTTGTTAAGTGATGGGAAAAGTGTTGATGTGTGGGAGGCGATGGCTACAGTGTTAGTGTTTTTGCTGAAATATGACTATTTAAGTGAAGATTCGCTGACGGAGCAGTGTTTGGCTGTTTATAGACAGGATTGGTCGCAGGTATGTGTTGAAAAATTCGTTATTATTTTTGGAAACTGTTAAATAGTGCATCGTCATCGAGGCAGGCCCAAGAAACGCTGGCGTGAGGATTTGGACTCGTTCCTGACTGATTGGCGAAGGTTGCAGGGATCCGCTGGATTCGAGTCGCACGGGTCCGGTCAATGTGGCGGCAGTGGACGTCTTTCGGCTGAAATGACAATGATGATGATGGGACAGGCCTTTGCCCAGCCGTGGGAAAGAAAAATCTAAAAAAAAAATTGTGCATCTTCCTTGTAGCATGACGACGTCAAAAAAAAATTCAGATGTGCTTAGCCCAAATCTCAGCCACCCGGATCCCGCTGACTAACGCAGCCATAAGATCATCAAGTGCGCAGGTGTGAAAGCATGCGGTACAAGATGAAAGGTGGGCTTTTGTTTGTGGAGATACGCCGCATACGCACTTGAGGTCTGAGTTCTCCGTGATCCCCTTGCTGCTTAGGTTGTCTATGCTCCGACCGAACTGGGTACGAAGTCTATTTATAGATTTTTAAGTTGGTGCTAACAGAACCCTATTAGACAATATATAATTCTACGCCACAGTGGCGAAAGTTCCACACAACTCGATTCCTACCGGCTTCCCTTTGAAAACGGACGCTATCAGTATTCCAAAGAAAAATAATATAATCACATTAAAGACATGTACTCCGGCTTACCTCTTAAAAAAAATTACCCTTCGCTACTGCTACGCCATCGTTATGTCTGTCAAGGCTCGTAGCTTTTAACCTTTTGACCGCCACAGTCGTGTATAGACGACAAACCAAAATGTGCACAGCACGCCACGGTCGCGACTACGTGACAGAATTTTAAACGTAAATAAATGTCATAAAACAGCATTGTTTTGTTTATTTTCCTTGTTAATTATGTACCTTTACTCTTCTTAATTGATTTAAAGTGAGCTGCTTACGTTAGATTTCATTTTTAGTAACTTAAGATGACAAAAAAGAAAACCAGTCATAAAGTTCGAAAAACATAGTGCCCTCGATGCCACAGTCACCATAACAGGACACTTAGTGATGTAGGTAGCAGTCAATATAACAAGAATATCGACCTCGACGGCAACCTACGTTATATTCAACTAGCTGACCCGCGCAACTTCGTCTGCGTTTGGATTTTCCCCGTTTTTGCAATCTTTTTCATAAATGCTCCGCTCCTATTGGTCGTAGCGTGATGTTATGTAGCCTATAGCCTTCCTCGATAAATGGGCTATCAAACACTAAAAGAATTTTTCAATTCGGACCAGTAGTTCCTGAGATTAGCGCGTTCAAGCAAACAAACAAACAAACTCTTCAGCTTTATAATATTAGTATAAATTTACTCTGAATTCTGCACTAGTAAATAAATAAAACATTTGATATTGAACTTTTATGTTTGAGAAATCAAGAAAATGTTATAATACTGAACTATGCACTCTATAAAAGTCGAGTGTTAGTTGATAATCGATTAAGCAGTAATAAGGTAGTTATAATTCTCAGAATAAGTGTTAAGTACACCCACATTTAACCAATCATGTTTCAAGTAGTAATAGGGGGCGAGCATATTGCCTTCAACTAGCTACAAATTCTAACTGCAGGCTGATACTGAGATAGGCCTGATAAAAAAATAATTAGCCCGTCTTGGAAATCGAATTCAGAGTCTGCTTAGCGGGCGTAATTACGATTACTAGACGAACACAAATCCAACACGACAACGAAGCCATCTTCTTCAGATACCTTCCTTTTTTTTAACTCTGTATACAGGGTGTAAACAGATCCCCCACGAAGCCGTCAACCAAGCATTCTGTACATCAAAGTAACTAAGTTTACGCAAAAATTGTTGCTGGGAAACGACTTTTCTTTGGGGTGAAAAATCACGTTTTACGGTAGGACTCGATGGAACGCACTCAAAGCATTGTGCGGATGGATAGATTGAATAGTACGGGGGTCGTGGAGGTGTTTAAAGTAAAATCTTACATTAAAAACATGTATTAAAAAAAAAAAACTTGTGAAATTGATCCCCAATATCTCCGTAACTAGAAGGTTCCCAACTATGGTCTAGAACAAAAAAAATATCGCAAAGACGGGGAGAACAAGTGCCTTTCGGCTTCGTTAAGGTTCTATTTACACCCTTTATAAAATCTCTCCAGACGTGTTTAACAGATGTGTACTCACATTTCGCCAGTTAAAATAACTCTCTCTTTTCTATTCTGTCCACAGAACATACTAGAAAGTCTATCAACCTGCATGAAGTCTGTCTCCGCCCGCTGGTCAAGATCATCAACAGGAAAGTTTACTTTATTTCTTGATTTCCTAGCCGAATACTGTGGCGATATGGACTATGAGCCCTTGGAGTGATCATCGTCATAATCTGCCTAGCCTTCTCCTATGTTGGGGTCGGCTTCCAGTCTAACTATGTGCAGCTGAATACCAGTAGTTAACATGAAGCGACTGCCTATCTGAACTCCACAGCTCAGTTAGTAGGCAAGACTGGTTATTAGACTATCGGATAACTGACTACCCATAACGGAAGATTTACAATGATAATAACCACTTCGTTTTGATAGTTGATGTGTAATCGCCATATGGTTTTGAAGCATTAAGCATTTCGTGATTAATAACCACGTCGTAATGAATGGTGATTAAAGTATCGACAGTGGAAATTTGAAGTGTCGCAAAGGACATTGAGTGCGCTACAGTGGCGAAGGTTCCATAGAACTCGATTCCTACCGGCTTCCCTTTATGCAGTGTCAGTATTCTATAGACAAATAATATAGTCACATAAAATATATGTACTCCAGCTTACCTCTTACAAAAATTGCCTCTCGCTACTGGTGTGCTATTGGATTTTCAACTTTCGACCCTGGGCCGAACGTTACCATCGTCTTCATTGAATTGCTAATTGAAAAGACTGTTAGCTGTGATTGTGGTGAAGTGAACAGGACTGATATTATCATCAAAATTGATTTAGAATAAACATCAATAAATTTACAATTAAATAAATATATGTAGTGCTTCCATAAGTAGCTAACATTTGTAATTAATCACCACATTTGAAAGTGGAGTGGTGATTAAGGAAACACAACTCAATTAATGAATGGACTGTATAAATAGTTGACACCAAAATGACTATAATTATGTAACCATTTGGTGATTAGTGATTACCTTACTGTCCAACAAAATGCACAGTATGGTATATGGCTGATAATATAGCACATCGAGTTTTAGAAAAGAGTTCAAATCCAATGTAATTTATATAACTTAGGCTGATACTTGGCAGACTGGTTATCACCATCACCAAATGTGGTGATTCTTAAAGAACTATTGACAAATAAATTGTATATTTAAATAATGTTAAATGTCTATTATATTAGAAAGAAAAAAACAAATCCATCAATTTTGTAAATTATTGTGAAAAATACGGGAGTGTGGAAAACTCGCGTTTTAATCAAAACGATTGGCTGCGCCAAAGACGCTCTGTCGGCGCGACCATGATCGCTTTGGTTAAGACACGGGTCAAGGAATACAATAATTTATTATACCAACGAATCTCAGCAATAATTGTAATGACATCGATGATATTTAAATGAATAAATACAACGATGTTATGTCCATTAAATGAAAATATTTCTGATATTTATAACGACTAAAAAAAACACAAAATTACTGGTACACTCAGGGAAATATGTTTTAAAGCAAATTCACTACGACTTAAATATTACTATATAATATTATAAATGCGAAATGTTGTGAGAATCGATGGATATCCATCCATTCTTCCTCATGATGGATGTTTGTTACTCTTTCACGCGAAAACTACTGAACGGATTTGGATGAAATTTGGTACGTGGATGGCTGTGGGACAGTTGCCGACCTTCACGCGGTCGAAGCCGCTGGCATAAGTTAGTAGTCCGTAAATTTAAACCACAACTGTCACTCTTTTCCAAATGTTTAATTAAAAAAATATTTCCCTGAATTTTTTATAAAACAAAATGACCTCACCGCCGCCTATAGACATTTACGATACCAGAGGCTTCGCAGATGCATTGCCATGCCAGAGACCAGTTTGGAATATGTCACGTGTTTCCAACTTTGAAATTAACAAGTTCGTCTTAAATATATCAGAAATATTTTGATCAAAAACACAAGATATAAGGTACACTTCCAAAGACAGCAAAAAACCCCGCAGCTATACTGAACTGAATAAGCCTTCTGAAATTATGACAGCCGCATTGTCGCTGAGTGAATATTTTTAGAGTGACAACAGGGACAAAACCGAATCTAAAAGATATCAAAGGAGATCGCCCAGCTTTCATACATTTTTGGGGTATTTTCAAAAGTAATTTGTGGTTGACATCTCGGTGAATTGACTTCCGGCTTATTATTATTTCCTTCATTTATTTGCTAACATACTTATTACATTTTAAAATATTTCTTAACAAAAACTATATAAAAAACATTTAAAAATATAAAAAATAGTGGTCCGCCGGTAGCGGGAGCAGGGTCCAAGCTACCGGTGGTTAGGGCTCCAGAGACAAGAACCTCCTCACAATACGAGCCGTATCGAGGAGTACTGCCTTCTGAATCAGGCCCTTGATCCAACCGCCTAAGGAGAGCTTCGAAAGATGGTCATCGAGGCTCTTGGCTATAAGGCCATTGGCCGTCACGACGATCGGCACAATGATAGCCGAGTTCACATTCCACATGTCGACAACCTCGTGTGCCAAGTCGAGATATTTTATTTGTTTCTCTTTCTCAGCTTTCACGAGGTTCTCGTCATGCGGGATGGTAACATCGACTATCATTACGCGGCGCGCTGATCGGTCTATCACTACTATGTCAGGCTTATTGGCGACAATAGTCCTGTCAGTAATGATAGACTGATCCCAGTACAGCGTGACATGGTCTTTCTCGAGAACTGGGTCGGGCACATACTTGTAGTACGGTACCTCAGATTCCACAAGTTTATATTTCAAGGCAAGTTGCTGGTGAATTATCCTGGCTACTTGGTTGTGCCTGTGCAAGTACTCGCCGTTAGCCAGACGAGAACAACCAGAAATAATATGTCTGATGGACTCACCCGGACGGTGGCATGCCCGACACACGTCAACCGTCCCGTCCTTCATAATATATTTCCGGTAGTTGTTCGTCAACATAACTTCGTCCATAATCGCACAGACAAAACCTTCAGTTTCTCCAAAGAGGTCGCCGAAACGTAACCAGGATACGGACGCTAGAAAATCTACATCGGGCCCATGAAGAGCTCGGTAGAAGCGCCCGTGAAGCTCCTTGCCTTGCCATACTTCCTTGCGGTCATCGGTAGTAAGTACTTCAGGTTTGCGCCAGTTCTCTTTAGCCATGGACAGCGGGGTGAGTCCCTTGTCCACTGCGACCACATCTCGGTGCATACCCACCTCGACTTTTAAAAAATATTCTCTGAGACTGCACATCTCGCGGTTGTGAAGGGACTTCGCGTTTAAAAACCCTCGACCCCCGCACTTCCGCGGGATGTACAGCCTCATCACTGATGATCGTGGGTGATGCATCCGGTTTGCGGTAAGCAGTGTACGAACTCTCCTATCCAGGGCATCGAGTTCGGTCTGAGACCATTTGAGTACGCCGAAAGAGTACATTAAAACCGGCATAACCCAACCGTTGAAAGCGCGCACCTTGTTTCCGCCTGAAAGAAGGCTATGTAATACCTTGTTCAGGCGTCCAAAGAAGCGCTCCTTCAACGATTGCTTCATGTCAGTTACGTTAATGCCTAACGCTTCCGACATACCCAAATACTTATAGCTTTCGGATGAGGAGAGGGATCTCAGGTGTATGGAATCCGAGAGCTGAATTCCCTCGGATTCCATAATCTCCCCTCGCTTTACATACATGACTGCACATTTGTCCACACCAAATTCCATCCTGATGGCGCTACTGAAAGTTTCAGTTACTTTCAGTAGCTCCATCAGTTGCAATTTGTTGGGGGCAAAGAGTTTCAGATCATCCATGTAAAGAAGGTGAGATATGACCTGACCACCTCTCCTCAACCGGTAGCCTAGACCTGAATCCTCCAGCAATGTGCTCAGAGGATTCAGGGCTAGATAGAACCATAGTGGGCTCAGACTGTCGCCCTGGAATATTCCCCGTTTAATCCATACAGGTTCATCGTTCCCCTGGATCTGTCGATATCCTGGATATCGAAGGACCGTCCTCCATTGCCCCATACACGACTCAAGGAAGGCGCGTAGAGTTGCATCTATCTTGTACAACTCCAGCACCCTCATGAGCCATGTATGTGGCACCGAGTCGTAGGCCTTCTTATAATCTATCCAGCATGTAGACAGATCCTTGCGGGATCGACGAACCTGTTGGCTAATGGCCATGTCGATGAGGAGTAGCTCCTTAGTGCCGCGGGACCCATTCCTACATCCATTTTGAGAGGCAGACATAATGGAGTTTTTGTCAATGTGTGTATTAATTTTAGCTCTCAAAATGGATGTAAGAAGTTTGTAGACCGTAGACAAACACGTGATCGGTCTATAATTTTTGGGTTCCGCGGGACTACCTGACTTATGGAGCAGGTGGGTAACGCCTGTTGTTAAAAACTGCGGTAAGGACCCAGACTCTAAGGATGACTGGAATTGGGATGCCAGGCAAGTGTGTGAACTACTAAGCCATTTGAGCCAGAAGTTGTGCAGTCCGTCCGGTCCCGGTGACTTCCAGTTCGGTAACGGACGAACTGCTCTGGCTATATCTAAACGTGTAATCAAAATTGGCTCCATTTCTGGGATAGGTTCACACACTCGTTCGACATCACGCATCCAGTCAGCCTCAGTATGACAGACGGGCACCGACCAGATGCTGCGCCAGAAAGAACTCGTAGCAGCATCATCCGGGCGGCACACGTCTGTCATATTTAGCTCGGGTCGCTCCCAAGCTCTGTATACCCACCTCTCATCGCTCTGGAACATGCGATTCTGTGAGTACCGATCAACCCGCCGCTTATACCTCCGAATACGGTTCGCCCATGCATAAACTTTCTGCTTCAGGAAGTCGATGCGCTCTGTGACACGGGACATGTATTCTTGAGGACTGATTCCAGTCCCCGAGAATGCCCGCCTCACAAAGCGCATCACACGTGGTCGTGTATTGCCCTCCCTGAAGCAGTGTAGTTTGCCGATGAGTACCCTGGCCCCGTCGATGCGGCGCTCGATCCTGCGCTGCCAGGCTGGTACGGCTGGTTTTGGTCGAGTAGCTACGTCAAAATTTGGGAACTTGACGTTAGCTAAACGACATGCCGCAACAGCCCCACAGTACAGGATCGAGTGTGTATCAACGAGGTTCTCGCTACTCTCGAATATATTCTCGAGTTGCGAGTCCAAGGCACACACCAGCGCCCTATTTTTATTATGCATGGGTAACCGTGGTAATCGGGGCCTAAGTTCGGTAGGAGTGGATCGATATTCACGAAGCGCATCTTCCAGAGCGCTCCTCAATCGGTCGTTGCACTGGCTACTTACCACAGCAACCCTATCATCTTCCTCTACAACAGCTGGGTTGAACCGCGGCGGGGTTGCGTCAATAACTGACGCTTGCACCGCGGTTTGTGCCGGAGTTAAAACGATACGGTTGCTCAGTACCTCTGAGCGCAGCCTATCAAGTACGGCGTCGTCCAACATGTGATTGCGTTGGATGACCCGCACCTGATCCGACAGTCGTTGGGCCGAAACGTTGACGGTTGGTTCAAGTACCTGGAACAGAGACAGCATCCCAACACGGTACGCAGTGAGGTTAGTTCCCCCCTCTGTAGACCCGTAGTATGCGCGCATGACGTTCTCGTTAATGGAATGAGTCCATCTCATGCGCTGCACACAACCACCGGCAGCGGGGACCCGGCTCGGGGCCGGATGGCCCCTAAGTCCCAAGCTTCTCGGTGGCCGGCCTCTCCCCTGCCGACGTACAGATGTTGGCGACGTCGGCGGAGAGAAATACTCGTCGCTCGAGCTCGACGCAACTGCCACTGCCGGTGTCACAGCACTCACGATGGGGCTGGATTCTGGCGGCGGCGAGGCGGAGCTGAGCGATGGGTCCGGAGGTGGTAGGCGTGCGCGTCGGTAGGCAGCTCTCGTTATCATTTGATCATCATTTCGTTATAACATCTCTTTAAATATTATTTTTCATTTTTCGTATTGATGACGCCGCGACGTTGACAGACGTCATTGTTGTCGTGGTAACAGTTTTTTTAGCTTTTCACTTTTTGGTTTTCTTTCTGCTTTTATTCCAATTTTCTAATATTTGCGTTTTTGTAAAAGACTATTAAAGAACTATTATAAAGATGTTTGAATCAAAACTAATATTTATATTAAAACAAAAATGATGATGATATTTTGACCGATGCTTGACATACTTGACATACTTGCTTATTATTATTATTATTATAAGCCTATATTGTCCCACTGCAGGGCAAAGGCCTCCCTTCCCTCCTTCCACATTTCGCGGTCTAGTGCGATTGTAGGCCAATCCTTTGCGAAAGAGTCCAGCTCATTCCGGCTTAGGTGTAATAATAAATGTTTACTATGTTATGCTCTATTTAAATAATAAGTTTATTTTTAGTGCCAGGCAATAAAAAAAATATCCCAATCTGGGTGATCTCCTTTTACATTAAAAAAATCTTACTATCTTACTATTGCTACTGCTTCGATTTTTTTCTTCCCATACAATGAAATTATCCTTACCCTTACAAGAAATGGAGTCGTATATCATAAAAAATTGGTTGCTTTCACTATTTTTTATGAATAGAAACTTGGCTAAAAAACTAAGTATACCAAAATTATTTTCATAAAAAAGAGCTAATGTTTCCTAAAAAAAGTTTTGCGATATCTCATATGGTTCTTATGGTTTCGGATTTCTTCCTGTTGTCCAATGTAAAAATCGTGATTGGGCATGTAGCGGCACTACAAAAAGTACTACAGCGCCATCTTTGACACAAATGAAGCACTAACATCAAAATTCTAAATCGCACAGTTAAAGTTATCCGTGACTTAAGTCTATATAGAAAAACCCGACAAAAACTGTCGGGCAGTAGCCCACCAGACACAACACCCGTCTGGCCGGAGGATCCTCCCTTTTCTAGGGGGGATGAAGAACTTTACACCCTGTTCTTCATTACCCCTAAAGGCAGTTTGTGGTTGCGGAGTGGTCTTCGAAAGTGTACCTTTAGTAATTTGCATCGAGACATTTTATAAATCTCTTATTTAGACTGAAACATGTCTTATGAAGACCTTTCCAAGAACTCTTCTATACAAGTTAATAAAAACACCAGTTTTTTAATAGTTGAATATACAAATAAGTAGAAGAAATGTGTAGATGCCTTAAATGTATAGATGTAAAGGAGTCATGGAACTTCCAATAACGTTAAACGTCGATGTTTTATCCTTTTAAAAAAATATGTAAATAGTAAAGGTGTAAACGGACCCTTCACGAAGCCGTCAACCAAGCATTCTGTACATCAAACTAAGTAACTCTACGCAAAAATTATTGCTGGGAAAAGACTTTTTTTGGGGTGAAAAACACGTTTTACGGTAAGACTCAATGTTACGCACTCAAAACATTGTGCTGATGGATGCATTGAATAGTACGGAGGTCAAGGAGGTAATTAAAGTAAAGTTAAAAAGTTGGAACTTTAATCCCCAATATATCTCCGTAACCAGAAGGTCCCCAGATATGGTCCAGAACAAAAAAATATCGCAATGACGGGGAGAACAAGTGCCTTTCGGCTTCGTTAAGGGTACTTTTACACCCATTGTGTAGAATGACACTCGAAAAAAAGAAATACATAGAATTATAGTCATCATCTGTCAGCCATCTTCCAAGCGCCTGCTTATTGGACTTTCATAACACAATCGTGTTATCGTGGTGGTGGTGGTAGTCGTTGGTTTGATTTGAGCAGAATTAAAATTGAAATACATAATTGATTTTTGTCAAATAAGCCAAACAAATAAACTGAAATAAAAAATAGCTCTAAAAACGAAGGCCAAATATGGAAGGGACACCGATGCACAAAAAGTTACCACGTATTCAGTACATCATTCTGAGCCCCGTAAAATTTTTCATCAGTAATTAAAAAAAAAACAGCTGTTTTCTACAAAAGTGCTATATTTACACGGTCAAAATGTATAAAACAGCTGAACAAAAAAAAAAACCGATGAAAAGATTCATGGGGTTTCGAATGATGTACGGAATACGTGAGGTCAATCGACGAATCCGACTCGGCTGGGCAGCGTTCGGAAAGTTGCGTGGTATCTTCTCGTCCAACTTACCGCAGTGTCTCAAGACGAAAGTCTATGACCAGTGTGTGTTGCTAGTGATTACATACGGGAACGTGGTCGCTCGCAATGGGCCTTACCAGAAGGCTTAAAGTCACTCAAAGGGCAATGGAGAGGGCTATGCTCGGAGTTTCCTTGCGTGATCAAATCAGAAATGAGGACATCTGCAAGAGAACCAAGGTAATAGACCGACGTAGCCCGAAGAATAGCCAAACTTAAGTGGCAGTGGGCAGGACACATTGCTCGCAGAACGGATGGCCGATGGGGCCGAAAAGTTCTGGAGTGGCGACCGCGAACCGGAAGACACTGCGTTGGAAGGCCTCCCACTAGGTAGACCGATGACCTGGTGAAGGTTGCAGGGATCCGCTGGATGCGAGTCGCATGGGACCGGTCAATGTGGCGACACTTGGGGGAGGCCTATGCCCAGCAGTGGACGTCTTTCGGCTGAAATGATGATGATAACTGAATACGGTGTAACCGTTAGTGCGTCGGTTTTCCATCTAGTGTACTATGTATTAATGAACAGTCACGGGAAAAAAAAATTAAGCAAATTGAAAATCAACATAAATTGCTAGGTATGTTTTAATCACAACTGCATTCTTTTTGAGCCGTAAGAAATGACCATAAGACGGCATAATAATAATACAATCTTTAATAAAAAATATTAAATGTGTGTGTGTGGTGATTTGCCAAATAATTCATTAAAATGATTTTAATAATTTGTATATTTTTAAACATAAATAGTTGTGTGTTTTATGTCTACTTTATAGCGTAACAGGGCGTTTATCAGGGTGGTTTCAATAAAACTGCTCCGCTAATCGATCCGCTACCGCTTGTCTTAGACCGCAACCTTAAAAAGTTATGTAAATTACTGCCAAAACTTTCTGTAAATAATGTGTGTATATGTTATAAATATTTACAATAACAATAAATTTATATTCTTGAAACTAAGTACAATAAAATTATAATAATTATCGAGTGTGCTAGCCTTTAAAAATAACATTACTCTCCTTTTGCGCATTGCACAGTTGGAAAAAAAAAGAATATGCGTCAATTTGGGAATGTCCCGATTGTTTTAAGTCGATGTTGCCAGATTATAATACCAATAGATAATTTGGCCACACAGTCCATTGTTATACAGTAACTTTGTTTTAAATATTTGGGGTT
Source organism: Noctua fimbriata (assembly GCA_905163415.1). NCBI lineage: Eukaryota > Metazoa > Arthropoda > Insecta > Lepidoptera > Noctuidae > Noctua > Noctua fimbriata. Next base: position 9,635,447 of record LR990951.1, read on the forward strand.
TATTCATAAAATCTGATTAAAGTTGAGTGAAGATTAAGCGTCAGTTACGCAGACCATCATCTCAACTTTAATTAGCTTGTATTAAAAAACCCCGTAGCTCAAATAAATTGCAAGCACACTGCAGTATGCCTTTATTTATAAAAAATAGAATAATATACTCTAAAAAAATCGTTTATCTTTAGTACGTAAGAAAGCAGCTGGAATTATTTTGCATGTGCTGCAAAACGAAGATATAAAAATTGTTGTGTTTAGTGGTGTAAATAAAATCTTTTCTCTTTTAATTGTTAAATAATAATAAAAAATCTACTTTGTTATTGTTATCATTTCTGAAATAAATCAGAAAGTTGTTCTATAATATCTTCTATTAATCGATTTTGAAAATCGACTCAGCGATCTTAGTCGATTTTCGAAATTGTAACTTTTTAATCGTTTTGTATGTAATATAGGATTACGTTGTAAAATATAGTTTTTAATAGTTAAGTTTGCCTTCATTTAAATGCCACTAAATACTACATTATAGTACGAAGTCCATAGCAGAATGTACATCGCTTTTGCGAATAGTTTAAGTGTAATAAAGAAGTTTTAAACGTCATGCTTTTTATTTTTGCACCGTTTTGGGACTTTTGTAATTGACTTACTGATCTTTTTGCTACAAAAACGATTACAAGAGTTCTGAGAGAACTTCCTGCCATAAAGCGCAGTCACGCCGCCAGCTAGCGAGCGAGACGGGCGAGGTTCTTTTCGTACTTCGTTTGGCTCTTTCGATAGTTAGCGATGTGGACTAAATTATGAAAAGGTGAAACGATGCCTCGCTTGCTAACTGGCGCTGAGGCCTGCGCTTGTCTGTATAACTATACGTATGCACAGGCGAAACTAGCATGAAATATAAGGAGAAGAGAGAGAGATATCTCTACCATGTTCCTTGTAAGTGTTCCACCTGTGAAAACGTGATGGTATGTTTACGTTATGTGTGATTCAATTACTACTACAGACAATAAAAAAGAACAGGATTTTTATCTATCTAAAAAAATTAATTGGTTTGATAAAATTACACAAACGTACACAAAACATTAAGCCCTTCTCAATTCTCATTATCTTAACTTAAAATACATGAAAATTGAAGTGTGCACGAGGTAATAGTGGATCTAAAAAATCAATCTAAATATTTTTTTTTATAATCAATAATTATTTAAATCAACGCTGTGTGTCACTGTCAAAGTCAGCTGTCAAATTGTTTACCAAAAACTTAGAAAATCGGAAAATCGTAATATTCTGAAAAATCCAATGATTTTTCACTGAGTAATGACTGAAATATGGAATCTAAGTACACTATGTCGTTGCTGCCACGCCGATGGCCAGTTCAAGAGCCTCAATTTATCGTATCAAGGTAAAAATGACGTCGAAATATATGAAAATATGTTACGAGATACTTTGGGGGTCCTTGTAAGTATTACAAGTTTATAAACTGAAAACGGGATATTTACCATGTTTACTATTTCTGTGCATTTTTAAGAATTATTTTGTTTAATTATTTTCCTAATAAATGCTACAATTATAAACTAATTTATTAGTAGTCAGCGAAGCATGTCTTCCAAACATCTCTATCAGCCTTTCTAGGCATAGTTTTCATACAACTTATCGATCGTTTGTTTGGTCTTCTCTTGCTCTTCCTAGTGTATAATAAAATATGACCTACAAAAGTAGTATAGTAGTATCTTATATCTATATATATAAAAATGAATTCCCATTTCCCTTGGTCACGGAATCACGCATGAACGGCTGGACCGATTTCGCTAATTCTTTTTTTATTCTGTTTGTTAGTGTCAGGAGAAGGTTCTTAGGTAGGTAGTAGGTAGGTAGTAGCAAAACACAAAGTACAGCTTGTTTAAATTATAAAATAATTGATCTCTTATATAACTGTGAAAGAACTACCCTTGTCCTATCTGTCCTATCTATCTGTTATAACATCAGGAACTGTATTTATATATTAACATCAACAAGAACTCTGCCATATCAACAGTGTTAGTAGTGGCTTCATTAGCTAGAAAATCCTACTTAATATAAATGAGAAAGTTTGTAAAGATGGATGGATGTTTGTTACTCTTTCATGCTAAACTCCTGACCGGATTAGGATGAAATTTGGCACACAGATAGTTTATAATCTGGACTAACACATAGGATCCTTTTTATTCAGGTAGTAGGATCCCATGGGACATAACCATACTCCATGCGGGCGAAGCCACAGGTATTAGCTAGTTGGAACATAAAAAAATAACTATATCTTCTTACCTAAATGTTTCAGATATCAACTCCAGCGCTAAAAGCGAGCCACACAATATGTGATGCATGTATCGTTAAGCTAAGAGAAGCTGCTGAATTCAAAAAACAAGTGCTTGCATGTGAACAGAAGTTTCAGTTCTATTGTAATAGTAAGTCTTGTTTTTCTACACTAATATTTACTTTGTAGCTCAATTTAACACCCACACACACTAAAATGTAATACATATCTTCACAATCACACACACACACGACGTCAGTTCATCAAGCACACAGAATAAAAAAAAGATACAAAATAAATGGTGCATTTAAAAAATTAAATAAAAAAGAACAGAAAATAAATAGTAGGTATGTGCCTCACGGTTGCGCCAAAGAGGTCCTTTACAGCATTCATGCCAGACAGGTGATGCTGTCTGACGCTGGTCTTCCAATGAACCTTTGAGGGTTAAGTGATGGCCTGCTTAACGTCCGCCATTTTAATTTATTTAGAAAATAGCGGCCACACATAAATCCTGTATTTATCAATAGCTGGTGCCAGTAATAACATGTTTTTTGTAACAAATTCTTCAAAAGCGTCACGTTTCTAAGATATAAGCTATCAAAGTTGGAATCAATCTACTCAGTGATAGCACCATCAGTACAACTTTGATTTTATTGGCCACGCATAAAACCTGTATTAATCAATAGCTGGCATCAGTACAAACAAGTTTTGAATGTCACAAAATCTTCTATAGCGTCACGTTTCCGAAATATAAGCTATCAAAGTTGTGCAGATGGCGAAGATCTTCAATTCAAAGTCAGATGTGTTTGTGATGTGAGTGTTCTCCAAAAACTTCTAAAACATGTAATATTATGTACTTCGTTTAATTTCATATAATGTTTTAATTTAATTTTACTTTTAGTTTTGCTTCCCTTAAAATGACAATATTTGTTTGAGTAATAGGCAATTTATTAATACCTTACAGTGGCGAAGGTTCCATACAACTCGATTCCTACCGGATTCCCTTTGAAAAATGGCACAGTCAGTATTCTATAGACAAATAATATAATCAGATTAAAGATGTATACTCCGGCTTACCTCTTACAAAAATTGTCCCTTCGCTACTGATACCTTACCAAAGGTTTGTAAACCAACAATAATTGTGTGTGTACTTTGTTTGCAGATGAACAATTCACAGGCACATGTGATATAAAATCCGAACGAGAAAATGAGGAAACTGACTTTCATCAGGGTAAGCATTAAGGACTGGTCTAACCAGGGCGAATCCTGCTCGGAATGCTGGACAAAATTTGCTCGCGTCAACGACCGTGTTAATCTTTTGAACGCCATTGTCACATATACGTGACATGCAAGCGCATCCCCTTTACGCCAAACGACACAAATATATGACTAAATGGTAGGTGAAATTGTGGCTTGGCGTGGAGGGGACGCGCGTGCGTTTATGCTCTGGCGTTCAAAAGGTTAATTAACTTGTTTAGCAGCGAGAGCCTAGTGGTGTGACCGTCGGACTGCCAAGTCATAGGCCTCAATTTCGAAACCAAGACAAGCACCTCTGATTTTTCGGATTGATGTGCGTATTGTATTATTATCAGTTGCTTCAGTGAAGGAAAACATCGTGAGGAAACCAGCATGCCTGAGAGATATTTCTCGACGGCATGTAAAGCCAATTCAGAGGCCCAAGGGTGGCATAAAAATTCTGACACCAGGTTAGGCATTAACCACAGATAAAGAAGCACTTGTTTAATGCGTTGTTCAACCTGGCGCGAATAGTCGCGAGACGTCTTAATAATAAGAACAATCAAAGCGCCCAATCGCATCCCGATTCCCGAATCCTGCTTGCCTCTGTATGGCTCTGTGTAGCTTGAGTTTTAAACACCTACATACAAATTAGTTGACATGATCGGCGCGAGCGAGTATCGTCCGAGACTCCCGCGTCGCCTGAGTTTAGCAAGCTCTTAAGATTCAAATGCAAGTATAAAGGGACCCTTCACGAATCCTTGAACCAAGCATTCTGTACATCAAACTAAGTAACTATACGCAAAAATATTACTAGGAAACAAATTTTTTGGGGTGAAAAATCAGTTTTATTTTTTGACGATAGGAATCAATGTAACGCACTCAAAACATTGTGAAAGAAAGAAAGAAAGAAAATATATTTATTTGCCGCAGGTACATGACGTGCATCACACAAAATTACAAAAAAAAAAATAACAAAACACAAATAAAACAAATAAATTCAACAGGACGGAACAAAAAAGAAAAAAATTAACAGCTTGCACGTCATGACTGCGACAAGCAGGTTACCACTCAGCATGATGCTGTGCTATGGGGGGGCCACAACACAACGCTGGTTTTCAGTGGTCACCCGTGAAAAAACGTACGGAAGCCAATACAGCATAAATATTTTTACATAAATATGATAATAAAATAAACAGTACTTGGGTTATACTTATAATATAAAACAACTACCTCTAGGAAATATAATAAACACTACAAAAATATACAAGTTTGTGTGCAGGCTAACCAAAATAAATACAAATACAATATATACTTGTGCTGATGGATTCATTGAATAGTACAGTGGTCATGGAGGTATTTAAAGTAAAGTGTATATTTAAAAAAAATAACTTCTGAAAAAGTTGGAACTTTGATCCCCAATGTCACCGTAACTAGAAGGTAGAACGGAAGATATCCCGTAAGTGACAGTTTAAGTTTAGGTTTCCAGGTATTGAGGTATAGTCCAGAACAAAAAAAAAAATATCGCAGTGACGCATCAGAAACTCCATACTTCGCTCCAAAACTCAAATAGCTGATGCTGGTCTTACAGCTGCGAGGTTGAAGTGGAACTGGGCTGGTCACGTCTGCCGCATGTCGGAGGAGCAATGGTCAAAAATGACCACTCAGTGGATACCAAATAGCAGGAAACGACAACGTGGCGTGATGAGCTGGACTCTTTCGCAAAGGATTGGCCTACAATCGCACTAGACCGCGAAATGTGGAAAGAGGGAAGGGAGGCCTTTGCCTTGCAGTGGCACAATACAACATTAGTTTTAGTATATGCGAAACCTGAACCACGTGTCGAGTATTTTTATATAAAGAATCTATGTACGAAATTTCAAAACTGTATCATGAAAAATCGCAAAGTTATAACCTTGTTCTGTTACCTGGATGTCCGCACAAAAATGTGGTCACCACGCAGCGCGCGCCTCCAATGTCGTCTTCAGCTCATTGATAATAATAATTTAGCAGTAGGTACCTAAACGATTGCGATAGGTACTTACTGTCGCTCGGTGTCCAACTTGTAGCCTTTTTAAAATATTTTTGGTACAAAATATAACATGGTTTAAACATTATTGGAATCGATTCAGTTACTTATTCTGAACAAACTATATTCAGGTTTCGCATATACGAAAAATCTTGTATAGGCTTATAATAATAATAAGCGCAGTGATGGGGAGAATAAGTGCCTTTCGGCTTCATGAAGGGTCTTTTTACACCCATTACTTATGTTGCACGATTTTGATTTTAATTACTTTGTAGATGACATTGATGACGTACAAGAAAAAGATGAAAAATTAGTACTGGATGTCAAAAAAGGTAGTAACTTTAAAATGTGAAATCTTTTTCAGACTACAGTATAGAATTTTATATCGAGCATCCTGTTCAAGAAGGCGCGGTTAGCGCAGTGGCTGAGCGATTGGCTGCTGCACTGCCTGTCGCGGGTTCGATTCCCGCACGGAACAAATATTTGTATGGCTTACAGGTAGTTGGTCCGGGTCTGGCAGTTTGTGTAGTTTCAATGTCTGTAAACGCACCCACGATATAGGAGAAATTCCTAGTGTGGCAACGTTTAAAAAAAAAAACAAAAAAAAGTAAATAAACGTTCGCTCTTTTCAAACATTTTAATGATTAAGTTCAATTTATTTATTTTATTACAACGGTTGTATTTACAACCAATTACAGTAAATAAAATTATAAAAATAAAAAAGAAATTTATGACACATATTAAAATATACAAAATAACAAAGTAAAGCAAAATTTTAAGTGAAAAACATAAATAAAATAAAAGAAGACTAACAACCACTGTCGAAGATTCCATCCAACTCGATTCCTACCGGCTTCCCTTTGAAAAATGGCACAGTCAGTATTCTATAGACAAATAATATAACCACATTAAAGATATGTACTCCGGCTTACCTCTTACGAAATTTGACCCTTCGCTACTGCTAACAACACTTTCCTAAAATCCTCTCACAGTACTCCTGACATACCAATAAAATCTTCGTCCATCCATCCGCAAACATATCTGTTGGATTAGAATCCAAGAGATCATTAAACGCGGCCAGAGTGGGAGGAATGGGGAGTATGCAAGAAACACAAGACTTTTTTTATTTCTTAGAAATGCGCTGTATTGGCCCATAAAAACATTGTGGTACACTTGTTTAATTTTCTAATACAACACTTATTTCAAAATTTAATATTTTATGTAGCGTATTTTTGGTGAAACGGAACGCAAACTCAAAACGCACAGTCCCTCGATAGCGCCCGTAGTGACGTCAAAGTCTATGTGTCAAAGAAACACTTTTATTTGAAAAGTACTTAAAGTTTCATTTTAAGATTTTATTATGATATTGTTATTGCTATGTTTGCTTGAATAAAGCACATACATTTAGTAAAATTAATATATTAAGGGTAAAAAATTAGATGTCAACAAGGCAAATGACGTCACATAACGTCAAGCTGTAGTTGAACTTATTAGTAGTTTATTTTATTGATTTAAGTGAAGGAAAAATGTCATGCATATTCCCTATTGGCGACTTAGCACGTCCAACAGTACGACATGGAGGCACGGCAGACAGCCTGTGCCTTCTGCCCCGGCAGTAACTGTCTGGAACAAAGAAGCGCGCCAGCACATCAAGCAATAAGTTGCTACCTATTCTTTTAATTATATCATGTGTTTTACAGAAAATCCACCAATGAACGCAGCTGTTAATGTTAAAACGGAAACACCGTCAGAAATACGAAAGAAAACTTTAAGGAATTATGAAAATAGTAATAAGCAAAAAATAACTAAACTTATGGAACAACGTAAGTGTCATCATACAGGGTGTAAACGCACCCTTCACGAAGCCGTCAACCAAGCATTCTGTACATCACACTAAGTAACTCTACGCAAAAATTATTGCTGGGAAACGACTTTTTTTTTGGGTGAAGAATCACGTTTTACGGTAGTACTCGATAGAACGCACTCAAAGCATTGTGCTGATGGATGGATTGAATAGTACGGGGCTCGTGGAGGTGTTTAAAAATCTTACATTAAATACATGTATTTAAAAAAAAAATTGTGAAAAAATTGGAACTTTGACCCCCAATATCTCCGTAACTAGAAGGTTCCCAGGTATGATGTAGAACAAAAAAATAATCGCAAAGACGGGTAGAACAAATGCCTTTCGGCTTCGTTAAGGGTCTTTTTACACCCTTTATTTTCGTCAAATTCTGTGAAACTAAAAAAAACTTACTACTATCCTTTAATATTTCAATAACATAGCACTCTTTTTCTTTATCGTGTGGTTAGGCACTAACTACACTGGTGTCAGAGTTTTTATGCCGCCCATGGGCCTCTGACTTGGTTTTACATGCCGTCAAGAAATCTCTCAGGCATGCTGGTTTCCTCACGATGTTTTCCTTCACCGAAGCAAGTGATAATTATACAATACGCACATGAATCCGAAATATCAGAGGTGCGTGTCTTGGGTTCGAACTTCAGACCTATGACTTGGCAGTCCGACGGTCACACCACTAGGCTATCACTGCTTTTTACAGCATAGCACGTATTATTATGAAAACAACTTAATTTACACTAGTGTAAAGTTGATATTTGTTAACCTTTTCACCGCCAAAGTACACAGAACGCGATGCCTCGCCAGCGCCAAGCTATAAATGTATAACGAAGTATACAGTAAACAGTAGTGGTGAGGATATCGTCATATCGATGAATGAGATTTATTTATTTATTTATTTATTTATTTATTTATTTGGATCTCCAACAAAGAATACACACAGACAATATAGGACACAGTATTACAAAACGATTAAAACACAGACAGACAGACAGATTAAAACGCTTTAAGTTAAGTTTTATTTATAATTTTACGAATATAAATAAAAACTGATTAAATATTTTCATATTTGTTGTCTGTCACATTATCCCTAGTAAGAAATACCAGTATTAAATTATTAATATCAAAGGACCGAAAACATAACTCCATTAGAGCTCTAAGAAATGAGGTACATCTCTATTTGTTTCTTGACGTCATTCTTTGACTTCATTTCAAGTCCTTGGCGCTCAGAGCACGATAAATTCAATTGTGATTAGGGATGTGGTCTATGATTTTTCTTCCTTCTATTTTTGTCTACTCACGTGTTTATTTAACGTTAACTCAACGTTTTTACTGTATGTATCTAATCGGAATTTTTTTTCACTGTATTTAAAGTATTTTACGCCATGTTTTTCGAAATGGGAAGTAGGTATGTATTTAAATTATAACACACCTGAAGCAGTATATTTATCACAGCGTTTTTAAAGCTTTGTCTCTGTTCTTTTCTTCACTCATGTGACGGTAGCGTTTACCCGTCATGCCGGCCATTCTTAAGCCGCGGTCCCACAGCATTCGCGCCGAGCATTCCCACGGATCATCCCATATATTCGTTCGGACGGGCAACGACCAACGACAGCTCATCCGAACCCAGTTCTTCATTCATTTTTCACTATTTTTTCTATTATTAGTAAAAATAAAACAGTGTATAAGCAAATTGAAAGAAGGATACGTGCGTGTCCTGATTGGTGCTGCACTATGCCAAAGTGACCTTGACAGCCGTACGCTTATGACGTCACAGAACGACTTCTATTAGAGTCCGTGGCGCCCGGGGCACGGAAAACCAATTGTTTTGTAGAGATGGGAATATAATTATCGACAAGGATTGATAACAACTATGTCGTTCCGGATCGGCAACTATCTGAAGATCGAATTCGTCTATTTTCCTTTTGTTATAAAGTAGTTCACTAAGTTCATATTTTACCGACCTCAAATTGTTTTCAATAGTAGTATTTATAAATATTTGAACGGGCGAAATCAAACAGTGATAACTTTCGCGTCACATCACTGGCCGACTATATATCAAGTCCTTGGCGTTCTGAGGACATTAAAAATGTTCGGAGTTTTTGTTTTTGCCGATTTTAAGACAAATAAGGGCTACTTTTGTGTGGAAAAGTAAAAGACAGGGTATTAGACCGTGGTATATTAAATAATAAAATGAAACGAAGCTTTTAAATACAGTACTTTTATGTTTTATAGGTAGTTAAAAATTAAGAGCTTCTAATGAAGTCGTGGCGCTGGTGGCACGGAAATCTAAAACTTCTATTGAAGTCCGTGGCGGTGAAAAGGTTAAAAAGGCTTAGAGTATATTTATTACTAGCTTATTCCCGCGACTTCGCCTGCGTGAAGTCTGATAATTGTCCCACGGGATCGTACTACCGGAATAAAATAATCCTATCTGTTAATCCAGGTTATAAACTATCTGTGTACAAAATTTCATTCAAATCAGTTAGTAGTTTTGCATGAAAGGGTCAAAAGATCTCAAAAACTCTCGAATTTCATATTCAATTCCGTTTCAAATGTCATACTCATTTAAACAAATATCAAAATAATTGTGAAAATCAGCTGGTTACAGAAACTAGTACTTTTAAAAAAGTCATAGTTGTAGTGCAAAATGAACTTTATGCGTCCGTAATAAAGGCATTTTTTACTTTACAGGTAGAAAACGAGTAACTCCAGACTATTCCTTAATAATCCAAGTTGATACTGACACTGGCACCCGGTTCTCTTGCAAAAACTGTGGCGGTCTTTTCAAAACCCAAAAAGAAATTAACCAACACTTAAATAAAACTCATTCTATTCTACACAAATGCGAATACTGTAAAAAGGAACTAAAATCGTTCGAAAGTTACAGAAACCATTTAAAAGTACACACAGGAGCAACGAATCAATGTACCTTCTGCCCCAAAAATTTCACTTCAAAACAAGGGTTGAAAGATCATTTAAATTCTCATACTAAAGAAAAGGTATATAAGTGTGATATATGTCAAAAAGATTTTAAGTATAAACAAACTTTAATAAGACATTTAAAAGTCCACGCAGGTACTAATAAAAAGATTTTATGTCATCTCTGTGGTAAGTCCTTCAATGACAAGTCGAATTTAAACGCCCATACAAGTTCTGTCCACGAAAAATTACGCCCTTTTCAATGTAAAATTTGCAAAAAAGCTTACTCAAACCAAAGACATTTGAGAGACCATTTTAAAATACATAACGGTACCCAAAAAGTTTACAAATGTGACATTTGTGACCATAGAGTTACTTGTCCAAGGACAATGGAAATCCATAGACTAAAACATGATGGAAAATTCTTGTGTAGATTTTGTCCAGAAATATTTGAATATTCAGCTTTAAGGACTGAGCATTTAAAGTTAGTTCACAATAAAGTAGTTCAATGGCATCCCTGCCCTGTTTGTGGTAAAGTATTAATCGGCAAATATTCTCTAAATCGACACATGAATGAACATCAGGGCATCAAGAGATTCCCGTGTGACAGTTGTGGGCAAAAATTTTCCCAAAAATCAATATTAAAACGCCATATCTTTCGCAAACACGATTCCAAGGCAGATATCAATATTGGTAAAACAAAATGTGAAATTTGCAAGCGTAGTTATAAAAATATTGTAGTACACATGGAGAAGCATGATAAAAGGTTATGTGCTTGTGTTATATGCGGCAGCACATACCCAAATAACAGTGCTTTAAACAGGCATAAGGCGTTAAAACATTTTGGTAGAACTTTCGATTGTGATGTTTGCGAAAAGAAATATTTGCAAAAGGACAAATTGAATGCTCATAAATTGAAAGTGCATCAGATTAAAATTGAAAAAAGCTGTAAGGAGGGTAGTTAGAAATGGTAAGACTGGAAACCGACTTCATCATAGCAGATGCTGATGATGAAGGTTGCTATCGTGGTCCTACTGTCGGGGATGGAGTGGCTGGAAATGAAAGGCAGAATAATAGTACAATTCTGTACACACGACGGCCAATCAAGCTACACAAAACCAGTTTATGCGGATCTCTCATTGTATAGGAAATCTATACAAAGCGAGGCCAAGTTATACTGGAAATGTACAGCGTCATATGCCGCCGTGTGTACATTTTACCAACCTTCTGTACCTTATTTACGCAATAAATGATTTTGATTTGTAACTTGATCTTACAAGCTGTAAGACGCTTCACGAAGCCGTCAACCAAGCATTCTGTACATCAAACTAAGTAACTCTACGCAAAAATTATTGCTGCGAAACGATTTTTTGGCGTGAAAAATCATGCTTTACGGTAAAACTTAATGTAACGCACTCAAAACATTGTGCTGATGGATGCATTGAATAGTACGGAGGTCAAGGAGGTAATTAAAGTAAAGTTAAAAAGATGGAACTTTAATCCCCAATATATCTCCGTAATCAGAAGGTATGGTCCAGAACAAAAAAAAGATCGGAATGGCGGGGAGAACAAGTGCCTTTCGGCTTCGTTAAGGGTCTTTTTACAGCCATTATTGTGTTTGATTGACTTATACTTTGACAGTTCAAAAGTGCCTGTAACTAGTTTGTTTGAAATAAATGCTTTAAGTTTGATTTATTACTGTTTTACCACTTACGAATAAGTTCTGTCTTTCGATTCGACAATTCGTATATCTCTCTTTTGACATTACGTAAGCGAGCGAGATAGAAATACGAGCTTCCGAATCGATCGTTTGTGAATACGGCGCTTTGTCAGCCTATCAAAACGTGATTCCCCCTTATATTTTGAATGGAAATAGCACGCTATGACGTCACTACGCTATTTATTGATTTCAAAGCAACTAAAAATCTAATTTTTCAATTAATTGAAAATTAATCGGGTTTTCAGGTCTAAAATGAAGTAATTTTTTAGAGAAGTTGTGTCTTGGAATTATTGTTTAATGGTGTCAACTACCCAATTTCTGTTCAATTTCTTTAGCTTCAACTATGTCAAAAATTCTTAGAAGTGAATTTTGATCCACTTGAGGTGAAATTTTGCATACTTCAAACACTGTTTTAAGCTTTCACGGTTTACAACTAAATTTATACTGTCACTTACGGGATATCTTCCGTGATTGTTCATTATTTATTATTTTTGTTTGTTTTTGTACGTGATTGTTTAATTATTTTTTTTGTTGAACTAAGTTTTTTTGCATACATATGTAGTTTGGATGACAATGCATGGTTAGCTAAGTGACGTCATATTATTTCAATATGGCGGACTCCCAAAGATGGCGGACTAGTTATTTTTATACATTCTTAAAAAATAAAATGACGTTGCTCTAAAGCTTGTTTTTTTTAACTAGCAAAAGGGGTAGCTAGGTTATTATACCAAGCCGAGGGGGGCTTGGTATTATTTTAAGTAAAAACCAAAAATCTTAAAACGAATAATATAGAAATAAGAACTGAATTTGTTAGCAATAAAATACAAATTAAAATGCAATAAAAAAGTGATTTGATCTTTAATTTGACCAACCTGCAATGAACTATCCTTTCCTTTTATACCAACAGCCTGCACTGGTCCTGCTTGTTGGATAATGGCCCACTCCCTCTCCTGTAGACGAGCAAGCTTACTAGAATTCAGCAGCATGCATGCATTATAGGCTCCAGCCCCCGTAGCATGACCACCGTAGACAAGATGAATGACAGATAGTGCAAAGAAATCTGTCATTGTGTCGACACAGCCTGTCACTTTGTCGATTCTTCCGTCAAAGAAATCCTTGTCTACGGAGGTCATGCTACGGGGGCTGGACCCTATAATGCATGCAAGCTTATTGTGCTCATTGTTATTGTGATAAAAGTGAACGAGTAGGTATATAATTCATTTATCTAAGTAATTTACACCCATTGCCAATTATCACAATACAGTCAGACCATAATCTATCTAGGTTGACTGGTAGAAAATGCCTATGGCATTAAGCTCGCCTCTGTTCGTTTGTGCTTGAAGTGTTAAATAAATAAATAAATAATCACACTACAAACACAAAAAAACAAAACATCACAATTTAGTTAAAAATAAAATAAATTACATTTCAAATATATTTATTATGTACATTATATACAGACTAAAAAGAACTAAAGAAAAGATAAAAATAAGACTAAAAGTAAGAAAAAATAAACATCTAAACAACGACGACAATAGGACACTTAGGCGTCAAAGTATTCCTCCGCATCGCTGTCATCTGGAAACGTGCCCAAAAGACTGGCAGCATTGCCACGCTGAATAGCAATGCTAATTCTTTGGCCAAAGAAAGAGCCAGCCCTCTGGTCATTTCAAATACAATTAAAATTTTAAAAATTCAACTCAACTCAACTTAATTAAAATTCAATCTAAATTAAAATGCAATACACAATTAAATAAAACTTATCCATTAACAATACATTATGGGTAAAAAAATAAACAATAATTACAGTTTTCTCACCGTTTTTTTTTTGTTGCTGTTCCAGTGCACAGCAACAAAAAAAAAATGTTTATTTGGTAAAGTGGTTTGTTATCATCAGTATAATCACGTCTTTAAGTATCGGTCACTAATTACCGGTCACCCTAGACAGTTCTAATACGTTTACACTTAGTAACATTGTAAGGCATTTTTTTCTTGATCTATCGATTTTGACTTTGAGATTAAAAATAATTTGATATCCAAAATAAACATAACATCACGCCTGTAATCCCCGAAGGGTTAGGCAGAGGTGTACCTAATAATACACCCACAATTTCCCAGTAATGATTTAAGTCTCATGTAATAGGGGGCGAGCCTATTGCCCTCAGCCGGGCACAAATCCAGACTCCGTATCTGCTACTGAGAAATTCCTGATGGAAAAATACACTTGGCCCGACCCGGGAATCGAATCCAGGACCTCATGCTCGGCAGTAGCGCTTGTTGCGACTAGACCAACGAAGCCGTCCAAAATACTATGTTCGTAATAGCATAAACTAGCAGAAAATACAGGTAGTCAGTGGCCCGAAAGTTTGAAAATCAGTCTTACCAAGGGGTTTTGCCATGGCCGACTTGGAAATCTCTTAATGGACTCCGAACCCAAGTCGGGCGTAGCAAAGATAATCTGTTCAGATGGGGGTTCATGGACGGCTCAGATCTCAAATGTATATACAGCGTGTCTCCACAGACAATGGCCCATCTCCATCTTGCGCTGCATGCCCTAGCACTTGACGATCTTATGACTGCTACAGCGAGCGGAGTTCGCATAGCTGAATTTTGGGCCAAACAAATTTAATTAAAAATTTGCCATCGACACGCTAAGAAGAAGAAGGGGTTTCTACTAACTGGGTTGTGGAGGTCAGACAGGCAGTCGCTCCATGTAAGATACTGGTATTCAGCTGCATCCGGTTAGACTGGAAGCCGACCACAACATAGTTGGGGAAAGGGCTGGTAGGCAGATGATAATGACATTAGCAGAAAATCACATTTAAAAATTATCAAGCCTCGAAGTTTGATAACTTGTTTTACTTAGTTTTCATGATTGTACGTAGTTATGTAATGGGAAGACCAAGAGTATGTAATAGATAGGCTCAGATTCTGATAACAGTCCAGCTACATACAGGGTGGTAGGGTCACCGACTCGATGCACAAACGGCTACCACATAATCAGTAGGTACATAATTTCGTTTACAAAAGTGCCATGCTTACACGGTCAAAATCAAAATGTATACAACATTAGTTTTAGTATATGCGAAACCTGATACACGTGTCTAGTATTTTTATGTAAAGAATCTATGTACATAATTTCA
The DNA here is from genome assembly GCA_905163415.1 of Noctua fimbriata. Taxonomy (NCBI): domain Eukaryota; kingdom Metazoa; phylum Arthropoda; class Insecta; order Lepidoptera; family Noctuidae; genus Noctua; species Noctua fimbriata. Next base: position 9,650,630 of record LR990951.1, read on the forward strand.
AAACTGTATCATGAAAAAACACAAAGTTAAAAGCTTGTTCTGTTACCTAGTTGTCCGCACAAAAACGCGGTCACCACGAAGCGCTCGCCTCCAGAGTCCTCTTGAGCTCATTGATAATAATAATTTGGCAGGTACTCAAAGTCGCTCGGTATTCAACTTTTAACTTTTTTAATAATTATGGGAAAAAATATAACATGGTTTAAAAATTATTGCAATCGGAAATTGAATTCAGTTACTTATTCTGAAAAAACTATATTCAGGTTTCGCATATACTAAAAATAATGTTGTAGGACCGTCGATTTAAAAAAAACCCCAATTAAAAAAAAAACTGGGATGGTTCAGACTGATGTACTGAATACGTGGTAACTGTTTTCGCGTCGATGCTCCTCCCACACTGTATATTCGGAGTCTGGAGCAACGAGGTGTGGAGTTCTTTTGAAAAGGTAGGATACTCCGACAATCTTCGGCGCGGGTATTGTTTTTTATAAAACATACGGCGTGTTTTTTTAATTTCAAATGGTAAGAAGAGATGGATGGATTGTGTGAGGAGAGGAATGATATGAAAGAAAAAGAAGTAAATGTTAGCGTGACTATTGACAGGGGAGAATGGAAGAAGAAAACGTGTTGCGCCGACCCCAAGTAACATGGGACAAGGGCAGGGAGATAATGATGATAGTAGCAGGCCATGGATCCATTTCCGGGTCAGGCAATTTGCTATTGGGTTTTTTCATCAGGAATTTCTCAATAGCAGCCACGTAGTCTGGCTTCGTGCGCAGTTGAAGGCAATGGGCTCGCCCCCTATTACATGGGATTGAACATACCTTGGAAGATTTTAAGTAGCAAGTTAGGATCACATGACCGGCGAAATGAAGGTGTAGTATTAAGTATGCCTCTACCTAAAACTACGGGGATTATAGGCGTGATGTTCTGTTAACAGAGGCATTGGGCAGGCCATGTGTATCGAAAAACAGATGACTGATGGAGCAAACCAATTCAATCAATTACTTGGTCTAAGTGAAGCCTACGTATCAGCAAGCGTAGTGTGGAACACCCCCCAGTTAGATGCATCGACGAGGCTGGTACAGACAGACTTGATGCAGAAGACAGAGAACAGGGTGGTATAGTCCAGTTTGGGAGAGGCCTAGACCAGCAGAGGAGTGCGACAGGCAAGTGTTTGAATATAGGGAGGTTCCAATTTATAAGACATACCGGGATATTTTCTTAGGAACCATTAAAAAAATCCGGTCAAGTGCGAATCGAACTCGCGCATGAATTGTTCCGTAGCATCGTAGTAGGGGAATCCCCTTTAATTTATTTTTAATATTTGTTGTTATAGGGGCAACAAAAATACACATTCTGTGGCAATTACAACTGTGTTCCTATTACGGATCATAGATACAGCTGACGACTGACAGACGGACGGACGGACAGCGGAGACTTAGTAATAGGGTCCCGTTGGTTACTCTTCGTGTCATCATAGGCCTCCTCAATCGCAAGCCATTCAACTCGACTTTCAGCAATTCTCATCCAGTTGCTACCAGCCACCCTGCGAAGATCGTCACTCAATCAGGAATAGCAAGGCCACCGGGAACTGGGGGCCGTGGTTGATTCTGGCTTGCCATTTAAGGGGTTTGCCCATAATCGCCACGCTGGACATGCGGGTTGGCGATCGCAGATCACAACTCCTCGCACTAGTGACGCTGCTGCCCGTCGCTAGTCTGCGCTATTTAGTTGCGAACTTTCGAATGGTTATACCGCCATTTATCGGTCGTCAGAGCCTCGTTTGTTGTTTAGCAGGATGCACCACGAGCAGGTGAGGTTGACTTGGGGCACTGAGATGGTAGGTGTGCCCCCTTAAATTCCTCTTCACTCTTCGTGTAAGAAACCGTAAAAACACTCTGTAGGCATTTGAACTAGAGCTACTTATAGTCCATCTTCTTATAACTTTCTGACTCAGAGGTATAAAGGCGAGTATGGGGTCCTGGTACTGGATGAGAGTTGCCGAGTATCGAGTTGTGTGGCCTATGTCTAGCAAGCAGTGAACTGCTGAAGGCTGGTGATAATGATGGGGTCTTTGGTTCGATTCCCAGGTTGGTCAAACTGCTTCTGGTGATTTCCATTAGGAATTTATCGGTGTCAGTAGTCAGTCTAGTTTTGTGCTAGATTAAAGGCAATAGGCTTGTCTTCTGACTGGCCCACTAGGTCTTAACTGGTCAAATTTGTACGTAATATAACATCACGCCTGTAATCCCCGCAGGGTTAGGCAGAGGTGTGCCTAATAGTCCAACCCACGTTTCGCCTGTTATGTTTAAGTCCCATGTAATAGGGGGCGAGCCTATCGCCATCAACTGCGCACGAATCCAGACTCCGTGGCTGCTACTGAGAAATTCCTGATGAAAAAACCCAAAACACTTTCACCGACCCGAGAATCGAACCTAGGACCTCTGGCTCAGCAGTCGCGCTTCCGACACCAACGAGGCAGGCCGTATGTCTATGTGCACATAATACTAGGTACCCCAATCCCTGTCTATCCCTTACACAATACAGGCGTCATGTTGTGTTATAGTTTCTCTTAAATTCGGTTGACTGCTCCTAAGGGAGGATTCATGGCTCTTATATCATATCTTCACATAATTTTACATAAAATATCTGTGTTAATGATGGTACCAGAAAACCTTTACGGATGTACTACCTACATATCTATTTGAACAATAATTAACCTTAACTAGCAACCAACAAAGTCCCATTTGTACTACGCATTGAAAGTTGTTATTAAAACCATACAATGATATCTTTGCTATCAAAAATAAAACTTTACATGCAATTGTAGACTTTACTGCGCTCGAATAAGGTAGGGAAAGTATTTTGTAAGTAGTGGTACAAGCTTGTAGCACATTGCAGCGCAAGATTCGAAAGTGGACTTGCGTCTTTAGTCCGGCAACTTGGCCGAACGGGGAAGACGCGTCGCTGCCTCAATTCGAAAAAAAAAAAACTCTTTACTTAATGGTGCATTTGACAGCTGTCAAAATTTCTTTGTGTTTGTCTTCGAGTGGTATTTTGTGAACGAAAAATTACCGAAATATTTGTAGTGAATGTTTTAATTTGGATTTTAAATATTTGTCATAGAACACCGGTTGAATCGCAGAGGTAAGTCGACGTTGTATGACTAAGAATTTGCGTATGTAGTGACATGAATATATGTCCGTAGGTACTTACTATTATCGTCTAACCGACCGGTTTTACTTGCGTTTTGTGAGTAAAGTCGGTGTTTTAATTTATTTACAACTAGCAAGTTTAAAGTTTAATCATTTTTCTTTTGAAATGTCGCTGTGAAATGATATTTATGTACTCAGCTTGAGTTGGAGATAGGTTTTTATTATTTACCAAACGGTGTGAATGTACAGCTACCTGCAACTTACAAAATACAAATTAGAATATTGATAAGTATTAAATTGTCGTAATATCCTCATGACGTCATGACCCAGTGGTTACTCGGCCGGCTTTTTAAACCCGAGGACGTAGATTCAAAACCAGACAATATACCTTGCACTTTTTTAAATCATTTTAATACGGAAAAAGTTAGGTACCTATATCTACTTTCTTTTTGATTCTTCCCTTGTTAAATATGAACGAAGCAAAACGACTATGTAAGGACCGTAGCAGGTGTTGTTTTGCAGTTTCTGTCTACCTCCGCGGATAAACAGCGTGAGTTTACCATCTTTTCTTTCCGTTGCGCCACGCTGGGAATTTCTCCTGTATCATAGGTGCGTTTACAAACATTTAAAACTCACATACACAAACAGCCAGACCCGGAAGAAGTACCTGTAGGCCATACAAATATTTGTTCCGCGAGGAATCGAACCCGCGACACGCAGCGCAGCAGTCAATGTCGTCACCATCTATCTATCTATACCACATATCTATGCGTGTCCTCATCATCATTCTCCCGTCTTCTTCTCCCATACTTCTCTATTACTCGTCATCTCAGCAGTCACCTCCTTTCTAGCCATATCATCCTTCACACAGTTCGTCCATCGTTTCTTTGGTGTTCATCTACTCTTATAGCCATTTATACGTGTAAGTTAATTCTAGAAGACCGAAGGTAACCATGGAGCTTCTGGCCAGTTCTTCTCCATAGGAAACGACCAACCCGAACCGTGCACCTTTTCTCGATATATTATAAGTGTCCATGTAGGCCTATGTGAAATATTTAATGATTGAAGGCGACATTCGGACCCATAACTGAATAGTCACCTTCCTGCCGTTGTCCCATGTTACTTGGGGTCGGCGCAACACGTTTTTTTCTTCCATTCTCCTCTATCAACCGTCACGCTATCATTTACTCCTTTTTCTTTTATATCATTCCTCACACAATCCATCCATCGTTTCCTTGGTCTTCCTCTCCCTCTCCATCCATCAACATCGCTCTTGCCTACCAATAAAGGAACGTATATAAAAAGTCGCATTAGAAAACGCCAACAAGAAGTGACAAAACGTGCTGATCTATGGTCGTTCCTTGTCTATACAGGGTGTAAACAGACCACGAAGCCGTCAACCAAGCGTACTGTACATCAAACTAAGTAACTCCACGCAAAAATTATTGCTGGGAAACGCCTTTTTTATGGGGTGAAAAATCACGTTTTACGGCAGGACTCGATGTAACGCATTCAAAGCATTGTGCTGATAGATGGATTGAATAGTACAGGGGTCGTGGAGGTGTTTAAAGTAAAAATCTTACATTAAAAACATGTATTTAAAAAAATACTTGTAAAAAAGTTGAAACTTTGATCCCCCAATATCTCCGTAACTAGAAGGTTCCCAGGTATAGTCTAGAACAAAAAAATCGCAAAGACGGGGAGAACAAGTGCCTTTCGGCTTCGTTAAGGGTCTATTTACACCCTTTTTAAAATGGTCTTCACCATGCAATAGGTTTGCAACTAAATACGTAGTCTAAACAGGTATTAAAAAGTATAAAAAAACGCGGCAAATACTTAGGATTTCTTTCACACATGCCATAAGAGATAAAAAATACATTAACATACGTAAGGGTTTTTTGTGTCAGAATGCCCTCTTGTACTGCCAGCTACGAGCGCGCCTGCTGGCTGAGTGTGTAATCCTGAGTTCGATACCCGCTTCGGGCTTAATTTTCATATCTCACGCCTACATCACGCCTGTAATCCCCGAAGGGTTAGGTAGAGATGTTCTTAATAGTACACCCACAGTTCGCCAGTTACGTTTTTAAAACTCATTTAAAAGGGGGCGAGTCTATTGACTTCAACCGGCTACAAATCCAGACTCCGTGGCTGCTACTGAGAAATTCCTGATGGAATAACCCAATAACACTTTAAACGACCCAGGAATTGAACCCAGGACCTCGAGCTCAGCAGTCGCGCTTGCGACCACTAGACCAAAAAGGCACTACAGCATAGGATTTAAACATAAATAGGCGAAATGTCGGTGTTCGACACCACTGCCTACACTTTCGAGTTATTCAGGCGTGATGTTATGTTATGTATTTACTGCGTTAACGTGAGAATCGAACACGTAACTTTTGAATACATAAAGCGGATGTACAAACCACAACTATTAGCCATTTTGTCAATTGAGAGCAAATTAGTGAGCACATATCGTTGGTGGTTGGAGGGAGCAGCGGACCAGTGGTGGCGGCCCCGACTTACGAGCAGTAAGTCGTGGGTTCGAACCCAGGCAGGCGCATTACTTTGTGTAATTTATTTCATTACCACTGCTCTCAAAACGGTGAAGGAACCAGCATGTCCTAGAACCAAAATTCGAAGACATGTGACATCTACCAACCCGCACTGGGACCGCGTGGTGGATTATAGCCCATTCCCTCTCATAGAGAGGAGGCCTGTGTCCCAGCAGTGGGAACATTATAGGCTGATTATGCTATGCTTATGCTATATCGTTGGTACGGGAATTCAGAACTCCGAAAATCTGACAACCAGTCTGACAAAGGCGTATCATGCCCAGTTAATTAGGTCGTAGAGGTCAGATAGCTCCATGTAAAACATAAAAAACTTAATCAAACTCCGTTCCTGAGCTACGATGCCACAGAAAGACACACAGTTACACACATCAAACTTATAACACCCTATTTTTTGGTCAGGCGTTAAAATACTGGTACTCAGCTCCACCCGGTTAGACAGGAAACCGACCCCAACGTTCTTGGAAAAAGGCAGGCAGATGATGATGGTCACCCGCACTGACATGGTAGCAAGTTGGCTTTGTCAGCGGCTCTATTTCGTCCCATACGAGCGATATTTCGTCGTTCAAGTACTATTGATAGTCTTGTAATCGACCGTAGAAACGACAAGAAAATTAACTAAGTAGTTATGAATGAATTTGTTCCACTACATTTTTATGAGCCACGTAAATTGCGTAAAAGTATTATGCCCATTCTAACAAACATTAGACGAAGAATTAAATATTATAACACTTTAAAAAATTGGATTGGAATTTCAAAGCTCAACCAAAGCGCTGCGTGCAATATCATTTAGTCATACATATGGATGGCATCTATTTTCCGTTTATTTATTTTAACAGAATTCTTTTATATTTTTAGATATTTCTTAAAAACAAAATCGTATAAGAAAATAATTTAAAATATACAAAATAGTAGCCCACATGCATCGGGAACAGGGTCCGAACTACCGGTGGTCAGGGCTCTTGAGAGAGAAACCTCCTAACAATACGCGCCGTGTCCAGAAATACTGTTTTCTGAATCAAGCCCTTGATCCAGCTGCCTAGCGAAAGCCTCCTCAGATGTTGGTCGAGGCTATTGACTATTAAGCCATTGGCTGACACGACTATCCGCGCAATGAGTCTCTCTCATCTATTTACTTTATTGTGTGCCTGATGTGTCCCACTGCAGGGCCTCCCTTCCCTTTTTCCATTTTTCTTTTGTCTATGGCTATTTGGGCCCAATCCTTTTGGTAAGAGTCCAGCTCGTCACGCTATCTCCTTCTGGGTCGCCGGGTTTTGTTGTTCGGAACCCAATTTATTGCCAGTTTCCCACATATTTAGAACATCATTCTAAACCTACCCATTCTACATGGATAATTTTCATCGGTAATTTTAAAACAACGCTGTTCCATACATTTTGAAATTTATATGTGGATCAGAATGATGTACTGGTTACCGTTTGTGCATCGGTGTCTCTTTTCCGCCCTGTTTACAGGGAACAGCCCTCCACAAACTGACAGGGTGCATTCAGCTCCTTATTTTGAATCATATTCCACCGGAATTTTTCTCCGGATAATTTCTTTTTTAGTTACTATTCCTTCATTTCAATGTAAAATTACATTCCCTGTAAGCAGCACTCCATTTATGTAAATAATACGGCTAAAATTAAAAAATCTACAATGGATGTTGAAATACTCTAACGAACGACAAGTAAAATCAGCTGTTCACCTCCTGCCTAGCTACAGAGTTCATCGCACTCGTCGTCGCGCGTGCCGTTCGCTACGTGCGTTTTGCCACGGTAACGATGCATTGCGTTTGAGGAAATAAAACAAATCAAATGTATTGGATTCTCATAACATTCCTGAAATAATTTTTTGTACCGGTCATCTTAGTATGATATACTGAATTCACCTCATCAGTTTCACCTCATAGACTTACGCAACTAGCAAAATAACCTTTGTCTAGCGTACTGACTACCTCTTTCTGGTATACCAGCTACAGGCGTGATGTTTGGTTATGTATGTGTTATGTTACCGAGATTTCATAACAATATTGTAATAATTGATTATAATATTTTGCATGAAATTCTTACCTATTTCGTTATACTTATGTCACGAGTAATCGCGATACGAAAGTCTGTTTTAAATATTGTATGCTTTCTCTAGTTAAATCGATTAATGAGAATAAATACTGACTGCCTCGTTGGTCGAGACTGCTGAGCATGAGGTCCTGGGTTCGATTCCCGAGTCGGGCTAAAGTGGGTTTTTCCATTAGGAATTTTCTCAGTAGCAACTACGGAGTCTGGATGTGTGCCCGGTTGATGGCAATAGGCTAGGTATTAAGATTAGCTTTTAGCCGCGGCTTTGCTCGTGTTTTGGTTGGAAATTATCCCACGGGATCTTGTGTTCTCATGTAAACACTCTGAATAATGTAGCTTCTCAATAGTGGAAACATTTTAGGATTCGAATCAGTAGTAACAAAGATTACCCTCTACATCCAGACTTAGAAACTTTACCACCTTATAATTATTAGTGTAGATAAATAGTCTAGTCAGCATCATCATCATCATCAGCTTCCTACCCTTGTCCCATGTTACTCGGGGTCGGCGGAACACGTTTTCTTCTTCCATTCTCCCCTGTCAGACGCCACGTCATCATTTAATAAAAATAAAAAGATCACAACAACAACAACATCAACAACTACTACAAAAACAACATCATCATCAACAACAACAACATCATCATCATCAACAACAACATCATCAACAACAACATCACCATCATCATCAACATCAACAATATCATCATCATCAACAACAACAACAACAACAACATCAACAACAACAACAACATTTAATTGTTTCTCTTTCATATTATCATTCCTCACACAATCCATCCATATTTTCTTTAGCCTTCCTCTCCCTCTTCATCCATCAACATTAATGTCCATCACTTTTTTAGTAACATGCGTTTCATCCCTCTTCATTACATGTCCATACCAAGATAGACGACAAAGTCTCTACATATTTATAAAACAAAGTCCTCCGCCGCGTCTGTCTGTCTGTTCGCGATAAACTCAAAAACTACTGAACGGATTTTCATGCGGTTTTCACCAATAGATAGAGTGATTCATGAGAAAGGTTTAGGTGTATAAATTATTAACGTTTTGTATAAATTGGTTGAAATATGACGATAATTGTTAGAAGTGTCGGAAAAAGTCAAGCGCCTTGATCTACTCTACCCGAGTGAAGCCAGGGCGGGTAGCTAGTAAAGTCCTAAAATAAAATAAAAAAATGCGAACACAGCGCACTAAATGTTAATGATACCAATCTACGGCAGGTCGACAGGCAAGTCAAGGTAACCCGGCTCTAAGACAAAAGCTGTGAACTACATTCAAGTAAAAGTTTCAATGTTTTTCGTAGTATTGTTCGCGAGATTCGAAAGGACATGCGACTTAACAGTCAACCGCACGTTCTTGGTAACAAATTGACATTGACAGCGCCTTTATTTTGTAGCTGTAAGGGCGGTTTTTGTAGTTGAAATCGTACTTCTGAAGTGAGTTGACTGTACGGTGCAAATTGAGAACTTTTGTGTTGAAACTGTTGGCTTTAATTCAGTTTCTCTTGTTAATTCTTTTGAGCTGACATCGAAAACGGAATATTTACCATGTTCACTATTTGTTTTGAGCACCAGATTTCGGCGCTGTCGCAAGCACGATGATCACGGATAAACTGAAGTTATGATTAACTTAAGCTATGGTGCTGCTCTAAAAACGATGAGGCACTGCGTGTCCTGCGTGTCCTGTTGTTTGTTCACTACAGGAACTGATGGACGCTACCGAAAGCGCCAAACTAGTAGCTCAGACACAATTAAGATTGCTATCGACACGCTAAGAAGAAGAACTAAAGTTGTGGGTTTGTGGTGGGTGTTTATGAGCTGACAAATCGTTCTACCGTCTTTCTTCGATTTAACACTGTCACTCATAACTCGATTCTGTTCCCGACACATTTCTCGCGAGCGCCTCTACTCTTATACCCATCCAGATTCATACTCAAAACTTTCCTCACGACATTTTCTTTATTCCGCATCACATGAATCAATCTTCAACGCAGATCACAAAGCGATATTTTTTCAACATTCTCACACTACACAGAGTTACTGGACGACTCCAAGTAGTTAGTAAAGGTTGTCCAGTAACCACTTGGGCTATAAATAGCCCAGATAGGGCAGCAACCTGGCCAAGAGCTATGAACTTGTGTTAATGCGCAATGATGCTTACGTGCCGACCTGATTGAAATGAAATAGTGTCAAACATTAAGAGTTCTGATTTTATTTCATTTTTACCCGATTGGCAAGGTTATGTTTTTCGCGCGTTTCTTGAATGTTTGTTTTTTGTAAATTTCTTTATTACCTCCAAATGGCTGGATGGATTTCGACGATTAAGGTATCTTTCAATTCGTCTTAACCCAATGTACTTAGAATACTGTTTAAAAAAAAATAACAAAATGGCGTATTTTTGGCGCTAAATTGTAAGTCGTTAATATTTTTTTTCAACCAAACTTATCGAGTAGGGTATCAAAATGAAGGAAATTAAAAGGAGATTAAAAAAAAATATATACACATATACAGGGTGTAAACAGACCCTTCACACAGCCGTCAACCAAGCATTTTGTACATCAAACTAAGTAACTTTACGGAAAAATTATTGCTGGGAATCGACTTTTTTTTTGTGGTTAAAAATCACGTTTTACGGTAAGACTCGATGGAAAGCACTCAAAGCATTGTGCGGATGGATGGATTGACGATACGGGGGTCGTGGAGGTGTATAAAGTAAAAATCTTACATTAAAAACATGTATTTAAAAAAAAACTTGTGAAAAAGTTGGAACTTTGACCCTCAATATCTCCGTAACTAGAAGGTATGGTCTAGAACAAAAAAAATATCGCAAAGACGGGGAGAACAAGTGCCTTTCGGTTATGTTAAGGGTCTATTTATACCCTTTATAGGTACATTATACAATTTGTAGTCGGGTTTTTTGATACTATTAATTAAAAGTTTGCACATTATCTTTCTGTTTTTTTTTTATATGACTTTATTCTCATGGAATTTTCCATCGGAAGAAATGAGGAACTTCTAAACAAACTTAATCTCCTCTTGGCCTAGTGTCACAATTATAACATAACACACGCCTGTAATCCGCGAAGGGTAAGGCAGAAGTGTACTTAATAGTACACCCACATTTCGCCAGTTATGTTTAAGGGCATTACATTGCTCGATGACCTTGATGATTTGATCCCTGTACTGGTTTTTGTTGACTTGGCCCGCACATTTCGCAAAATTTCGGTTTTTATTTATTATTTAAAAATATTAAAAGAAATAACAGAAAAAAAACAATACAGATTGTTAAGTATATCATGACGTATTTGTTGTTACAAAATTCATGCAGATCTATTCAGCCGTTACAGAGATAATTTACAATTAAGGTTGAAAAAGGACCTATTTTCTACGATTAACCAAAAAAAATTGAGAAGGTTTATTAAAATTTTAAACAATACAATTTATTTGTGATGAACTTAACTATAACATACTTTTTTTACACGGAAAACGCACGAAGGGATTCATCAACAAATTTCTTTGAACATACGCTGTTTTTGGGATTTGAGCCATGTAATGCCCTTAAGTCCTTTAAGGAGGGCGAGCGTAATTCCACTAACCGGTTACAAATCCATACTACGTGGATGCCACTGAGAAAGTCCTGATGAAAAAAATCAATAACACAATAGACAACAGGTATGTATACACAGGTATGTAGACAACAGGTATGAATAAGTAAGCTGAAGTGGCAATGGGCCGGTCATATTTGCCGTAGAACCGATGACCGTTGGGGTAGACGTGTTCTTGAGTGGAGACCGCGAATCGGCAAACGTAAGGTGGGACGCCCTCAGGCTCGGTGGAGTGACGATCTTCGCAGGGTGGCTGGTAGCAACTGGATGAGAATTGCTGAAAGTCGAGTTAAATGGCGTGCGATTGAGGAGGCCTATGTCCAGCAGTGGACTGCTATAGGCTGATGATGATGATGATGATGATGTATACACAGTATTCAATAAATTCAGTATTGAGTATCTTTTTTTTTTTTTGTTTTGTTTTGTGTGTGTCTAATAAATACTTTTTCTTTCTTTATTGTGGTATTATGCCACAGGTTTGTCTCATGTTTAGTCTTCAACAAACAGCCGGGCACTAATGTAGACTCCAGAAACATATTACATTCTTTTTTATCAATTGTTTGTGAATGTGTGAACATTGTAGGCTTTGTAGATTCCCAGCTGCTTGTTAACTTTTTATTTTGTTCTACATTTTTTGTATAGTAAGCAACGACTTATTGTCGGGCCTACGCTGTCCCCCCATACTTAAGTACAAATGCTGTATCCATGGTAATATTGTAACACCAAATGATTTGAAAAGAGTAACCATGTAGTTTCTTGCCGGTTCTTCTCCATAGGAAACGACCAACCCGAACCGTGCACCTTTTTTCGACGTTTTATAAGTGCCCATCTAGGCCTATGTGAAATAAAATATTTTGATTTTTGATCTGCCTAGCCTTTTCCCAACTATGTTAGGGTCGGCTTCCATTCTAACCGGATGCAGCTGAATACCAGTATTTTACATGTAGCAACTGCCTATCTGACCTCCACAACTCAGTTAGTACTGGGTAATACGATACCACTTGGTAAGACTGGTTGTAAGACTTGGAATTGGTTATCGATTTTTTGCCACCAACTTTTTTGTGTTTTTTTTGGGAGACGGTTATTTTCTTGTTTTTTTATTTTTTACCCGTTTTAGTTGTGGTATCACACAAATCCTTGTCAAGTATCAATTTAAAATAGACTTTCGGGTAAGACTACCTATAACAACTGTCAAAGATCTACAAATGACAGCCGGGAACAAAGGCTAAACTAACTTAACGTGCTAAACTCCAACCAAGGCAATCGCGACATAACCTGAAGATCGATCCGAGCGGCTGTTATTATTAAGCGACAAGCATGCATATTAATTATAAGTCAATACTCAATTCTTCCGATGCTCCACAAATTACCCCACTCCACGCTAGTGATGTAAACGAGTCCTACTTACTAGTGTTGCGCCACGCCGCCGTACGTAACCTGAGCGTAAGCGTCACGTAATAATATCGTTTAAAATGTCTGTCCTCCTTTAGTTTCCTGTTTTATGGATACTGAGTGTGTGTGTGTGGTTCTTTAGTAGATTCACCGGATCAAAATGGCGGATTGACAGGTGGAAGGGCCAAAGTAACCCGCGAAATTCAAATTTGTAACGACTATTTCATGAAAAAGTCATTCGATAGGGTTAAATGAACTTAGAGGGTTGTATTGATGATTTTAATGATTATAATTCTGTAACTACATACGTGTTACTTGCGTGAATCATGTTTTCATCAATATACAACATGACACTGATCTACAAAGGAGATATTTAATTTTAGGCCATCACTATGTACACTACATAGATAAATAGGAAAGAAGTCGGGGATTTTCATAAAAATACCAACAAATTAATTTGAAAAAGGGTAAAGGCGTATAAAAATGATCAGTTGAAAAGTTTATTAATAAGATATCCTGCTTTTAGGGCAGCCATGACAGTTGTGTTTGACGACTTTGACAGTTTTAAGAACTGACGTCTTTGAGTCTTTCCTTGCTTTGAGTTTGAATTGGATGTGTTTCGGAGTTTTTAGTGATTGTTTTGCGATCCAGTTTACTACTACGGACATTGATTGATTGATTCTCTGCTGACCCCGGCTTTATTTTATGGTTTCTGTATGTTTTTTATCGCAGATATTACGATACACGTCAATCAAATGTCATTGTCAAAATGACATTTTTCGCCTACTGCAGATCTGATCCACCATGTTAAAATTTTATTTTGCGTTGCTCTCCTTGACCAAGTTAATTGGAATTTACATTGAAACGAAGTGAAATTATAGAAAATTAACAATAAAAAACGGTTACTGTATTTTATAGCGATATTTACATATAGTGTACATAGTGCTGGCCCAGGCTCCATACATTTCTGGAACATCTTTGGATTTTGCGGGTTAACCTAGCGTTTCCACCTAAAATTAGACATTTTAATGTCAAGTGTTGCCAAACACTTCGTCAATTTTATATAAAGTAACATAAGCATAAGTAATTTGTGTGTACATAAATAAATAAATCCATGACAACATAACATCACGCCTGTAATCCCCGAAGGATTAGGCAGAGCTATACATAATAGTACACCCACATTTCTCCAGTTATATTTTTGTTTTTAAGCGGTAACGATTATAGAAAAGTAAAAACTAACTGCCTCGTTGGTCTAGTGGTCACCAGCGCGGCTGTTGAGCATGAGGGCCGGGCTTCGATTTCCAGTTTTGAAAAAAGTATTTCCATTAAGTATTTCTAAGTAGCAGGAGCCTGGAGTCTGTCTGATTGGTGGCAATAGGTTCGCCCCGAATCACATGAGACTTAAACATAACTGGCGATATGTGAGTGTTCTGTCGGCCTAGCCCTTCGGTAACAGGCGCGATGTTATGATGTCTATACATACAAATAAATAAAATTGAAGTGTCTGTTTGTAATTTCAAAATAACAGCTTTTTACTGAATGCATTGGAAAAAAAAGAAGTACCGTATAACGTATAATACGTTATACGGTACCTTTTTTTTTTTTTTATATCAGCCTGCTCTGTCCCACTGCTGGGCAAAGGCCTCCCCCATGGCTTTCCAATCCTGCTTACAATTTGCCCTCTCTGACCAATCCGTCAAGAACGAGTCCAGATCGTCATACGGTACTTATACCAAAAAAAAAACTTTTTTTTTTAAATTTTGTCTCTCCTGTCTCTCTGTTTGTACCAGCTAATCTCCGATACGGCTGGACCGATCTTGACGGACCTTCACTGGCAGATAGCTGATGTTACAACGAGTAACTTAGGCTTATTTTTATATTAGAAAAGAGATTAGGGTGCCGTGCAAAAAAATTTTAACCCTTGAAGTTGTTAACGAAATCTGATTCAAATTAGTAATATTTTTATAAAAATTTCACGTGGACTGGCAACAGCTAGTGTTTTATTAGTTTGTTTCCATATACTGTTGAAGCTGGAGTCTTAGAGCTTTTTTTTTTCGCTTTGGATATTACCAAATGACCCCCCCCGCTCTGGGCGGAGCGCAAGGGAGTGTCAGACTTGTACTGACTAAAACCAAATCCATGTTCCTTCTTAGCCCTTTGTGTTCCAGGGCCGCGGTATCTCTTTGGAACAGTCCCGCAGCCCTGGCAAGGACTTTCTTTGTCGACACATTATCGATCGATTATACTATTTCTGCTAACTTAAATCATAAACTTATGCCGTTCAAAGGTCACTTATGTACAAATGCATATAAGTGCTAGTCTGTATCGCAACACAGGTAGGTATCTATTCTTATGATCAATTACTAACACGCACCGAAGAATTCAAGGAAAAACAACGGGTGACGTAAACTGTGGTGTTGCAATCGAGAAACACGATCGAGTAGAATGTCTCTTGTGAGCAAGCAACCATCAGAGCTCGTGGCTAAGCCGCGCGTGCCGTGGACAACCCATTACATACCGAGTTTCCTCCGTGCCTCGGAAAGCCGTTTGTGCCGGCTGTCATATGTAGATCTTTGACAGTCATTACAGCTAGTCAGTGGCCCAGAAAGTCTGACAACCAGTCTTATCAAGGGGTATCGTATTATCCTGTGCTAACTGGGTGGTAGTGGTTAGAGAGGCAGTCGCTCCATGTAAAATACTGGTATTCCGCTGCATCCGATTAGACTGGAAGCCGACCCGAACATAGTTGGAAAGGCAGACAGATGATGATGAGGCAAGCGACTATCAGAGACCTTGGTCTTGTTGGAGGCAGGTCAAGGTGACATTTAACAGTTGCTCCGCACATGCTACAACATCGCATGACACTAACCTGGTGTTGTATGATGTTAGCCTGTTACTGGATTTTAGAGATCAGATAAGCAATAGCTCCATGTAAAATACTGGTATTCAGCTGCATCCAATCAGACAGGAAGCCGAACCCTTCATATTAGGTAAAGGCTACGCAGATGACAAGGTTCGCTTTTGACCACTACATGACCTGATCTTTCTTTATCGTGTGGTTAGTGCCTAACATGGTGTCAGAGTTTTTATGCCGCCCATGGGCCTCTGACTTGGCTTTACATGCCGTCGAGAAATATCACGCATGCTCGTATCCTCACTATGTTTACGTGCACCGAAGCAAGTGATAATTAAACAATACGCACGTATGAATCCGAAAAATCAGAGGTGCGAGTCTTGGGTTTGGACTTGAGACCTATGACTTGGCAGTCCAACGGGCACACCACTAGGCTATCACTGCTTGAGCTACCATCAGGTCAAGCAGTGTAACGATGTAGAAATAATATTTGCTTACTCCTGCTCTGCTGTTCTTTTCTGATTAATTTCGTTACGGGATCCAAGACAGTTTAATCGCTCTACTGGACTCTTCAAGCTTCCTTGTCTCGGCGCTTACCTGGGGTCGCCAGGGGTTGCAGTTGGCTTTAGAATAAAGTGGTATGGGGATGTGATGCGGAGGAGTGAGGAAAATGTCGTGAGGAGAGTTTTGAGCATGAATGTGGATGAGTATAAGAGTAGAGGAAGACCAAAGAAACGATGAATGGGCTGTGTGAAGGATAATATGGCACGAAAGGAGGTGGCTGATGAGATGACGAGTAATAGAGAAGTATGAAAGAAGTAGACATGCTGCGCCGACTCCAAATGAATTGGGATAAGGGCAGGAGAATGATGAGGGGTTTTGAATAATGTGATGGGCTTCTCCGAAGGAAAAAAGACTATGATAAGCAGCAATAGTGACAAGTTTACTTTGTCACTAATTTGTAACTGTCGTTCAGTTTTCATAGACTGTAATCCCATTGTAGGCAAGTTTTTTCCATCGAAGATGAGGTAACATTTGCAATCTGATAACATCGGCTTAACATTTTTTGTCAAAGTACAAATTCTTTACTTACTACAAATGATTCAAGGTTATAATTATGTAGAAAACTATGGTGTGAAATTGTGGCTTTTTAACGGAAATTGCTCAATCGCAGTGCGGCGACTGGAGACTGCTAACTTTTGTTCTAAGGTTGGTGGGTTCCAGGTCTTCTGACCTATCCCTTCAGATACAGGCGCGCTGAAATGTAATATTGTCCTTAGATCCCCCAAATAAGGGTTAATTTACGTTGACCAAAGTTTTCAGTCCAGAAACTATAAGCATAAATTAGCTTGTATGTTTCCCGTTTCTGGAACACAGGCTTCTTCTCTATAATAAGTGGGCAGTTATCCACCATGTGGGCCCAGAGGGTTGGTATGACCTCGAGTTTTTAGATCTAGGACATGCCGGTTTCTTTACGAAATTTTCAGTCACCGTTATGAGAACATTAGTTTAGCTCGTGGCTAAATAATAACAGCCGCTCGGTTCGATCTTTAGGTTAAGCTGTGTTTGCCTAGGTTGGTCTTTGGATGGGTGACCGCTCATTATATACCAAGTTTCCTTCGTGCCTCAGAAAGCACGTTAAGCCTTTGGTCCCGGCGGTCATCTGTAAATCTTTGACAGTCGTTACAGGCAGTCAGTGGCCCAAAAAGTCTGACAACCAGTCTTACCAAGGGGTATCGTATTACCCAGTACTAACTGGGTGGTGGAGGTCAGATAAACAGTCGCTCCATGTAAAATACTGGTATTCAGCTGCATCCGGTTTGACTGGAAGGTGACCCCAACGTAGTTGGGAAATGGCTAGGCAGATGATGAGTTATAAATTAAATTACACAAATCAAAGTATTTGGGGCCGTATTCCTCAGTCCATCACTGCTCGTTCACTCATTCCGAGCTGGACAAATTCATCAACATCTGAGTGCCTTTTCCCAACTTTGTTGAGTTCGGCGTCCAGTCTAACCATAAGCAGCTGAATATTTACATATAGCAACTGCCTACTGATCTCCACAACCCAGGAAATGGGTAATACCCAAAGGGATTTGTCTTATAGGGTAATGCGCTGAACTAAAATATTGTATCAATGAGAAATGTCTTTACAACTAATCACACCGCTCAAACATCACGCTGTCAACATATCAAGCGCGGCAGAGCTCCAAGTGTCCCAACTATCACGGCAGAGAATACCGCTGAGACCAGCACGCAATGTCTCCATTATAGCAGTTATTAGAGCAGAACTATAGGCGCATTTCCATTTTATACGCGTGGCTTCTATGTTTTCTTTATTACTAGTGGACAGTGCGGGGATCTGTGCTTGGATGATGGCAATAGGCTCTCTCTCTTATTAGGTATTTGGGTCTTAAGTGTCAGAACAAAGGTCGAAACCGAAGCCGATTAATCGGTGTCCTCAGTGCACTCATTAGTAAAATGACGTAACTGCCAAGATCGACACACTTTAATCGACTACAACCAGATGGTGCCAAACTGAACTATTAAGAATGATGTCCACCAAAAGGCTCGCGTCACATCGGATCGGAAAGAATACGAACAGATGGTCAGATGCGGCGATATGCGACCGCGTCCGGTTGGATGACGACGCATACCGTCGCTTGCGAACGCATCCGTTTCTGCACATAGTCAAATAATTTCATTCCTACCGTGTCGCATACGATAACAGCCGAACGGAGCCGATCGCGCATCGCAGCGGACTTTCGGCTATGATCGCGTGTCTCTGAAGACGCCCGCGGTCAAGCTGCTGTGCGCGGCTTGGTAATATAGACTTTAAATACTGTATACACGATTTAATGGAAGCCGTTGGTGGAAATCATCCTACAAGTGCCAATCCATTGCGAGTACTACGATGTGGTTCGCTTTGTCCCGGTTAAGCATTTAAAAAATGCTCCGAGAGATCTATGAACGACAGCCAGTACCATCATCTAACACAACTCTTCCACATTCACCTTCCGATACCCACTAATCACACTCCAGAACACGTACATCATATTCTCTACCAGTATTTTCCCGTTGTACGCGTCATTCGTTTCTCATGCCGCTCACGTAGGACCACTTGTATTGTCGAGGTGATATCACGCAACGCTTCTGCCGACCCTCGGCTAGCCTTATGGGCATGTTGCGACATGCGACCAAGGTTTGAGCAGACAGGAGCCAAAGGGGGCAGGATTTGGTTGGTTGAGGCTGTTGTGAAATTTTTAAAAGGTTTGTTGGATTTTTCTGTTAGGATTTTTTCAGAAGCTTGGCATTTGAGTTTATGTCAGGTTGATGGCAATACAAAAGAGAGGTCTATACCCAGCTGTGGGTCAAGTCGGGCTGTGGATGATGATAATGATTATGAATTTAAGACTAAGCAGAATCCTATCTTTAAATAAAACTTATTTATAGTTAAGCTCGCTGCCGCTGCGGCTGCAGAGAACCTCAAGCGGCGTAAATATAGAAACCTTTGTTAGAAACTATATGTTCGAGGGCTGCGGAACTGTTCGAAAGAGATACCGTGGCCCTGGAACATAAAGGGCAAAGAAGGAACATGGCTGGGTTTTAGTCAGTACAAGTCTGACATTTCCTTCCGCTCCGGCCAGAGCGAGAGAGGGAGGCGAGGGGGGGTCATTTGATGATTTCCTATCCGAAAAAAAAAAAGCTGTATTTTCGACCCATTTGAGGCCGTGGTTTCCGAGTGCTTATAGCCTGTTTAATAAAATTTCAAAACGCCTAGTTGATGCTTCCCGTGACCCAAGGGCTGGCTTTTACCCTTGACCAGAGGCTAAGTGCTGCCATACAAAGTGGCAACGCCGCCAGTCTCTTGGGCACATTACCAGCTGACAGCGTTGAGTAGGAGTTTCGATGCCCTTTTATAGTTTGTTGTTAGTTTATTTAATAGTTTTTAATTAATAATGAATAAAGGGTGTTGTTCTCCACGTCATTGCAATATTTTTTTATTCTAGACCATTCCTGGGAACATTCTAGTTACGACATATTGTAGGTTAAACTTTTTTTTTAAATGCTAGTTTTTAAGGTTATAACTTTACTTTAAATACCTCCTTGACCCTTTTACTATTCAATTCATCCACCAGCACAATGTTTTGAGTGCGTTATATTGAGTATTACCGTAAAACGTGATTTTTCACCTTAAAAAAAAAAGTCGTTTCCCAGCAATAATTTTTGCGTAGAGTTACTTAGTTTGATGTACAGAATGCTTGGTTGAAGGCTTCGTACACCTTGTATAGTTAATAAATGAATTATAGTTGCAATTCCTTGCCTCCTTCTTTTAATGAATTTACCTTTACTTGGCAGAGTTAAGTTAGTCGGTAATTGTGCCGAGTCGTGACAGTCAATGGCTTGAGGGCCAAGAGCCTCATTACTGAGGCTCTCGTCCGATTGGGTCAAGGTCTTTTTGCAAGCGGTGTAGACGCACATTTCGTATTACTAGTAATTGTCAAACGCGAGCCTATTTTTACCCGACCCGACGGTAAAGAGTAAAGGGTTATGTGTTTTACACGTATGTTCGTATGGGATTCTTTATATTCTTGAAGCATCGTAAAGGCTGGATAGATTTTAATAAATGTTTAGCGGAATATCGATTTAAGAGCATAAATTTTAAGATTAGAAGTACTCAGCTCGCTCGCTCGCTCGCTAGCTGGCCTGCGCTTCATCATGTACCAAACCTTTTCCCAACTATATATGTTGTGGTCGGCTTCCAGTCTAACCGGATGCAGCTGAATACCAGTATTTTACATGGAGCGACTGCCTATCTGACCTCCACAACCTAGTTACTGGGTAACACACTAACACAGTACCGCTTAGTGACACTGAATAACATCATACTTGTAATCCCCGAACGGTTAGGCAGAGTTGTACCTAATAGTACACCCACATTTCGCAAGTTATATTTAAGTCCCATGTAATAGGAGGCGAGCCTTTTGCCACTAACTTATGATAATAGATGGCGCCACATGTCTTTCGGAATATGATTGAATCAACCCAAGTCGATTTTCAAATTCTAAATTAACGCGAGCGAAGCCGCAGTCAAAATCTAGTTATAAATATTCTTAAAAACTAAGTTAACTAAAATAATTTCCAGGAATTTTTTTATAAAAATATACTTAAATGAAAAAAAAATCCTTTGAAATGGCTTCGTTATAGCCGTTAGATGATTCCCTGAAAATATTTCGTGTATGAATAGTTAGACCTTATATAAAATTTCTCATTATAAACAATGATCAATTAATCATTTTTTACGATTTCCTCTTCATCAGTATAACAAATAAATCATTTACATAAACACAATAATTATTTAGAATGATTCATTTTCTGTTTGAAATGCAAGATGCGTCAAACACAATAGGTACAGGAAGAATGAAAAACAATATAAAAAAAATTATGTTCAGAAAATTTTTATGGCATGAATCAGCTGTTCTCTCAGCTTTGTTTCTGGGAATTCTGCCCCCATAGACAAACCCACCGTAGACAAGGATTTCTTTGACGGAAGAATCGACAAAATGACAGATAGTGCAAAGAAATCTGTCATTGTGTCGACACAATCTGTCATTTTGTCGATTCTTCCGTCAAAGAAATCCTTGTCTACGGTGGGTTTAGACAAGGATTTCTGAACATAATTTTTTTTATATTGTTTTTCATTCTTCCTGTCTACGGTGGTCATGATACAGGGGCTGGGATGGCACCGTATCTGGCACGGCATCTGCTATGCCTCTGATATTGTAAACTTATACTGTCACTTACGGGATATCTTCCGTGATTGTTCATTATTTTGAGCTCCCGATATTTCGGCGCTGTTGCAAGCGCCATGATTGCGGGTAGACCGAAGAATGCGGGTGCATGGAAAATAAAATGTTAAGATCAGACAAATCAATAATACAATATAGGGCGCTCAAAATAATGAACAATCACGGAAGATATCACGTAAGATATCCCGTAAGTGACAGTATAAGATTAGTTGTAAGCTGTGAACAACAACTAAACATATACGTTGTCAGGTGTACAGAAACGGGCATAGGGTACCTTTCATCCCGAAAAAAAGTACTGTTCCCGAGGAAAACAACAATAACGTTCTTATGATATTAGATGGCGCCACGTGTCTTTCGAATCATGATTGAATTATATTATTACAAGCAGAGTACAACCCGAATTGATTGTCAAATGCTAAATTAACGTGAGCGAAGCCGCGGGCAAAAACTAGTTAGAAATATTATAAGGGGCGTTTCATAATCAACCTATACCCTTCCCACTTCTGGGACACAGGCCTCCTCTTTGCAGGAAGTGAGAAGAAGTGAGCAGTAATCAACCACACGGACCCATTGCGGGTTGATGGCTGTCACATTTTTTCGGTTCTTTCTTTACTGTTTTGAGAGCAGTGGTAATAAAATAAAATTCACTAAGTGCCTGGCAGCTTTCGAACCCATGACCTACGATACGTAAGTCGGTGTCGTTACCAATGGGCCACCGTCATTCCTTTTTACAATTTCATCATCATCACATCAGCCCGAAATCACCCACAGCTGGCTATAGACCTCGCCTTTTTTCTGCCACACTTGCCGGTGCTGTGCTTCCCTTATCCAGGTGTTTCCCGCGACTGTGACGATATCGTTGACCCAACGAGCTCTAGGACGGCCCTTGTTTCTTTAGCCTAAGCTTTGCCACCACTCGCTCAAAGCCTTGCTCCATCGGCAATCTCCGCGTCTAGCCAGATGCCCAGGTCCACTTGAGGCGCACCGTCCGGTCCCCGACGGCGGATATCGGTGTTACGCACTTGAACTAAGACGGTTACGCCGAGCATGAAACTAACTCAACTTCTATTAAATAAATGTTACTACTCCGTATCGGATTTTCTAGCTGATACATTTTTGTTGTGTATTTGATGATGAACTGCATCAATGTTTGCATGCCAAAATGGTAGAATGTACAAGGATTCTTTAATATTATTGTAACCACCTTATTGTAAATACCTACATTCTGAGCAAATAAATTCTGTTCTATTACTGTTCATTGTTCGCTCCATGGCCCTTTGTGCCACGTAAGAAAGAAGAAAAAAAGAAAGAAAATACTTTATTTGGCACATGCCACAAGTGCACACTGTATAAAAAAAATAACAAATAAAAAACAAAAAATTAAAAATCTTAAATCTAAACAAAAACAAAAAAAATATATAGACTAATGTGACACTGTGTGCCTCACGGCTGCGCCAAATAGGCCCAGTTCAGCAAAATGCCGGACAACTAGTGCCCGACGCTGGTTTTCAACTGGACCTGACGTACTTCGGTGGACAGTCTCCTTTGTGAGAGTCCATGTCTCGGCACCGTAGGTTTTTGTTGGTAGGACACATGGTTGAAAAAGGCACTGAGGGATCTTTTTGTAACGAAAAATATGTTCAAGTTTACCAAATTAGTAGTGAAAACAATATGGCAGATAGTAGCCCCATTGTTTTCCATCCAATTACTTTAAAAAGCGTAATTTCTAAAATGTAGATCAGAACCCGAACCATTGTCTTCAATGTGGACTTGACATGATTACTAAATATTTATCGGAAAGTGATGCGCTGGACAAATATGCCGCTAGCGGAGAAAGCTGTTTCTAGTGTGGCCTAAGTCATGGGCGATTTGGTTTTAAATGACAAATGATGTTTATTTTGTAATGAGGAAAATGTCGTGAGGAAAGTTTTGAGTAATACTGTAGATGGGCATAAGAGTAAAGGAAGACCAAAGAAACGATGGATGGACTGTGTGAAGAATGATATGGCACGAAAGGAGGTGTCTGATGAGATGACGAGTAATAGAGAAGTATGGAAGAAGAAGACATGCTGCGCCGACCCCAAATGAATTAGGACAAGCACAAGAGAATGATGATGATGTTTGTTTTATAAATTGCAGACTTTTGCACGTAAATTTAAAAAAAATGAAATAAAATGAAAATGAAAAAATGAGGATGAATGAATGGGGATGGAATGGGATGTGGAAGGATGGAATGATGATAAAATTAAATGAGGTCGGAGTTATCCTTCTCGGACTACTTTGAGAAGAAACAATTGAAACAAACTCGGAGGTCACAGTCTCTTTTAGAATATCTTGGTCAAGTCACATGAGGATATGCACAATATGCAGATTAATGATTTAGTCTAGTGACATATCGGAAGATTGGTGTATTTACACAGGACCTGCTTTTTATATAACAACCAAGTGAGGCTAGTTATGTAGGTCGAAAATTAGTCAACGGGAAAATATAACGATTTATCCAACTCATGGCCTTCTTGATGAATTTCTTCAAATCAAATCAAATCATTTATTTCTTTGCAAACATGGGCATAGATGTTCTTTTTTTTATTTATTTGCTCTCATGCACATTACACATTTTACATATTATTGTCGGTTTTGTACATGAACCCTGTCAGGGCACTGCAAAGCACAATGCTGGTTTGCTGTTGAGTTTTATCATACAGATGTCAAAATTAACAATATTAAATTAATTATTATACACTATACAATAACAAAAATACATAAAGTTTATAAAGAGGTTCTCAACATTTTGCCGTTACATGGGCATGCAAATAGTTTGTTTACAATTATAAATTTAAAATAAGTGGCATCATTGAAATGACTTTCGCATTTATAATATTAGTATAGATTTTTATGACCTGGTGAAGGTTGCAGGGATCCGCTGGATGCGAGTCGCACGGGACCGGTCAATGTGGCGACACTTGGGGGAGGCCTATGTCCAGCAGTGGACGTCTTTCGGCTGAAATGATGATGATGATGATGATAGATTTTTGGGCGTTGATTCGGTAACAACGACTCCTTTGCATTTGGTAGAGGAAAACGCATGCATAATGTTTGACCAGAAGACATTACCGGATGCAGCTGAATACCAATATTCTACGTGGAGCGACTGCCTATCTGACCTCCACAACCCAGTTACTGGGTAATACGATATCCCTTGGTAAGACAGGTTGTCAGACTTTCGGGCCATTGACTACTTGTTGTAATGACTGTCAAAGATCTACAAATATCAGCTGGGACCAAACTGCTTAACATACTTTCCGAGGCACGGGAGAAACTCGGTATGTAATGGATGGTCATCCATCCACGATCTAACTTAGGCAAACGCTGCTCAACCTTGAAGATTCGTGCAGCTGTTATTATTTAGCCCCGAGCTCCTCTTAATTTGGCCAACAAAAAATAAAAAAAAAAACGACGTGCGTCTACGCATGTCGCTATTTCCTCAAATTCACATTTAATTAGTTCCTTGAGATAATTATTATGTAAAGATGTCAAGTATAGTATTATAAATATTGCAAATTAAATTAACCATTATGTAAAATTTTATAAATTAACATAGATGTTATACAAACTTTTTTATGTATAAATTAGTAATAAAACAAACATTAATGCTTTAAGGTGACGCGTGGATGACTTGGTTTACTTAAAACTAGTTTTAAATCTCTATTGTTTGCTGTAATCTCCTTCTTCGTGATCTTCCTGTAACCCCCCTGCACTTGTCCCATGTTACTTGGGGTCGGCGCAACATGTTTTCTTCTTCCATTCTTCCCTGTCAGACATCCTTGCACAATCCGTCAATCTTTTCTTTGGCCTTCCTCTCCCTCTCCATCTATCAAAATTCATATCCACTCTTTTAGTCACATGCGTTTTATCCATCCTCATCACCATGTTCATACCAAGACATATGACTCCCTTTGCCTTTTCTTTTGCCTTTCCCTTTTTTTTTCCTTTTCCTTTTTTTTTCTTCCCTTTTTTTTTGTAATTTTGTGTGATGCACGTCATGTCCCTTCAGCAAATTATATTTTCTTTATTTCTTTTTTCTTTCTTTCTTTCAATTTTTTCTTATCATTTTATAAAAATCAATATGTTCTTTCACGCTTATCTCCGAAACCAATCCGATTTCCATTAAATTTTGTGAATGTCAATGGTTGAAAGGCGCTTGAATGATGGAATTATTTTGTCAACTATCAGGGTGCCTTGCGAAGCAGGCGTGGGTCGATAGTTTTTTTTTTCTAAAAGTGTTTTTAGATTTTTGAACGCCAAAGCGCACGCGCGTGCCCTCAGCACCAAGCCACAATTTTACCTACCATTTTGTCACATATTTGTGTCGTTTGGTGTACAGGGCATGCGCTTGCTTGTCACGTATGTATATGTATATATGTATATGTAACAATGGCGTTCAAAAAGTTAAACTAAACAACTTGCAAGCGTCAAATACTTCTCATACCTACTATACCTACGTTTTATCAATTTAATGGTGGCTACTTTCAGAATTATTGCCAATTACATCACTGCTTAGTGGATAAATGTCCATCCATCATTTCTTTAGTCTCCCTCTTCTCTTATAGTCATCCTTATTCATACTCAAAAACTCCTCACCACATTGTCCTCATTCCTTATCATACCATGACAACCGATTACCACACAACTTTACAGTCACCGGTGCCACTATTTTACCAGTATTTTACATGGAGCGACTGCCTATCTGACCTCCGCGACCTAGTTAGTACTGGGAAAACGATACCTCTTGGTAAGACTGATTGTCGACCTGTAACGACTGCAAAAGATGTACAAATGACAGCCGGGACCAACGGCTTTACGTGCTTTCGGACGCACGGAGTAATCTCGGTATGTAATGGGTGCTCACGCATCCACGGACTACCCTAGGCAAGCGCGGCTTAACCGATCCGAGCGGCTGTTATTATTTTAGCCCGCTCGCGAGCTCCTCCTCAACTTTCAGATTTCCTCTGGTCTTTTAATAGAAACATACACACAACCAACAGCAGCATCTCCGTGCAGTGCCACTAGTAGTTGTGTAATGGTCCAAAGGTGGAGGAGACCACTTCATATCAGATCATTAGGCTTGGAGGTTTTTTTCTAGGTGTTTATTATCTTGCTTGAGTATATCCTCAATGTTTATTTATCTTTCATTTTGGTATACTGATATGTGTATGTGTGTATTTCATAATTATAATGTTTTACTTCGGATATCCTACTTCTCACTAATACATATTATAAATGCGAAAGTATGTGAGGATGGATGGATGTTTGTTTTTACGCAAAAACTTCTTTTTCCGGATTTGGATAAAATTTGGCTCACAGATAGTTTATAACCTGGATTAACGCATAGGATACTTTCTGTCCCGGTAAAGCGAGGCCGTGGGACAATTACCGAACTCCACGTGGACGAAGCGAAATGCATAAATAAGGTATTTTATAAAACCTCGTTCTTCTTCTAGAAGTTGGTTCCGCCACTTCTTCTGCCCAGCAACAGGAAATGGCGAAGGGCCGGCATTTTGGGAAACTGTCTTGTGTAATTGACGTTCAAAACGTGCTGATCTTCAGCGCAGTTTTAATAAATTACATTTTGATTTACATCAAAAATCGCTACCGCTCATGCCTCATACCACACACTGACCGTCTCCCCAACCATTGTTATTCTTGCCGCGTTCGTTTTGAACTTAAACCAATTGTCTCCACTGATCTACTTTTTGTCTTTATTCTAAAAATCACTTGTTACTTTACTACGCTAGGTACAGTATAAAAAGTTTATAAGTAGGTAAGTTTTTTTGTGTGAAAAGTAGGTAGTTGTAAATTTTTTTTGTATTGTTTATATGGTTGTTCTGTTTTATGTATTGTGTTCGTTTGAATTGAATTATTAAAGTTTGGCTTGTTTCTTTAAGCTAGCGAAACGCTTTTTCTACACCGTTTTGTTAAGATAATCGACCTTCGTACGCATGAAAGTATTATAATTCAAATAGGGATATTTGAATCGAATTTTGTTAAAAATTCCATGGGTTTTTTTTTTTTTTTGCATGGGACCCTTATATTTATTCTAAAGTAGCCTATAATATCAGCTATCTGCCAGTAAAAGTTCCGCTAAAATCGGTACAGCCGTTTTGGAGATCAGCCGGATCAAACAGACAGACTTATATATATTTTTTTAATTACCGTTTGCGTATACTTTCATAAATGCATTCTCAGTAAAAAGCTACCATTTTGGAAGTAGAAAAAGACACTTCAATTTTTATTTATTTGTATGGATAACTTTTTATTGATGCACATTGCACAAACATTGCGGCTTGTGACAGCCCTTATAGTATCGAAAATATTAAGTCAAATCCGCCATATTTATTCCTCAGATAAAATTTGTTAAAAAAATTCGGCAGAATCATTTTAATTTGGTGTGGGATTAAAACAAGTGAACTAATACTGTCACTTACGGGACATCTTCCGTGATTGTTCATTATTTTGGGCACCCGATATTTCGACGCTGTTGCAAGCGCCATGATCGCGGGATGACTGGAGAATACGGGTGGATGGAAAATATTTCTTTAGGTATAAACGCAGACAAATCTGTCTACCGTTTTCTAAGTTTTTAGCTACTTAAAAAAAGTGGGTCTGTAGTTAATAGTAGCGAAGGGCCAATTTTTATAAGAGGTAAGCCGGAGTACATATCTTTGATGCGATTATATTATTTGTCTATACAACATTAGTTTTAGCATATGCGAAACCTGATACACGTGTCTTGTATTTTTATGTAAAGAATCTATGTAAAAATTTCAAAACTGTATCATGAAAAATCACTAAGTTATAAGCTTATTCTGTTACCTGGTTGTCTGCGCAAAAACGTGGTTACCACGCAGCGAGCCCGCGTGCGCGCCTCCAGCTTCGTCTTGAGCTCATTGATAATAATAATTTGGCAGTAGGTACCTAAATTATTGCTATAGGTAGGTACTTAATGTCGCTCGGTGTCCAACTTGTAACTTTTTTTAAATATTTTTGGGACAAAATATAACATGGTTAAAAATGATTGGAATCGATTCAGTTACTGATTCTGAACAAACTATATTCAGGTTTCGCATATACTAAAAATAATGTTGTATAATACTGACTGTGCCGTTTTTCAAAGGGAATCCGGTAGGAATCGAGTTGTATGGAACCTTCACCACTGGTAGTTACTAACTTCTCTTTTACATAAAAAAGCAAGAATTTTATAACACTTTTACTTTCTTGTTAATCTTCTGTTGACCATAACAATCTATGGAACCGATACAGTCGACCGCAAGCCCTATTAACAGGTTGATTATTACTGAGCCTTATTTCGTTGCAGTAAGAGTGGTTTTCGTAGTTCCAAGTGGAAACTGACATGCGAATGACCATACTTTAATCTGATTTCATAATTATTACAGCACCAATTTTTAAGTAGCTTTCCAAACCTTCTTTTATATCGTTTTGCTTGGCAGTGCGTAGATTTTTTTTTAAGACATTTGGTGGTTAGCAAAGCTGGTGGAGGAGCTCGTGGCTAAATAATACCAGCCGCTCGGGTCGATCTTTAGGTTAAGCCATGCTTGCCTAAGTTGGTCTGGGGATGGGTGACCACCCATTACATACCGAGTTTCCTCCGTGCCTCGGGGTTAAGCCGTGTCATTGGTAGATCTGTGGCTGTCGTTAGGTAGGCAGCGGCCTGAAAGTCTGACAACCAGTTTTACCAAGGGGTATCGTATTACCTAGTACTAACTGGGTTGTGGAGGTCAGATAGGCAGTCGCTCCATGTAAAATACGGGTATTCAGCTGCATCCGGTTAGACTGGAAGCCGACCCCAACATGTTGGGAAAAGGCTAGGCTGATGATGGGGGGTTAGCAAAGTAGACTTACAAGCAGTCTTATCAAGTAGTATTACGTTATATAGTTACTGGGTTTTGGAGATAGATGCAATTGTAAAAACTTTTTGAAAAAAAAATACCGACTTCCAAAATAGCACTAAAAAGAGTTTAAAATAACTTTAGTTTCGAAAGACGGTGGCCAAAAAGGCAATGAAACCAAACAAAGCCAGGGATTTTTTATGGAAATCGTTTTTTTTTTTGCTAAAAAGTTTTGTTTTTATTTTACCCTTTTTAGTTGTAGTGCAAAAATTCTTGTCATGCATTAATTTTACATTGTAACTACAATTATTACGCAACCATAATGTCATCAACATAGGCCAAGCAGAAAAAATACGTATTTAAAATGATTTCCACCAAACGGCTCGCATCGCATCAGATCGGAACGGACTTTACAATCTTTAAACGATATTAAATCGTGTACACAGTATTTAAAGTCTATGTTACCATTCCGCTCACAGCAGCTTGACCGCGGGCGATTTCCACGACACGCGATCGTAGCCGAAAGTATGCTGCGATGCGCGATCGGCTCTGTTCGCCTGTCGTCTTATCCGATTGAAATTAGAACAAGGTAGAAATGGAACTATTTGACTAGGCACAGAAACGGATACGTTCGCAAGCGACGGTACGGAGACGAACGGCTGTCGCCGTATCCGTTCGTACCCTTTCCGATCCGGTGCGATGCGATTGGGGGAAATCGTCCTTAAAAGGGAGCGAACTCATATACTATTTGGGACCATATTTATATGGTACCATCGCGCGGCCTTCCTCTACCAAATGAAAATCGGTCCAGTAATAAGTGTTATTTATTTTATTTATTTATGTTTACCAACAATTGTACCTACACACTGAATACAGCGACATACAATACATTCTTACAGTTAAATTCCAGCATAACATTTACTTATAGGTAAACGCCACATGTTTAAAACAATAAAATCGGAAAATAAACTAACTTACAAAGTAATAAGCGTCAAAATTAAATTAAACTTATACTGTCACTTACGGGATATTTTCCGTGATTGTTCATTATTTTAAGCTCCCGATATTTCGGCGCGCAATCACGGAAGATATCCCGTAAGTGACAGTATAAGTTTAGTTGTAAACCGTGAAAGTTTAAAACAGTGTTTAAAAGTAAATTAAATTAAAACTGAAAATAGTGTAACACAGTATCGGTGTAAATATATGAAAAAACAAAAAAATATATGGTCTATCTTTTCATACACGAAATATTTTAAGAGTAACTTCTATAAGTCGTATAGTCACCAAAGCAACGAAAAAAAATTATCTGAGTGTTTTTTTTTTACGAAATTATTATAATTCTAATTTTTTTAAAGAATTTTTGCATAAAACCTTTACTCTCATATTCTAACAATGACAGTTGGTTAATACGACGTAGTAAACTAGCGTAATGGATGTTCAAAAATAAGGTGCCGGGTATTTATTTTGTGGGTCAAGTAACTTTAAATTATTTATTTTTTATAAAAATATACTCAGATAAAAAAAAAATAATACCTTGAAATGGCTTCGTTATAGCCGTTAGATGATTCCCTGAAAATATTTCGTGTATGAATAGTTAGACCTTATATGTATATGCTGGTGGAATACATAAAAAGTCGGTTAAAAATACTTGTATTCAGCTGCATCCGGGTAGACTGGAAGCCGACCACAATATAGTTCGGCAAAGCTAGGTTGCGTGATT
Organism: Noctua fimbriata; assembly: GCA_905163415.1. Taxonomy (NCBI): domain Eukaryota; kingdom Metazoa; phylum Arthropoda; class Insecta; order Lepidoptera; family Noctuidae; genus Noctua; species Noctua fimbriata. The sequence goes on from LR990951.1 coordinate 9,681,741, forward strand.
GGTCGTAGCAAATATCAACACCAGCACGCGTAGCATGACCACCGTAGAAAATTTAACGGGTTTTGTCGACTGAAGAATCGACAAAATCATAGATTTCTTTTGATGATCCGTCGTTTTGTCGATTCTTCCGTCGTCAAAACCCGTTACTACGGTGCTACGCGTGCAATTGATGATAAGTGTAGTTTCAGAACTGCCAGCCAGCCATGAACACTGCATTGGGAAAACAACCAATGTTAAAAACTTATAATTAAATGCCAATGACCTTCTGCCAACCCGATACGGAAGACTAGCGTGAATATAATCGCAACCAAATTAGCTATGATCGGTTTCGCAATTGATTTAAATATTTACAAATATTCGAGATGACCCCCTTTAAATTACGAGTAACTTGCTAAACTAGATGTAACTAGTTTAAACTGGTTCATCGGTCGGCTAGTTGCTGGGCAGGATTTTTTGATAGCAGTGTTAAGCAACGCGTACCGAGGTCGGTCCGTGGATGGGTGCCATCCATTACCTACATAGCCGTTGATCGCGTCTGACATATGTAGATCTTTGACAGTCGGTAGTCAGTGGCCCGAAACTCTGTCAACCAGTCTTACCAAGGGGCATCGAGTTCCCCAGTACTAATTATGTTGTGGAGGTCAGATAGGCAGTCGCTACATGTAAAATACTGGTATTCAGCTACATCTGCTTCGTTTGAAAGCCGACCCTAACATTGATGGGAAAAGGCTAGGTAGCATGGTTGACGGCAATAAGGTCCCTCCTTTTTACATGGGCCTTGAATATAACTGGCGAAATTGTGGATTTACCTGCAATAGGCACGCTTCTGCCCACCCTTACGGAGTTTACAGGCGTGATGTTAAGTAATTGTCCCACTTTAGTGCAAATGTCTTAGAAGGAATGACCACTTATCATCAAGTGGGCTTGGAGAAAGAAAAGAAAGAAAGAAAAGATAGAAAGAAAGAAAAGAAAGAAACGAAACGAAAAGAAAAAAAATGAAAGAAAGAAAAGAAAGAAAAAAGAAAGAAAAGAAAGAAAGAATATTTACTTGTCGCATGGACATGACATGTGCATACAAAATGGCAAAAAAATAACTAAACAAGAAACATACAACGCATTACAAATATTTATAAATGCAACATGTCGCTTGATTGCTTACTATTCCTCATCACAACATGTCTACCCTTTTCATAACATGTTAAGAGTTTAAGACACTTCTGCCTGCCTCTTTAGGAACTACTAGCGTGACGTTTCACTGTTATTTCACTTCATTTTTCGATTCGAACGTAACACTTTCGTTTTCACTGTTTCCGGTAATTTAGCTATATTTGGTACAAGTCTTTTAATGGCGGCGTTGGTGAATCATTTCATTGCTTCCAAGATTTAATGTGAATTCCATTTTCCTTATTCTTAAGATAGGTTCTGTTCGCGGCATTATTCGCATCTTATTAACAATATTATAAAGAAAAAACGAACACAGAAAAACAGAAATCCATCCTAATCCTAACTAATATTATAAATGCGAAAGTAAGTTTGTTTGTTTGTTACCTTTTCACGCCTAAACCACTGAACCGATCATTCTGAAATTTTGCATATACGTTGTCAGGTGTACAGAAACGGACATAGAGTACCTTTCATCCCGGAAAAAAGTTCTGTTCCCGAGGAAAACAACAATAACGTTTTTATGATAATAGATGGCGCCACGTGTCTTTCGAATCATTATTGAATTATATCATTACAAGCAGAGTACAACCCGAATTGATTGTCAAATTCTAAATTAACGTGAGCGAAGCCAAAGTTAGTTCTGTATAAATACGACGAATATCAAAAAAAAACATCTGCATGTCTTCACCCAACTATGTTGAGGTCGGTTTCCAGTCTAACATCCAATCCATCAGTCTTGATCATCGCCGCAAACTTGCCAGTCCATCGGTTACATTTCGGAGAGTGTGCTTTCATCATCATCATTTCAACCACTGCTGGACATAGGCCCCAAGTGTCGCCACATTGACCAGTCCCGTGTGACTCGCTTGCGAGCGTGCGAGTGTGCTTTGGAATTACACAATCGAATTCCCCCATCCACATTCTATCATCGGACGAGCAGAGATACGAGGAAGCGTCACCGTTGTGTGGTCGAAGTTCCACGGATCCGAACAAAGCGCTATGCTTCCACATTTGTGCGGACCGCCAGCCTGTGGAATTCACAGCCGGCTTCTCTGTTCCCTGATCATTATAATCTAGATCTCTTCAGAGTTCGAGTGAATCGGATTCTTCTAGGCAAGCGTGCTCCACCCTAGGCCACGTCACTTTACATGGAGCGACTGCCTCCACAACCCAGTTGCTGCGTAATACGGTACTCCTTGGTAAGACTGGTGGGTTCTATTCTAGAATAAAGGAATATTCCATTATTAATGTTAAAAGTGAGTAAACAACTTACAATGTTTGTTGAAAAGCCATTTGTTTTCAAGTTATAGTCGTTCCGTGTGTCACAAGTAAATATTACTCATAGTTTTATCTGTGGAAGGGATCAACTGATGTTGGTTAGGATTAATATTATTATGTTAAAGATTTATAATTACTGTAAGATACGATAGTATGAGAGCCTCGTGACTTAAAAATAAAAGACGCTCGGGTCGATCTTTAGGTTAAGCTGCGCTTGCCTAGGTTGATCCGTGGATGGGTGACCACCCAATACATACCGAGTTTCCTCCGTGCCTTGGAAAGCACGTTCAGCCGTTGGTCCCGGCTTTGACAGTAGTTACAAGTAGTCAGTGACCCGAAAGTCTGACAAACAGTCTTACCACGGGGTATCGTATTACCCAGTATTAACTGGGTTGTGGAGGTCATATAGGCAGTCGCTCCATGTAAAATACTGGTATTCAGCTGCATCCGGTTAGACTGGAAGCCGACCCCAATGTAGTTGGGAAAAGGCAGGCAGGTGATTTTGGCCATTATGAAAACGTTACCAGCTAGACAATGCCATTATCGTTGTTCCAAGAGTTCTTAACGACTATTTGCAGACGTGGCGGTACCTAAGAGTACACACACATGCTGAAGATGCTATCAGTGAATGAACTTTAACTTTGATAGCTCATATCTCGGAAACGTGACACTTTAGTACATTTTGTCTCATACAAAACTGGTTTTTATTGATACCAGCTATCGATTAATATAGGTTTTATGTATGACCGCAATTTAGAGGAAAAAAAAGGGACAGAATTTAGGTCGGCCATTAAATTCAAACACCTTTTGCTACTTTGGGTTACATTATTGCTATTTACTTAAGGATCTCTAAGTTTTTTTTTTAATAAATTAGCCTATTTCACATTATGATAATGTAGGTTTCTATTGGTGAAAAAATGGTTTAAATCGGTCCAGTAGTTTCGAAGTTTATTCGGTACAAAGAAACAAAAAAATCTTTTATAATATTAGTATAGAAGTCTAAATTATAGTTTAGTTAAAAAAATCTTGTACCAAAAAGTCAAAACAACTTGTCCGTATATACAGAGACGAAAAGACCTGAATGTATATAATATGTAAATTTAATAACGCCTCCTACCTTGAAAACGGACAATAGGGATATTACAGCCAATGCCTAGCCATTGTGCGGAACCATTGTAATATAGATGTCACTAGTTTCTTTAAAAAATAACAGTAGGTAATCTTTGTTTAAATTACTGTCTGTCTTTCGTACAATGCGGGGCAAAGGCCTCTTTTTTACAGCCAATGAGCATCTGTCATGTTTACTCATCATCATCTGGACAGCCGTTTTCCTAGTAACCTGATGCAGATAAGTACCAGGATTTTATGTGGAGTGAAAAGACGAGACTGAGAAGAGTCTCCTGAAAAGATTTCCTTGGTGAAACTTCCTTTAATCATCAGCCAAGTCTTGGCATCTGTCAATATCGGCTTCTAGTTGAGCCAGATGCAGATGAATACCAATAGTATAAATGGAGCTCGCGGCTACATAATAACAGCCTCTCGGGTCGATCTTTAGGTTAAGCCGTGCTTGCTTAGGTTGGTCTGTGGATGGGTGACCACCCATAACATACCGAGTTACCTCCGTGCCTCGGAAAGTACGTTAAGCCGTTGGTCCCGGGTGTCATTTGTAGATCTTTGAAAGTGGTTAGGTAGTCAGTGGCCCAAAAAGTCTTACAGCCAGTCTTACGAAGGGGTATCGTAATACCCAGTACTAACTGGGTTGTGGAGGTCAGATAGGCAGTCTCTCCATGTAAAATACTGGTAGGTATTCAAGACTTTTTTTGCTTGATTAATTTTACTAGCTTATGCTCGCGGCTTCGCCCGCGTGGACTTCGATATACTACCGGGATAAAAAGTATCCTATGTGTTAATCCAGGTTATAAGCTATCTGTTTGCTAAATTTCATACAAATCCGTTCAGTGGTTTTTGCGTGAAAGAGTAACAAACATCCATCTGTCCATCTTCACCAACTTCCGCATTTATAATATTAGTAGGATTAATGGTCGTTGCAATTCTAAAGAAACGTATTGCGAATTCAAAAAAAAACCTTTACCGGAAAACCTATTCAACATAATTATTCATACAAACGACAAATATTTTGCAAAACCAAATGAATATTCAAAAAAAAAATCTTCCTGTAACTCGAGTATGATAATGAAACTGCAAATGACGTGGGAACTAACTCCCAGACAAATATTTTATGTTCTAAAACACAGATCACGGAATCCCTCTTCGGCTGCTGGTGAAGACATTGTCAACACTTACCACCTGGTTACGAGCTACAGGCTCAAGTAACACGTGTCTTGTGACAGTGACAGCGGAGAAAAAAAAACTTAAAAAAAGCGACTATGTTCGGGAGTCGGTTTGCTTCCTTGTTTTGAAAGCACGTTAAGCCGTTGGCCCCGACTGTCATCTGTAGATCTTTGACAGTCGTTACAGGTAGTCAGTGACCCAAACAGTCTGACAGCCAGTCTTAACAAGGGGTATCGTATGACCCAGTACTAACTGGTATTCAGCTGCATCCGGTTAGACCAGAAGCCGACCCTAAGGTAGTTGGGAAAAGGCTAGGTAGAAGATGACTAGAACTTATTATATAGGAACTATCATATCGTCGACGTAGGACAGTAATACTATCAACGGAACATTAATAACCTGTAAGTAGACAGACGTGTTGCTGGGGAGTTTGTTCTGTCAGTTCTTCTCCCCAGAAAACAAGAAGTGGTGAAGGTCGGGCGTTTTGGGCGGGAGGGAAATCGTTATGTAATTTTGGCGTTCAACTAGTGCTGATTATCATCTCGGTCAGTGACAGTTTATCAGTGCTTCTTCTTATTCTTAGCGTGTCGATGGCAATTTAAATTGTGTCGGCCGAGAACTGAGCTACTAGTTTGGCGCTTTCGGTAGCGTCCATCAGTTCCTGTAGTAAACAAACAACAGGACACGCAGGACACGATATTAAGAGACCCATCGTTTGTGGAACAGCATCACATTTACACTCCAGGGCAGAGTCATTAATGAATCTCCACCTGAGCAGGTTTTCCTTGCTTCGGCCAAACTGAGTCCGGAGTCTATTTAAAGGCTTACAGGTCAGCCAAGGCAACTCATAATTAATAACTCAGATTAATTTGGAACGATCAGTGCTGATAAATTGGCAGCAGTGATAGACTAGTGGTGTGACCGTCGGACTGCCAAGTCATAGGTCTCGAGTTCGAAACCAAGACACGCACTTATTTCGGATTCATGTGCGTATTGTATAATTATCATTTGCTTCGGTGAAGGAAAACATCCTGAGGAAACCAGCATGTCTGAGAGATATTTCTGGACGGCATGTAAAGCTAAGTCAAAGGCCGATGTAGGATTTTGCGAGACATCACTGTGGTGCGTATGGTGTGTGTACCTTCTAAAAAAGGAAGAGGTTATGTATTCCACCAGCGTCTTTTTTTTCATGTACGTTCACCGATTTCTCCGTGATTATAGTCCGATTTAAATCATTATTTTTTCATATGGTAGAGGAAGCTCGCCCGGTGATCCCATATAAATTTTATTAAGTCTACTTAGGTACTTACGAGAGAAGAAAATTTGGATATTGTAGAGGATACTCTACAATATCCAAATTTTCTTCTTCGTCTATGGGGATGAGGCGCTAATATTTTCTAGTTACAATGTTAAATTGATAATTGATTTGTGTGATACCATAACTAAAAAGGGTAAAATAAAAAAAAAAAACGTTTTTCCAAAAATAATAACCGACTTCCAAAAAAAAACACAAATAAAAATTTTTTTTTTTTTTTTTTCGGAATTCGTTGGCAAAAATATCAATGAAACAAATAAAAACCACCGACTTCCGAAAGTAAAGTTATTTTCCACATTTTTTTATGACACGGCAAAGCAAATCAAACGATCTACATCTTCGTTACTGCAGATGCCGTCTCTAGACGATTCCAAGTTCCATTACTCTATGTACTAAAACAATAGTTACTAGTAATTAAGACTACAATATAAAATCTCACGCTGTAATCAATTTAAAGTTGTTGTGATCTGTGTTGGGCAACTGTTGCAGGCAATGTGTGGGTGTTGAAAGTAAAATGTGATTTTTGGAAGGCCGAACATAATGTACTGATTGCGATAATTATGGCTAAATGAGAAGGGGAAGGAAAACGTGGCAAGATCTCTTCTTCTTAGCGTGTCGATGGCAATCTAAATTGTATCAGCCCAAAACTGAGCTACTAGTTTGGCGCTTTCGGTAGCGTCCATCAGTTCCTGAAGTGAACAAACAACAGGACACGCAGGACACGATATTAAGTGCCCCATCGTTTGTAGAGCAGCACCACATTTACACTGCAGGGCAGAGTCATTAATGAATCTGAGCAGGTTTTCCTTGCTGCGACCTACCTGGGTAAGCAAGATGGCAAGATGATATGGCTAGAAAGGAGGTGACTGCTGAGATGATGGCTGGAAGAAATGTGTGGAAGAAGAAGACATGCTGCGCCATAAATTGGAAAAAGGGCAGCAGCCGATCCTAACATAGTTCGAATAGACTAGGGAGCCAGTCTACCCGGATGGAGCTGAATAATAGCACAGCCGCTGGTGTCGATCTTTAAGTTAGCCGTGCTTGCCTAGGTTGGTCCGTGGATGGGTGACCACTCATTACATGCCGAGTTGCCTCCGTGCCTCGGAAAGCACGTTAAGCCGTGGTCCCGGCTGTCATTTGTAGATCATTGACAGTCGTTACAGTGGCTCGAAAGTCTGACGGTATTACCCGGTACTAAATGGATTGTGGAAGTCACATATGCAGTCACTCCATGTAAAATACTGGTATACATCCGGTTAGACTGGAAGCCGACCTCAACACAGTTGGGAAAAGGCTAGGCAGATGATGATGAGGTGTTTAGTACAAAAATGTTAAATAGACCGTATCAGTGTTTATTACCGATGATAAGGCAACATGTAGTAATTAAAGGAAACGTATTAACATTTCCTTTAATAACTCAAGGTACGGTTATTGGCGTAATTTCTCAGGTACCCGATCCACACCATTCATAAACTCACGACTTTTTGCTATGGGGATAGGCAGAAACTAGTAGGAAAGGAAATCATCAATGACCCCCCCCATCAATGCTCTGGGCGGTGCGGAAGGGAGTGTCAGACTTGTACTGACTAAACCCTATCCATGTTCCTTCTTTGCCCTTTGTGTTCCAGGGCCGCGGTATCTTTTTCGAACAGTCCCGCAGCAACAGAACTCCACCTGCTTCGATCTTTACGCGGAGTTCAAAATCAGCTGTTCCATATTTTTTGACCGTCTAGATAATTGCACTTTTCACATTGTGTCGTTCATCGTAAAGTAAATTTAAATCTCATAAACTATAAGGATATTTTTATATGATTTTTTAGATTTTTTTTTTTTAATAAATAAAAAATAAATAAATGAAGAAGACATGTTGCGCCAAATAAATTGGGACAAGGGCAAGAGAGAGAAGAGAGATATGTGGATTTGGTGGCAGTATATGTGCCACTGCCCATATTAAAGTGGTGATATTTCTGTATAAAAAAAATAATTTAGTTGGTAGCACATATACTGCGTCCATCTTAAAAAGGGTTAAATCTTCGTTTAATATTGACCTGCTATTTGCTATTAGCTGTCTGATGAAGTATGGAAGAAGCTGAATTGAATTTGAATTGAATTGACCCCAAATGAATTGGTATAAGGGCAGTAGAATGATAATTGACCTGCTATTGGAGTGTATGGTAGCCTTCAAGGTTTCTCCGAAGCTGTGTAATAAAAATTGCTAAGTATACGTATGGAGTCGTCTCGGGCGTCCATTTACTATCACATGAGACGCCTGGCTACCTTATGTATAATATGAACGTTATAAGTTATGTGGGGCAGGGAGTTCTACTAGCAAATGGTTCCGTAGGTAATTTTAAATAGCTTCCTCCCCTCCCGCCTGAATTCTCTCTGGCCGTCTTGCGTCTCTAATAAGGCAGTGAAAAATAAAAATAAAACATTTGCAAAAAAAAAAAACAAACCGACTTCTAAAAAAAAACTTAAAAAAATAAGCCTTTATTAAAATGAAAAGTAGAAAATTACGTTTATCTATCAATATTGAATATGAATATTAAGTTTCGTGTCCGTGCTAATGACCTCCCTACTTTTGGAAGTCGGTTAAAAAGTAGGAGATGATTTACGATGCCTCTTGGTAATGAGTCTTACAGGTTTCGGACATAACGACTGTCAACTATCTACCATCCAACGGTTCACCATGCTCTCCGAACCAAGGAACGGATATGTAATGAATGGTCACCCATCCTCGGACCGACCTCGTTAACCTTCGTTCGACTGTTATAATACTTATAATACAGCAACGCCCCAAACCCTCCTCCGAATCTTTAGTCCTCCACTTTACCACTCATCCTCATCATCTTCCTGGTGGCCTACCATGACGTCTTAAAGCAGGAATAATTCCAGTGTGGGAAAGAGATGGCGCTAGACGACCTGTATAGCTGTCTCTTTCCCACACTGGAATTACTCCGACTTTAAGACGTCATAGTAACTCCCCTGCACTTGTCCCATGTTACTTGGGGTCGGCGCAACACGTTGTTTTCTTCCATTCTCCCCTGTCAACCGTCACGCTATCATTTACACCTTTTTCTTTCATATCATTCCTCACACAATCCATCCATATTTTCTTTGGTCTTATTTTGCACCCATCAACATTTTACATTCACTAGTACTAATCTTCTGCCTGCCTTTTCCCAACTATATATGATCGGCTACGAGTCTAACCGGAGCTGAATACCACTATTTTAGCGACTGCCTACCTGACCACGAATCAGTTAGTACTGGATAATACGATACCCCTTAATAAGACTGGTTGTCAGACTTTCGGATCCTGTAACGACTGTCAAAGATCTACAAATGAGAGCCGGGACCAACGGCTTAACGTACTTTCCGAGGCACGGCGGAAACTAGGTATGTAACGGGTGGTCACCCATCCACGGACCAACCTAGGCAAGCGCAGCTTAACCTGAAGATCGACCCGAGCGGCTATTATTATTTAGTCACAACTACTTTACCATTCTGCTTAAAAGATGCAATTAACTTACACAATTTCAAAAAACCAGAATAACCAAACATACAAGTTCATGGTTTCGTAATCACGCTCACGGTACCCCAAAGCAAGTGGCCCAATGGCGCGTACGTTCGTATTTGGAACGCGATCAGTCGACCGGCGCAGGCGCATAGATGCGTACTGGTTTAATTATGTAGTAGTTGAGTAGGTACCGTACTGATGTTACGTTGGTGACTTGGCAATAAGAATGTAAGGAACGGCCTAAGAAAATATGGATGGATGGGCAGTATGAAAAATGAAAGGCTAGTAAGGAATTAGTGACTCATATGGTAACCGCTGCCTGGAGCATAGCGTATTGGTTACTAGCTGTTACCCACGACCGTCGTCCGCGTAAAGTTATTATAAAAATAAAATTATAACATTTTTCCTTGATGCTCCGCTCCTATTGGTCGTAACGTGATGTTATATCGCCTATTATTATTATTTATTTATTCAATTTATTTACCATCCACCCGCATTCTCCAGTCATCCCGCGATCATGGCGCTTGCAACAGCGTCGAAATATCGGGAGCTCAAAATCTTTACATATAAAATTCAAAGTCCTGACTTACTGATATATCAACGCACAACCCAAACCGCTGGTCCTAGAGTCATGAAATTTGGAGGGTGCATTCTTTGTGAAGAGTAGGTATCCACTAAGAAAGGGTTTTTCGAAATTCCACCTCTAAGAGGGTGAAATGGGGTGTGGAATTTTCTGTGAAACTTTTTATTCTCAGGATCGATTGACTTGAAAATTTGTGTACATACTCTTCAGTTAAAATTATGAGAAATGTGTATCACAGTTTTTCCCAGTAATATGATCCCGTGCGACAATTATCAAACTCCATGCGGGCGAAGACGCGGGCATAAGCTAGTAATTAATAATCACGGAAGATATCCCGTAAGTGACAGTATCAAAGACTTTAAACTATCTTGGCCACTAACATTATCATTAACACTAGGCGTTTCTAGTGTTAATGATAATGTTAGAAAGATATTTAGATTCAAATTCAAGTTCAAATGTTTATTGTTAACACTAACTAAAACAAAACTGATGACGAACAGCACAAAGCGTAACATAGAAATTGGGGGTGTGGTTTGAATATGTCCATGAATACATATATCTCGCCCAGATAGTCTCTTTTCAGGCAAGACAAGATAAAGAAGTTGCTCGACGCACCGAGAATGCCTGGAAGAGCTACTGGTCGATGAAACATTTGATGAAGGGATCTCTCCCTCTCGCACTTAAGCGAAAGCTCATGGACATGTGCATTCTCCCCACCCTCACCTATGGAGCGCAAACGTGGTCGCTTACAAAACGTCAGAAGTCCGCACTTGGGGTCTGCCAACGAGCTATGGAGCGAAGTATACTGGGTGTCAAACTTACGGACCGCATCAGAAACTCCATACTTCGCTCCAAAACTCAAATAGCTGATGCTGGCCTTACAGCTGCTAGGTTGAAGTGGAACTGGGCTGGTCACGTCTGCCGCATGTCGGATGAGCAATGGTCTAAAATTACCACTCAGTGGATACCAAATAGCAGGAAACGACAACGTGGCAGGCCCAGAAGGAGATGGCGGGATGAGCTGGATTCTTTCACAAAGGATTGGCCTACAATCGCACTAGACCGCGAAATGTGGAAGGAGGGAAGGGAGGCCTTTGCCCTGCAGTGGGACAACATAGGCTTATAATAATAATAATTGTTAACACATTACATAATTATACATTTCCCGATGTTATGTGAATGTGCAGTCCACTGTATTATACCAATTTAGGCAAGCAAAATTTATCATCAAAGTTATACAATTTCTTAAGTTCCAATTAATACCATAAATATTGTCAAAAGAAAAGAAAATAAATTCGAGTTTATGCCTTATTAAATAAATTCAAACGTTAAACAATGTCATAAATTCTAAAATAATACTCTGTAAAATGTCACAAAAATCAAATAAATATGTTATACAATGTTATAAATTCAGATACAATAAGTACCCTTTAAAATGTCATCATACATCAATGTCAAATCAAATTAATACGATATACCATGTAATAAATTAAAAAAAAAATTAGAATGTGTGAGATATTTACCATGTTCAAAGACAACAGTAAACATGGTAAATATCCCGTTTCTAGTGTGATAGTGACAGTATAAGTTTCAACAATTTTCCATCTATCTATCTATTGAGTTTTACATCTACTTACGCGCCATATCGAATCCATCCACTGTTTCTTTGGTTATCCGGTTTTCCCTTCATCTATTCATGTTCAAAACTTTCTTCATAACTTTTCCCTGACTGTCCGTACATTTATTAACATCTGCTTACCTCTTTCCCAACTGCGTTGGGATCGGCTTCCAGTCTGACCGAATGCAGCTTAAATACCAGTATTTTACATGGAGCGATTTGAGCTATCTGAGCTCCACAACCCAGTTATTTCTGGGTTACCCTTTGGTAAGACTGATTGTCAGACTTTCAGGTCACTGCGACTACTTGAACGACTGCCAAAGATTAGCTAGATTCACTAGCACTACTCTCATCTTCTGCCTGCCTTTTCACAACTATGTTATGATCGGCTTCCAGTCTAACCGGAGCTAAATACCAGTATTTTACTTGGAGCGACTGCCTACCTGACCACGACCCAGTTAGTACTGGGTAATACGATACCTCTTAGTAAGACTGGTTGTCAGACTTTCGGATCCTGTAACGACAGCCAAAGATCAACGAATGACACCCCAGACTAACGGCTTTCCGAGGCACGGAGGAAACTCTGTATGTAATGGATGGGCACCCATCCACAGACCAACCTGGGTAGGCTTAACCTAAAGATCAACCCGAGCAGCTGTTATTATTTAGCCATATGCTCCTCGTCGTCAGATTTGTCATAATGCCCAATAATTTAAATACGCTGTGTTGTTGACACAGCTTGGCACATTAGGTGTTATTTTTATAAGAAATTGAATGGTGTTTTAAGTTCGCCAGTTCAAAGAGAACTACAATAAGTTATTGTCAAAGAATAATGCCTTAATCATAATAATCTGAAAGTCAATGCCCTGTGTTTTGGAGATTTAAACGCAAAAATAATCAACAATAGTCCTTATGTTAATATTATATACAACATTATTTTTAGTATATGCGAAACCTGAATATAGTTTTTTCAGAATAAGTAACTGAATCGATTCCAATAATTTTTCAAACATGTTATATTTTTTCCCAAAAATATTTAAAAAATGTTACAAGTTGGACACCGAGCGATACTAAGTACCTGTCGCAATCATTTAGGTACCTACTGCCAAATTATTGTTATTAATGAGCAAAAAACGACGCTGTAAGCGCGCGCGCGGGCGCACTTTGTTGTGACCACGTTTTTGTGCGGACAACCAGGTAACAGAAAAAGCTTATAACTTTGTGATTTTTCATGATACAGTTTTTAAATTTTGTACATAGATTCTTTACATAAAAATACTAGACAGGTGTTTCAGGTTTCGCATATACTAAAACTAACGTTGTTTACAAACTGACAGGATACATTTAGCTCCTTATTTTGAATCATATTCCACCGGAATTTTTCTCCGGAAAATTTCATTTTATTAATTTATTTTTCAGTTACTATTCCTTTATTTCAATGTAAAATTACATTCCCTGTACGCAGCACTCCATTTATGTAAATAATACGGCTAAAATCACAAATCTAACAATGGATGCTGAAATACTCTAACGAACGACGCGTTAAATCAGCTGTTCACAGATCATCGAACTCGTCGTCGCGCTTGCCGTTCGCTATGTGCGTTTTGCTACGGTAACGATACATTGCGTATGAGGAAATAAAACAAATCAAATTTATTGGATTCCCATAACATTCCTGAAATAATTTCTTGTACCGGTCATCTTAGTATGATATACTGAATTCACCCCACCAGTCTGTGGAGGGCTGTCCCTTACACCCTGAAGTCACTCCATGTATACTATACTGGTATAATATAGCTGAAGAGTTTGTTTGTTTTGACGCGCTAATCTCGGGAACTGCGTACAAGAAGTCGGTATAGTCAATTCTTGATGAAAGTTATAGGCTAATTTATGTCACGCTAGGATGGTATTCAGCTGCATCCAGTTGAGACTGGAAGCCAACCCCTTTTAAGGTATTAGGGTGTATCGATAATTATGTATCTAGCATGTTTACTTTGTTTTGGTATTTTTGGTACACGGGACTATTTTGCTTTGGTGAAATACATTGTATACTTAGTTTTGTACCTATATCTTGAAAGCAATATTACGGAGCAAAGGTTGTTAACATTGAAATGGCGCCTTGTCCGTGTTTACATCTTTTCGAGGCACAAGACAGACAAGCTGACACCTCTTTTGTTCGTCATCAGTCATTGTACAAGGCTGTAGGGTCAAAGTTTGGTCCTTGACTCAAGACAAAGAACATTGCTCGTCGGAATTGAGACGCCATTAATATTTTACAGTTTACAATTTTATTTTGGGTACATTTCGAGTTAGGTAAATGATAATTGATTGTTTGTTTTTCCAAGTTCAATGTACGGACAGCGGGACAGAGGAGCTTATAGCTAAATCATAACCGCCGTTCGGACGGAACTTGAGGTTAAACCGCGCTTGCCTAGGTTAGTTCGTGGATGGGTAACCACCCATTACATAGTGATTTTCCTCCGTGCCTCGGAGAGCACGTTAAGTTGTTAGTCCCGGCTACCAATTGTAGATCTTTGACAGTTGTTACAGGTAGTCAGTGCCCCGAAAGTCGGACAACTAGTCTTACCATTGGGTATCGTAGTACCCAGTACTAACTGGGTTGTGGAGGTCAGATAGGCAGTCGCTCCATGTATAATACTGGTATTCAGCTGCATCTGGTTAGACTGGAAGCCGACCACAATATAATCAAGAAAAGGCTAGGCAAATAATGGATGGCCATTATGACAAGGCCTGTAATTCCCGAAGGCTTAGGTAGACGCGGTACCTAAGAGTACACCCAAATTTCTCCATGCCCATGTAATAAGGATCGAGCCTATTACCATAAACTTGGCACCAATCTAAACTCCGTGACTGTTACTGAGAAACTTCAGATGAAAAAACCTAATAACACATTGTTCGGCTTCGGAGTCGAACCCAGGATCTTATGCTCAGCAATCGCGCTTGAGACCACTATACCAACGAAAAATACTGGTATTCAGCTTCACCGGGTTGGACTGGAAGCCGACCTCAATATAGTTGAGATAAGGCAGGCAGATGATGAGCCCGTGGCCGATCGCCCGACTGCTGGCAGTAAGGCTCTTCCATATGATTATAACGCCCCCATCCTCCAATTTTGACGCGTACTTACGAAAGTCAACCTTGTATGTTCAGGAATAGCGCAATGGAGGCGTATTTCCAAACGTTAGTAATAATTAAAGGGTAATTGCCTCGTCATCCGGGCTGAAGGAATATAGCGTTTCCTTGTGAGGAAATAACGCTGACGTGTAGAGCTTAGAGTACTAGTAATATGGTGCATTGATGTTGAGAAAAGATTCATATTTGTAGTAGTATCTCTCTTTCGAAAACTTGAAAATGCTCTACAACTTAGTTTTAGTATAGGCGAAACCTGAAACACGTGTCTAGTATTTTTATGTCTAGAAGAATCTATGTACAAAATTGCAAAACTGTATCATGTAAAATCACAAAGTTATAAGGTTGTTCTGTTGTCCACACAAAAACGTGGTCACCACGCAGAGCGCCCGCGCACGTGCCTCCAGCGTCGTCTTGAGGTCATTGATAATAATAATTTGGCAGTAGGTACCTAAATTATTGCGATAGGTAGTTAATGACGCTCGGTGTCCAACTTGTAACTTTTTAAAAATATTTTTGGGACAAAATGTAAGATTGAGTTACTTATTCTGAACAAACTACATATATTCAGGTTTCGTATATACTAAAAATAATATTGTATAAAAAGACACCGACGCACAGGCGCTTACCACGTGTTCAGTAAATCAATCTGAACCCCCCCTCCCCCCCACATAAAAGTTTCTCATCGGCAATTAAAGTCACAAAAACAGCTGTTTCCTACAAAAGTACAATACACGGTCGAAATGTATGGACCGGCGATTTGACTAAATTTACCGATGTGAATGTTCTATAGAGGTTCAGAATACATGTACAGAATACGTGGTGGAGTGTAAATGTGGTGTTGCCCCACAAACAATGGGACACTTGATATCGTGTCCTGCCTGTCATGTAGCTTGCACATCACAGGAGTGGACGCTACTGAAAGTGCCAAATTCCTCGCCAAATTTTGGACTAAATCCATTTGAAGTGTCATTGACACATTTAAAATTGATTATTATAATTGTGACTTTGTTTGTTTCATTGACTTTTTTGCCACTGACTTCCGAAAGTAAAGTTATTTTAGACTTTTTGTGTTTTTTGGAAGTCGGTTTTGTTTTGCAATTTTATTTTTATTTTACCCTTTTTATTTGTAGCCCACAATTTCTTGTTAATCAATTTTAAATTGTAACTAGAAGTTATTAAGAAGAAAATGGGACCAATCGGAAAGTATAGCCTTTCACAAAAAAAAGATTTTATCAAATCGGTTTATAAATAACGGAGTTATGATGTAACAAACAAAAAAAATAGAACCGAATTCAGAATCTCGTCCTTTTTTTGAAGTCGGTTAAAAATCAATAGCATTGGGACCTTGAGTGCATTACAAAATTACCCGTCGAGTATTTATAAGTACTTTCTACAAGCTCCGCCAATAAATATTCTGAAATCGATCACAATGTATGTACGTACAACTTTCTGTCGATGACAAAAAATCTTTTGACTGACTCATTAATTCGTTTCAATGTCGTCATCACGTCATAATGACATAAATGATGTCTTTGCGGTAAGTAATGATTTAGAATTAAACTCGTTAAGAAAATGGAACTCATAAGTAAATAAATGTGTTATGTCATTATAAAGAGCAGGCCCCACCGCCAGCTAGCGAGCGACCAAGCGAGGTGAGCGAGGTTCTTTTCGCACTACGTTCTGCTCTTTCGGTAGTTCGCGGTATGAACCAAAGTATGAAAAAAAGGTGAAACGATGTCTCGTTCGGCTCGCTCACTCGCTCGCCAGCTGGCATACGCTACATTCGCTTACCTTTATCGCAGTATTAGTAATCGGCGCAGCATGTCTTCTTCTTCCATACTTCTCTATTACTCGTCATCTCAGCCCATCACACAGTCCATCAATCGTTTCTTTGGTGTTACCCTAGTCTAATACCTATCCATATTTTTACTCTAAACTGTTCCTCACGGTATGCTTCTCATTCTTCACTATCATGTCCATTTAAAAAAAGTAGTGATTAAATAAGTCTGCCGGGGTTTGAACTACATCTTCTGCATCTGCCTGCCTTTTCCTATGTTGGGGTCAGCTTCCAGTCTAACCAGATGCAGCTGAATACCAGTATTTTACATGGAGCCATTGCCTATCTGACCTCCACAACCCAGTTAGTAAGGTTTAACCTCTTGGTAAGGCTAGTTGTCAGACTTTCGGGCCACTACCTGTAACGACTGTCAAAGATCTAGAAATGACAGCCGGAACCAACGGCTTAACGTGCTTTCCGAGGCATGTAGGAAACTCGGTATGTAACGGGTGGTCACCCATCCAGGGACCAAACTAGGCAAGCGCGGCTTAACCTGAAGATCTCGATCCGGGTGTCAATCGGGACCATTACAAGGGCTGTCAAGCTATGCTAACGGTGAAGGACACTATCGTGAGGAAACCGGCATGTCCTAGAACTAAAAAAAAATAAAGATATGACATCTACCAACCCGCACTGGGCCCGCGTGGTGGATTATAGCCCACTCGCTCTCGAGAGGAATCCTGTGCATCAGAAGTGAGCTGACTTTCCGCTACAGCTAGACGTGGGCTAGGCAGAGGTGTACCTAACAACTATAATATTATGAATGCGAAAGTTTGTGTGGATGGATGTTTGTTACCCTTTCACGCAAAAACTACTGACCGGATTTCGATGAAATTTGGCACACAGATAGTTTATAACCTGGATTAAGCCATAAGATACTTTTTATCCCGCTAGTACAATCCTGTGGGATAATTACGGAACACTACGCGAGCGAAGTCGCAGACATAAGCTAGTCATGTCTAAATCCCATAAACCAAAGCCAAAACTATCGAGCGTATCGCAAAACCCCTACGATTACATCTGCTCAGTGCCCAAAAATTAAAAAGCGTAAAGATAAGAAGTGTCGTATCCATCTACGAGCATCACATAAGACCCTTATTTCCTTGGCATAGTGGTGACATTCGTGTGGCAGGTTTGAGAAACCGGTACTAGCAACTTTCACATTGGTTATGTGGTATTATGTTATGACATAAGGTCTGAGACAGGTTTTATATCACTATGTGTATTTAAAGTGGGACATGCTGTATTTGACTTACATTTCTAAGGCCTGGGGGCTTAAATTGACCGTTTTAGCAGAATCATAATGCATAGGATAATAATATAAATCACGTTAAAATTCTTAAAATGTTCAAAGCTCGTGGCTAAATAATAACAGCCGCTTGGGTCGATCTTTAGGTTAAGCCGTGCTTGCCTAGGTTGGTCTGTGGATGGGTGACCACTTTAAGACGTTAGTCTCCCTGCCAGGGCTGCGGGACTGTTCGAAAGAGATATCGCGGCCCTGGAACACAAAGGGCTAAGAAAGAACATGGATGGATTTTAGTCAGTACAAGTCTGACACTCCGTTCCACTCCTCCAGAGCGGGAGGGGTCATTTGATGATATCGCATCCGAAAAAAAAAAAAAGACGTTAGTCCCGGTTGTCATTTGTAGATTATTGACAGTCGTTACAGGAAGTCAGTGGCCCGAAAGTCTGACAACCAATCTTACCAAGGGGTATCGTATTACCTAGTTACTAACTGGGTTGTGGAGGTCAGATAGGCAGTCGCTCCATGTAAAATACTGGTATTCAGCTGCATCCGGTTATACTGGAAGCCGACCCCAACATAGTTGAGAAAGGGCAGGCAGATGATGATGGTCAAAGATGCTGTTAATATAATGAATAGTAACTTTGTGACCAATTTACGAATTGAAACGTGATTTATATTATTATCCTATTATGATTCTGATAAAGGGAACATTTTAGACCCCTAGTTTTATCATAATTGACATTTTAAGACTGCCCCGTCGCGAGTAGTCACAAGCGCGACTGCTGAGCATGAGATCCTGGGTTCGATTCACAGGTTGGGCATATTGTTATTAGATTTTTCCATCAGGAATTTGTCAGCCACGGAATCTGTATTGATGGCAACAGGCTCGCCCCCAATTACATGGGACTTAAGGGCATTACATTGCTCGATGACCTTGATGATTTGATCCCTGTACTGGTTTTTGTTGACTTGCCCCGCACATTTCGCAAAATTTCGGTTTTTATTTATTATTTAAAAATATTAAAAGAAATAACAGAAAAAAAAACAATACAGATTGTTAAGTATATCATTACGTATTTGTTGTTACAAAATTCATGCCGATCTATTCAGCCGTTACAGAGATACTTTACAATTAAGGTTGAAAAAGGACCTATTTTCTACGATTAACCAAAAAAAATTGAGAAGGTTTATTAAAATTTTAAACAATACAATTTATTTGTGATGAACTTAACTATAACATACTTTTTTTACACGGAAAACGCACGAAGGGATTCATCGACAAATTTCTTTGAACATACGCTGTTTTTGGGATTTGAGCCATGTTAATGCCCTTAAGCATAACTGGCGAAATGTAGGTGTACTAGTAGATGCTCCTCTGCCTAACACTTCGGGGATTACAGGCGTGATTTTATGTCATAATATATTTTTTATTATTTTTGTAACTCGTTGCCAACTTGGTCACTATGTAATCCGGTCACCTTAATGTCTTTAAATAATAAGAATTAAAAAAAACTTGTTTTCAAAACAACATGTGACTTGATTTTATTATTATTTAATTATTTGTAACAAAACCTGAATAAGACTGGATCGGGTTTTGGTGTTACTTAGGTAGGCTCCTTAAAGGGCCCCTTTTCAAGCTCGACAACTGAGAAATATTTGTAAAATCTGATTTAAAAAAAATATAAAGCATCAGAATTCCGCGACCAATCACAATCAGGGCTATCGCGCATGAATTCGCCGCTAGAGGCGCTCGTGTAGAGTAAGGTCCCCAGAAATGTCAGATGTCATAGTGTTCGCTTTTGTTTATCGCGTATTTTTACTAATATTCGATTGTGGTCAAGATTGAGACATTCCTGATTAGATTTGATGATTATACTTCAAGTACGTACATGTACACACTAACCACACGATAAATAAATAAGAGAATAGGCGTGAGTCCCAGCCGTGGGAACGTTAGCTGTATAATATGCTATGAGCCACGTAATACATTTAAAAGATACGTCGAAAAAAATGTAGGAAACATGTCTGACATATATTTTCCACTATAACAGGTACATTTATGATAGCGAAGATACAAAGTTCAAGCTGTTTCCCCTCTGAAGGTCATTACTTTAATGGGGAACGTGCATAACATGATAATTAGCGTTTAGTTCTTTTTAATCCTTACTTCCTTACTAATATTATAAATGCGAAAGTAAGTTTGTTTGTTACCTTTTCACGCCTAAACCACTGAACCAATCATCCTGAAATTTTGCATATACGTTGTCAGGTGTACAGAAACGGACACAAGGTATCTTTCATCCCGAAAAAAGTACTGAACCCGAGGATAACAACAATAACGTTCTTATGATAATAGACGGCGCCACGTGTCTTTCGAATCATGATTGAATTATATTTATAAGCAGAGTACAACCCGAATTTATTGACAAATTCTAAATTAGCGCGAGACGAAGCCGCGGGCTAAAGTTAGTCGACTTTATAAACTAAAAGACTGCCTCATTAGTCTGAGGTCCGAGGCGGGCAAATTGTATTGGGTTTTTCAATCAGGAATTTCTCAGTGGCAGTCACGGAGTCTTGATTTGTGCCTGATTCAGTTGATGGCAAAAGGCTCGCCCCCTATTACATGTGACTTGGCGAAATGTGGGTGTACTATTAGGTACACCTCTGCCTAACCCTTCTGGGATTACAGGCGTGATGTGTTGTTATTTCAATTGAATCGATATCACAGATTGAAAGGAAATTATAAGTAGATACTGAATCATTAAAAATCGCCTTTATAATAAGTTAATATCGTGCTGGTTTTTGCCCTTGAATGTTTGTACCTACCTACCAACTTACAATTTTCTTAAATTAATACCAAACATTATTTTTTGTCCCCTAAGAAGCTGGTTTAAAAAAAAAAAAAACTAGTTGGCAAAATATCAACGTGACTTTTTCAATGTCACAACTTAATTATACAAACACATTCTAAGTTATTTTAATGGCCAAAATTAATATTCAGTCTTCCGACCTAATCTAATGTTTGTCATGAAGACGACATTTTTCGTATTCAATCGATTTTTTTCACCACTCACACTATTTTCATCAATCCATAGATTATGTCCGCCATCTTTGACAGATTGTAATTGTCAATTTGCGCGCGTAGTTCTCTTTGACATTAGCGCCTAGTTTCTTCAACAAAATTATAGCTACGACAAAATTAAACGCAAGTCAAGTGATGCGATTGACTTTTGATAATTCTTTCATTTAATCATAGCACTTGCCGATATATATTTTTTACAGAAACCGGTTCTATGACATTTGAATGCCCGATTTGTGACTTTTAAATCAAATTTTCTTAGTTTTTTTTCCAATTTGCAGGTCAGCGTCAAGCAGTATGTTAAACTAAATAAGATTCGCTACCGTAAAAAGTATGTAGTTACAGAATAATAATCATTAAAATCATCAATATAACTCTCTAAAGTTCATTTAATTCCAGTCAATGACAATTTCGTGGAAAAGACTTTCATTGATATTTAATGAACGATATTTGTATCGGTTGTGAATCATATTTTAACCAACAAACAACCTGACACTGACCTGCGAATTGCCAAAAGCATTAGAAAATTTGAATTTCGCGGGTTTACCCGGCGTAGCCCCATAAGACTAGTAATTCCAGGTGGAAATCTTTGAATTGAATGGAATCAAATACTATCAATGCTCGTCTCTTCAATGTGAGATAGGTGGCCTGTAAATATATTTAAAAAAGAATGTATTTGGAAACTCCTCCCAGAACCAGAGATACCGCGAAGCGTCAACGTTATATGGTTGAAGTTCCACGGAGCCGAACAAAGCGCTATGCTTCTACATTTATTGTGCGAACCGCCAGTGTTTGGAGTTCACTGCTGGCTTCTCTGTTCCCTGATCATAATAATCTTGATCTATTCAGAGTTCGAGTGAATCGGTTTCTTCTAGGCAAGCGTGCTCCACCCTAGACCGCATCATATCTTCACATCAGGCGACTTGCGGCTAAATACAAGCACATTTAGTATTAAAAAAAACATAAAAATGTAATTAAATTCAATCACCTACATCAAAATATCTACTTATTATCCTTATAAATTAAGGAAACATAATCAATCAATAAACATTTATAATTAAGTATAACCTTTAAACATAAAGTAAAAACTCCGGCAGCCATCTTGGATTAAAAAAAAAACGAACTTGTTTTTCTTACCTTGATAGCTAATACATAAGCGATAGTCATTAAATATAGATTGTAGATTAACTATATTATTAACTAGGTAGCTTTTGACTGCGGCTTCGCTCGTGTTTTGATCGGAAAATATCCCACGGAAACATTTTAAAACCTATGACACTCGGGGATAATGTAGCTTACCGTTAATAAAATAATTTTGAAAATCGGTTCAGTAGTTCCGATGATTAGCCCCTACATACAAACTTACAAACAAATTTTACCTCCTTATTATATTAGTATAGATAAGTCGATATAGATTAAGTATAGAGCATGTTAATTTATGACCTTAAGTTAGATGCAAGGCGTTTGCTAAATATTAGTTCGATGCCATTGCCATGGGGTATCATATTACCCGGTAACTGCGAGGTCAACTTAGTAATTGCTCCACGTAATAATACTGGTATTCAGCTGCATCCGGTTAGACTGGAAGCCGACAGGCAGATGATAGAGGTCAGATAGGTAATTGAATTGGTGATTTTGTAAGCACGTCATGTCCTTGCGGCAAATAAATATATTTTTTCTGCTTTGTAATCATCACCTGCTGAGTCATTTCCCAACTATGTCAGGTCGGCTTCCAGTCTAACCGGATGCAGCTAAATACCAGTATTTTACATGGAGCGACTGCCTATCTGACTTCCACAACCCACACACAGTACTGGGTAATACGATACCCCTTGGTAAGACTGGTTGTCAGACTTTCTGGACCAACGGCTTAACGTGCTTTCCGAGGCACGAAGGAAGCTCGGTATGTAAAGAGTGGTCACCTATCCACGGACAAACCTAGGCAAGCACGGCTTAGCCTTAAGATCGACCCGAGCGGCTGTTATTATTTAGCCTCGAAATCAGACAGGTAATCGTTCCATGTAAAATACTGGTATTTAGATGTATTCGGCTAGACTCGAAGCCGACCCCAACATAGTTGTGAAAAGGCAGGCAGATGTTGGTATAAGCATGTTCCAGACGGATGTAATCTAGTGTCATTAACACAACTTATTCTACGCGAGCGTGATTGAATGTGAAGCTAAACCGTGTTGGCGTTTGGTTGTGATCCGTGTAGCCGAAACACAATCCGCGGATGGAAAGCCAAGCTCTCGCCCAAAGTCTGTTGGGAGGCTAGATTATATGATCTGGAACATACTTAAAATGGATGGTGGATGATGATTTGCTAAACAAACTTTCTGTAAAAAAAAACCAATTTCCAAAAAAACACTAAAAAAGGAAAAAAAAATCTTAACTTTCGGAAGTCGGTGGCAAAAAATTCAATGAAACAAAGTCAATTTTCGTATCCGAATGTCCGAATTCCGAAAGTAAAGTTGTTTTTGACTTTTTTAGTGTTTTTTTGGAAGTCGGTTTTTTTTTGCGGAATGTTTTTTATTTTAACCTTTTTAGTTGTAGTATACCATACAAATCCAGTCACGAAATATTTTTTTACATTGTAACTAGAAGTTATTAAAGATTCATCATGTCGTTAACATACGTCAAGAAGAAAAAAACCAAACTACTGAACCGATTTTGATGAAATTTCTATGAGACCAATCGGAAAGTATATCCTTTCACATCAACAAAGAATTTTTCAAATCGGTTCATAAATGACGGAGTTATGACGTAACAAACGAATTGAGATTGAGATTCAAAAAAAGTGGAAACTTTTTTTGAAGTCGGTTCAAAATATAAAATAACGGTTATATTTGCCGTGTCCCAACCAACTGTGTAGTATTGATTAGCACTATTACTCATAAGAATGGCTGCCTGCCTCCTACGTGACTAAGTTAGAAGTGAATGAACTTATTGTAAGTTTACGTTTTGCATGGCTTCGAATTTACTGATGTATAAGAGCCATGTTTAAAATGCGACTGCTTAGCTTAAGGTCCTCGGTTCCCGGGTAGTGTTATTGAGTTTTTCCATTAGCAATTCGTCAGTAGCAAACGCCCGGTTGATTGCAATAGGCTTGCCCCTTATTAAATACTTAAAGATGACTGGCGAAATGTGGGTGTACTATTACGTAAAACTCTGCCCAACCCTTCGGGGATTTCAGACGTGATGTTATGTTATGTTATAGAAGAAAACCAATCTAGACAACTTCTAAGTACGAACGCAAGCAAAACCCATTCGGTTTTCAACATTGAACAGTAAACGTTTTATTTCCTTATATTCCTCTCTGAGGTTCTGGGGTTGGGGAAAGTATTGGGTTTATCCACCAGGAACATCTCCGTGTTATTCTAGAGCCTGTATTTGTGCCCGATTGATGGCAATAAGCTCCCTCCGTATTACATGGACATAACTGGCGAAACGTGGGTCCCCTATACGTACAGTTCTGCGTAAAATGGGAGAGTGTATATAATTTTTTCATCGGTGTTTTAAAAAAAATCACCTGTTCCATACATTTTGACAGTGTATTGTCATATTGAAGGACAAGCGGTCTTTTTTTAAAATTACCATTGATATATTTCTATGTGGGGGGCTCAGAATGATGTACTGAATACGTGGTAACCGTTTTAGCGTCGGTGTCCCTTCCACCCTGTATATGATGATGACTTTCTTCCTCTTGGTCTTGATTGTCATTTACGCACATAACCCCATCTGCTGTGATCCTAACGTAGTCATTTCGCTTCGTCCACGTTCAGGTCATACACGCACGCCAGTTGCGAGTACTACATACCTGATGACTTGACCTTTCTGAAGAACTTGGTCAGTAAGGTCAGTGTATGTACTTCTAGGACGTCCGCTTCCGGCATCTCCATTTATTTGTCTTTTGTTTCAATATTAATGAAGTACCTGTCGCATTTTTTCGTGGCGTCCAAAAAGGGCTGCCATGGTTTAAAGTGCAAGGAAAAGACAGGGTCGAGAATGTCAAGGAAGTTGAAAGGTTATATTATACCGGAAACTTGTTATTTGTTTTAACACAACTTTTTGACTAATTATTTTGCTGACCTTATACACGCAAGCGAAACCACGTCACAAATATACATATCTATACATACGTATAAATTACATTTTTAAATATTTCAATCTCAAATAAAAATACATTTAAAAGTATAAAAAATCCCACCGGTATCGGGAACAGGGTCCAAGCTACCGGCAGTCAGGTAAAAATACGAGCCGTGTCCAGGAGTACTGCTTTCTGAATCGAGCTCTTGATCCAGCTGCCTAACGAGATTCTCCTCAGCTATTGATCGAGGCTCTTGGCAATTAAGCCATGGGCTGATACGAATATCGGCACAATGATCGCTGAGTCCACATCCCACTTGTCGACAACGACTATTTTTTGCGGTCTTGTGCAATTGTAGGCCAATCCTTTGCGAAAGAGTCCAACTCATCCCGCCATCTCCTTCTGGGCCTGCCGCGTTGTCGTTTCCTGCTATTTGGTAACCACTGAGTGGTAATTTTTAACCATTGCTCCTAGGACATGCGGGAAATGTGACCAGCCCAGTTCCATTTCAACCTAGCAGCTGTAAGGCCATCATTAGCTATTTGGGTTTTGAAGCGAAGTATGGAGTTTTTGATGCGGGCCGTAAGTTTGACGCCCAGTATACTTCGCTCCATAGATCGTTGGCGGACTTCTGACGCGTCACAATATATCCTTTTACACTTGAATTAATGCTAAGGTCACCCTTCTTACCGGCTTAAGCCGACTCCGTATAAATAAGTGTGGCCATACCTTTACGTACCGACGCAGATATGGCAGGAGCATAACAATTTTTCTCAATAACATTCATCTTGTCCACAGGTTGCGCATACGCACGAATCGCGACGCTCTACACACATCGAGCGTCAGTCGAACTCAGGACGCCACGCGCATCGGATGTGCCGGTCGCCGAAATAAATCAATGGATAAATAGAAAAACAGTGCAGTGTTAGTGTTACAAGCAATGCTGTGTTGAGTGGCAGTGAATTTTTTTTTTGGAAATATTTTTTTTTTTCATAGTTTTTTTTAAATATTAATTTAAAATGCAAGGCCGTGATAAGTTGTGTGCTAAACTCACCAGCGCGTTCTTGAGGAAGTGGTGTAAGTATTTTATAATTGAGCTTTTTTTTATTTGCATTTAGCTTGAGAAGTTATTCATAGTTTTGTAACAAATAGAACATGACTCAAAAAAAAATTACATAAAAACATCTGACGACTCTGACTCCTGCGATAGTTGAAACTGTTTTGCAGAAGCCAGATGTGCCTACGTTTTAAATAAAATAACGCTTACAATTCCTCGTGACATTTAACTTAATGACATGAACTTTGTCATAATTTCAAAATAATCCAAATACTTTAAAACTAATTTTTTTCCTAGTAATTAAGTTACACAAGTCATTAGAGATTTTAAAATAAATTAAAGTCAGAACTACAACAATTACCTAATGAAATGTCATTACTAACTTAATATTATTAACCAAAAACTTAATTTGAATAGGAAGGAACTAAATCTTTAGCATTTTTAACATATTTTTTCGCCATTTCAAACACAAAATCCCCAATATCAACCCATCAGTTTCTGCGTAATATACTGACAAACACATTTATACTTTGGAATCCCTACGTTAGCCGGTATTACCAGCAGTGTGTGTATACCTCGGCACATACTTGGAATGTCCAACATTTACATAATATACATATAAGTAGCTATATACTCGCGTGTTTGGAATACTTATAGAATACATCCGTTTAAGACAATGCTAACCAAAGAAATTTAAAGGAATTATAGAGCGTTGAGCATCTATACTTCTATACTAATACTAGCTTTTGCCCACAACTTCGCCTGCGTGGATGTCGAAAAATATCCGACGGGAACGTAGCGGACATAAATAGTTACTTACCTTTACCCCCCTTTTTAACCCTTCGGGGGTAGAATTATCACAAACGCTGAGACACGTATAAATTAATTTTCAATCGTCAGCCTAAACACAAAATTTGAAGATCCTGACTTCAAAACTAACGGACTTTCATATTAACCTCCATCCCCTATTTGACTCCTTTAGGGGTGGAATTCCCAAAATTTTTTTCTTAGTGGATACTTACTCTTCACAAAGAACACACCCTCCAAGTTTCATGTCTCTAGGACCAGCGGTTTGGGCTGTGTGTTGATATATCACCCAGTCAGTCAGTCAGTCAATTTTATTTTAGTTAGTAATTAATACAGATTATAAGGAGGTTAAGTTTGTATGTAGGGTGTAATATTCGGAACTACTGATCCGATTCCGAAGATTCATCAACATTAATTTGCCCTCTTTTAGTCACATGCGTTTCATCCCTCATCATTACATGTCCAAGACAAACGAATTCCTTTCAATTTTTCTGTAACAGGCATCACTTTCAAACTTCCTCTAATATACTCATTCTTTACTTACCTATAGCACTGACAAAAGCTTCTGTCGATCCTTTTAAAAGACCTTGGAGAAACACGGTATGTTTTGAAACCGATTTCCAATTGACGAGACCCTCTGATCCAATTTTTGTCGTCGAAGTATGATATTTCAATCCATTTGGGGGTCAATATAGTTAGGCCAAGTTACGTCTATAACTATTCTATTTGTAAACTTATACTGTCACTTACGGGATATCTTCCGTAATTGTTGTAGGCGCCATGATCGCGAGTTGTCCGTAAGTGACAGTATAAGTTTAGTTGTAAACCGTGAAAGCTTCAAACAGTGTCTATTTGTAAAGTTTGCTATTCCTTACATTTTTTAGAGAGGGTTGATCACAGTTTGAAGATTGAATCTCAATGCGAAAATAACATTTTGCGCGGAAACCTTTTTGTTCACTGTGCCATTTTTATAGCATTAATAATTTTTTCGTCTTTTTTAACAATGAAGCTAATCGATGCATGTTTCGTATAAGGATAAAAAAAACTTTTCCGAACTAACTTAGGTTGAACTAGGGACGCCACAACTAGTTAAAAACTTTGCATTTACTGTCCCGTCCCAAAATCTAATCTCTGAAAAACTTGTGGTCGTCTTTCATTTAAAATGATCATCATCTGTTTGCCTTTTCCCATCTATGTTATTAAATGTCCTGTATATACACATAAGTTCATCCTATCTTGCAAATCTCGCAATCGAAGTAAGGTTTTCTGTAAGAAAACCAAATTCTGGGTTAAGCTCGCCGTTGTACAATAAGCTTTATTAGTGCAATTTTATGTCTATTTTTTTTTTAAATGTTGTGTGCAATAAAGAAAAAGAATATATTGTGGTCGGCTTCTAGTCTAATGGAATGCAGCTAAATACCAGCATTTTACATGGAGCGACTGCCTATCTGACCTCCACAACCCAGTTAGCACTGGGTATTACGGTACCCTTGGTGTTCACAAATTTCAGACACACCAATTATAGATGACCTATGCTCCTAGAATGACCACAGCGTATAATTTAGTTTCGTACATGTTTTGCAAGAGTTTACACATGTTCACACCCAAATGTTAATATGATCGCTTGCCTAGCCAAGACTCTATTGAGTAACGAATACTTTCAATTCAGAAGCAGCACAGACAGATTCTTATAGAATTTTTAATTGAATAAACCAATGGTGCAATCAACTAGTCTTACAAAGGGGTGTCGTTTTACTGGAATGTGGAGGTCAGATAGGCAGTCGCATCATGTAAAGTACTGGTATTCGGCTATATCTGGTTAGACTGGAAGCCGATCCATAGTTGGGTAAATGCTGGGCATGATAAATGGTTCAGTGCTGTAGTAGGTATAATTTTGATTAATGCCCGTTTTCTTTAACATTTTGACCGCACGCGCGTGCCCTCCATGTCAAGCCACAATTTCACCGACCATTTTGTCACATATTTGTGACGTTTGGCGTTGGGCACGTATACATATGTCACAGTGGCGTTCAAAAGGTTAACAATATGAGACAATTGAATGCATGCCTTAATGTACGCGTAATGTTGGAATTTTCACTCTTGGCCTTCTCAGCTTAGCCAAGCGATAAAAACTATACTTAATCATGTACACCACTGGCGAAGGTTCCATACAACTCGATGCCTACCGGCTTCCCTTTGAAGAATGGCACAGTCAGTATTCTATAGACAAATAATATAATCACATTAAAGATATACAACATTAGTTTTAGTACTTGACTTGTCGGTGACCTCAAATTGTTAGACCAGTATGTAGCCACCTGCACAGCTATAACTTTTGCATCGATTAAATCTCGATAGGTGCAAGTGTTTATGCGGGATGGGCAGGGCAGGAGGTGGGGCGTTTCTTGCAGAGAGGCTCCACACAGGCAATCTGTTTGGGATGGTTCTAGGATACCTCATTTGGCCGCTGTAGATATATCAGGCGCTGGACCAAGGGCTTTACGTGCTTTCCGAGGTATGGGTGGAGGTATTATACCACCAACTTCCAAACTGCAGGCTGCTACTAAGAAATTCCTAATGAAAAATCAAAATTACACTTTATCTTTATGGGCATCAAGCCCAAGTCCCCAAATCTAAGTAATATTTAAGAAAATTGCTTAAAAAAATATGTTCCTCTTCCTCATACCTGAGATGACCTCTCTTAAAGATATCCGTATATTGTATCTCGTAAATAATTATTGTCCATTTGGCCTCCACATAAAGTTCAAGTTCAGTTGCACTTGTCATGTAATTATTATCTTTAGTTGTTTGCGCTCCAGTCAAATAAAATCAGAACTTTTGAAAAGTTTACAGACGGTTGTGTTTTTGGGGACGGACGGTGTTCCCCTTTTTCTCAGCTATAACATACAACTAGTAGTGGTGTAGGTTGGGCGTTTTGGGTGACAGTCTTTAGTAATTTTTGGAATTCCAAAAATTCTATTTCTCTGTTATATTCTTATTCCGGTTAGCTTGGTGTGGGCATGTAATGCGGAGGAATTCGGAAAATGTCGTGAGGAAAGTTTTGAGTGTGAATGTGGATGGCTACAAGACTAGAGGAAGACCAAAGAAACGATGAATGGACTGTGTGAAGGATGATATGGCTAGGAAGGAGGAGTAATAGAGGAGTATGGAAGAAGAAGACATGATGCGCCAACCCCGAAAATGATGGTGATTCTTGTCCCAATTTATTAGTAATATGTGCAGCATGTCTTCTACCATAGATCTATATCAACCGATACCTCAGTGGTCCCCTCCAGTCATAACATCTTTCATAACCAAATTTGAATTTTTCCATGATACGCTGACATAAGCTGTGGGCCAAAATAGCCACTTTCCGGAGCCCTGAGACAGCCAGAAGGCGTAGATCTCGTAGAAGACGACGGAACGAGCCCAGTTCAGCCCTGGAATAAAACAACTGGAAGTCGTGGGGATAACCTTTGTTCAGCAGTGGTATAACGCAGGCTAAAAGTATCAGTAGTACATTGACATATTTTTACACACAATCGTATAAGTTTAAACATTGAATGCCAAACAAGAAGCTGTATGCAAAATTCGGCTTAAAATATTTCCTCGCATGCTGATGTTCGCAAATTTGTCTGAGCATTGTTCATGGTAATTGTGACGACCAATAATAGGTATTTGCTCAACAATATACCAGCTGTATATACGATAATAATAACTTATATGAAACATAACATAACTCATATGGTATGTTAGTTTTTTCGCAGAAGGATGTTGCGGGTTACCATGTTTTGTTTTTGATAGTCATCTTCAATTTGTTTCCATTTTTTGTCTCTGGTAAGCCACGCGTGTTTTTACAACATGTTTTTTTTTTTGTAGCAGACAATCGGAGGATTTTCTGTTTCTTTTTTTGTTGTATGTTTTATATCTGTATTATTTGATATTATTAATAGATATCTGTTACCTATACATAATCGTGAATCTATGTATTTTATATTTTGAAATAGCTTTGCCCAAGGCTGCAATAACAAGTTTTAAAAATTCCTGTATGATAATTAGTAATATTAAAAGCTTCTTGTATCTTCTGTCTGTCGAATCTTGATTCCGATCTTTGACTGGTTATACCTTTTGTTCGGACGATTCCTATAGACCGACCGCTTTTAATGAGTCCTCCGCTTTTCCTCATCAAAGGCACATTAAGCGTCCACAAAGTCCTAACAATATCCCACAGGTTATTTGCTTTAAAATAACCATAATCCATGTAGGTATTACGATACTAATTGAACCAATACGTGATCAACCTTCAGAATGTTCCATTTAAATTGATACCTTCGCGAGGACTCATTAAAGCGGTCGGTCTATAATGTGTAACTGAACTCAGTAAAATTCCGTCCCTAAATGATCAGATTAGATAATGTCATTTCTAATGACGTAAGAGATTTTAGAATTTATGGCAATTTTTAATCTGTGGTCCGCTCTGCCAAATGTCAATATAAGATAGCAAACACAATTATGGACTTGACTACTTTACCTAAAATTGAAATTCTAAATTTAATCAGGAATGGTTAACATAAACGATCTACAAAATGATTAGAGTAACATTTTATACTGGTATTCAGTTGCATCCAGTCTTACCAAGGGGTATCGTATTACCTGGTACTAACTGGGTTGTGGAGGTCAGATAGGCAGTCGCTCCATGTAAAATACTGGTATTCAGCCGCATAAGGTTAGACTGGAAGCCGACCCTAACATAGTTGGGAAAAGGCTAGGCAGATGATGATGATTCAGTTGCATCCAGTTGCACATGATATGGAGAGTAAGACGAAAGAAATACGAAGGGATTGTTTGAGGGATTATATGAAAGAAAATGAACTGACGGCTGACAGCGGAGTGTAGAAGAATAAAAAAAAGTGTTGCGCCGACACCAAGTAACACAGGACAAGGGCAGGAAGATGACAAAGAGATTACTCAAAGCGCAACTATTTTTAAGCGCAACCAAAAAAGCGCAACTAAATTATTCCTCGAAGCGCAACCATTAGTTGCGCTCGCAAATTCAAATTAAAAATATTATATGTTATTCCTCAAAGCGCAACCATGATTGAAACAAAATTAATGAATCCATCATACCCCTCTCTATTTTTCATCATGGTTGCGCTTTGAGGAATAATTTAGTTGCGCTTAGTTGGTTGCGCTTTGAGGAATACCCTATAAAGATGATAGTCTTCTGTCTACACCTCCAGACAAAACAGGCGCTATGAACTATTCATACAATAAAAATGACTCATTTGTAATCGCGTGTGTACACTGCGGTTGATGCTTGCATTATAGAAATCTTTTTATAGGTACGTACACTCTATTGTATTCAATCATGAGAAGAATCTACGGAATGCACGGTATTACATCTTGTCATGAGGATGTTACAAAATCGAGAGAAAAAATGACGTCACAACATAGGAGAACTGACAACGGAAATATAAAAAAATAAACTTCACACATTCCAATTGTCTTTGAAATCTTTGTCGAGAGTCTGATCATTCATTAATCATCATGTGCTTGCCTTTTCCCAACTATGTTGGGGTCGACATCTAGTCTAACTGGATGCAGCTGGATGCCAGTATTTTACATGGAGCGACTGCCTATCTGACCTCCACAACCCAGTTAGTACCAGGTAATACGATACCCCTTGGTAAGACTGGATGCAACTGAATACCAGTATAAAATGTTACTCTGATCATTTTGTAGATCGTTTATGTTAACCATTCCTGATTAAATTTAGAATTTAAATTTTAGGCAAAGTAGTCAAGTCCATAATTGTTTGTTTTTGCTAAGTACTGGCTGGATAACGATACCCATTGATAAGACTGGTTGTCAGACTTTCGGGCCACTGACTACCTGTAACGACTGTCAAAGATCTACAAATGACAGCCGGAAACAACGTCTTAATGTACTTTCCGGGGCACGGAGGAAATACGTAACGGAACGGACCAGCCTAGGAAAACGCGGCTTACCCTACAGATCCGCCCGACCGGCAATTATTATTAAGCCAGAAGCTCCTCTCGCTCCCATAATACCCTCATATTTCGCCAGTTATGTCAAATCTCCGTTTTTTTCTACTGTGACATATAGGACGGGCATTATATTGTGTGAGACTGGTGCCTAAACTAGGCTCGAGGCCTGTATTTCAGGTCACCAGAACTCCTCCATTTAAATTTAACACATTATGTTATGTACTCGTACAAACCGTATTCAGTAAGGACATGTTAACATTTAATTCTTTTTTAAAAGGTTATTGATTATTAGTTAGTATGGTTAGTATCAGGGTGGGAGTGAGGTTGAGTGTGTACTGCGTGTATGTGTAGTTAGAGAAGTGTGTTCAGTGGTTGTGTGTGTGTGGGGGGGGGGTGTAGGCGGGTTGTGTGTGTGTATTATATTGGACCCATGTAGTAGTGA
Organism: Noctua fimbriata; assembly: GCA_905163415.1. Taxonomy (NCBI): domain Eukaryota; kingdom Metazoa; phylum Arthropoda; class Insecta; order Lepidoptera; family Noctuidae; genus Noctua; species Noctua fimbriata. The sequence goes on from LR990951.1 coordinate 9,715,227, forward strand.
TAGTAGGTAGGCAGTAGGTAGAAAAAGATGCATTGCAACTAGAGCACGCGAAACCCAGTTTTAAAATTATTGGCACATCTAGTTAACAATAATTTTTATCAACTTCGCTCAGATCTATGTATGTCACACTATATCACCGTTTGCGTATCGCCATTCTCAGATATTCATATCTAGAAATAGTAACACATGCATTTGTGAACGTATTTGCGACCAAACAAGTATTGACAAGGCCATGTCAAGATAGCTAGTTATCGAATTATGTTACTTTTTAAATGTCTCAATGTTATTTTTAGACCTGCTTCGAAGGTCTAGCCGACTAGTGGGCATAACCTGGGTTTTATGCGGGATTCACTAAGGTAACCTGCGAAATTTTTGCCAATGTACAGGTCAGTAAGTTTAAGTGAGGAGCTCGTGGCTAAATAATAACAGCCGCTCTGGCCGATCTTTAAGTTAAGCCGTGCTGGCCTAGGTTGGTCTGTGGATGGGTGCCTCGGAAAGCACGTTAAGCCGTTGGTCCCGGCAGACAGTTGTAGATCTGTGACAGTCGTTAAGTAGTCAGTGGCCCAAAAAGTCTGACAACCAGTCTTACCAAGGGGTATCGTATTATCCAGTACTAACTAGGTTGTGGAGGTCAGATAGGCAGTCGCTCTATGTAAAGTACTGGTATTCAGCTGCATCTGGTTAGACTGGAAGCCGACCCAAATATAGTTGGAAAAAGGCTGGGCAGATGATGTACGGGTCAGTAAGTGTCAGGTTTCATGTTGATCAATGATTTAACTGGCTTTTGACCGCGGGTCGCGCTCGTTTTAATTTAGAATTTGACAATCAATTCAGGTTGTACTCTGCTTTTAATAATATAATTAAATCATGATCCGAAAGACATGTGGCGCCATCTATTATCACACTCACGGAGATATTGGAGGTCAAAGTTCCAACTTTTTCACAAGTTTGTTTTTAATACTAGTTTATAAGATAACTTTACTTTAAATACCTCCATGGCCTGTTTAATATTTAATGCATTGATTAGCACAATGTTTTGAGCGTGTTACATTGAGTATTACCGTAAAACGTAATTTTTCACCCCAAAAAAAATTTGATTCCCAGTAATAATTAAACTTTTGAGTAGAGTTACATATTTTGACGTACATAATGCTTGGTTGACGGCTTCGTGAAGGGTCCGTTTACACCTTGTATATTCTGTAAAAAAGACCTAATCGTACATACCTACCACGTCTTGAAGGTTGAGGATAAATACACCAAAAAACTAACCACTAAAACCAGCTTTTAAGTAATTAAATAAATTGCCTAAATTTTAATCGGACGATTAACTAATTGCTATCAAATTGGGCACAGACAAATTACAACTATTGGATCATTAAATAATAGTTAAGATAAGTCTCTGATGCGTCATTTTTTAATTAAATGCATGTCTAGCTTGTATTTTGTAGGTAGGTCTAGACGGCTGAGCGTGAGTCTTCGGTTCGATTTCCTGGTAGGGCAGTGTTTTTGGGGTTTTCCATAATGAATCTCTCAGTGGCAGCCACGGAGATCTGCGTTTGTTTCCAGTTGATGGCAATAGGCTCGCCCCCTATTACATAGGATTTAGAAATAGTTTTTTTACAAAAATGTTACCTCTAAATCATCAACTTTAGCCTACAACAGTCCACTGCTGGACATAGGCCTCTTCAATCGCATGCCACTTAACTCGATTCTCGGTAATTCTCATCCAGTTACTACCAGCCTCCCTGCGAAGATCGTCGCTCCACCGAGCCTGAGTCCCATCTTACGTTTGCCGATTCGCGGTCACCACTCAAGAACACATCTACCCCAACGGTCATCGGTTCTACGGCTAATATGACCGACCCATTGCCACTTCAGCTTACTTATTCTGTGAGCTATGTCGACAACTCTGGTTCTCTGTCGGCCTCTAAATACTAAGTACTTAAACAGTCATCATCAACTTGCTGCACTTGTCCCATGTTACTTGGGGTCGGTGCAACACGTTTTTTTCTTCCATTCTCCTCTATCAACCGTCACGCTATCATTTACACCTTTTTCCTTCATATCATTCCTCACACAATCCATCCATCGTTTCCTTGATCTTCGTAAGTACTTAAATACTATTATAATATGTTTTATGTTGTGTTATTTATTATTCTTATATTTGTGATCAGTTAATAATAAAAACATGTAAAAAACACCACAATTTTAAACTTACTCGTTGAGACAACTAGTGGAACTGGTTTCTCAAAGTCGATGTGTTGTTGTCAGTAAGTTTAATGGGTTCAAAGTTCGTTTACGCAATGATTTGGTAGAAGGAAAATATTTGATTATTTAAATTCAAGAAGTTCTAAAATAACTATTTTTTGTAGTGTAAATATCAATATCAAATCTGTATATTGAGATTAGAATACCTAATTCGTAATTGAGATCAGTGAGAATATACACGTTCTTTTATACAGGGTGTAACAGAAAGGGTATAGTCATATGGAAGGATATGCTGCAGACCATCAAACTGAACAACTTCCTCCTTGGGTCCAATATCGGGTGACCACCTATTACATACAGAGTTTCATCCGTGTCTCGGAAAGCACGCTAAGCCGTTGGTCCCGGCTGTCATTTATAGAACTTTGACAGTCGTTACAGATAGTCAGTGGCCCGAAAGTCTGGCAACCAGTCTTAGCAAGGAGTATCGTATTACGTAGTAGGTACTAACTGGGTTCTGGTGGTCAGATTGGCAGTCGCTCCATGTAAAATACTGGTATTCAGCTGCATCCTGTTAGACTGGAAGCTACCTCAACATAGTTGGCAGGCAGGTAATGATGTTGCCATGTTTTTGACACGGATTGACGCTGAAATGAGATGGCAATTTAGAGCGTTTTTAATAATAGGAATTTCACCCTTTTATGTCAAAATGTCCCTTTTCCAATTCTCTTATCTTATCTTATCTTTATCTCTAGGTCGGGTATAATAAACGTGTTATGGAATTTTTCATCAGATATTTCACAATAGCAGGACGGAAACTGCACATATAAAGGGTGTAAATTGTGTAAATAGACCCTTAACGAAGCCGAAAGGCACTTGTTCTGGACCATACCTGAGAGCCTTCTAGTTACGAAAATATTGGAGGACAAAGTTCCAACCTTTTCACAAGTTTTTATTTAAATTCTTCTTTTTAAGGTTATAACTATACCTTCTTTAAATACCTCCCGCTATTTACAACTCACTATTTAATGCATCAGCACAATGTTTTGAGTGCTTTACATTGAGTTTACCGCAAAACGTGATTTTTCACCCAAAAAAAAATCGTTTCGCAGCAAAACTTTTGCGTAGAGTTACTTAGTTTGATGTACAGAATGCTTGATTGATAGCTTCGTGAAGGGTCCGTTTACACCTTGTATGCCCGGTTGATGGCAATAGACTCGCCCCCTAGTACATGGCACAAAAAACAACTGGCATACTGAGAATGAACTACACGCCTCTGCTGACTTCTTTGGGTAATTCTAGCGTGATATACATCCGCTCTGTAGACCATACCTTTTTATTATAAAACCAAAGATAAATATAAGCAATAATCTCCACGCAAACATTCTTCAGTCAGCGTTTATTATTATTTATTGTAAGCATTGGTCACGCGCGGCGAGCGCCGCCATTTTAAGTATTATAAGCAATTTATTTTAGTTATGAATTTTGATGCTAATATTTTTTGGTAGGCGTTTCGGAAGTCACTATGTAAAAATGTAAAATTTCTAGCTTTTGGCCGCGACTTCGCTCGTGTTACGGGTGAAAATTATCCCACGGGAATATTTTAATTAACTTATGAGACTCAGGGATAATGTAGCTTCTCAATATTGAAAGATTTTTCGGAGTTGGATCAGTAGGTACCCCCATATTCAAACTTACAAACAATACCTCTTTAAAATATTAGCAATTTGTTTACTAATACTTTTTTTATTTATTTATCACAAACACTACTAACATTACAGAAAATTCCCAATGCGTTAGCGTGGTCCTAAATTAAATTATCTTATATAACCATGTTAAATAACATAACACATACAATATTGTTTTTGTGAATTCATTCAGAGAGCAGGATAATAAATGAATCCTGTCAGCAGTGTCGTTTAGTTATACAGAACATAACATCACGTCTGTAATCCCCGAAGAGTTAGGCAGAGGTGTACCTAATAGTACACCCACATTTCGCCAGTTATGCTTAAGTCCCATGTAATACGGGAGTGGCCGTTTTTCATCAACCGGGCACAAATCCAGACTCCGTGGAAATTCCCAATAACACTATGCCCTATAGCGAAACATTTTTTTTTTTTATCTGTCTGTCGGTTTGTTCCGGGCAATCTCCGAAACGGCTAGACCAATTTTGACGGGACTTACTACTACTAGCAGGCAGCTGATGTTATAAGGAATAACTTAGGAACTTTTTTTAAAATTAAAACTCTTGAAATTGTTAACAGAATCCGATCCAAATAGACAAGTAATATTTTTATAATAATTTTCACGCGGACAGAAGTCGCAGGCAACAGCTAGTACTTTCTAAATATAATAATTCTAATTGTATATCTTCCTTAAATCACACAAGGCTATCAATGTTTATAAATTATTAGGCTTTGTTCAGCATAATGTTATAGATATTTTACATTCAAAATTATTGTAACATTTATCGTCTCGTGTTAGTACTTACGTAAACGACACATAATGTGTTTTGTAAATAATTCGATCTTGACGATCTTATATATGTATACAACATTATTTTTAGTATATGCGAAACCTGAATATAGTTTGCTTAGAATAAGTAACTGAATCGATTCCAATAATTTTTAAACCATGTTATATTTTTTCCCAAAAATATTTAAATAGTTGGATACCGAGTGACTTTGAGTACCTATGCCAATAATTAAGGTACCTACTGCCAAATTATTATCAATGAGCTCAAGACGACGCTGGAGGCGCGCTGCGTGGTGACCGCGTTTTTGTGCGGACAACTAGATAACAGAACAAGCTTATAACTTTGTGATTTTTCATGATACAGTTTTGAAATTTTGTACATAGATTCTTTACATAAAAATACTAGAGTCGTGTATCAGGTTTCGTATATGATGATGCCATCTAGCCGATTTCGGCCACAGCGACTGCATTCGATGGCTTTCTAGGGAGGTTGTCGAGAGCTTTGGTGTGCTGCTCTGTCATGTGCTCTCAAGTGGCTAGCATACCCAACTTTGGCCGAAAAACTCCGAGCACAAAGCGGACATGTCAGAACACCATTGACGAAATTGTAGGGTATAGCTGCAGGTGGCCTAGTTTTAAGGTTATCACGCTTTAAATCTAGCTGCGACCTTCTTCTCTCTTCGAAGGCGTTGACCTGCCGATGCACATGACGTCTCCACTCAAGCCGATTTTGTGCCTGCTTTTCCCACACTAAGGGTCAATTTCGCATCTTTTGAAGTGTCTATTCTGAACATCCTTGTACGGTAAAAACTGACCACCACGTTTCCGTTTTCCTTCCTGGAGTTCAGAATAGAAGATGCGCTTCGCATATACTAAAACTAATCTATACTAATATTATAAAGCTGAAGAGTTTGTTTGTTTGTTTGTTTGCTTGAACGCACTAATCTCAGGAACTACTGGTTCGATTTGAAAAATTCTTTTAGTGTTGGATAGCCCATTTATCGAGGAAGGTTATAGGCTATAATTTCACGCGGACGAAGGTCGCGGGCAACAGCTAGTGTTGTATAAACCTAAATACTATACGCAGATCATTTTGAAACGTAGATTTGTAGTGAGATTTATCGTTATATGTTTAGGTGGAGATGTACCTATAGTGCAGACGCCAGCTCATCAAGCTACCCGAAACTGTCAAATTTTCGCAATCAACCTTGAACCTAATGCTTTTAGCGATACATTTGAAAATCTATTAACGAAATTTGACAGAACTAGCTTAGCTTAGTAGCTAGAGGTACTAGCGTCTGTAACTGCACCCACATTTCTCTATACACCGTGTTCTTCACGTTATCCATAAACTTTATCAAACGCTTCTATGGCTTTTGCAAATCAAATCTTACAAAGGAAGTAGTACTTAAAAAGGCTTCGTTACAAAGATATTTGTAATTTCATTTAATGAAATTTAATTGAGCTATGCAGGAAGAAAGGGTCTTAATTTGCATTTCATTTGCACGTACAAGAGGATCCCGAGAGTAAATAAAAAAAAATAAGAATTCATTAATGTGTCCATAATGAAAAATGCTCATTTCCGTGGTCTGAACATCTGGTCGAAGTTTATGTATATCGTCCGGAACACGGTGTATATGGTTATTTTCCATCTAATAGGGGGCGAGCCTATTGCCATCAACCGGGCACGCATCCAGACTCCGAGCTTTAATTGTAATTCCAGGTAGAAAAATACAATAAAACTCGTCCTGGATTGGGAATTGAATTTAGGACCTATTTCTAAAAATTAACGGGCATCAGATAATCTAATAAAATCCAATAACCATGTAGCGTAGATTAGTCCTGGATAGTCAGGGCTGAAAGTCATGTGGAGAGGGAGTAAGAAAATCTAACGGAGCGAGGTGGCATGCGGACCGCATTAAAGTACCCGGGGCCTCTAAAATTTAAAAAAAAGTCCCTTTCAGCCACCAGTAGCCTTCTGGCGCACGATGAAAATGGCACAGTATATGGTGCTCTAAAGTGTCACGTTACAGATTATCAAGGCCAACACAACAATGTCACAGTTTAAGGTACATAGAAGTTCTAACCGCGAGCATGCGCGAGGCATGCGAACGTTCGTTGCGCGAGCTTTTAACACAAGAACATTCATGCGTGAAACGAACTTGAGTACTTACTCAAACATGAAAATCAAATTCTGTGATCGCGAACGAATGTTCGTGGGTTAACAAATAAATTTGCGAAACGAATGCTCGCGGTTGTGTCGACCTTATTTTTTTCTGCTCGACTGTACCAGTTTCATCGTGTGCCTTTTTAAGTAGATATTGCTCCGCCAAGTCAGTACCTAAGGCTCACCCTTTGTCCCACAGGAGCACTTCAGTGCCTCGTTGGTCAAGTGGCTAGATAGCGGTGTCTCGGGTTCAAATCATGAGCGATGCCCGTAAAGAGAGCCCCCTTGTAATACGTGACACTGAGGCCCCCATCACGCCCAAGAGTGAAACCGCAAAGGGTTCTGCCATCCGGCGAAGCTTAAGTAACTTGACTGTGAAACAGAAATACTGTTTAGGTAGGTGCCTTTTATATAAAAAATAAGTAGGTAGATAGAATTCAGTAGCTGTGTCCCGTCTCGTTTTGAGAGTAGTTATGACAAAAAAGTGCAGCACGACATTGCTTATTGCCTCCTGTTCGGGGCTCCTAAATATGCCACACCCCTTGCCTCACCTGACCTGGGGCCTGGATTCCCCTGATACAATTAAAAACAAGACAACAAGATAAATTGTAAAAGTATTCTGATTAAAAGAGTGTCCATGGAGTTTCTTGCCCGTTCTTCTCCATAGAGATCTACGTTAGGGAATGGGCAACTACAGTACTTTCACAGTTTTTATGCCTTGTGACTGGGACTGTAACACAATTCAAAAGTGCCTGTAACTGGCCTATTTGAAATTAATGCTTTGATTTTGATTTTTTGAACAAAGGGTGCCCGGGTTATAACCGTACACTTATCGAGACCTCGCCCGGACGCTCTCCAAATTAGAACAAATACGGGGAGACCCAGATGAATGGCAACCCTATTTTCACCATTGACGGTCACCCATCCATGGAGCGACCTCGGCAAGAGTCACTTAACCTTCAATAAGCTACACGTGCAGCTATTATTACACGCCACGAGCCCTCCTGACCTTTAAACTCAAATCACAAGCGCCAGTAACACAAACTATATAATATTTTGCAAGCAAATTGTTTATGTTAATGAATGTTGGTCAATTTAGCACGGCCTTCAGTTGTAATGGTGGGTGATGAAAGCAGCACCTCTCTACGCGCAGTCGGTTAACAAAATATTGCAATAAGAGACAATAGATCATTGGTGTGATGTCGGTTGGTAAGCGTGAGGTTGGGTGTTTGAGACCTATCAACTCGACTATATGAATATGAATCAAATTGATTTCATCATTTAGTGCTTGATGAATCCATCGTCATCATTCTCCTGCCCTTAACCCAATATATTTGGGGTCGGCACAACATATATTCCTCCTCCATACTTCTCTACTCAGTCGCCTCCTTTCTAGCCATATCATCCTTCACACAGTCCATCCATCGTTTCTTTGGTCTTCCTCTAGACGAATGCATATCTACCTAAATAGTACATACCATAACTCATGCCTTTTTCCCATTGGGGTAGGCAGAACATACAAGACACCACATGCTACGATCCTTACTTGTCTAACCAGTTGCAGCTGAATACCAGTATTTTACATGAAGCGACTGCCTATCTGACCTTCATAATCCAGTATTCGTAGTAGTATCATCATCATTCTCCTGTCCTTATCCCAGTTTATTTAGGTTCGGCGCAGCATGTCTTCTTCTTCCATACTTCTCTATTACTCGTCATCTCATCAGACATCTCCTTTCTTGCCATTTCATCCTTTACGCAGTCCATCCATCGTTGCTTTGGTCTTCCTCTATTCTTATACCCATCCACAATCATACTCAAAACTTTCCTCACTACATTTTGCTCATTACTCCGCATCACATGCCCATACCACGATAACCAACTACCTCACTAGTTTTCAGTCACGCCACTTTCAGCCTTCCTCTTATGTACTTATTATATCGAAATCCATTCGCGTAACACCACACATACCCCTTAGCATGTGTGGCAAGGTGGCGTCTTGTATGTCCTGCCTACCCCAATGGGAAAAAGGCGTGAGTTATGGTATGTACTATTTAGGTAGATATGGATTCGTCTAGAGGAAGACCAAAGAAACGATGTATGGACTGTGTGAATGATGATATGGCTAGAAAGGAGGCGACTGAGTAGAGAAGTATGGAAGAAGAAGACATGCTGCGCCGACCCCAAATGAATTGGGATAAGGGCAAGAGAATAATGATGTAACCATGCAAAACTAGTGCGGGTCGCTAATTTTGAAACAATCTTATGTGACATGCGAAGGCCGAATTCAAGACAATTTCCGCCGGATACTATAAGGTTTTTTGTTCTCAAATATGTATTTAGTTAGATTACATTATGTAGCCTTACATAACATAACGCTATTAGACTCTCACAAGATCATGTGTTCGATTCCCAGAACGGGCAAAGTATTATTGGAGTTTTCCATCAGGAATTTCTCAGAAGCAGGATTTGTGCCTTGGTGATGGTAATAGGCTCGCCCCCTATTACATGGAACTTGAATATAACTGGCGAAATGTGGGTTGATTGTACCATTGTTTAAGCCTTCAAGGAAATACCTAGGCTTGATGTTATGTTAGTCAAAGTTTTTTTTTTTTTTATAGTTATCTAACGATAGTCTGTACAATAATAATATTTAAACATGGAACATTTACTTTTTCAATAATGTTTTTAAATAAACCGTCTTTTTATTCTATTGTCTTTAATATTGCACAGCTGTTCTAATAATTCTTGTGTTATGTACTCCATTGTACTAGATAAAGGGTGAAATAACACCTATTTAGTTCAATAGTAATTATTATTCAAACTTTAACTCAGAGCATTTATTACAATTAGACCATAACAGACACCTTTGAATATCAGAAAAACAAAAAAAAGCGAAGCTACAGTCCCAGACACAAGGCATGATAACTTGTGAAAGTACTGTAGTCGCCCATTCCAAACCGCAGATCTCTATGGAGAAGAATGGGCAAGAAACTCCATGGAATATTATATCCGTGCCTCTGAAAGCATGTTAAGCCGTTGGACCCGGCTGTCATTTGTAGATCTTTGACAGTCGTTTCAGTGGCCCGAAAGTCTGACAACCAGTCCTACCAGTACTAACTGGGTTGTGTAGCTCAGTTTGGCAGTCGCTCCATGTAAAATACTGATATTCAGCTGCGTCCGGCTAGAATGGAAGCCGACCCCAACGTAGTTGGGAAAAGGCAGGCAGATGATGGAATTATTATTACATCCAAATGGCTAATAGATAGCATAAACAGCCTGTGATGTCCCCACTGCTGGGACGTAGGCTCCTCTATAAGGGAGGGAATGGGCTGTAATCAACCATACGGGCCCAGTGCAGTTTGGTAGATCAAGATGTCTTTCAAGTTTTAGGTTCTTGGACACGCCTTCAGCTTCTCTAACCGGATGCCAATAATTAACATGAAGCGATTTCTTTTTCTTCTCGAATTGATGACTCAGATTATGTCCGACCAGTACGTAGCGAGCTGGACATTTCTGTCGTTTGCCTGATTCAAGTCCTGGTATGTGCAATTAGTTGTGTACGACGGGCAGGAGAGAATGTGTGGCATGTTCTGTGTTGGGTCTCCACACTCGCATTGTATCCGAGATGGAGCGACTGTCTATCTGTTAGGCTGGTTTTAATATCGTTATTCACCAATATTTTGTTGGATCACCATGACAGCTCACGACCTTGATTACATTTTTATCAATGATGTCGTTTCTTCGACATTGTCTCAAATATTTTTTTTTAGCACTCTTACCAAAGGTCTATAAATTGGCTTGACCTGACATTTTTTGTTGCAAAAACAAATAATTTATTCGGATGATGGTGAAACTTGCTCTGTACACCCAGAGTGACCATAGCGTGAAGATTAGGAAATATGAAATGCACAAATTGGATTTGGAGCTAATTTATTCAAATCTTTGGCGTTGCTTAAGAGTTTAGTGGCTTCGAATCTACGACCAAGTTCGTAATGCTGGGACACAGGCCTCTCTCTGTAAGTCGTAAGGGCCTCATCTAGCAGCTCTTATCCCTTTCCGTCTACCAGAACCGTCACTTGCTAGAGTGAGAAACAGGGGGTGCTGCCGACCGCATCGTCGATGCTGCCGCTTGCGGTACTCCTACTGCTTCTCGCTGTTAATTGAGGCACAACCAAAATGCATCATGCAGGTCAGTGTGGGATACTGGATGTCACATGTCTTCAGCATTTACTTTTAGGCCATGCTGATTTTCTTATGATGATTTTCTCCACTGTTTTGAGAGCGCAATTATTGCCTGAAATGTTAGGCAGCGCTGTGTTGTAAATCCTACGTAATGGTGGGCGAGTCTATTGCCATCAACCGGGTGCAAATCCAGACTGGGCTTCAACTGAGAAATCTGATAGAAAAACTTGATAGCAAGGACCTCTTGCTCAGCAGTGGCGCTTGCGACCACTTGAGCAACGAGACAGCTTTGAAAGCAGTGATGAATAGATAGACTACTAAAAGTAAACAATTAATATTCTCTGTGATGTTTAAGCTGACGCTGCACTGATGGCGTTTAATAAAAAGTCCTTAACCTTGAAGTAACTACTAATTATACTAAGAAAGAACTCACAAATAGCTTGGCCTTGACTAAAATAGAATTGTATTGTCATCCAAATTTGTCTTTAGGCAAACGAGCAGGCTAGCATAATTTTCGTAAAATATAGACTACAAAGGTTTGTACCTAGCAGTCCCGAAGGTATCTAAGAACTCGATTCCTATCGGCTTCCTTTTGGGAACAACCACTCCACGTAGTGTCTACTGTACTCAAATAGTACAGTATATACACTCAGTCCCTGGGTTGTGTAGCTCAGATAGGCAGTCACTCCATGTAAAATACTGGTATTTATCTGCTCCCAGTTAGACTAGAAGCCGACCCCAACATAGTTGGAAAAAGTTTAGGCGGCTAGATTGGCTTGAACGTGTAATGGAGGTCTATCTCATGGCCCCGGCCAACACGTCGTGGTTTCATAATCATTTAGACACTTAATTTTCATCACCACTGCTCTCAAAACGGTGAAGGAAAACATCGTGAGGAAACCGGTATGTCCTAGAACCGAAATTTCGAAGACATGTGACATCTACCAACCCGCACTGGGCCCGCGTGGTGGAGTACAGCCCACCTCTCGTAGAGAGGGGGCCTGTGTCCCAGCAGTGGGAACATTATACGTTGATTATGCTTGTTATTTCTGTTCTCTCATTGACTGCCTCGTTAGTCAAGTGGTCGCAAGCGCGACTTCTGAGCAAGAGATCCTAGGTTAAATTCCCAGGTGTTATTGGGTTTTTCCATCAGGAACTTCTGAAGTTGCAGCAACGGAGTCTGGATTTGTGCCCGGTTGATGGCAATAGAATCGCCGCCACATGGAACTTAGATATAAATGTATGGAGTACGACTAAGTGCCTCGACCTCTGCCTAACCCTTCCGGGATTACAGGCGTGATGTTATGTAACTTCTGTTCTACCACGTAGCTCGGATAACCCTCCCTATTGTTGCATTAATTCTTGAAATCACAATAGGAGACAATGCGGATTCATATAAGTATTGTTTTCAAAACGTTGAGTCAATTCTAAGAATTAAAATGACTGTAGCGAGTTGAAAGGTGAAACTGGACATGGGAACCTTAGCTGTGCCTCGTTTTGCTCGGCTCCTGAGGGTCATAGCGTGATGGTAAATAGCCTATAGCCTTCCTCATGAAATGGGCTGTCAAAATGCAAAAAAAAAATTTCAGATCCAACTGATAGTTCCAGAGATATACGCGTTTAAACAAACAAACAAGCTCTTCAGCTTTTTTGTATTAGTAAAGTCAGTAAAGTATGGATTGTTAGTGCAAAATGACCCATGAAGGCTTAGAAAAAATGACATTCTATCAGCGAGAACTATGGTGGGATATCTATTGGGTGGACGGAGGAAACTCGGCTCAATTGGTCCCGGCTGTCATTTGTAGATCTTTGCCAGTCGTTACAGGTAGTCAGAGGCCCGAAAGTCTAACAACCAGTCTTAACAAGGGGTATCGTATTAGCCAGTACTAACTGGAGTCTTGGCTAGGCAAGCGATCATATTAACATTTGGGTGTAAACTCTTGCAAAACGTGTACGAAACTAAATTATACGCTGTGGTCATTCTAGGAGCATAGGTCATCTATAATTAGTCTGACATTTGTTGAAAACCAGGGGTACCGTAATACCCAGTGCTAACTGGGTTGTGGAGGTCAGATAGGCAGTCGCTCCATGTTAAATACTGGTATTCAGCTGCATCCAGTTTGACTGGAAGCCGACCCTAAGAGAGTTGGGGAAAGGCTAGGCAGAAGATGAGCAGGGTATTCGGTACACCACGGCATGTACTCGATTCATGATCTATGTATAATTTATGTAGGTACTAGAGTAGACAATGACCTTCTTATAAACACGACAACTTAGGTACTAAATCAGCATAATAAACTTACATTGTAACGCGTCCAAAACGTAAACTGAAAACGCAGTTTTCCGCGTTTGAAACGGAACACTAAAAAAAAAACAACAGAATAACGTAAAATGTAACGTTTGAAGTAGCAACGGCCAGTCACTCTTGCGCATTCGTACTGCGTGATGCCGCCGCGCTCAGCCAATCGCGCTTGATTCCAAATTTGAAATTTTGCAAAAAAATTCGCTTATTTCCACAATGGCTATCAGATCAGTTAGCCGTATGATAGATTATGTCAGAGCTAACAGGAAGATAAGTTAGTGATTTTTTTTTTTAAGTGTATTTTTTTTTCTTTGTTAAAATCGCGATGTTGCGTGTGTTGTACGGTATTGAGTAATGTAGTGACCTTTTGGTAATAGTTTTTAATGTGTGCTTCACGTTCTAACGGAGTTTTTGAAGTGAAATTTCATTATATTGTGTTCAGCCTTCAGTTGGATTAAGAAATCTGTGGTTTTTTTCTTCGTTTACCGATTTGGTTTGCAATTAAGTGTCTGTCATTGATTTGCTTGACTAAGAGTTTTTTTTACGGGCTTTGACCTGGTTTGTAACTAATACAGGGTAACTGAGTGAATCAACATTATATGTCTGGACTTTAATAGAGATGGGAGACCTCTGTGTTCGTTTTGGGTGTTCTCGAGTAGGACATACCGATCCCGTCTCGTTTTAAAACATATATTTTTTAGACGTGTTTTTTACAACCAATTTCATTTATTCATTTAAAACATTTAACCTATATTTAGCGGAATTTAGTTAGCTTTCCAACCATGAAATTATTATGAAAATCTAACCGCTAGTTTTCGAGTAATTTCAATTTTTTCAAACCCACATTCACTCTAAAACCATTAGCATGGAATGTTGGACTTTCTTAGTAATATTAAAAATTCAGATATGTATATGTAACGGTATTAAATTGCGAATGTTTCTTAAAACCTCCCAATGGTGTAGTTTTTGATTATCTGCAAGTTTATTTTAAGAAAACTGGTCTGAATCGAGCACAGGCGACACCATACCGTTACTTTTTATCTTAATCGGATACCTGTTTTATGATAGCAATTAAACAGGGTTTATTCTGTTTCAAATAAGCTTTTTAAATGACCAATAATATGTCCTTACTTTAATTAATCACTATAAGTAAAACTCATAACAAATTACCTTTTCAAAAACAATAACTCAAAGAATTTCTAGTCACATCATTTACAAGCAATTTTGAAGTGTCTCGGAGTCGATCAGTTTGTCAGAAAGTTGAAAGCTAGTTACCCATTTCAAAATAAAGACCTCTTTGAAGATAAACATGGAATGAAACTCCATGGACACTTCACTTATGTACTTAAGTACATAAAAAAACAACTCGACTGTCTCGTTCGTCGACTGCTGAGCATGAGGTCCTTGGACTGATATCCAGATCGAACAATTGGGTTTTTCCATTGGGAATTGTGTCTGGTTGATGGCAATAGGCTTGCCCCTATTTGAGACTTTAACATGGTGAATTGGGTGTACTACTTTTGCGTCAAAAAACACATTTTTAAAGCAGATTTTTCGCATCAAAAATCAACAAAAACACGTAATGTCGTTCGTAAACCAGTCGCCCCAAGTATTTAGCTGGCCGACCACAGACTACCAATGACCTAGTTCTAGTTAATATCCGTTCCAACTCGCACGGGAAAGTAAAAGGCGCATAGTCGCTGAACAGCCAGCAACCAAGCGTGAATCCGAAGTTTTAAGGTGGTTTCACACCCACGAGACGCGTGCAGCGGCACTACAAAAAGTATAACATCAACATAGTACAAAATTTAATACAGCGCCATCTATGACACATATGAAGAACTAACATCGACATTTAAATCGCGCCGTTAAAGTTATTCGCGACTAAGACTATACAAGTATAGAAAAACCCGACAAGAACTTTCGGGCAGTAGCCAATCAGATACAAAACCCGTCTGGTCGGAGGATCCTCCCTTTTCTATGGAGCATGAAGAACTGTATACCCCGTTCTTCATAACCCTACAGGTGTCATTAACCTATAATCCTATGCTACTTGGGGTCGGCGCAACACGTTTTCTTTCATTCTCCCCTGTCAGACGTCACGGCCTCGTTTAGTCCTTTCTCTTTTTATGCCCCACTCAATCCATCCATCTTTTCTTTGGCCTCCATCTCTCTCTCTAAAAATCTGAATAGTTTTCAATAAACTGTATATTTTATTTTTAGTTTTTCTCAAATCTATAAATATTTGAGTGAGTTGACAAATTAGTGATATTACAGGTAGGTATTGCCATATAAAATCTATGAGGAGTCGCGTTTTGACAGCAGCTCATAAAAAGTACAGTCGCCAGCTCATCAAGTTACCACAAACTGTCAAATTTCTCCAAATTATGTTAAACCATAAAATGTTGACGGTGAAGTTCAAAATCGAATGAGAAAATTTGATGCGCTGGCGACTTGTGTACCTATGTCAATTGATTGCTGTGTCCGCTACCCTGTTGAAATCTTACAGAAAATTAATTAAAGGGAGCCGTCTGTCTTTGTATTTACACGCGAAGCTATCAAAGTTAGAATCTTCGCCATCAAGATAATAATGCCTTATTATTTCGGCAATCCATCCGCCTCGACGCGACGACCGACGGTGTGAAACTACCTTAAGTCTAACAAAAAATCTAAAGAAATGATTACTACTGAAGTATTTGTCTGGGATATATTGTAATAGTTACTAATAATATAGTGTAGCTGTGTTTAGAGAGAAATATACTGTTGCTTGGTCAGAGTTTTTGTATAGTAGTGCTGAGAACAAGTTTTATTCTTCTAGCTTATAGACGAGCTCGTGGCTAAATAATAAAAGCCGTTCGGGACGATCTTCAGCTTAAGCCGCGCTTGCCTATGTTGGTCCGTGGATGGGTGTCCACCCATTACATACCGAGTTGCCTCCGTGCCTCGGTAAGCACGTTAAGCCGTTTGGCCCCAGCTGATATTTGTAGATCTTGGACAGTCGTTACAAGTAATAGTCAGTGGCCCGAAAGTCTGACAACCTGTCTTACCAAGGGGTATCGTATTACAGTCGTCGGTATCGGGTATCGGGGGGGCGACTGCCTATCTGACCTCCACAACCCAGGTAGTACTGGGTAGTACGATACCCCTTGGTAAGACTGGTTGTCAGACTTTCGGGGTACTGGCTAGTTGTAACGACAGTGAAAGATCTTAAAAAGACAGCCAGGACCAACGGCTTAACGTGCTTTCCGAGGCACGGAGGAAACTCGGTATGTAATGGATGGTCACCCATCCACAGACCATCCAAAGTAAGCACGGCTTTAATCTGATCTTCTTTATTGTTCCATTCATTATCTTCGACACGTCTAAGATAAGATTTTCGTGGAAAATATGTTGATAAGATATCCTAATCATTGTGTACGTGATTGTATCTTGTGCTGTTGAGAATAGTAAACAAATTCAAACAATGGTAACAATAACAAGAAAGGAGACTCAGCACTCATTGTACCGATAGTCGTTCAAGAGCCTCCACCAACACCTTAAGAGGCTCTCACGAAGGCTGCATCAAGGGCTTGATTCAGAAAGCAGTACTCTTGTACACGGCTTGTATTGTTAGGAGGTTCCTCTCTCTGGAGCCCTGACCACCGGCAGCCTGGACCTTATTCCTGTTGCCGATGGGCCATCTATTTTTTATATTTATAAACGTTTTTCATACTTTTGTTTTTTTTTTTGATAGAATACCTGAGGAGGCTCTCGTTAGGGCTGGATTGAGGGCTTCATTCAGGAAGCAGTAGGTACTCCTGTACCCGGCTTGTAGTGTTAGGAGGTTTCTCTCTCTCCGCCGGTAGTTTGGATCCTGTTCCCGATAACAGTGGGCTACTATATATAAAGGGACGAGACCCTTTAACGAAGCTGAAAAGCACTTGTTCTCCCAGTCTTTGCGATATTTTTTTTGTCCTAGACCATACCTGGAAACCTTCTAGTTACGGAGATATTGGGGGTCAAAGTTACAACTTTTTCACAATTTATTTTTTAATACTTGTTTTTGATGTATTTTTTACTTTAAACGCCTCCACGACCCCCGTACTTCCAACCCAAAAAAAAACTCGTTTCCCAGCAATAGCTTTTGCGTAAAGTTACTTAGTTTGAATTTTAAAACTTATTTTTATTCAGAAAAAGTGTAAACTAAATTTATTTCTAATTTCTTCTAATTTATTTCTAATTTCTATCTATTATGTACATTATATACAGACTAAAAAGAACTAAAGTAATGATAAAAATAAGACTAAAAGTAAGAAAATATAAACATCTAAACAACGACGACAATAGGACACTTAGGCGTCAAAGTATTCCTCCGCATCGCTGTCATCTGGAAACGTGCCCAGAAGACTGACAGCATTGCCACGCTGAATGGCAATGCTAATTCTTTGGCCAAAGAAAGAGCCAGCCCTCTGGTCACGCGAAGTGTCGACCAGTCGGCGAGAGATTTCTTTAAAAAGGAGACGCGCACTCGGTCCCCATGACCCGAGCGTTTCGACCCCAAACGGCTCAAAACTATAGTTACCAATAAGGTTATAGTTATTATAATATTTTTAATATTATACTTAGTTTGATGTATACATATAATGCTTGTTTGACGGGTCCGTTTACACCCCGTAAATATTTTTTTAATATTGTAAAACAAAATGATGTCTCTCAAAACACCGATCCTTCACAACTTGCTAGTGTTCTAGCTGGGAAGAAGAAGGTCCTGGTGGAAAGAACTCCTCAGCAACACATCTGTCTGTTGGAATAGAAGATGTAGGTATCAATAAACTGACTTTAGCCCGCGTCTTCGCTCGCGTTGTGGCCAAAAATTATCCCACGGAAACATTTAAAAAATACCCTATGACACTCAGGGATAATGTAGCTTCCCATTAGTGAAAGAATTTCGGAATCGGATCAGCAGTTCCGAAGATTACCCCCGACATCCAAACTTACAAATTTTACTACTTTATAAATTAGTAATATAACATTCTGTGACTGTCCCACCTGCAAATGAAACAGTATAATAATATTTAAACTCACAGTCGCTCGTGAGCCATCAATAAGATATTATGTCAACATTGAACATGGCACAAGTACAGAAATATTAACATAAACGGAAAAATGTAATTTTCTGCGAAGTGTCGACCACAGTACGCGCATAACATGTTGACTTCGCTTTATGTAAACTCGTGGTCTGTTTATTAAACATGTTTCTTTTGTAACTATGAGTAGTTGGTAGTAAAAATAGGTATCTTACATCTATTATGTACACACGACGGCCAATCAAGCTATACAAAACCAGTTTATGCGGATCGGTTATTGTATAGAAAATGTATACAAAGCGAGGTCAAATTATACTGAAAATGTACAGCTTCATGTGCCGCCGTGTGTACTAGTTTTTACCCGCAACTTCGCCTGCTTGTATCGGAAATTACGAACTCATCATCTGCCTAGCTTTTTCCCAACTATGTTGGGTTCAGCTACCAGTCTAACCGGATGCAGCTGACTACCAGTATTATACATGGAGCGACTGCCTATCTGAACTCCACAACCCAGTTAGTACTGGGTAATACGATACCCCTTGGTAAGACTGGTTCTCAGACTTTCGGTCCACCGACTATCTGTAACGACTGTCAAAGATTTTTTTTAAATTTAATCGTTTGTTATAGCGGCAACAGAAATACACATTCTGTGAAAATTTCAACTGTCTACCTATTACAGATCATGAGATACAGCCCGCTGACAGATGAACAGACGGACGGACAGCATAGGTTTAGTCATAGGTTTCCGTACCCAAAGGAGAATCAATGAGACCCTATTACTAAGCATATAAAACTAAAATTGGCTTTCAAAACACAGTTAAAAAAGTCGTTGAAATAAAAACTAAAAAGTTACTACACTTCCCTAATTGCCTACAATAATTACATTACACAATTAAACAATTAATGTAATTGTCTTATAAATTAAGTAAATTAAGCTAAGCACGTCATTATTTATTGCGTAAGCCTTAAGTGAAAATATGAAGATTTTAGACAAAAGTATGGATATTAGGCTGAACTCACACGTTACACTTTCCAAAGATATTACAGAACCACAGTTCATAAATAAAACGTAGAATATTTTATACTAGATTATGCTCGCGGCTTCGTCCGCGTAGACTTCCATAACTGTCCTACGGGATCATACTACCGGGATAAAAAGTATCATATATATTAATCCAGGTTATAAACTATCTGTGTGTTAATTTTCATCCGAATTCGTTCAGTAGTTTTTGCGTAAAAGAGTGACAAACATCCATACATCCTCATAAACTTTGCAACAGGATGTATGAAACGGTAAATGTCTTAAAATAAAAATGGCGCCGACTGTATCCCTTATTGGCAAAGATTTTATTCCGAAATTCAAATGGCCCGAAATTCTGGTAACCAGTCTTGCCAAGGGGTATCGTAATATCCAGTCATAACTGAGTTGTTGAGGTCAGATAGGCAGTCGATCCATGTAAAATACTGGTATTTAGTTGTGACCGGTAAGACTGAAAGCCGACCCCAACATAATTGGGAAAAGGCAGGCAGATGATGACCAGTGCCCTCAAAATGGTGAAGGAAAACATCGTGAGGAAACCGGCATGTCCTAGAACCAAAAATTCAACTAACCAGCACTGGGCCCGCGTGGTGGATTATAGCCCACTCCCTCTCATAGAGAGGAGGCCTGGGTCCCAGCAGTCACGACAATAAAGGCTGTTTCATCAAGGTTATGTCATAACGATGTCTATGTTTTAAAAACAGTGACACAGAATTGACGGCCGATGAGGTAATAACGCCTATTGATAAAAAAACCTATTGTTTTTGGTCGAAATTAAACAATAACACGACCTTCATAATGATCTTTGTTTGGTTAGTTATTAGTATGGACGAGGATGACACCATGACGAATTTCTTCAAACATAACATCACGTCTTTATTTCTGTGGTTAGGCAGAGGTGTGTCATATAGTGAACCCATACTGTGTATGTTGCGTTTAAGTGCCATGTAGTAGGGGGCGACCCTATTGCCATCAACGACCCCTGGCTGCTACTGAGAAATTTCTAATAGAAAAACCCAGTCGCAAGGAATCGAAGCCAGGGTCTATATGAAATTCTAGATTTCGATATGGGTTTTCCAATTCAATTTTTTGTCAATGTGGAGCCCTAAAAATGTTGTTGTTTCTACCTCTTCTATAAGCTTGTCATCGTAATGTATATTTAAATTACTTTTACTATTGATCCGTTGACTAAAATGTATTAGTTTTGTTAGGTTAATTTTTAAGTTATTGTCATCTAGCCACTTTACCATTAGATTTATAGAATCATTTATGTCACGTTCATAAGTATCAACATTTTTACAAGGTATTGTTATGGTGCTATCATCTGCAAATAGTGTCACGAGGTTGAGGGATGCCTTTCGGTAGATCATTAATGTATAATATAAATAAAGGAACCCTAGAACACTCCCCTGTGGCACACCAAACGAAACTATACGTTCTGAGGATTGAAATACAATTTAACAGTAATAAAACAGTCGTGCTTGCGACCACTACACCAACGAGGCAGTCCCTAAACATAGTTATGCAAAGAAATTTTAACAAAAATTACCATCATTTTTATGACATCACTTGACCATTTCAATTACGCGTGACATAACAAAAGTAGACCCAAATGATAATGTTGCCATTATTAAAAATGGATTTTGTCAATTTCTCTTTTTTTCGTCATTTGCAACATTAACCGCTGCTCGGCCTATGTGGGACTTTCCTAATGACGTATGACATTATTTTTTAAGTGTATCAAAGGAATTTAAATATACAAGGTAACAATATACTGAACAAACCGAAAAAAATCGTAATCTGTAAACTGGTTGCTGTTGGTACAAGTGTGACGTGTCAAACTTGACTTTGACAGCTGTCACTTTTGACACGACATCACATTTTTTCTACGACATTTCTTCTGATAGCCTCTATTGTAGTACGTCTTAGATCTTTTGGCATGTGTCCATAATCGGAACCACCGTCGCCATCTTGTTTTGTCCAATACCACAGACAAGTGCACAGATGCTTAACAACAGCGCCCTTTTGACAGTGTCATTCAAGTGCTAAAAGACCAACGCAACAAGTTTTTTTCTTCCATTCTGCCCTGTCAATCGTCACGCTATCTTTTACTAATTTTAAACCATCTTTAGTCTACATCTCCCTCTCGATCCATCAACATTTATATAAATTACTCTTTAATTCATATGCGATTCGTCCCTCCTCATCCCATGCCCAGATCGAGGCAACAGTATCTTACATATCTTGGAAGTGTAACAACCTTACCTCTTTTGGTAGGTGCTACCGTGAATATATGCTAGTATAAACCGGTCTACACTTAGATCTAGGTTCTAACTTTGTTACTTAGAAATCTGGGGCATTCATTAGGTCCCATTCACTGGGAGTGGGGGTAGGGGTGTCACCTCGCGTGTTCTTACCCACGTCGACATAACGTCCGAACAACTGATTTGCAGGTTATAAAGGTCCGTTTAATTTTTTTTTTTTTAATTATGTCAAAAGTGAAAATTGTTTTTTTTTTTCTTTTTTTTTTTTCGACATTTTGTTTTGTGAATCGCGTTTATTTTATTAGATGTGTTTGAGTCTCTCTTAATTCTTTTATATTTATTTATTCCTTTGTTCTCTGAGTGAGTTCACAATAAATGCATTGTTTGTGATTTGTTACAAAATTTAATTTTGTTATTGTGTACACTATCGCATTAGGTAACCCTGTAAAGATAGTCGTAAGATGGAAGAGAAATAAATAAATAAAAAAAAGACAAACATATTTTATTGAATTGAGCAAAGTAAATAAAATATATAAAATTCTATCGATTCGTATTCTAAAAAATCTCAACCATATATGCAAAGGTGGATCAGCTAATTGCTTATAACTCACTGTAATATAAATATGGAAGCATAGCGCTTCGTTCGGTTCCGTGGAACCTCAATCATATAACGGTGACGCTTCGCATCTCTGCTTGTCTGTTTCTCTGGCACTTCATCATCTGTAAAAAAACGAAAAAGATTTTCTAAATAAATAAAAATTGAGATATTTTCCTCTCAGAGCCAACCCTAGCTATAAACTACATACCTTTCATGGCGTTTGCGTAAACGCCCGCTTACCTTCACGCTGATTAACGCTCAGTGGGTCAGCAGACTTGATTGTACTCTAGTTAAACATGCCAAACATTGTCTATGATTCTCACGATTATGTAGAACTCTTTGTGATGTTGCTCGTCCGGGGAAGTACTACCAAAGATTTCTTATAGGTTTTGAAGATAGAATCTTCAAAAGACAACTCAGAATCTAATCTACATGGTCCTCATGTGACGACTAAGATTATGTCTGGATTTTAATTATAATAGAGACGGTGACCTCTAAGTTTGTTGAGGAGCTCGCGGCTAAATAATATCAGCCACTCGGGTTGATTTTCAGGTTAAGCCGTGCTTGCCTGGGTTGGTCCGTGGATGGGTGACCACCCAGTTTCCTCCGTGCCTCGGAAAGCACGTTAAACCGTTGGTCCCGGCTGTCATTTGTACATCTTTGACAGTCGTTACAGGTAGTCAGTGGCCCAAAAGTCTGACAACTAGTCTTACCAAGGGGTATCGTATTACCCAGTACTAACTGGGCTGTGGAGGTCAGATAGGCAGTCGCTCCATGTAAAATACTGGTATTTTGCTGCATTTGCTTAGACTGGAAGCCGATCGATAGTTGGGAAAAGCCGGCAGATGATGATGACCTCTAAGTTTGTTTCGTTCTTCCAAGAGTCGGTCAGAGGGTGGAAAACACCGACCTCTTCTAGTTTTTACTTATAAAAGTGTTTTGCTGTAGGATTGGTCAGTTTGGTTATAGGGACCCTTATACCAGGGTCAGAAAATGTTACCCGTATTTAAGACTTTTAATCGGGTTATTATCAGTGATAGCCTAATAGTGTGACCGTTGTACTGCCAAATCATAGGTCTCAAGTTCGAACCCAAGACACGCACCTCTGATTTTATGCGTATTGTATAATTATCACTTGCTTCGGTGAAGGAAAACATCGTGAGGAAACCAGCATGCCTGAGAGATATTTCTCGACGGCATGTAAAGCCAAGTCAGAGGTCCATGGGCGTCATAAAAACTCTGATACCAGGTTAGGCACTAACCACACGATAAAAAAGAAAGAAAGAGAGAAGCAGATTCGGGTTATTTCTAAGGTTAGGTGAAAACCCTTAGAGTACAGGATAACCCGTATTATATGGTAATCAGCCTATAATAACCAATTCACGCACAGAGTTCATTTTTGTACATGTTCGAGTTTATACAATTCAAAGTCCTGATGCCTGACTGACTCATATATCAACACATAGCCCCAACCGCTGATCCTAGAGACATGAAATTTGGAGGGTCTATTCTGTGTGAAGAGTAGGTAGGCCCTAAGAAAGGGTTTTTCGTAATTCCACCCCTATGAGGGTGAAGGGGAGGGTTGAATTTTCTGTGAAACTTTATATTCTCGGGGCGATTGACTCGAAAATTGGTGTACACACTTTTCAATTAAAATTATGAGACACGTGTATAACACAGTTTTTCCAAAATCTTTTTTTTATTTGAGTTCAGTTAAAACCATAGATTATTCTCATCCCAGAGATTAGTGATTTTTTCTGAAAAAAAAAGTCATTTATTTCATGTAGGCCACGCGGGCGGAGCCGCCGGCAGAAGCTAGAAAAATATATGTAAGAAAGTGACAGTGTTAGCCCGCCGTCATTGCTTTGTCTCTTTCATTCTGGTTAATCAGGAATATTTAAATGGTTAATTAATTTATTTATTTATTTATTGGATCTCCAACAGAAACTACACAATTACATGCAAGTATACATTAAACAGGGACAAGTACAAGTGTGCGCTTCCAATTATAGGAGACCACATCATTCACTTATAATCTAGGTGCATACACTAAATTTGACAAGGTTAAAAATATAAACAAATCCAAAGCCATATATCATAAGGGTTAATCCGTATAATGGTTAATCAAAGATATGGGTTACTAGCTGTGCTCCGCGACTTTCGTCTGCGTGAAATTATTATAGAAATGTTACTTCCCTATTTAAATCGGCTTTTATTAACAATTTCAAGGGTTTTAAGTTTTTTGCACGGAACTCTGACCATTTTTACAAAAAAAATAGCCTCAGTTACTCCTTATAACATCAGCTCTCTGCCTGTAAAAGTGACAGTAAAAATATTTTTTGTTATAAGTACCGTATATAAGGTCTAACTATTCACAGCACATACTTCGCACACACGAAGCACACAAAACGCGCGTTTTTTTTTTGCGTTTCTGCGCATATTTCTATACACGAAATATTTTAAGAGTAACTTCTATAAATCGTAAAGTCGCCACAGCAACGAAAAAAAAAAATTATCTGAGTGTTTTTTTTTTACGAAATTATTATAATTCTAAAAATTTTTGAGATTTTTTCCATAAAATCTTTACTTCCATATTCTAACAATGACACTAGGTAAATATGACGTAGTGAACTAGCGTAATGGATGTTCAAAAATAAGGAGATAGTATTTATTTTGTGGGTCAAGTAATTTTAAATAATTTATTTTTTATAAAAATATACTCAGATAAAAATCCCTTGAAACGGCTTCGTTATAGCCGTTAAATGATTCCCTGAAAATATTTCGTGTATGAATAGTTAGACCTTATATACTTTCATATGCATCCAGTAAAAAGCTGTTATTTTGAAATTACAAACAGACAATTTTATTTATTTGTATCGATGTATACGTAAAGATGAATTATATTACTCATTCCTGTTTATGGTCCTTCGAGCCGGATTTAACTAACCATTTGACCTATGGATAGACTAATGGGTCCCTGTTACACTTATTACCAAGTTTAATCCTCGTTTCCCGTAACCGCAAACCCGATCATTCTCCAATAACATCAAACATCAGCATAACTCCATAACATCGTCAGTTCATCGGCTCAAAACAAAGATGGCGGGCTGTTTTCAAAATAGTGTCGGGTTCCATTTGACGTTTCCTTTAGGTTCTATGTAATGGCGGGTTGTTTATGGTTGATAGACACGGGATTACATAACATCACGGCTGTTCCCCGAAGGGTTAGGCAGAGGTGTGTCATCACATAGGATTTCCGCGGTTCATCGGTCCATTGTGACCAAATTCTGGCTTTTTCTCATCAATTTCTCATGCCAACAGTTCTCAATCTCATGGTGCACCCGCAGTTTGCCAATTCCCGTGTAATTAGGAGCGAGCCGGAACCGGAAGACGTTGCGATGGAAGGCCTCCCACTAGGTGGACCGATGACCTGGTGAAGGTTGCGGGGATCCGCTATATGCGAGACGCACGGGACCGGTTAATGTGGCGACACTTGGGGGAGGCCTATGTCCAGCAGGGGATGTCTTTCGGCTGAAATGATGTAACACTTTGCCCGACCTGGGAATTGAAACTAGGACCTCATGCTCAACAGTACCGCTTGCTACCACTCGGTACAGGTAGTTCCTATACTCATATTTCGGAGGATATAAGTCCAATATGTATAAAAGAAATAATGTTTTTTTAAATAACTGACAGAGCTTGTTTTTGACCTTGATATCGCTAATTGAAAAGCGCTGACTATTGCGATCAACCGAGACCAATTAATCCAAACTAATAAATAAATAAATTCTGGGCTCCTACTTAAAATTTGTTCATGGAGAAACTAAATTACATTGTTTTATCAGGGAGTCGACCCAAATTGAAGCATACCCTTGTGGGATTTACAACCATGATGGAGGGTTTTTTATATATACAACATTATTTTTAGTATATGCGAAACCTGAATATAGTTTGTTCAGAATAAGTAACTGAATCGATTCCAATATTTTCTAAACCATGTTATATTTTTTCCCAAAAATATTTAAAAAAGTTAAAAGTTGGACATCGAGCGACTTTAAGTACCTATCGCAATAATTTAGGTACCTATTGCCAAATTATTATTTTCAATGAGCTCAAGACGACGCTGGGGGCGCGCGCTGCGTGGTGACCACGATTATGTGCGGACAACTAGATAACAGAACAAGCTCATAACTTTGTGATTTTTCATGATACAGTTTTGAAATTTTGTACATAGATTCTTTACATAAAAATAATAGACACGTGTATCAGGTTTCGCTTATACTAAAACTAATGTTGTATACACTTATTTCAATGTGTGAAATCAAAAATATATAGAATAGTAGCCACTGGTATCGGGAACAGAGTCCAAGCTAGGTCAGGGCTCCAGAGACAGGAACCCCCTAACAATACGAGCCGTGTCCAGGAGTACAGCTGAATCAAGCCCTTGATTCAGCTGCCTAACGAGAGCGTCGTTTTATTATCGAAGCAAATAACACGCAAATGCAATGTATTCTCAGCTTTTACGCACGGAATCGTAATCGGTCAGCATGTCTATCACAGTTAATCTCGGTAACAGCTCGGCATTCGAAAGTGGCCCGCTTACAGCATTTCATAACGTTCGCATAAATGTCATATTGTATAAGATGTCAAAATTATTTACAAGCGCGTGTAATATTCGTATACAATTCTTGAATTTATGAAGATGAGAATGAGATCTAAGATTTTGTGGGCATTTTATTTCTGAAATGATTTCCCGACTATTGTTGAGCGGGAAATCTGTGTGAAAGTACAAATTACGCTTCAATGTTTTTGGGAAAATAGCATTGTGAGTGAGATCTTCGGGTAAACTGTTATTTATAGTTACAACCATATATTTATTTAATTAAGTAGAGTAAACTAATTATACAGGGTTTAAACAGACCCTTCACGAATACGTCAACCAAGCATTCTGTAGATCAAACTAAGTACCTTTACGCAAAAATTATTGTTGGGAAACGACTTTTTTTTGGGATGAAATATCACGTTTTACGGTAGGACTCTGGAACGCACTCAAAGCATTGTGCTGATGGATCGATTGAATAGTACGGGAGTCGTGGAGGTGTGTAAAGTAAAAATATTACATTAAAAACATGTATTTAAAAAAAAACTTGTGAAAATGTTGGAACTTTGACCCCCAATATCTCCGTAACTAGAAGGTTCCCAGGTATGGTCTAGAACAAAAAAATGATCGCAAAGACGGGGAGAACAAGTGCCTATCGGCTATGTTAAGGGTCTATTTACACCTTTTATACATTATTAATTAAAAACGATTAAATAACCTAAAATAAATAAACTAAAAACAAACTATAAAAGGGCATCAAAAAACTCCTCAACGCTGTCAGCTGGTAATGTGCCCGAGAGACTGGCGGCGTTGCCACGTTGTATGGCAACACTTAGCCTCGGGCCAAAGTAAAAGCCAGCTCTTGGGTCACGAGAAGCGTCAACTAGGCGTTTCGAAATTTCCTTAAACAGACTATGAGGACTCGGACCCCACGACCCCAGAGTTTCAACCCCAAACGGCTCGAAAATATAGTTACCACAAAGGTTTCTATATTTACGCCGCTTGACGTTCTCTGCAGCCGCAGCGGCAGCGCCAGCACAGCACGATGAGCTTGGAATATGTGATGGCGTAAGAGTGTCGACGCCTGTTGCGTCCCACAGTGTGTTTAGTGTTATTGGGTTTTTTCATCAGGAATTTCCTAATAGCAACCCGACGTTAACATACGTGGGTGGTTGATGGTAATAGGCTCGCACTCTACATGAGGCTCAAACATAACTGGCAAAATGTGGGTGTACTATTAAGTACACCTCTGTCTAACCACATGTAGTTTATTTGGTTACTCCATAAAGTTCCATACAGTGGCGATATCCCCATCAATGAATATTGCCTTGACGTCATATCCAACCAATATTGTTTTAAGCTTTCACGGTTTACAACTAAACTTATACTGTCACTTATGGGATATCTTCCGTGATTGTTCGTTATTTCGAGCTCCCGATATTTCGGCGCTGTTGCAAGCGCCATGATCGCGGGTTGACTGGAGAATGCGGGTGGATAGAAAATAAATTGTTAAGAGCAGACAAATCTGTCTACCCTCTTTCTTTGTCTTTTGCTACGCGTACTACTGGAACTCGACACTAAGTCACGGCAAAACACACTCACAGTGTCGCCAGGTTTTGTGGAGTTCTTATTGCGATGCCGGCTGCTACTTTTGAGCTTACTCAAAACTGGATTCCACGTACTTGACAATTTGCAGCCATCCCGATTGAAATTTCAATCACAGAAGATATCCCGTAAGTGACAGTACAAGTTTCCAACCAATATTGCCTAGAATTGTGCATCTAACTCTTCCGGTACGAATTATGATCAGTTTACCAAAATTCCATCAAAACCACAGATATACCTAGATAACGCAAGTATTACGAACCGTATGAAAACCAAGCGTGCCATTTTTTGACTATATGACGTCATAAGCACTATTTAGTTACTTTACAAACAAACTATACAAAAATAGACTACGTTTTTGTGAGTTGTAACGTTGTTATTTTAAACAAATTAGCTTGCTGCGACAGTAGCCACGTTAAGCATAAAATGCTTAAGGTGATATATTGAATAAATGTGGTTTTTCTATTTCGTGTAACTTGTTGAGTATGTGGAATAGTTTAACATTTTGGTATATGTATTCTGACTCTTTGGTCTAGTATCGTGTAAGAAAAATACACGATTCAATGATTTTTTCTCGAGACAAAAAAATTGCGAATTTATATCTATTTTTTTTTACTTTTTTCGACATCACGGCGTAACGCTTAAGAGTTATTCAATGGAATTTACTTTAAAACATAGAGAATTATCATATCAAAGTTTACTCAAAGTAGTTTTAAATTTAATTCATTTATTTTGTTAAAAAAAGGAGTAAATTCGTTTTGGCATATACGTCGTTTTGTTCCGAGCGCACGCGCATTATAAGCCATCTCTTCTTTTGTGTTTCAAAAGTAATTGCATCACTTTCGCTCGCTTAGTAGATCAGTCGAGCTACCATTTATTTTCGAGGTATCGCCTCAAACTGAGGACGAGAAGTAGGTGCTCTTGCGTTATCTAGTCATATCTATATCTGTAATCAAAACCTATTCAGTAGTTTCGTAGTAGAAAATTTGCATAGAAACAGAGACCAGACACACTTTCGCAAAATACCTATTACATTAATTTCGATTGCTGAGCAATAGCTTATAAAACTTTCAAGGTCAATGTGTTATGTAATTTAAGCTTACTATTAATGTATTACTTCATATACTACTCGGTTAGCAACTCAACTAGTTTTCTACTGATATAAGGCTTTGGTTATTTTGATAGCGGGTAGAGGAGCGATTTCGTTAAAGAATAACGCCCACTTTCTGGAATGAAAATTTAGAGACGTGTCAAAATTAAACGCAAGTCAAGCGATACGATTGCCTGACGATATATTCAAGAAGCCGGATTACTTGACTTTCTTTTAATTTGGTGCGTCGATAATTTTCACAAACCGGGAGTTATTATAAAACAATGGTTAGAGCAGCTGTCTTGTAAGGATCAGAATGTTGGGCCACAAAAGGGATGAATGAAAGGCATTTGCATGTGGCTTAGATGAAGAAAGAATGCTAAGGGGAAGTATCTTGTTATGCGGATGGATAAAGTATGAAATGAGTACAAGAGGAAGTCTGAAAAGAGGTACCTATAGAATATGACGGTGTAATAGCTGTTCTTGACAGAAGTTGTGCACTTAAAACGCACTTTCGGCCTCGCTTGATTCCTGATTTGCTCGAACCAAAAGTAGGACTCATGCTTCAATTTCCGCGTTCAACGTAGCGTGGGGTTTATAGCCATAGCCTATATTCAACCTTTGACCCAGAAAATATAAGAACTCGCAGTTTCGCTTATCATTATAAATTAAATTCGTACATCATCGTTTTTTATTGGCTTGGAGGAATGCGGAAATCTCGTGAGGAAATTTTTGAGTATGAATGTGGATGGCTATAAGAGTAGAGGAAGACCAAAGAAACGATGGATGGACTGTGTGAAGTATGATATGGCTAGAAAAGAGGTGACTGATGAGATGACAAGTAATAGAGAAGTATGGAGGAACCCATGCTCCTCCGACCTCAAATATATCAGGATATGGGCAGGAGAATGATGTTATCATTGTTTTATTATAAAATACAAGTAGGTACATAATATTTTTTAAAACAGCGCTGAACATAAGACTTTGGGTTGATTCGTAAAAACGTATGTTTCCTTGTCGGTCTAGTGGTTGCAAGCGAGAATTCTGACCTTGATCCCAAGTTCAATATGCTCGTGTGGAAGAACAGTGTTTTCAAATCAGGAATTTCTTAGTAGTAGGCGGATAGAAATTTTTGTCAGCTATTAAAAAAAAAACGGTCAAAATGTATGGAACAGTCAGTTATTAAAAAAAACGGTCGAAATTTATGGAACAGTCAGTTATTAAAAAAAACGGTCATAATGTATGGAACAGTCAGTTATTAAAAAACGGTCAAAATGTATGGAACAGTCATTATTAAAAAAAAGGATCAAAATGTATTAAACAGTCAGTTATTAATAAAAACGGTCAAAATGTATGGAACAGTCAGTTATTTAAAAAAAACGGTCAAAATGTATGGATCAGTCAGTTTAAAAAAAAAAACTGTCAAAATGTATGGAACAGTCATTATTAAAAAAAAGGATCAAAATGTATTAAACAGTCAGTTATTAATAAAAACGGTCAAAATGTATGGAACAGTCACTTTAAAAAAAAACGGTCAAAATGTATGGAACAGCTGATTTTTTCAGACCGATGAAAATTTTCTTTGTTGAGTGTTACAGAATGGTGTACTGAATGCGTGGTAACCGTTTTAGCGTCGGTCTCCCTTCCACGTTGTATACCTACTTTACTACTCTATAAGTTTACAAAACGACCACGACGCAAAACATCATATTTCGCAACTCGGGGATATTCCTCAAAGCGCAACTATTTTTAAGCGCAACTAAATTATTCCTCGAAGCGCAACCTAATAATGGTAATGGTTGCGCTTCGAGGAATAATTAAGTTGCGCTTAGTTGGTTGCGCTTAAAAATAGTTGCGCTTTGAGGAATACCCCGCAACAGGACGCCATCAACTTCACAACGCCTCTGAAAGTGTCAACATTTTTCTGACGTGTTCCTCTCTTCCTCTTCCAGGGTTCGTGCTGGCGTCAGCAGTGCTGCTACTGCTGGCTGGTATCATCTGCGCAATCTTCTTGGGCACATGGGTGCGGATGTTCATAAACCATGTAAGTTGATGTTGTTTTATTACTACTACTGTTAAAGTGTTACTTCGGCCTGGTCCTCGACTACCACCTCTAGCAGTATTATTTTAAGGTTTTTTTTTAAGTTTATTGCAATTTGCAGGTCCGTGTCAGGTTGTATGTTGATGAAAAATGAGTCACGCAAGTAACACGTATGTAGTTACAGAATTATAATCTTTAAAATCATCAATAAATACCTTCTAAGTGCATTTAACTCCATAGTTATTGTATGAGGTTTAATGATTTTAATTATGTAACTACATTCGTGTTGCTTACACACAATCACAACGACAACAATCACAACACAACAAACAACAAGCACAAACAACAACAGAATAAAAATAACAACAAACAACATGACAATAGCATAGTCAGCCTATTAATGTTCCCACTGCTGGGACGCAGGCCTCCTCTCTATGAGAGGGAATGGGCTTTAATCCACCACGCGGGCCCAGTGCGGGTTGGTAGATGTCACATGTCTTCGAATTTTTGGTTCTAAGACATGCCGGTTTCCTCACGATGTTTTCCTTCACCGTTTTGAGAGCAGCGGTGATGAAATAAATTACACAAAGTTATGCGCCTGGCTGGGTTCGAACCCACGACTTACTGCTCGTAAGTCGTAGCCAAATAAAGCAATTATTGTTGTCGTACTGCTAAAATACCAAAATCGGATTGGCACTTCGAATGAATTGCGCTTTACTAAGATATATTCAACTATTGAGGCAAAAGACATGTCCTTAGATTCGCCTTATTCGTCCATTAATTACGTGAGGCAATTTTGGCGATTTTTCACTGACTAGTCCCCTCAAATCTCACGTGAGATTAGGAGGCCCTCCTAATCTCACGTGAGATTTGAATGAATTGCGCTTTACTAAGATATATTCAACTATTGAGGCAAAAGACATGTCCTTAGATTCGCCTTATTCGTCCATTAATTACGTGAGGCAATTTTGACGATTTTTCACTGACTAGTCCCCTCAAATCTCACGTGAGATTAGGAGGCCCTCCTAATCTCACGTGAGATTTATCAAAATGCGTAACTAAGTGTAAATACGTTAATATGTGCTTGATTGCGTTGGATTTATTTAAAAGACATAATTAACTTAATTATTTCCATATAAACACACATCCAATCTCGCAAAACTGCAATCTAAAAATCAAATACAAACATACACACTCACACACACACATGTACACTCGCACACTTTTACATTATTTTTTTTGTTTTTGCTGTTACTATGTTTTATTTTTTATTTAACTCTTATTTATCCGTTTTAAAAATCAAATAAATAATAATAATAGAAATAAGTAATTAAGTATAAGTTTAATTACCCACATATTTGTTACTGCTGTAATTATTATGCTATGGAAGAGCGGGGTCTCCTAACACAGGCAAATATTGCTTAAAAGGAGTCCCCAAACACGACCACTCATTGATGTAACAAATTTTTTGAATAAAACTTTTTGTATTTGTATTGAATATTTATTATTAAATATTATTGTATAGGATTTAGCCATATTTTACTGGAGATACATGCTTACTTAAACCTAGTTTTCACGCAATTTTTCATTTAGTTTCTTTCAAAAAAAATATTACGTGATATTTGCCGAATACCCCCTCTCTCTCTCGTGAGATTGGGGGTAGGGGGACTCACCCAATCTCACGAGGAAGAGAGGGGGTATTTTTTATTTAGTTTCTTTCAAAAAAAATATTACGTGATATTTGCCGAATACCTCTTTCAAAAATAATATTTTTTTTGAAAGAAACTAAATAAAAAGTACCCCCTCTCTCCCTCGTGAGATTGGGTGAGTCCCCCTACCCCCTAAACGCTCCTTTAGAGCTATGTCATTTATTCAAGATTAGAAAACTTACTTCTAAAATCACTGAAATTAAGAAGTCAATTCCCTCTGCCTCTATCTACATAGATAGTACGTACATTGTGATGGACAAACAGTAAACTAAGTACCTCATATTCGTCTACAAACATAGTGATTATGTCATACCACAAAAACCAGGCATGTCTAAAGATTGGCGCGATTACATTTCGTCGTATAAAAACCAAAATGTTGCCAAGTCACTATTGAAAGTTTTATGTCTAGTAACCAGAGATATAAATCTATGTTTATAACGTAATAAATAAGACCCAATTTAATATGCAAGTAATCTTAATTTTAAAAAATCACGTGTCATTATGTTCGTACACGTTAAGTCGCTATCTCCAAAACCACCCAAACGATTTCAATGAAATTTTGTGAAGGTGTATGGTTCGTTCCGGCACTTCCGGCTTTAAAGATAGGATAGTGTTGGACTCAATTGATAATCAGTGCCATCACCAAAAACTATTCTTCTCTTAAATTACTCTTGATTCAAAGCTATAAGCAGCTTGCCTGATTTATTAACTTTTTACGCCTAAACCACTTTACCAATCATCCTGAAATTTTGCATATACGTTATCAGGTGTACAGAAACGGACATAGAGTACCTTTCATCCCGAAAAACACTACAGTTCCCGAGGAAAACAACAATAACGTTCTTATGAAAATAGATGGCGCCACGTGTCTTTCGAATCATGATTGAATTATATTATTACAAGCAGATTACAACCTGAATTGATTGTCAAATTCTAAATTAACGGGAGCGATGCCGCGAGCAACAGCTACTAAACTATAAAACCTTACAATCCTTACATGATCTTTGCGCCTTGTCCACGTTTATAAGTTTGTTTAAACTTCTATCAAATTGCATTCAAACACAGCTTACTAGCTATTGTACTATTGGCGGTGGAAAGCGATGCGTATGAACGCACCCAAGCGCAGCCATCCTTGGACAATTGAACGTCGACAATCGACACACATACATAGTTGTATAGTGATATCATCACTGTCTTCCGTCAGTAATGGACTGAAAATCTCATTAGTGGCATAAAATCTACATCATGCATAAAAACTGAACGATGGTAAAGGGGCATATGGCAATCTTGTTTGCGTGTCGATGGACTCAAATAATACCCGACCAGTATACAAGATGTAAACGGACCCTTCACGAAGCCGTCAACCAAGCATTCTGTACATCAAACTAAGTAACTCTACGCAAAAATTATTCCTGGGAAACGGCATTTTTTTTTGGCGTGACGAATTATGTTTTACGGTAGGACTCGATGTAACGCACTCAAAACATTGTGCTGATGGATGTATTGAGTAGTACGGGGGTCGTGGATGTATTTACAGTTATAACATTAAAAACTTATATTTAAAAAAAATACTTGTGAAAAAGTTGGTACTTCGACCCCCAGGTATCTCCATAACTAGAAAGTTCCCAGGTATGCTCTAGAACAAAAAAAATATCGGGAACAAGTGCCTTTCGGCTTCCTTAAGAATACTTTTACATCCATTATAGCCACCTGCACAGCTCTTTCGTTGGCGTGGGGTGTGCAAGAAAGGAGGTGGAGCATATTCTGCAGAGGGGCTCCACACTGCCATTGTATTTGAGAAACAGGATCGATTGGCACTAAAAAATAAATTGTGTAAAATGGCCATTTTCTTGCTAACTGTACTTATTGAAAATCTGTGAATGGTGATCAAAATTTCACGAAATATTATGGATAGTCTCTTATGTCTATTTTCATGTAGGTTAACAATGGTTAAGGTCCCCTGCTCGTTGAAAGTTGCCACCCTGCATAGGCTGATGGCTGATTATTTTTGTTGTTTTATGTAAACGTGTCTTGTATATGTTACGGCTAACAGCCGAAGTGCGGCTACACCTAGTTCTAGCCGGCTAAACCTAGGTGCGGCCGGTTAAACTTAGATGTATCCTACTTACCTTCGGTTAGAACATGCAACCAATATGGATGTAGCGTTTGGTCACAGTTCTAACCTAACCTAATCCATTTGGTCGGTGTGTCCTAGCAATAAAAAGGATACACAACGGTTACCGGCCGCACCTAGGTTTAGCCGGCTAGAACTAGGCGTAACCTTACTTCGGCTATTAGCCGTAACATAAAGGGTGTAAATATACCCTTAACATATCCGAAAGGCACTTGTTCTCCCCGTCTTTGCGAACATTTTTTTTGTTTTACACCATACCTCTTGGTCAAAGTTCCAACGTTTTCACAAGTTTTTTTTAAATACATGTTTTTAATGTAACATATTTATTTTACACACCTCCACGACCCCCGTACTATTCAATCCATCCATCAGCACAATGCTTTGAGTGCTTTCCATCGAGTCCTACCGTAAAACGTGATTTATCACCCCAAAAAAAATTCCAGTCCCAGCAATAATTTTTGCGTAAAGTTACTTAGTTTGATGTACAGAATGCTTGGTTGACGGCTATGTAAAGGGTCTGTTTACACCCTGTATATATTAAGTAAATTATGTTTTATTGTCATCCGGTTGCATGATTTCACAGAAACATTGCAAATGTCGTGATTGAATACAATTTTGTTGTTAGTGCATGAGTTAGCAGAATGTAACCTTTGCGAACTGTTTATGTTTTCCTCCCAACTGTTAGGTACTTATTATATTACATAATCAGCATAATAACTATGCAAGGTCATAATAAATTTGCTGGGGAGACTCTTAGAAGCGGTGGGTCTAAGAATCTAAGGGAGCGTCCCATAATTACTATACAAGATCATATTAAATTTGCTGGTGAGACTCTTAGAAGCGGTGGCTATCCATATCTAAGGGGGCGTCCATTAATTACGATTTTGTTAATTTTTTAGCCCTCTTCCTTAAGGGCGGGCCCTTGGTGAGATGTAGTGAGATTTGACTTGACCCCTTAACCCCCTTAATCTCACGTGACATTTTTCAAAATATGAAGTTTAGTTTTAAAATACGTTAATCTGTGCTTGATTGCGTTGAATTTATGTATAAAACTAAATTTGCTTAGGATTTAGCCATATTTTAGTGGAGAAACATGTTTTACTTAATTAAACACTGTTTTCTCGCAAATTCACACTGTTTCTTGCAGGATAACCCTCGTCACTAGTAAGTCGTGGGTTCGAACCCCGGCAGGCGCATTACTTTGTGTAATTTATTTCACCACCACTGCTCTCAAAACGGTGAAGGAAAACATCGTGAGGAAACCGGCATGTTTTAGAACCAAAAATTCGAAGACATGTGACATCTACCAACCCGCACTGGGCCCGCACTGGACTCTCATAGAGAGGAGGCCTGTGTCCCAGCAGTGGGAACATTATAGGCTGATTATGAACCCTCGTCACCATGGGCGAGATTCAACTCCAGCACCATCCCTCCTTAAACGCCTCACGTAATTAATGGACGCCCCCTTTTTTATCCATGGATGGATGTTTGTTACTCTTTCACGCAAAAACTACTGAACGGATTTGGATGAAATTTAGCACAGTTATAGTTTATAACCTGGATTAACACATTGAATACTTGTTATCCTGGTAGTATGATCTCGTGGGACAGTTATCGAACTCTGCGTGGGTTAGGCCGCGGGCATAAGTTGTTAAAAAGATAATATGATACCAGTATTTAAAGCCCACGACTTCGCTTGTAGTGTGCCACAAATATCGACGGTACTCATTGTATTTCGCAGATGTGGTGTCGAAACCACCGTGAGACCCGATCAGCACCTTGACCGAAATGCGGGCATTGTGCGTTCAAGCCATTAGGTAACCTAGGACCACAGGTTAAGTGTAAGAAGTTTTAAACATAACATAACATCACGATAGTATATATAATTCCCGAAAGTTTAAGCAGAGGTGTACTTAATAGTACACCCACATTTTGCCAGTTATGGTTAATCCTAGATACCGAACCTTCGTTGAATCGAGGAATACGCTATAGAAAAATTATCTGAAATGATCTCGGAAAAACTAGTGTCAAATGTTGTACATTATAAACAAATATATTATCAATTTTTTTTAGACAAAACGTTTTATTTATCAATGTAATCCTTATTTTATAAACGTAATAAACATCACAAAACTGCAACATTTTAGTTGAAAATAAACACCTTAAAAGAATCGTCAAATCGACGAATGGTTACGTATAAAGGGGTATAATATGCAAACGTTAGGTGTATAGGGTTAAGCCACATGTAACAGGGGGCGAGCCTATAGCCACCCTAGTTAGAATACCCTTTCGGCTTCGTTTAGGGTATTTTTACACCTTGTATATGTTACGGCTAATAGCCGAAGTGCGGCTACACCTAGTTTTAGCCGGCTAAACCTAGATTCGGCTTAGTTAAACTTAGAAGTATCTTACTTATCTTCGGTTAGAACATGCAACCAATTTTGATGTAGCGTTTGGTCACAGTTCTAACCAAACCTAACCTAATCCATTTGGTCGGTGTGTCCTAGCAATAAAAAGGATACACAACTGTTACCGGCCGCACCTACGTTTAGCCGGCTAAAACTAGGTGTAGCCGCACTTCGGCTATTAGCCGTAACAAATACATTCGATTCTGCCGCTCGGCCTGTGCGGTATCAGGGCAGCGTGAACATTTGTAGCACCTCTTACAGATCAACATACATAGGTAATAAGTATTGTGTGTTATGAATGTATGTGTAAATATGGTGAATAGCGTGTCATATCCTTTGACGTAAGTTCCTCAGTTCGACTGTTTGAAAGAGCACGTTTCCGTGATGTCGTAAGTAACACTTTTAACATATTATGTACCTACGATACGTGTTAAATGATTATTGGCAAGAACGTCGTTTTTGTCGATCTCGAACCCCTCCGTTTTTCTAAATCGCGTTAAGAGGGAACAGGGGCTGCGATTTTTCACATAAATGTATTAATATTTTTTCTTTCTGAATAATGCCTCTAGAGTATACGAAACGTCGATCTCGTCAAAATTTTTGTGATATAATCGGTCTGAGCTGCAGCTGTCCCTATTGCACTCTACGGCAGCAGGCTTGACACAGCGCGACAGCAAAAGTTTCTCCAAATACCTACCCTCGCAGGCCCTGTTCCCTTTGAAGACATTGATCCCGGCTGTCATTTATAGATCTGTGACAGTCATCATGGCTAGATAGAAGCCCAAAGTTTGACAACCAGACTTACCTCGGGGTATCGTTTACTAGTCAACAGGTCAGATAGACAGTCTCTCCATGTCAAATACTGGTATTCAGCTACATCCCGTTAGACTGGAAGCTGACCTCAACATAGTGGAGAAAACACTAATCTGGCAGATGCAAATATAAAAAAAATTCCTGACTCACTCATACACTTACTGGCTGACTCATCAACGCCCAGCCCAATCCCCAAGACGTAGGTTTTCATTATGATGGAAGGAATGAGGTCGGATTTTTCGGAATTCCCATGGAATAGGCGACCATACATAATTGATGGCTATATGAGATTGGTGTAGACAAAAGAAATGATGAATGGACTGTGTGAAATGACGAGTAATAGAAAAGTATGGAAGAAGAAAACATGCTGCGCAGACCTTAAAAATTAGGATAAGCGCAGGAGAATGATGATGTTGCATTTAAAGACAGCAGTGATTCTTTTGTTGCTCAAAATGAATAATTTAATGCAAATTGTATGATGTTAATTAATCATACATGCGCTTACGTTCCCACGCGAATATTATTATAATCAGGCGTATGATGTACGGTATGAATACAGTAAGCTTAAGGCTTCGTACGGAGTTGTAGACACGCGATATTTTTTTGTGCATGACAAACGGTAATTTAAATATTATTTGTTGAAAAAAACATGCAGAATATTGATGCCGTAAAAAATAGTGTTGTGTAATTTACTGTAAAAGTTTATGTAGTTACTTTCCTGATGTAATGAAGAAAAAAGGAGTAAATTATAGCGTGACGGTTGACAGGGGAGAATGGAAGAAAAAAACGTGTTGCGCCGACCCCAAGTAACATGGGACAAGGGCAGGACGATGATGAGTTAATGTAGTTTCTTTTGGCCAATCGATGTTTTGCAGATGACGAATAGGTATTCTGGCGTAGGAGTTTCTGGACAAAAGGGGATTTATTTTTAAGAATCTATGTCCCCTGTGGATCGCCATAATAGTTAGGCAATTCCTCCGTTACACAGTGTCAAACTAAACCCTAGCTAGTTATAATATTAACCACGGTTTGCCCGTCAGCAAAAAGCCTAAACCGCGTGTCTCTAAGTCAGAACACACCCTAAGTGAAGGCAATACACTGCAGCCCGTCGCAACAGTCTATCAGTGCCATCGCCTTATGTTCTTAATAATCATTAACATGTCGTAAAATTTGAATTATTGCGTTATAATGGAGTATACGTCTTCACGAGTTTTTGTGATTGAACTTTGTATACGTTTTTATTAGTTTTTCAAGGTTAGGTATAGTGTTTCTATTATGTTATGTCTATTGCCCTCAACCGGACACCAAATTGACTCACATGCTTATTTACTTTATCAATTAACCCTTGGTTCCTCTCCCACAGGCACTGGTCCTCAAAGAAGGCTCCATGACCTTCGACTGGTGGGCGCACCCTCCCGTGCGGCCCATGGTCAGTGTCTACGTTTACAACGTTACCAATGCTGATGAGTTCCTCAACAACGGCTCCAAGCCGGTGCTGGATGAGTTGGGACCTTATGTTTATTCGTGAGTATTGCTTTATTTTTTTACTTAATATGAAAAACAGTGGATGTGGCCAAGTTTTGAGCTAATAAAATACAAGGTGTTAACGGAGCCGTCAACCAAGCATTCTGTACATCGAATTAAGTAACTCTACGCAAAAATGATTGCTGGAGAATGACTTTTTTTGAGGTGAATAATCACGGTTTACGGTAGGACTCAATTTAACGCACTCAAACATTGTGCTGAAGCCATTGAACAGGGTTCATGGAGGTATTTAAAGTAAAGTTATAACATTAAAACCTTATATTTAAAAATAAACTAGTGGGTAAACTTGGAACTTTGACCTTCAATATCTCCGTAACTAAAAGGTTTCCAGGTATGGTCTAGAACAAAAAAATGTCCGCAATGATGGGAAGAACGAGTGCCTTTCGGCTTCGTTAAGGGTCGTTTCACACCCATTATAATGTCGTGCCAGCGACACGAGGAAGAAGAAGACCTACTATGAAAATGAGGGTTAATCAAAGTGAAACTGGACATCTAGGAAGAAGGTTCCAAGATCAGAGAAAGGCCAGGATCATCACACAATAGTGGCCTGAAGATGAGTGTCGTCGCCGAGACAGGCCTAGGAAATCTGGCGTGAAGATCTGGACTCGTTATTGCCAGATTGGCTGGAGAAGGCGAAACAGAGAGGACTCGATGAATATGGGGAAGACCTTTTCCAAGCAGTGGGACGACATAGATGAACTAAAGAATTAATTCAAATGTTATACCGTAGAAAGGATTTCGAATTCAGAACATGATTGAGTCTTAAATCCGTAGTAGAGGAATTCTTCGTCCCTAAAAAAATCTGCTGTTGCATACATTTTGACCGTGTATGTATTGCGCTTTGTATGGAACCCATATTTTTCCACGAATCCACGGTACAAGTTTGCATCATGTCATGATGTCCCATACACTTTGTATTATTACCCATACAATTCACAGTTCTCTTTCATAATTCGATTTAGCAGCAGATTTTCTGATCTAAAAATAGTTTTACATCTAATTTAGCTGTTGAAACCAAACCTAACCTATCACTAGATTAATAAAATTAAAACCGAAACGTGACCTCGTTAGTTGAAATAACGGAAAGCATTCATTATTTTACGAAATATAAAATAAATGAGTTGATACGAATGCAGGTCTTACTTCCTTCCAAACTGGTTGGCAGGAATTGCGGTAATCTTAATTATAATGTGTTTTGCTGCATTATAGAAAAAATATGGCGGATTATTTGACCTGGACTGCGTGCCACACCACTCTGGTTTGGATTGGCATTTTTGATTCTTCGGGAGCATTTTATAAAAGGTGTAATAGACCTTTAACGAAGCCGAAAGGCACTTGTTCTCACCGTCATTGCGACCCTTTTTTTGTTATAGACCATAGTTGGGAACCTTCTAGTTACGGAGATATTGGAGGCAAAAGTTCCAACTTTTTCACAAGTTTATTTTAAATTCTTGTTTTTAAGGTTATAACTTTACTTTAAATACCTGCATGACCCGTTTACTATTGCATCCACCAGCACAATGTTTTGAGTGCGTTGCATTGAGTTTTATCATGAAACGTGATTTTTTACTTCAAAAAGTTGTTTCCCAGCAATCATTTTTGCGCAGAGTTACTTAGTTTGATGTACAGAATGCTTGGTTGACGGCTTCGCTAAGGTGTAAAAGGACCCAGGAACCAGTCGTATCTCTGCTGTTTGGGACATTGTGATGGGGTAACGTTGCTGTGATTGCCTTTGAAACCGTACTTTAAACTTTAAAGCACAGAGTACAGAGGCAGACTTAATGCCATAGGCATTTTCTGCCAGTCAACCTTTGGGATCTTCTTCTTTATCGTGTGGTTAGTTTCTAACCTGGTGTCAGAGCCGCCCATGGGCCTCCGACTTGGCTTTATATGCCGTCGAGAAATATCTCTCAGGCATGCTGGTTTTCTCACGATGTATTCCTTCACCGAAGTAAGTGATAAGTAACCTTTGGGTGAGCAGAGATAAACAGTGCGAAGGTAGCTAGCTCCTCACTTGGCTTTACACTCTCGCACACACGAGCGCACGAGCGCTTTGTCTCGGCGAGAGTACAGCCACACTTTAGAAACTAATCGAATCCTTGTCTAATTCTCTCTTTCTCCCCATCAGTGAAGAGTGGGAGAAGGTAAACATCACCGACAACGAGAACGGCACGTTATCCTTCCACTACAAGAGGACCTACTCCTTCATGCCGGAGCTGAGTAAGGGGCTCGACGATGATGCTGTGGTGGTGCCGAATATTCCTATGTTGGTGAGTACTTCCTTTTGTATTTTAACTGCTGACTGCTGGGGAGGGGGGGCTTTCTCCTTTCTTCCCGAAAGCAAGATTTAGGTTGTCATACCTTCGCTACATAACTAAGACGAGAGGAACTAGAGGAGGTCGGAATTTTTTAGCCGACTACTCTGAGAAGAAACTCCAAAACTAACTCGGAGGTCACGGCCTATTTTGAAGTCCAGACATAATCTTTGTCAAGTCATATGAGGACCATGCAGATGCCCTCTATTTTCGCGGAGATTACGCGGGAGAAGGAAAGCACACTTTGTGCCGTAGCGCGTTACGATGATGCGAATTGGAAAATTTTTGTTGTTTTTTTTTTAGGAAGTTACTAGAACTTTTGCAAAGAAATGTTTCTTAGTTTGCAAAAGAACTGATTTTAGCTTTATTAGAAAAATCTAACGAATTTTCAACTTATCCTGAGAAATCCACTAAAATTGAGGCGCAGACCGCCTGCACTGTGGTTGATAGAAAATTAACTAAAGTGAACTTTGGCAATGCACTGAAGACGAAGACATTATACAGACGCCAACACATCAAGCTACTACAATCTGTCAAATTTATTTAATAGTTTTCAACTTTAACGCTTAAGCATTGGGTTCAAGGTTGATTGGGAAAATTTGAGAGTTTCGGGTAGCTTGATGCGCTGACTTCCTGTGACTTTTTCCTAGATGGTAACCCCCAAAGAAAAAGTCGTATATTAAGTATCGTTTATAAATGCTTTATCAAGAAAAGGCTGCCACTACTTCCGCCATGATATTTACGACGAAACCGTTTTTACTTAATTTTAAAACACAAGAAAGACATTTTTAAATCATTCTTCCTTCTGCACCACCATATAAGTTTTAAACAAAAATACATGTTAAAGCTTCGGTATTTTCCAAAATGTATTGTAAGTAAAGGTCGTCAAGTCGAGTTGAGGAAGTAACTTTTAACAATTTAACACTTAAAGGAAAATTATGATAATCTTGTTTTTAATTTGTTTTTATAAAACAACTACGTTACAACCCAATAACTTAATTCCAGATATTTAAATAACAAAAACGTGGTCTATTTTGTATAGTAACCATCACCTGCCTAGCCTTTTCCCAATTATGTTGGGGTCGGCTTCCAATCTAACCGGATGCATCTGAATACCAGTATTTTACATGGAGCGACTGCCTATCTGGGCAATACGATACCCCTTGGTAAGACTGATTGTCAGACTTTTTGGGCCACTGACTTCCTAACGACTGTCAAAGATCTACAACTGACAGCCGGGACCAACGGCTTAACATGCTATCCGAGACACGGAGGAAACTCGGTATGTAATGGGTGGTCATCCATCCACAGATCAACCTAGTTAAGCACGGCTTAACCTA
This sequence comes from Noctua fimbriata, assembly GCA_905163415.1. Classification (NCBI taxonomy): domain Eukaryota; kingdom Metazoa; phylum Arthropoda; class Insecta; order Lepidoptera; family Noctuidae; genus Noctua; species Noctua fimbriata. Next base: position 9,759,131 of record LR990951.1, read on the forward strand.
AAGATCGACCCGAGCGGCTGTTATGATTTAGCCACGAGCTTGTATAGTAACCAAATAATGCTTATGACGTCATATTAGATAGTCAAAAAATGTCATGCTTGGTTTTCATACGGATCGTGATTCTTGCGTGGCTTATACAACATTATTTGCGCGGGCGCTTCCCGTTGTGACCACGTTTTTGTGCGGACAACCAGGTGACAGAACAAGCTTATAACTTTGTGATTTTTCATGATACAGTTTTGAAATTTTGTACATAGATTCTTTACATAAAAATATTAGACACGTGTTTCAGGTTTCGCATATACTAAAACTAATGTTGTATAACCATATAATTACAAAATGTACCAAACAATAATTAAGAAATAGTTAAAGTCATCACCATTAAAGCTACAGTTTTGCAAAGTCAGTGAATTTAAACGAAAGATTATTTCTAATATGTCGTCATTAGACGTCTTTAGTAATACTATATTTTAACTAGAATTATTTGCATGCAATATTTTCACATCTATATCATTAACTAGCGTTTGCCCGCAGCCTCGCTCGCGTATTATCGGAGATTATATCGGTCGTTTCGGTTTTTTTTTCGGTTATTGTTTATTTTATTGTTTATTTTTTTTTTGTCTTTTTTCTTTCTTTTTCTTTATTATCCCAAGGGAACGTCTTACTTACTAAGTTTATTATAAAAATGCGAATGTATGGATGTTTGTTCCTCTTTCACGCAAAAACTACTGAACGGATTTGGATGAAGTTTGGCACAGAGATAGTTTATAACCTGGATTAACGCATAGGATACTTTCTGTCCCGGTAAAGCGAAGCCGTGGTACAATTACCGAACTTCACGCGAACCCAAGAGAATAAGCTAGTTTTAAATACAACTCGGCATAATTTAGCTTCCCATTAGTCAAATTACTTTCGGAATCGGATCAGAAGTTCACCCCTGTAGGGGTAGAAAAGGGTGGATCCTCTGACCAGACGGGTGTCGTATCTGGTGGGCACACACTGTCAGGTAGCTGACAGTGTTTGTCGAGTTTTTTACAGGTTGGTTAAAATCAATAGGGCAGTAAGGGGAGCTTAACCGTTGCAGCTATACAACATTATTTTTAGTATATGCGAAACCTGAATATAGTTTGTTCAGAATAAGTAACTGAATCGATTCCAATCATTTTTAAACCATGTTATATTTTTTCCCAAAAATATTTTAAAAAGTCAAAAGTTGGACACCGAGCGACTTTGAGTACCTATCGCAATAATTTAGGTACCTACTGCCAAATTATTATTATCAATGAGCTCAAGACGACGCTGGAGGCGCGCGCTGCGAAGTGGCCGCGTTTTTGTGCGGACAACTAGGTAACAGAACAAGCTTATAACTTTGTTATTTTTCATGATACAGTTTTGAAATTTTGTACATAGATTCTTTACATAAAAATACTAGACACGTGTATCAGGTTTCGCATATACTAAAACTAATGTTGTATGAAAATGGTCTTAGGAGACTATCCATAATTTTTCGTGAAATTTTGATCCCCATTCACAGATTTTCAAAAAAAATTACAGTTAGCAAAAAAAAATTATTAATGCCAATCGATCCTGTTTCTAATACTGATCAAAAACTTCTATGGGACCAACCCAGGTTGGAGTACTAAAAGAGTCAGAATACCTCTGCCTAATCCTTTAAAAACTACAACCAAGGTTTTGTAAAAGTGTTCTGATTTAAAAGAGTGTCCATGGAGTTTCTTGCCCGTTCTTCTCCATAGAGATCTACGTTAGGGAATGGGCAACTACAGTACTTTCACAGTTCTTATGCCTTGTGACTGGGTCTGTAGCTACTTTTCATTGTTGTCTTTGTTTCGATGATTCAAAAGTGCCTGTAACTGGCCTATTTGAAATAAATTTTTATTTTTATTTTGGGTGTTATGTCTTATGTATGTGACCTACCTACTTTAACAGAACTAACGAAATATGATTCTTCTTTGCACACTCCTGCTTGCCCCTTAGATCAACACTAGCGTAATGATTTATACACTAAAGCATTCAGTCAACTACCAACAGCTTGCCAAAGTAATTGCCCCGCGGTCACCTTCTAATTCGCGGCCGCGACGCGAGTTGCTTAACTTTGATGACCTAATCAGTTGCTACTAGTGAGCTTACGCAAAATATGCAAAGAGGGCCTTGAGAGTACCGAGATTGTCTTAGTACTGAGTAGGAGAGATTTAACTAAGTAACTACGCAAAAATTTTTACTGGGAAACAACTTTTTTTTTAGTACTGAGTAACTAAGCAAGAGTGATTTTTTTTTTGGGGTGAAAAATCACGTTTTACGGTAGGACTCAATGTAACGCACTCAAAACATTGTGCTGATGGATGTATTGAATAGTACGGGGGTCGTGGAGGTATTTAAAGTAAAGTTATAACATTCAAAACTTATGAAAATGTCAGAACTTTGACCCCCAATATCTCCGTAACTAGAAGGTTCTCAGGTATGGTCCAGAACAACAAAATGATCGCAATGACGGTAAGAATAAGTGCCTGTCGGCTTCGTTAAGGGTACGGGTCCAGGCATAGTGCTATTGCGTTTTGCCATCAGGAATTTTGAGTCTGGATTTCTGCCAGGTTGATGGCAATAGTCCCGCCCCCTATTACATAGGACTTAATTACCTCAAAGGGGATTACAGTGATATTGTGTGTTTACTTTGAATCACAGCTTCCATTTTGTCGATTGTTTTTAAGATAGTAAGTAACAAAAAACTAAAATGCCTACGTAATAGTATTTCTTTATAGTAAGCGTGAACAGAGAAATCGTTGCGCTCTGATTCCGTTGACTTAATGTAATATCACACTTGTTATTACTGTGGAGGTGGGCTGAAAGAAAGGTGTTAATGAAAGAGAGTCAATAAGTATAGGCTATAGCAACAGGAGTGATAGACACGTAAAGTATAGCATAATAACATAACATCACGCCTGGGTTAGGCAGAGGTGTACCTAATAGGACACCCACATTTCGCCAGTTATGTTTAAGTCCCATGTAATAGGGGGCGAGCCTATTGCCATCAACCGGACACGAATCCAGACTACGTGACTGCTACTGAGAAATTCCTGATCCCAATAACACTGTCCGACCCGGGCATCGAACCGAGGACCTCATGCTCAGCCGCATGTTTTTATTTCATTTTAATGTAGACAGTGACACTCGCGCCACCAAGACGAACCATTGTCATCTGCCTAGCGAACTGTGTTGGAGTCGGCTTCCAGTCTAACCGGATGCATACCAGACGACGAATCTAACGACGTATAATTAAAGTTTTCAAATCCGTTCATCCGTTTATGAGTTACGAGGGAACAAAGAAACGGACATACATACTACTCGATTTGGGCTTCGCCGCAGTCGGGTAAAAAGTGTTTGCTTAAGTTCAATGTACTAACTAAACTAACATATCTGCAGGGTAAATAAACCCTTCACAAAGCCGTCAACCAAGCATTCTGTACATCAAACTAAGTAACTCTACGCAAAAATTATTGCTGGGAAACGTCTTTTTATTTGGAGTGAAAAATCACATTTTACGGTAGGACTCGATGTAACGCACTCATAACATTGAGCTGATGGATGCATCGAATAGTACAGGTGTCATGGAGGTATTAAAAGTAAAGTTATACCATTAAAAACTTGTGAAAATGTTGGAACTTAGACCCCCAATACCTCCGTAACTAGAAGGTTCCCAAGTATGGTCTAAAACAAAAAAATGATCGTAATGACGGGGAGATCAAATGCCTTTCGGCTTCGTTAAGGGTACTTTTACACCCTGTTTTCTCAAGAAGTATAAAATCGTGCGAAGCGGGGGGCGAGTGGTCAATAAAAACCGAAAATTTACTTGAAAACAAATGAGTGAAGCTGGCTCATTGAGCCGTTGCGCTTGGTCTTCCATCACGCTCTGATAATGTTCGGTAGAGAACCGAATTCTGCCGTAAATCACATGTTAGTGCATTTTTGCGTTAACGCGTCAATTACTCACGAATTAACTACTTAAATGGATTTAAGATATTCGTAGCTAAATAATAAATGGCGCACGGGTTGTTCTTCAAGGTAAAGCAGCGTCTGCTGAGGTAGATCCGTGGATGTGTGACCATATGCAACATTAGTTTTAGTATATACCTAGTTGCCCGCACAAAAGCGTGGTCACCACGCAACGCGCCCGCGCGCGGCCCTGCAACGTCGTCTTGAGCTCATTGATAAACATAATTTGGCAGTAGGTACCTAAATTATTGCGATAGGCACTTAATGTCGCTCGGTGTCCAACTTGTAACTTTTTAAAAATATTATTGGGACAAAATATAACATGGTTTAAAAATGATTGGAATCGATTCAGTTAGTTATTCTGAACAAACTATATTCAGGTTTCGCATATACTAAAAATAATGTTGTATATCAAGACCTCTCCGTGTTTAGAAAGCACGTTAAGTCGTTTTTTTTTACTGGCATATCGCAGGTCTACCTATGAGGCTGGCTTCTGCTTAACCGGACTATCCTGTGGATGCCTTGAGTGTAAGGGCTCCAGCTAGGGGCATAATACTTATAAACTAAGCGACTACACGCTAAGGCACCCTCTGTGGGGACGAGCCTCGGGTTAGGGCGTCGCTGGGGAGGTCAGCAAAGCGACAGGCTGGATCTGAGTGAGATTATTTAAGGGCTGGTTTAAAACTATCAGCTCAGCAACGCGGTATGGCTCGAGCAAGGGTCGGGGACGTTAAGCCGTTGGTTCCGGCTGTCATTTATAGAGTTTTGACAGTCGTTGCAGGCAGTCAGTGGTCTGTAAGTCTGACAAACAGCCTTACCAAGGGGTATCGTAGTACCCAGTACTAACTGGGTTGTGGAGGTCAGATAGGCAGTCGCACCATGTAAAACACTGGTTTTCAGCTGCATCTGGAAGTCGACCCAAACATAGTTGGGACAAGGCTAGGCATATACTAATGAATGTTACTCATCCCACAAAACTGCTGAGCACAAATATATGCAACTCACATAGAATGACAACCCACGTCTTCATTCTTTGATCACGATCTAATATAAACACATAATGGAATATGCAAACGTACATACATATACCATGACCGGGCGTTCAACTCTTTGAGGAACACCATAACAAGGGAATTTAGACCTTATCTCATAGTAACGAAGCTGATTTTTCTAAACACAGATGGTGGGAGTCTATCAACTGTAGCCTGTGTAAGGGAAATTCTACTTAAGAAAAAGAGAAATAGAGTCGAATTTAGGTTTTTTATGTAAACTCAGGTGTAATGTTCTTTGGTAATTGATTAAGCGTTCATATTGTGCTATTGAGTATGTTAACGACTTTTATTTAAATGGAGGGTCAGTAGAGTTTCAAGACAAGTTGCGCCATTTTTGCTGATATGAATCATCAGGATGGAGGAGCTCGTGGCTAAATAATAACAGACGCTCGGTTCTATCTTCAGGTTAAGCCACGCTTGCCTAGGTTGGTACGTGGATGGGTTACCCACTACATACCGAGTTTCTTCCGTGCCTCGGAATGCTGTTGGTCCCGGCTGTCATTTGTACATCTTTGACAGTCGTTACAGGTAGTCAAGTGGCCCGAAAGTCTGACACACAGTCTTACCAAGGGGTACCGTATTACCCAGTACTAATAGGTAGCCGTTTTATGTAAAATACTGGTATTCAGCTGCGGTTAGATTGGAAGCCGACCCCAACATACTTGGGAAAAGGCTAGGCAGATGATGATGATGAGGAATCATGAAGCATATGGCTTATTTAAGTGGTATTCGCATTTAGTTTGTATGGCTCGGCCTCATGCTAAGGTACTATAAACTGGCCAAGTGCGAGTCAACGCACAAGAAGGCTTCCGTACCGTCGTAGTAAGGTAGTTCTCTTTAATTTTTATTATTTGTTGTTATAGCTGCAACACATTCACATTCTGTGAAAATTTCAACTGTCTACCTATTAAGGATCATGAGATACAGTCCGCTGACTGACAGACAGACGGACGAACAGAGGAAGCTTAGTAATAGGGTCCCGTTAGTTACCCTTCGACTACAGCACCCTAAAAACAACAATCAAAGCACAGTTTTCAATTAAAATACTCGGTGGTTTGCTAACACAAGCCCGTACTTATAATCACAAGTTAGAGACAGCCATGAGCCGTACTGTGTGGCCCACTTTCACTTGGCGGGCCACAATCATGACTGTTTGTATAGTAGCTTGAGCGAAGCAGACAAGATGTGGTTAATGGTGGACATTACGATATTGTGAGTAAACTAGGTAAATAATGGTTATCGTGTGGTTAGTACCTAACCTGGTGTCAGAGTTTTTCTGCCGCCCATGGGCCCCTGACTTGGCTTTACATGCCGTCGAGAAATATCTCTCAGGCATACTGGTTTCCTTCACTGAAGCAAGTGATAATTATACAATACGCACATGAATCCGAAAAATCAGAGGATTCAGAGGAGCGTGTCTTGGGTTCGAAATTAGACCTAAGACTTGGTCCGACGGTCCATAAAGTTCGGTACGGGCCCCTTTGGGGCTCCACAGACAATCCTCCGCTGGCTTGGTATCGGCCCCGAAAGTGGCTAGCATTTAAGCCATACGTTATCCTCATTATTTATGTAAATACTTAATATTTTGATGATCAAAATACTATGAATATGCTTAATTAAAAGAATTGGATAAAAAGCTCATAATTATGTCAACGCCATTAAAACTTCTGTTTTTAGCGCGCAAGTTTCCTTATAAAATCCAAGAATAGTAGATCTTTGACAGTTGTTACAGGTGACCCAAAAAGTCTGACAACCAGTCTTACCAAGGGGCATCGTATTACCCAGTACTAACTGGGTTGTGGAGGTCAGATAGGCAGTCGCTCCATGTAAAATACTGGTATTCAGCTGCATCCGGTTAGACTGGAAGCCGACCCTAATGTAGTTGGGAACAGGATAGGCAGATCATGATGAAAATCCAAGTGCGTCACTGCGGTCATCGCCATTTTGAGTGCAGTGCTGGTCGAGGCTAAAAATCATAAAAATTGTGTTATCGGACATCCAAGCTCCAGTATGTTGAGAATGGTTATCTCGTCACTTAGTTATGTGCAACACATCATGTGCACGAGCATGTGCATGTGCACGAGCTATGCTTGGAGTACGAGCTATGCTTGGAGTCTCTCTGAGGGATCGCATTCGGAACGATGTGATCCGACAGAGAACCAGAGTTGTCGACATAGCTCACAGAATAAGTAAGCTGAAGTGGCAATGGGCCGGTCATATTAGCCTTAGAACCGATGGCCGTTGGGGTAGACGTGTTCTTGAGTGGAGACCGCGAATCGGCAAACGTAAGGTGGGACGCCCTCAGGCTCGGTGGAGCGACGATCTTCGCGGGGTCGCTGGTAGCAACTGGATGAGAATTGCTGAAAATCGAGTTGAATGGCGTGTGATTGAGGAGGCCTATGTCCAGCAGTGGACTGCTATAGGCTGATGATGATGATGAACACATCATCAATAATGAGGATGTGTTTCCTTTATTTATAAAAGTTGTAAGTTTCAATGCAAACTGTAAATACTCTATGCTTTTTATTTACCTTCTAACAATTTACATTTAAAAACGTATGTATTTACATATCACTGCTTACTACACAAACGTAAGAAGCCGTGAACATAAAGCACTATCAACAATATGCATTGTGCAGTCGAATGTAAAGAAATCATTGTAATGGAACAAAACAGTTAACTTACTGTTACTGCATAGTTAAATGTTACCCATTTATAGTTGTGTGTGGGGCTCATAGCTAATAAGAGCCACACGGGTCGAGGTTAAGCAACATTTGCATAGGTCAATCCGTGGATGGGTGACCCATTATAGTTAGTTACACCGTGCAAGGATCTCATGGCTAAATAATAACAGCCACACGGGCCGAGGTTAAGCAACACTTGCCTAGGTCAATCCGTAGATGGGTGACCATTCATAGTTACACCGTGCAAGGATCTCGTGGCTAAATAATTACAGCCACACGGGTCGATCTTCAAGGTTAAGCAACCCTTCTTGAGGTCAGTCCGTGGATGGGTGACTATTCTACCTCCAAAACCCCTCCGTGTCTCGAAAAGCACGTTAAGCCGTCGGTGTCGATAATTTCTAGATCACTGACTACCTGTAACGACTGTTACAGGTAGTCAGTGGCCCGAAAGTCTGACAACCAGTCTTACTATGGGTTATCGTCTTATCTAGACACGGTAGCAGATTTTCAAGGACAAGGAATAAGATACAGGGAAATGCGTAATATATCTGTTTTTATTATTTTGAAGTTTCAACAGTTTACTTCATCGTAGTAGAGGTACTTTCATACAAGTCAAAGCTTGGCTTGTCCTTATAGCCTACTTCTCTTCATGATGTCAGGGTTTTCTGAACAGTCTGCTTGCCTTACGAGCTTGCCATATTGTTGGCCCCTATGCACGACACTGCTTCATCGTGCAAAATCTGGAAAATTTAAGATTAAATAAATAAATAAAATTAATTTATTTCTGACAATTCCATATTTTGTTACTATTACACAAAGCTTATATTCTAGTGTTAGTAACAAATTGATATAATTATAAGAAACAAAGAACGACCAGGCAGGAAAACATGCTTTCTACCGAATCAACCTCCGTACAAAATATTTAATACTAGCGACCCGCCCCGGCTTCGCACAGGTGCAATATATACATATAAACCTTCCTCTTGAATCACTCTATCTATTAAAAAAAACCGCATCAAAATCCGTTGCGTAGTTTCAAAGATTTAAGCATACAAAGGGACATAGGGACAGAGAAAGCGACTTTGTTTTATACTATGTAGTGATTTTGAGTATAGCTCTCCGCCACAGCTCTAAGGATATAGTTGCGACTACTCCGCACTCTGCACAGCAGCGAAGCCGTCTTTTTGCGTATTATTTTATTACATTAAGCAAATTAACAAACGGTCAATTCGTTTCACAGGACTGGCGATTTTTTACGGACAATTTAAGTAGAACTGTTATAGTTTTTTTTTTAAATTTTCTAAGTATGACCACCGTCTACCCCATTGAAATACATGAGGCGTGATGTTATGTCTATTAATGCCAAAGAAACCTGCGCTTCTAACCACCCTACATGTGTTAAAAGCGTATCGGCCATAGCATTAAGTAGAAAAGTGTCAATTTGTAACACTCGGTCAACCGCGGACATACATAGTCGAGTTTCACCTCTCTAGTTAAACAAGGTGTAAACAGACCCTTCACGAAGCCGTCAACCAAGCATTCTGTTCATCAAACTAAGTAATCCTACGCAAAAATTATTGCTGGGAAACGACCTTTTAGGGTGATAAATCAATTTTCACGGTAGGACTCAATGTAACGCACTCAAAACATTGTGCTGATGGATGTATTGAATAGTATGGGGGTCGTGGATATAAGTAAAGTTATAACATAAAAAAAATCATGTGGCTTTTCCACATGATTTTTTTAAATATTGGAACTTGCACCTTCAATATCTCCGTAACTAGAAGGTTCCCAGGTATGGTCTAGAACAAAAAAATGATCGCAAAGACGGGGAGAACAAGTGCCTTTCTGCTTCGTTAAGGGTCTTATTACACCCCATATTTTTTAAAAACGGCATAATATTTGACAGCCAAAGTTGCCAACTTTTGGAATCGGCACCCGTGACAGTTACACCGCAAATGCTACAACTTCATTTTTCCTCTTTGACCTGCTCTAAGATATGGTAATCTGACATCAGCTGACTGGCCATGTTAGTCAGAAACCGATATTCCTAATAAGGTATGGTCATTAACCCATTGGTCAATATAGTAGCGCCCACGCGAATTCGCATAGCGGTAAAAATTTGCATAATCTACCGTTAACGAATATAGGCGACATTGGTCATGCATAGATTTAAGTATTTTTGGTAATAGAGTTTCTTCGGGAGGAAATCATGACGAATGAAAAAAAAAGAAGTGACGATTTTGACCAGTCATAACAAGGGGTATCGTAATACCCAGAACTAACTGGGTTGGGGAGGTCAGATAGGCAGTCGTCATCTTCCTTCTTTCATTCTACTTGGGGTCGGCGCAACACGTTATTTTCTCGCATTCTCCCCTGTCAATCGTAACGCTATCATCTACTCCTTTTTCCTTCATATCATTCCTCACACAATCCATCCATCTTTTCTTTGATCTTCCTCTCTCTCTCCATCCATCAACATTTATATTCATCACTCTTTTAGTCACATGCGTTTCATCCGTCCTCGTCACATGTCTTTACCAAGACAGACGGTTCCCTTTCAGTGCAGTCGCTCCGAGTAAAATACTGGCATTCAGCTAGACAAAAAGCTTACCCTAACATAATTGGAACAATGCCAAGGCAGTTGATGATAGATTGACGGTTGACAGGGGAGAATGGAAGAAGAAAACGTGTTACGCCGACCCCAAGTACCATGGGACAAGAGCAGGAATATGTAAGAGCTCTGTGAATGAGCTCGTCTGGGGCAGTACTACCACCATACTTCTTTCACCAAACAGCGTTGGTGTGAAGGGTGTGGATGCCGGTGTAGTTACAGGCACATGAGACATTCCAGCTTTGTCTTTGTGATGGCAACGTATCTGCGATGCCTCTAGTACCGCAGATGTCCGTAGCTGGCGGTGACCACAGCAGCGATCATAATCAACTTTGACACAAAGAACGCTAGCGACACCAGAATTAAGAAATCCTGCATCGCGCAATTAAAATTTCTCAGCGAGATAAACATAAATACATAATCCCGATAATAACCGTTGCACCAGATCAAACACCCGGCTGATCGCATGATCCTCCCTTTCAACGGAATATGAGAAAGTTCACACAATGTGCCTCGCACCCCTGAACCACCATGTTCTTGTTTGCCATCTGTCTTCACCATCCTCCTGCCGTTATCCCAATTTATTTGGAGTCGGCGCAGAATGTCTTTGCCTTTCATACTACTTTTACTCGGTCATCTCAGCAGTCACCTCCTTTCTAGCCATATCATTCTTCACACATTCCATCCATCGTTTCTTTGGTCTTCCTCTACTGTTAGACACCCAAATTCTTAATCAAAACTTTCATCACTTGCTTGTTTATATTATAAAAAAAGAGAAAACAGCAGTTCTATTTCAGTCCAAATAAGTTTTTTTTTTCTTGATTGGAGCAATTAACCTCAAATCGAATCAGACATATTTATTCAGTACTAATGATTTAAAAATCGATTAAACCAAGGCCGATCTATTTTGTCTATGATAAGATCTAATTTTGAATCTCATTAGTATCTCGTTAGGTGTCATAGGTGTTCAAATCTATGTGTGCGTGGATATAATGATGATTTAGATTATCAGACCCCGTAGCATGACCACCGTAGACAAGGATTTTTTTGACGGAAGAATCGACAAAATGACAGATAGTGTAAATAAATCTGTCATTGTATCGACACGATCCGTCATTTTGTCGATTCTTCCGTCAAAGAAATCCTTGTCTACGATGGTCATGCTACAGGGGCTGGAGCCTGGCCTGGTGCAGACAAGACCTTGAAAATGTACGCATCGTTCAAAAATATTGTCTCGTTGGTCTAGTGGCCGTAAGCAAGAAGGTAGAAAAGCTCGAAGCTAAATAATAACAGCCGCTCGGGTCGATCTTTAGGTTAAACCACGCTTGCCTAGGTTAGTCCGTGGATGGGTGACCACCCATTACTTACCGAGTTTCCTTCGTGTCTCGGAAACCTCGTTAAGCCGTAGGATGAAGATGTCATTTGTAGATCTCTGACAATCATTACAGATAGTCAGTGACCCGAAAGTCTGACAACCAGTCCTACCTAGGGATATCGTATTACCCAGTACTAACTGGGTTGTGGAGGTCAGATAGGCAGTCGCTCCATGTAAAATACTGGTATTCAGCTGCATCCGGTTAGTCTGGTCTAGTGATATTAAGCTAGACTATTGATCATGGAGTCTTGGTTTCAGTTCTTAGGTCAAGGAAAGTTTTATTGGGTTTTTCTAATAGGAATTTCTCAATAACAATCTGAATCACTATGGGTGACATGACAGACCGCAAGGAAACGGCTAGTTCCTTTCAAAATAGCTTGACCTCATTGGACAGATTAAAGACTTAGCAATGGTAGCGCCATCTACAATTAACTTTTATCGGCCTTCCCCATGTAGCCATCTACGGAAGCATTAGTATTTTAAACAAAGTTCGCGAAAAGTAGGTGTACTGTCCATCATTGTCTACTCCCTCGAGTAGATACAGGCGTGATATTAAATTACGAGTATGCCGTATTACTTCACGAAGTGTCAAAGCCAAGCTAGGCCACTTGTCATGTTCAACACGTTTTTATATTATTGACACAGACAAGAAAAGACGTAATGATATGACGTCAGGCAATATAAGTTTTATGTCGATAGTATATGTATTCATGTATAGTTATGTAAGCTTGTACATGTCCATATTAACACTTATGCTGAGATCTAAGCAGTGACATCAACACAAATTCTTGTAGACATCCTTTTTGAAGCCACTGTCTTGTATGGATCAGAATTTTGGGCCACAAAAGGAATGAATGAAAGACATTTGCATGTGGCTGAGATGAGAATGCTAAGGGTGATGCGTGTTGTTACGCGAATGGATAAAATAAGAAATGAGTACATAAGAGGAAGTCTGAAAGTGGCGCCGGTGCCTTAAGTGAATGAGGAAAATGTCGTGAGGAAAGTTTTGAGTATGACTGAGGATGGGTACAAGTGTAGAGGAAGACCAAAGAAACGATGGATAGTCTGTGTGAAGGATGATATAGCAAGAAATAAGGTGAATGATGAGATGATGAGTAATAGAGAAGTATGGAAGAAGAAGACATGCTGAGCCGACCCCAGATGAATTGGGACAAGGGCAAGAGAATGATGATGAATAGGTTTCTTCTAGGCAAGCGAGCTCCACCCTAGGCCGCATCATTGCTTCACATCAGGTGAAAAAAAAAACACACAAATCATTACCTTGCAGGCCAGGAAAAAATTTGAATTTTTTTTTTACTTGTGCCTATAGTTAATTTTAAACTTACAGTTATATCAGTAACCTTCAGATTATAGCTTACTCGGCACACATGACACCATCAAGGTTCCGTATACAGGAAGATCTGTAAACCCGTCGACCTTACTCGATGATACAGATTTAGAGTTCCGTGGAGTCGTGGAATGATAAAACCGTTGACAAATTTTGATGCCAAAATTGTATTGAGTTGTTTTAGGTCTACTGGTAAAGCGTGTTGCATTTCTACTTTTTTCTCAACAAATTCTAGGCCCTCTCAACTAAGTCCAGGTGTGGTCCAGACGTATTGGCTCCAACTTTAGAATGGGCTGGTTAGGCACTTGTGTAATTTATTTCATCAGCACTGCTCCCAAAACAGTGAAGGAGAATATCGTGAGGAAACCGGTAAGCCCTCGAACCGAAAAATCTAAAACATGTGACATCTACCAACACGAACTGGCCCCGCGTGGTGGATTACCTCTCTGGCATAGAGGCCCGCGTCCCAGCAGCTAACTGAACATTACCTATACAAGGTGTAAAATAATAACAACAACAACAACATTACCTTGGGTTCCGTGACTTTTGGAAATTTTTAATTTTTCCATCCATTCAGTTTCATGGTCCGAGACACCACATGAGAAGTTGTGCGTTTATTATGTTACTTCTTGTAAAGGCTGCATAATGCAGAAGAATCGTAGACCCTGCCATCCACTTCGAACCTAACCCGTCCGAGTCGGTGTGACACAAGTCCCGAGCTCGCTTCGCTCGCTCTCGCTTCGCTCGCTCTCGCTTCGCTCGCTCTCGCTTCCTATGTTCTCCTTGCCGCAATGACCGGATAAATAGTTACTTACTTTGTATAAAGTCGCCCATTCAGTATATTTTTCGACCGCCTTGATAGTATTCGGTTTCTAAAACTTTTAAATTCTAACTTAGATTAATTATTTCTAACTTTGCACAGCATTCATTTCACTTATTCTTAGAAATTCATAATTATCGCCAGTTCAGTTATTTTTTCATAAAAAATATTTTACGCCGCTCGGCTTAGTATAAAACTATCCCATTAATAGTCTTCAATTATATTTTTATTTGCCCGATTAATCATTTCCCGTCAAAAAGAGGTACCGCACATACATATAATATGTACCTAGAAAACGTTTGAAAAACATAACCTTGTACGATCGCGCAGTCGGCTAAAAACAAACACTCTTGCTTGATCATATCATAGTTTTGTCCTCATCACTTGTAGTAATAACATATTACCGTAATAACTTTGAAAACGTTAGTAATCTTATGATTTATTTAATGTTTTTTTTCATCGACACGACAGCCGTGTAATATTTAAAGTGATATTGCTATTAAATTGTCGTTTTTCTTTTGTTATGAATCACTGAGGATTATTATAATAATAATATTGTTGAATGATGTTGCCGCTTCTTGTTGTTTTATTAAGATAACATTACATCACGCCTGTAATCCCAGAAGGGTTAGGCAGAGTATTATAGTACACCCACATTTCTCCAATTATAATAGGTGTAACAAGACCCTTAATGAAGCCGAAAGGTACTTGTTCTCCTCGTCTTTGCGATATTTTTTTTGTTGTAGACCATACCTGGGAACCTTCTAGTTACGGAGATATTGGGGGTCAAAGTTCCAACTTTTTCACAAGTTTTTTAAATACATGTTTTTAATGTAAGATTTTTACTTTAAACACCTCCACGACCCCCGTTCTATTCAATCCATCCATCAGCACAATGCTTTGAGTGCGTTCCATTGAGTCTTACCGTAAAACGTGATTTTTCACCCCAAAAAAAAAGTCGTTTCCCAGCAATAATTTTTGCGTAAAGTTACTTTAGTTTGATGTGCAGAATGCTTGGTTGACGGCTTCGTGAAGGGTCAGTTTACACCCTGTATTTAAATGTCATGTAATAGGGGGCGAGCTTAAATCTCGGTATTTAATTATTTCCTATATTGAATAAATACCTTCAGGTGGTCATCATTCTATCATTGGACGAGCAGAGATACGGCGCAGTGTCACTGTTCTATGGTTAAACTTCCACAGACGTGAACAAAGCGCTATGCTTCCACATTTGTCTGTGGAATTCACTGCCGGCTTCTCTGTTCCCTGATCATTATAATGTGGATCTATTCAAAGTTCGAGTGAATCGGGTTCTTCTAGGCAAGCGTGCTCCACCCTAGGCCGCGTCATCGCTTCACATCAGGCGGGTAACAAAAAAAAAGATGATAAAAATAAAATTATGCGAGTTTTTCGATGACTTTTCCTTAAAAAATAACCAATCCTTTGTCGTTGCGGTTTGTTGAAGCATTGACTTATAAGTAAATCTTTATGCATAATGTTAAAAGTAAAAAGATCATATTTTTTCCTCAATTAGTGACGTTTTACAGGCATATACTCACGCCTTTTTCCCATGGGACTAGGCAGAAACCACAGAACGCCACCTGATACGATCCTTACATACTCCTTACGCCGCGTCCACGTTCATACATCTGGTCATACATACGTTTATATACAACATTAGTTTTAGTATATGCGAAACCTGATACACGTGTCTAGTATTTTTATGTAAAGAATCTATGTACAAAATTTCAAAACTGTATCATGAAAAATCACAAAGTTATAAGCTTATTCTGTTACCTAATTGTCCGCACAAAAACGCGGTCACCACGCAGCGCGCGCCTCCAGCGTCGTCTTGAGGTCATTGATAATAATAATTTGGCAGTAGGTACCTAAATTATTGCGATAGGTACTCAAAGTCGCTCGGTATCCAACTTTTAACTTCTTTAAATATTTTTGGGAAAAAATATAACATGAGTTAAAAATCATTGGAATCGATTCAGTTACTTATTCTGAACAAACTATATTCAGGTTTCGCATATACTAAAAATAATGTTGTATATGTGTCCATGATAATATTGTTATACCAACTGATTTGAAAAGAGTAACCATGGAGTTTCTTGCCGGTTCTTCTCCATAGGAAACGACCAACCCGAACCGTGCACCTTTTTGTCGACGTTTTATAAGTGCCCATCTAGGCCTATGTGAAATAAAATATTTTGATTTTGTTTATGCATTATTTACTTAATAAAACACATATACCGCCTCGTTGGTCTAGTGGTCGCAAGTCACAACTGCAGAGCAAGGGGTTTTGGGTTAGATTCCCGGGTCGTGCAAAGTATTATTGGGTTCTTCCTTCAGGAATTTCTGAGTAGCAGCCACGTAGTCTGACTTTGAGCCCTGTTGATGGCAGTAGGCTCGCCCCTTATTACATGGGGCTTAAAGATGACTGACGAAATGTGGGTGTACTATTAGGTACAGTCTCTGCATAATTTTATGTTTTGTATTTATTTCCTTAATACTTAACTAAAGATTTTCGCACTTAAAACTGACCTTACATAAACAGTTCAAGATTATTTCTTAGTTTTTTTAATTGAGGTCATAGGGCGAGGCTTAAATAATTATTTTAATTTTTAAATTCAACTTTTAATGTGTTATTTTTACCGATAATTACGAGGGTATGGTACCGGTATTTTTGATTGCGTCAGATTTTTTACCGATATTTTTAAATAGAATTTCGTAAATAAAGATGCTCAGCTAAATAAGGGAGACCCGAAGCAATAACTACACGAAACGGGAATTAGCCATTTTTTTTAAATTATGCTGATTACAAAACCATTTCGAGAAATTAAAGTCTCAATTATTGATTTCTCGTTAAAATGAAAAATTAGTCCCTAATCGTTTATATTTTTGAATGTGGTTCTCCTTTATTTGACCTTCAATGACGTCATCTAAAGAAAGAATACCGTGAAATTAGCTTCTTGCGGTTCCAAATCGTTCGCGCGTGTCTGAACGAGCCCTAAGCTTCATGTGAATGCCATTAAAAAACAAACTGTCATTAGAGTGTCACTCACGTATTAAGTCGTTGAATGAGCAAAGGAATCTTTTCCATTGATGACGTCATCAGCCCTAAAACTTTAAAATTAAATATAAACTAAACTTGCCATTGAATTTAAAAAATGTTCAAATTGGTTTCTTAAAATAGCTATTATTTTATTGTACTAAAAAAAAAAAAAATATACATGTTATATTTTTTGGACAATGCCCATTGGCGTTCTTACGGCTCGGCTCGGCTTTATTTTATCTTTTTCATAATATTTTTACTTTTTTATATAATTTTTGTTTTCTTTATTTATTTTCTTACACACGAATTACATTTGTAAATATTTCTTAACAAAAACCATATAAAAAACATTTAAAAATATAAAAAATAGTGGTCCGCCGGTATCGGGAGCAGGGTCCAAGTTACCGGTGGTTAGGGCTCCAGAGACAGGAACCTCCTCACAATGCGAGCCGTATCGTATCTGCCTTCTGAATCAGGCCCTTGATCCAACCGCCTAAGGAGAGCCTCGAAAGATGGTCGTCGAGGCTCTTGGCTATAAGGCCCATTGGCCGTCACGACGATCGGCGCAATGATAGCCGAGTTCACATTTTTGTTTTATTGTTAATACATTTCATTTTTACTTTCAACAGTTTGCCCAAGTCGGATATGCAATGGTATTTTACACAAGCATTTTTTTTTTGTTCTGTCATGTGTGAGTCTAATAAATACTTTTTCTTTCTTTCTTTCTTTCTTTCTCGTGCTGATAGACAAACTCCGTTCGGCATCTACCCTGTCTAAATCAAGTTCGAGTCGGAACGCCACAATTTCAGCTAAGCCTAGCAGCGCATTTTGCCGGCCGGCTGTGCCGACCCTAACACGAGTGTAGCATACATAACCATTTAAATAACACTACACAACTAGAATATTTAAAAGGCAAATTTTCTCGCATAATAATGTAGCTTTGGAATAGCCAAAAGTTATCAAGATTTTTTGCCACTTTATCCAATCATTTATTAATTTGTTGTCAAGCAAGTTTGCTTAAATAGATTAATAATTAAAATATATTAAAGATTTGACTCCACAAGGTTTTTCGAGGACTTTTTACAGGTTTATCGTGTTTAAAATGACCTTCATAAAAACTTGAGCAATCCAGTATTCTTGTACTTACAAGACTTAATGTCAGTCTACGTGTCGGTCAAAGTTTAATATTGGTTAATTGGTGAGGACTGAGAACATGGAAGCCATAAAAAAGATAAAGAACGCAACATATTATGACCATTTATCTCCCTCTAAAATGATAAAGGATATTAATCCACTAATTCTCATTGTTAAGACGGGAAAAATAGTCCACCACGCGGGCACAGTTGGTAGACGTCACATGTCATCGAAGTTTTGAGTATTGCCGGTTTCTTCGCGATGTTTCCTTTACTGCTTTGAGAGCAATGGCGAGGAAATAAAATTACACAATGTAATGTGCCTGTTTCGGTGAGACCCCACGACCTGACCCTACCGCCTCTCGGAGCCGTTACCACTCAGCCATCGTAGCTAAGAACCGGCAGGCAGATGACTCCATATCTGACCTCCACTACCCAGCTACTGGGCAATACGATATCCCTTATGTACCCCACTATATTCCAACCCGCCTCGTCGCAAGCGCGACTGCTGAGCATGAGGTCTTGGGTTCGATTCCCGGGTGAACAAAGTGTTATTGGGTTATTCCATCAGGAGTTTCTCAGTAGCAGCCACGTAGTCTGGATTTGTGGCCGATTGATGGCAATCGACTCGCCCCCTAATACATAAAACTTACACATAACTGGCGCAATGTAGGTGTACTATTAGTTCACCTCTGCGTACCCTTGAGCAGCGGTGGCCCAGTGGTGGCGGTCCCGACATACGAGTAGTAGGTCGTGGGTTCGAACCTAGGCAGGCGCATTACTTTGTGTAATTTATTTCATCACCACTGCTCTCAAAACGGTGAAGGAAAATCGTGAGGAAACCGGCATGTCCTAGAACCAAAAATTCGAAGACATGTGACATCTACCAACCCGCACTGGGCCCGCGTGGTGGATTATAGCCCATTCCCTCTCATAGAGAGGAAGCCTGTGTCCCAGCAGTGGGAACATTATAGGCTGGTTATGCTTATTGTAAGCTGCGTACCCTTTCGGGGATAGCGACCGTGATGTTGTAGGTGTAATATTATTCCATTCTAAACATTCCACTCTCTTCTTCTTCCAGAGCGCAACCTCCCAATCGAAGCACGCAGCCCGGTTCCTCCGACTGGCCATGGCTTCCATCATGGATATCCTGAAGATCAAGCCGTTCGTGGAGGTGTCCGTGGGTCAGCTGCTCTGGGGCTATGAGGATCCTCTGCTGAAGTTGGCCAAGGATGTGGTGCCTAAGGAGCAGAAGCTGCCGTATGAGGAGTTTGGCCTGTTTTATGGGGTAAGTTTTGAATGGAAAATATGGTTTACATTTTATTGATAAGCTAGAATGACTAGTTAGACTTACTGAATCTGGTATCAGCTCATCATATCGCCTGGAATCTCCATCGATATCTTTTGCTACGATATATATAGCAAACCCAACAGTAGAGCGAAGATAAGGCACAATTGTAGAAGGTATTGCCTGAGGCAACTGACAAAATTCGCTCTGTTCACACTGAGATGGAACCCGCAAGGGACGTGGAATGCCACTGTTCGCTTGGGTTTTCCTACTGCTTAAAATCGTGAGATTTCGAGTTCAAAACCCGGGCCCGCCAAAAAATAAAATTAATGAGTTATTCTGTAATGAAATTCTCATCAAGAGCGTGGAGACCGTTAGCAGCTCCTGTAGCATAATAGGCACCACCAGCTTACTCTCCACTTCCTCTGGCGTATGTCAGTTTCATACACCGCCATATTTTTTTAGCATTCTGTCAGCAAAATAACACCATCCGTTTGAACATTTATAACAGCACCTCCCTATTCTCCCCAGAAAAACGGCACAAGCCCCGACGTGGTCACCATGTTCACCGGTGCCACGGGTATGGACCGCTACGGCATCATCGAGCGCTATGCCATGAAGGACAAGCTCCAGCACTGGACCACCGATAAGTGTAACAGCATCGCTGGCTCCGACGGCTCCATCTTCCCGCCGCACATCAGCCCTAATGACACGCTGGCGGTCTACGACAAGGATCTTTGCAGGCTGCTGCCGCTCAAGTACGTACATCATGAGACATATTGAAATGTCCTCCAGTCTATTTTCACTCCAAAAAAAAGTCGTTTCCCAGCAAAATTTTTTGCGTAGAGTGACTTAGTTTGATGTACAGATTGCTTGGTTGACGGCTTCGTTTACACCTTGTAAAATCCTAAATAATATTATAAATGCAAAAGTAAGTTTGTTTGTTACCTTTTCACGCCTAAACAACTGAACCGATCACCCTGAAATTTTGCATATACGTTGTCAGGTGTATAGAAACGGACATAGGGTACCTTTCATCCCGAAAAAAGTACTGTTCCCGAAGAAAACAACAATAACGTTCTTATGATAATAGATGGCGGCACGTGTCTTTCGAATTATATAATTACAACCCGAATTGATAGTCAAATTCTAAATTAAATATTATTTATTAATTCTAAATATTTAGAAACATTTCAAGGTATCTATGTAGTGATTCTATATACACCACTTTTGAATATTATGACGAACCAGAGCCTTTGTTTACAATATTTAGTTAACTAGTTTACATTATTGCAAGCTAATGTTTAGATTTGCGAAGGACTACTACCTAATGTATAATAACAACAATCGAATGTATTATTGCGCAAACTATCGTTTATAATGATTCATCAAATAACCAGGAATTTGCTAGTTTATGTTTGTAGAGCTAAATTTCATTACAACGCAGTTTCTAGAGGTCGGAAACGTGACTGCAGTGTATTGAGTTCGTTTGTTTAAGGTTCCGTAACCGATGGGTAACCAACGGGACCCTATTACTAAGCCTCCGCTGTCTATCCGTCCATCTGTCTGTCAGCGGGCTGTATCTCATGATCCGTAATAGGTAGACAGTTCAAATTTTCACAGAATGTGTATTTCTGTTGCCGCTATAACCACATATAATCAAAATAAATCAAAGAGGGTTTTAATACGATGTTACAGAACCCAACATGCGGTAGTCCGACTTAGCCGGTTTTTTTTCACGCATATCTTCCTTTCTTTCCAGATTCTTAAAAGAAGTAGAACTGAACGGCATCCAAGCGTACCGTTTCACACCCCCAGAGGATGTGTTCGCTAATGACGAACATAACCGGTGCTTCTGTCCAGCCGGCCCGCCCTGCGCACCCAACGGACTCTTCAACGTGTCTCTGTGTCAATACGGTAAGTCCATCATCTGTTGGTTGAGGAGTATGTTCCGCCGCTTTTTCTCTCTTGCTCTAAAATGGTGAATGGGCGTTTTGGGAGACTACCTTTGGTGGAAGCGTTTGAGTAGTCCGCGATATTAAAATTTTCTTACGTTTTTTGTAAAATACGATTCGTGACAGAAGCCCAAAGCCTGAATTTGTGCCTGTTAATTCCCTATTTTCAATATCTTGAGAGATTTACTGGCGAAATTGGAGACCGTTTACACCCCTGTCTTTAAGAGGAAACAGGGGCTGCTAACTCCGTGATGTATTTCTCTTTTTTTCTTCCGGAATAGTGCCTCTAGAAGTCTAGAGCAATCATTTTTTTTTCATAAATTAAGGTTTACTGTAGACACGTTCCTGTCATTTCCTTTTTTTAGCAACTAACAGGAAAAGAAAATATGACCTTCTAAAAATGATACAAATTTTCCCATTTTAACGACCGTAATTAGAGGACTAACAGACGAATACGAAAAGTTTTTAACAGAAAAGAAATAGTTAGGAACCTAGTCGTACTCTTTCTTCATTTTTTTTCTAGCCTGCTCTGTCTGTCCCACTCCTCGCAAACCCGCGCGTCCTCCTTCCAGTTCTGTATTGTAAAATTTTAATGTGTAAAATTATTCTGATTTAAAAGAGTGTCCATGGAGTTTCTTGCCCGTTCTTCTCCATAGAGATACGTTAGGGAATGGGCAACTACAGTACTTTCACAATTTTTATGCCTTGTGACTGGGACTGTAGCTACTTTTCATTGTTTTCTTTGTTTCGACAATTCAAAAGTACCTGTAACTGGCCTACCTGAAATAAATGCTTTGATTTTGATTTTGTCAAAAATAGTTGAATCGGCTCAGTTTTTGAGGAGAAAAAAGGGGAATACGAAACGTTGATATCGGCAATTTCTTTTGTGATATAATCGGTCTGAGCTACAGCTGTCCCTATCGCACTCTACGGGGGTAAGCTTGACGCAGCGCGACAGCAATAGTTTATTTAAATACCTACCTCGCGGGCCCTGTTCCCTTTTAAATACCTTTACAGTAATGATTTATGTTTATTCTTTTTTTCAGACTCTCCGGTCATGCTATCGTTCCCTCACTTCTACCTGGCTGACCCGAGCCTGCGAGAGGCAGTGGAGGGCATCTCGCCGCCCATCGCGGAGGAACACAGGCTCTTCATTGATATCCAACCGGTAAGGAAGCTCGTGATTATTGTAACTTAAGATATTAGTACTGTATTTTTGTCTTTCTGGAAGTTTTGCCAAAAGATAATAAAAAGCGACCAATCAGCAACTAGACAAGACACTTTCGTTGTTTTATCTTTTTCTTATGTTTACTTTTTCATATAAAAAATACTTTTTTTTTCTTTCTTTAAGCGCCATCTAGCGGTAGTTTTTCGGCACAGAACTGTATGAAAGCACAGAATATGTAATAGTAGTAACTAATTTAACTGATTTCTTCTGCATTGTTAGAGAAAATACACTTACACACAACGCTTTGCTGCGTGTCGCGGGTTCGATTCCCGCACGGAAGAAAATAATATTTGTATGGCCTACAGGTAGTTGTTCCGGGTCCGGCTGTTTGTGTATGTGAGTTAAAATGTTTGTAAACGCACCCACGATACAGGAGAAATTTCTAGTGTGGGACAACGCTTTTTTTTTTTAATTGAAGCATTACGAAAACAATACTTAATTTACATTCTAACCAGCCCTACCTTCCGTTTCCAGGAGATGGGCATCGCCATGCGCGCTCGCGCCCGTATCCAGATCAACCTGGCCGTCTCCCAGGTGGTAGACATCAAGCAGGTCGCCAACTTCCCCGATATCGTGTTCCCTATTCTTTGGTTTGAGGAGGTAAGCAGACATATATGTTAACTAACTTTAAAAATATACGTTTAATTGAAAGTGATGTGTAAATACAATAATTTTGATTTAAAAGAGTGTCCATGGAGTTTCTTGCCCATTCTTCTCCATAGAGATCTACGCTTTGGAATGGGCAACTACAGTACTTTCTCAAGTTATTATTATTTGTGTCTGTGACTGTAGCGTCGCCTTCTTTGTTTTTCTGACATTCAAAAGTGACTGTTATGGTCTAATTGAAATAAAATGCTATGACTTGAGTTGACTCGTCTAGTTCTATTTTAGCTTCGAGTGACGGTCTACGCATTACCTATACGGTTAAGGCGATGCGCCCTGGTACCTAAAATTGTGTTCTGCGCAACTTTACGTTAGACGTTCCGAGCCGCCATTAAGTTTGAACCGTTATACCTGCGCAGACCGTCACTCGCAGCTAACTTCAGAGCCGCCATAACGTTTGACTGAACTATAGGTATACAGGGTGTAAGGGACAGCCCTCCGCTAACTGACAGGGTGCATTCAGCTCCTTATTTTGAATTACATACATTTCACCGGAATTTTTTGAGGAAAAAAATCGGTTTTTCAGTTACCATTCCTTTATTTCAATGTAAAATTTCATTATTTGTACATAGCACTTCATTTATATAAATAATACGGCTAAAATAAAAACCAGCAATGGATGTTGAAATACTCTAAACGAAGGACGTGTGAAATTAGCTATTGACTTCCTATCTTGCTACAGAGTTCATCGAACTCATCGTCGCGATTGCCGTTCGCTACGTGCGTTTCGCGTTTTTGCGGTTACGATACATTGCGTATGAGGAAATAAAACAAATTAAATCTATTGAATTCCCATAACGTTCCTGAAATAATTTCTTGTGCCGGTCATTTTAGTATGATATACTGAATTCACCCCATCAGTCTGTAAAGAAGCCTGGAAGGCTGTCCCTTACACTCTGTATGTCATTCTTCGTTGTAGTTGCAAAATATTGATCATTTGGCGAGTGTCAAAAACTGAGACTAACTCGGCCATCTTGTTTTTTTAACACAACTTTATGAAACACTCAGTAATGTTTACCAGCAGCGTCCATTATCAAAGCCATGCTGATCCAAATTCATGTAGCGCTGATGGTACATGTCATGAGTGATGGCGTGGTAGTTTCTCTTTAAAACTCGATGTAATTATAAATTAATTTGGATACTTATAAAATTAAAGGACGACCAAACTAACGATAATCTCAGTAATTCAATTACCTACTGATAATACAGATGTGTGGAGGAGCTCGTGGCTAAATAATAATAGCCGCTCGGATCGATCTTCAGGTTAAGCCGTGCTTGTCTAGATTGGTCCGTGGATGGGTGACCACCCATTACGTATCGAGTATCCTCCGTGCCTCGGAAAGCACGTTAAGCCGTTGGTCCCGGCTGTCATTTGTAGATCTTTGACAGTCGTTACAGGTAGTCAATGGGCCGAAAGTGTTACCCAGTACTAACCCTCCCTCCCCCCCCCCCTCAGGGTATCGACTCGCTGCCGGAGCAGGTGACGTCGCTGCTGCGGCTGGCCACGCAGGTGCCGCCCATCGCGCGCAGCACGCTGGGCTGGGGGCTGTCGGCGCTGGGCGTGCTGCTCATACTGCTGGCCGTCACTTGTCTTATTCGGTAAGTCGGTCATTCATAGAATAATAGTAACTACATGGATGGGTGACCACCCGTGCCTCAGAAAGCACATGAAGTCTTTCATCCCAGTTATCATTTTGACAGTTGTTACGCGTAAATACTATCAACGCCGTCCATGTGGCTGAGTTCTGGACGAAGCAATTGTTTTTTTAAACGTTCTAGGAACCCCACATTTCGCCAATTAAATTGTAAGTCCCATATAATAAGGGGTGAGCCTATTGACAACAACCGAGCACAAATCCAGAATCCATGGCTGCTGTTGAGAAATTCCTGATGAAAAAATCCAATAACACTTTGCCCGACCAGGGTATCGAAGCCAGAACCTCATGCTCAGCAGTTGCGCTTGCCACCACTAGACCACCGAGGCAAATAAACTGATAACTAATACCTTTCCTCATTCCAGGTCATCCCACCGTCAAAGCACACTTAGACTAGAAGGCCATGTGGTAGCGAAGCCTCCGCCAGCGAAGACACCCAGCAAAGACACCAATGGTTACGAACTCAACAGTCGGAGGTAATCTAAGTCTAACACCAATCATATTGTAATGTTTCACCTCGAATTTCTGATTACCTGGTCAAAGAAATTCGTCTTTGTAAACTTGGTTGATATTGAAAGACGTATTTGTAAAATGGGGTGCTTTTGAAAGACGTATTTGTAAAATGGGGTGCTTTTGAAAGACGTATTTGTAAAATGGGGTGATTTTGAAACACGGTTCTGTAAAATAGGGTGATATTGAAAGTCGGTTTTGTAAATTATTGTTTAGACTATTAGTTGGTTCTTAAATATTAACGAAGTTTGTCATTTATTTGTTGAGCAAAAATCATTCTTTCTGTAAACCCATTTTGAAAATTAATTCCAAGTTTACCTATACATTATCTATCCTGAAATTATCTATGTGCCAAATTTTAACCAATTCCTTTCCCCAAAATGTAAAATGTTGTGACATATGACACTGTAAATTAATGTTAAAATATTTAAACTTTCAACCATGTTTTACGAAAAGATCAGTTTTTCAGAAATTCGTTCTAAAAGAAAACTGTCTTAAGACAACAATTACTTTTATAGACGTTTTTAAAAAAAATCACTTGCCTAGGAGTCGAATCTCAGACCTCAGTGGAGGCAATCTTAAAATATTTTTACTTAAGTGATTTTTTTAAACGTTTATAAAAAATATAGCTGAAATACCTTTCTTACCTAGTTTTATTTTTAGAATTATAATCTGTAGTCACAAAGTATTTTTAATCTATATTACAGTTGTGTTGCCAGACCAAAAAATATTTCCAATATGGCGACTAAAGTCTTAAGGCAGTGTTTTTTTTTACAATTACCGTTACTTGATATTTTTCGACATTTTAATTTGACATTTGATATTGCGAATGATTAATCTATGATATTTTGTACTGAATAATCTTAGCCTTTTTTTTGAAAAAGGCTATAATTGACTATAAAGTGCAATTCTTTGCAATATTAAAGAAAAATGCACTCGACAACCTAAAGAAAGTATCAGTGATGGAAAATGATCAAGACATCGAATAGAAAAATATATTTTTTTATAAATTAATTATATATAGGATAGGGCTTTTTCGGTTTTAACACTGTTAAGGCTGTCCATGCATTTGCGATTTATTCGCGCGATTATTACTTATTTAATTTTTACGAACCATTTTATTTAAATATTTGCTGTAAATATTTTTTTAATGTAATTTCTGACATTTGAAACTTTTACTCATTTTTTTTTTATTAACTTGCCTTAGATTGTCAATAAACTGGCATATAATATCACAATATTTAACATTTTTACTGATAAACGTTCTACTTTGACTAATCGCGTTTTTAAATCGCAAATGTGTTAACAGCATTCAAAGAGAAAATATTTGATAGGTTGACATTTTATAAACGTATTAAGCATTTCCGATTATTTTGTACCACCTTATTTTTTAAGTTAGAACTTATGAATTGAAGGCAGTGGCCCCAACGGCGTAGGATTTCCATACATGCGCAGTTCTGTCTGATCTGAACTAAAATCGGTAGGTATCATATCTGACCTCAAGATCCACAGAACACGAAGATGCCCCGTCAGCCGCTGCTAAAGGGTTCACTCATTGGTTATTTAAGAAACTGACGTCTTTGAAGGCAGTGTGTCATGGAAATTTTGTGCACTTTCGTTGTTATGAATTGTATTAGTAGGTACTGACATCTCTAGATTTTACTGGCGCGGCGACTTCATGCTATAAGTCTGACTTTATAAAGCCAGCACGATTACCTACTGAAAAAGTCCGTTATTTCAAATGCTGCTAAAGAAAGTACCGCCTTCAATTCAAAATGTTCTAAAACTATTTTATAACTAGGTGTCTTCGAATGTGATAAGAAATATTCCATGTTTTTCGTATTAAATTAATAGAATATTATATTATGAACAAAATATTGTAAAACGTTATTAACATTTTGACATTTTATATTGAGGGAATTGTTATTTTTTTAACACAAGTTGACATATCACTTTGACTGTATTTTTTAATCTGTAAATATTTCATTTGTAAGGCTCATTGGGGCTATGATTAAGGTTATAAATTGTTTATGGCCTATATATACTGATCCTTGGCTTTGTTCCATACAGTTTAAGATAATATAATCTTTAAAAAACCTACAACTGAAAAAATGCGTTGAAATGTGTTTTTGGTTATAAAACATTTATATCCATAGTCATAGCCAGCAGTGTGGCTATAATTACTTTATTTTTTACTCTCTGGGCTTCGGGTTGCCATTAAAATCTTATTGTATCGGTTTTAAAAATAAGACAGGTGTTATATTGTTGGAACTGCGAGAATATCGATACATATTTTATCGACTAAATTATTTAGTCTATCTTTTACTAAAAAAAAAGGTTTTTTTACTGGATCTTGACTCTTGACAATACTAAAACTCGACTAAAAAGTTTAGTTGAAATATCGATAAAATTGTAGCGGATAGAAAAATATTATTTTTTATTAAAAAAAATACTAATTTACCGATAGTTGCTAGTCTATTACTCGTGGGTCCGTCCATTAGGTTTCTTAGCTTATTATATTTTACCAATTATCAAAGTTTCGTAGATTTATAAAAGGAGCGGTTACTACGTATATTTTAAGATTTTTCTGGGCGTGCATTTTGTAAAAAACTTGGCCGAATGGAACTTGGCCAAGTATAAAAATTAAGTAAAGGCACTTGGCCAAGAGAACAAATTGTATTGAAAAATCTTGGCAGCATATTTACAAGAACAAAATTATGATTCAAAAAATTCTAAATTGTATCTAGCACGGTTTGTCTCTGTATCATCCAAAAGTTAGACAATGCCTTTGACATACAAGGTGGAAACACTGACGCTAAAACTACTGAATACGTGGTAACCGTTTTACTGTCGGTGTCCCTTCCACCCTGTATAAGTCCGCCTCTTCATATTTGTGGGCTTAAAGAATTAAATAAATAAATTTTATTCTTATAGAATTTCGTAAGTTAAGTCTTTACCAAGTTAACATTTGCACGTTCAGGTTTTTACGAATATTTCGTCAATTAGAAATTATGAAGAAACTATTGTGGAATACGTACTTAGGGATATAAATATGAGAATGATGTATGGTATGCCGGCCATACCTACAGTTCTTTCAGAGTTATTATACCTTTGACAGCTGCAAACCAACAATAACCTTATTGGTGAGAAAATAAAGATCACTTAACTTTAGCAGTGATAAAAAGTCAAGGTTACACTAACTATGTAAGGACTGTACCTATACCTACTGAAGTTGACTAAATTGTGGTTAGTTGACAAACCAACTAAGTAATGGTGCTAAAAGGTCACTAATATGAACCGGCGCTAAATTACGTGCATCGATAAAGCCTGATTTATACGATGCAAGCAAATATAAATGTTGCATCGCCTAAACAGTGCGTTTAGACAATGCAAGTTATTTTAGATGATAAAAAACGATGTAAGGTCATCATCTGCCTAGCCTTTCCCAATTATATTGGGGTCGGCTTCCAATCTAACCGGATGAAACTGAATACCAGTAGATAATAATAGAATACATGGAGCGACTGCCTATCTGATTTACACAGTCACTGGGTAACACAATACTTCTTGGCCTCCTTTGTGAAACTGCTTCCAATCTGTCTAGCCTTTCCCAGCTTTGTTGAGCTCGGATGCTGTCTAACTTGTACAAACTGGTTACTAGCTCCACAACCCAATCGAATGTACTTACGCACCGAAGACAAACTTGCATCGTGTAAATGGGGTTTCCTCTAAATGCATTCCATGCTAGGACTTGTCTGTTGCATCATAACGGTGCTATATAAGGCTAAAGTGAGAGAGATAGCGTTTACCCGGATTCTGATGATACAAATATGTTTAATGTTTTGTTGCTACGGTGTAAGTAGAAGTCGAGAAAACAACAGCATTCCGTTGAAAAAGTATAAAATTACTAGCAACCCGCAATCATCATCTGCCAGCGTTTTGCCAAGTATGGAATCGGCTTCGAGTATTTTTCATGAAGCCACAACCTAGTACTCCGCAGTAAGACAAACCATGCAATCTAAAGAAAGTAATTTATGTTTTTTTACACTGCTACTTACATTATAGAAACAAGATGAAATGTGTCTTGTAAAATCACCTGTAACTACTCAAATTTTTGACTTCTTTTTATCTGAAGACCGATTGTGCCGATTTTTATAACAAAATTGAACAACGTTTGAACAATGTTATTAAAAAACTTTTTCATCGCACATTGATTAGATCTAAGATGAAGACATGCTGCGCCGACCCCAAATAAATTGGAATAAGGGCAGAAGAATGATGATGATGATTAGATGTAAAAAATATTAGGGGTCGTCAGAGAAATAGATTTTAAAGCAAATTATCGTCTTACGTCAAACAATTGTCATTTGCAGCGTTATAGCAATTTATTATAACTGTCAAAAAATGACAGTTGTAATTTTAAATATGGACTATTAAGTTGGTAGTCATTATGCTAAACAATTAATTTCCCTGACTTTATTGGTATTTGCTATTCTTCTCGATGGATTCTGTTCTAATCTTTTTTTTTATAAGTTTTTATTATTTGTTACTTACTTTATACGACGTATCCATCATTGTAATCTTGACCACATATTAAGACCAAGTGGAATAATTGTAAACTTGTCTATGTATGACTTGGCCAAGTTTTAGAAACGGGCCAAGTGGAAAGATAGTAAATTTGTCTAAATATGACTTAAATATGACCCTGAAAATGGCCTTATGATGTATGGCCTTTGATATGACTTGAATATTGTAAACTTACCTATGTTTGGCTTGGCCAAGGTAAACATTGTAAACTTGGCTATATAAGATTTGGCCAAGTTTTAGCTTCGGGCCAAGTCACCAGACCTAAACGATTGTTGCTCAAATTCAGTAATTTAGAACATCACTTAACTGTATTTTTTAATATTAAAATTGTTTGTAATTTGTAAATAAATGAAGGTGTAAGATATAATTTTTACGTGTTTTATTTTACTATTCTCCAAAATTATTCTTAAGGTACAATTTCGAAAGCGCCAGCTATCACAAACCGCGACGGCAATGCCGCAATCGAAATCTATACTAATTTTATAAAGCTGAAGAGTTTGTTTGGTTGAACGCTATAATCTCAGGAACTACTGGTTCGAATTGAATCAAAAAAATATTTGTGTTGGGTAGCCCATTTATCGCAGAAGGCTATAGGCTATATAGCATCACGCTACACCCAATATAAGCGGAGCATCAATGAAAAATGTTTCAAAAACGGGGAAAATAGTATTTTCATAATGGGTAGTATTTAAACGAGCGAAAAACTCAATTTAAAGGTGTCAAAAATATTGAAAATGGGCTACTGAAATACTAAGTGAGCGACAAATAGTGGGCGAATACAAATGTTTAAAACAGCGACTTGAAAATACAAATTTGAGTTACTAGTTGTTCAATACGATCATTGTGATAATTCAAGGACTCTGAAAGAAACCTAAAATAAGGTTATTAACCACTACATTGTAGATAAGGCGTAGTCGACGTAGCCGCGCTGCGCGGGGCTCCTATTTCTGTTTGCAGGATTTAAAGTACGTAACCTAAAGTAGTAAGTAACCTAACACGAAGGGGATTCCGGGGTCTTAGTTCGCTCGCTCACTAGACCCCGCCATCCCCTTCGAACCTAACCTGTCCGAGTCTGAGTGCCACAAGTCTCTCTCAGCCTTCGCTCGCTCTTGCTTCCTATATTCTCGTTGCCGCAATGACCGGATAAATAGTTACTTACTTGGTACAATAGTCGTCTATTCAGTATATTGGTCGCAAATTAAATTTTTATTCACCCGATTAATTATTTCTCTTTCATAATAATTTCACACGAACGAAGGTCGCAGGCAATGGCTAGTGATAGATACAGTGTCACGACATTCAAAAATCATAGAGTTACATAGGAAACACTATGTAACCTCTATGAAAACATTTTTTTAATTTTTCGCAAATATCTCGCAAACTATACACCGACCGCTTTAATGAGTCCTCCGACTTGCCCCATCAAAGGCATATTAAGCGTCCACAAAGTCCTAACAATATCCCACAGGTTATTTGCTTTAAAATAACCATAATCCACGTAGGTATTACTGTACTAATTGAACCAATACGTGATCAACCTTCAGAATATTTCATTTAAATTGATTCATTCGCGAGGGCTCATTAAAGCGGTCGGTCTATAGCAGTCCTAGTTCAAAAAATTCAAATTTTATATCCCTTCACCCTTGTATAAATTAAATTAAACTTTATTTTAGACTACATTCCATAGTTTTGTTAGTAACAATGGTGTAAGCACCTTTTTACCGCCATACGTGACAAGCAAGCTTGTGCCCTGTACGTCAAACGACACGAATTGCCTTCATCGCTGGAACTATCACCATGGCTTGGCGTGGGAGGCCACGCGCGTGCCTTTATGCTCTTGCAGTCAAAAGGTAAAAACAATACTAATCTACCCAAGATTAGTATTGTTAGTGTTTACAATTTAATTCCTTTATTCATTTTATAAACTTATGTTAAATATTTCTTAAAAAATTATCATATTAAAAACATTTAAAAATATAAAAAATAGTGGTCCGCCGGTAGCGGGAACAGGGTCCAAGCTACCGGCGGTCAGGGCTCCAGAGAGAGGAACCTCCGAACAATACGAGCCGTGTCCAGAAGTACCGCTTTCTGAATCAAGCCCTTGATTCAGCTGCCTAACGAGAGCCTCCTCAGGTATTGGTCGAGGCTCTTGGCAATTAAGCCATGGGCTGAGACGACTATCGGCACAATGATCGCTGAGTCCACATCCCACATGTCGACAACCTCGTGAGCCAAGTCAAGATACTTGATTTTCTTATCTTTCTCGGCTTTCACGAGGTTCTCATCATGCGGGACCGTTATGTCAACAATCATTGTGCGCCGCTCTGAACGATCCACCACCACTATATCATTTATATTTAAAGCTAAGAAAATGCGACGTATATTTCACGAAGGGTGTTTTACATTATAATCGTGAATTTGTCGAATTATTTTGTATGAAAAATGAAATAAAAAAAAAGAGAAGATAATTGAAAAATAATTCATAAATGCCAGTTGATTTTTTGATATCGTCTCATTCATACCCTAGAGTTATGGGATATAAAAAAACACCTTATATCAACTCACCTTTTCACCATGGGCATAGGCAGAAACTACAGGACTCCACCTGCTACGATCCATACATAATACTCCTTTCTAGTCATACACGCACGCCGGTTGTTAATATGAGTGAATAATGTAAACAAGATCTTGGTCATGAAATGAGGAGGGATGAAACGCATGTGACTAAAAGAGTGATGGACCTGAATGTTGATGGATGGAGAAGGGAGAGGAAGGTTAAAGAAAAGATGGATGGATTGTGTGAGGAATGATATGAAAGAAAAAGTAGTAAATGATGCCATGACGGTTGACAGGGGAGAATGGAAGAGGAAAACGTGTTGCGCCGACCACAAGTAGAATGGGACAAGGGTAGGAAGATATTGATGTAACCAAGATCTTGTAAAAATATTTTGATTTAAGAGTGTCCATGGAGTTTCTTACCCATTCTTCTCCATAGTGAACTACGCTATGGAATGGGCAACTACAGTACCTTCGCAAGTAATTATGCTTTGTGACTGGGACTAACTTCATCCTTTTGTTTATTGGACAGTTCAAAAGGGCCTGTAATGAGCTTATTAAAATAAATGCTTTGAATTTGGGTTAAAATAAAATACAAAGTGTAAATTATGTGTTATAAGTATATTATAATAACATAGCTGCATAAAATAACATACTTACTTTATTATCAAAAACTAATTTCCTACCTACTACAGTTTACACAAAATACAGTAAAAAATGAAACTTATTCATTAAGTAATGGGTATACAAAAACAATACATAACTATAATTAAATCAAGATAAAACTGTGTAAGCAATATCCGGCAATAATCAACATTGGCCTTCTAAAGTTAAGAGGGAACAGGCGCTGCCATTCTCCATACAAATGTATTCCGCTTTTTTCTTCCTGAGTAATGCCTTTAGAGCAATCTTTTTTTTTTCTCATAAAATCAAGGTCTACTGTAGACACGCATCATTTCCTTTTTTTCAGCATCTAATAAGAAAAGAAAATATGACCCTCCAAAAATAACAAAAAATGCCCCATGTATATATATTGCTGTGATTAGATGACAACCAGACAAATTCGAAAAGTTTTAACATTAAAGAAATTGATAGGAACCTAGACATACTCTTTCTTAAAAAAAAATATGTTAAAAATAGTTGAATCGGCTGTTTTCGAGGAGAAAAAAGGGGAATACGAAACGTCAATCTCATCAAAAATGTTGTGATATTGTCTGAGTTGCAGCTGTCCCTATCGTACTCTACGGGGGCAGGCTTGACGCAGCGCGACGGCAATGGTTTCTACAAATACCTATTTTTCAAATTCCTTGCAGGCCCTGTTCCCTCTTAAACTGGGTATTAACTGCACTTCGTCTTTACCCGGTTATACAACAAAGAAAGAAAAAAAAAGATAAAGAAAGATGTGGTAATACTCAAGGATGTGGTATACTCCTTCAAACTGAACAACTTCCTCCATGGGACCATCACTGTAATCGTGAAAAAATATTCAGTTGTCCCATACAAAATAATAATACCTACTCGGCTCAAATGTATGGGACACCTGATTTTTATATGCCACATTCTTAAATACAACCATACAAATACATGCTGTTTAAATATTGTACAATAAAATTATAAAGTACTTATTACTGAATAAAAAATGGTCGACTCATACCCAAATTCTTAAAATAAATATTTACTATAAAGTAAATATTTACATATAATTTTTATTTTTTTTTTATATTTTTTTTTTACTAACTGCAGTGAATTACATTAAAAATAAATATTATTACAATTTAGACTTCATTCAAGATGTACATAATAAATTCAAATTTCTAAAGTTGTCCAAGCATTATACAGATATAGTCAAACAAAATAAATATATATTACTCAATGTTAAAACAAACACAATAAGTGGCTAAACTAGACGTCAACAAACATTCTACAGTGTTATTGAAATACCTGAAAACCTCTAAGGGGTCATTGTACACACTGCAATAAATCAAGCTATACATTTCTAAACCAATACTTCACTTACGGGATTTCTTCCGTGATTATTTATTATTTTGAGCTCCCAATTTAGCTCGCTCGGTTAGTGTAGAGTTCCCAAAATACTAAGAAAGAGGGTAGATAGATTTGTCTGCAACTAACAATTTAGCAGCGATCATGGCGCTTGCAACAACGTAGAAATATCGGGAGCTCAAATAATTAATAATCACGGAAGATATCCCGCAAGTGACAGTATAAGTTGAGTTTTAAACCGTGAAAGCTTAAAACAGTGTTTCTTGAAAATCGTATGGGAACCGCTTTAAATAAATTCTATCTTTATTTTTACACGGCTTTTTCACATTATTTAACGTTAACTAGAGCCATTTTTTCATTAACATCAAGAGTAACAAAAAGCCCTCTAAAAATAAAGATCGTTTTGTTTATTTTTAAACGTTTCCCATACAATTTTCAAGAAACTATAACTCGAAAACTACCAAGAATCGCGGAACATACATTGAGTATTTTCGAATACCCCTGGCTGGGCGTGAGGAATCTATTTTTTTTTTATGACGTTCCTATTTGGACCACCCACTAGATTTCGCATAAACTGGTTTTGTATAGCTTGATCGGACGTCGTCCGTACTCAACTGTTTGCCATGGAAAATACACTGTAATCGCGAAGAAAAAAGCACTGTACATTTTCTCCAGTAATTAATACGAACGAGGCTGATTCTGCAATGCTTTGCGAACATACAATATTGTAACTTGCCCGCAGCGTCGCTCGGCCCTATGGTTGGAAATTATACCTACATATTTTTAAAGACAAGCTTTTAATTATTATGTAGGTCTGACGTCTTTTTTTCGTATTCTTCTCAGCAAACCCTTTTAATTGATATCCATATAATGGGGTGCATACAACAACATATCTAGTCCGCCATTTTTGTGAGTCCGCCATATTGAAGTAACGTCACTTAGCTAACCATGCATTGTCATCCAAACTAAACGTGTATGCAAAATTTTAGCTCAATCGTCTGAGGGTAACTGTTTTAAAATTCAGTTACGAGATTTGAACTAAACAACGAGCATTGCAAGTTAAATGAAAGCTTGTGAAAAGCCTATGATAGTCGAGCATGATGTAGCTTGTCAATATTCACAAGAATTTTCAGAATCGGATCAGTATTTCCGAAGATTACCCCCTACATACAAACATACAAACTTTACCTCTATATAACAATAGTAAAGAATTATTAGATGTATGGAACAGCAGATTCTTTTTCGCGATTGCAGTTTTGTTTCCACAGTAAAAGTTGTTCAAATTGATGAATACAAATACCTTTTAAGAAATTTTCGGTAATTTCAAAAACACCTTATTTACACATTCCATACAAGGAAGGGACACCGACGCTAAAACGGTTATCACGTATTCAGTACATCATTCTAAACCCGGACACAGAAATATTTCGTCGGTTATTAAAAAAAAACAGCTGTTTCCTACAAAACTGCAATACCTACACGGTCGAAATGTATGGAACAGCAGATTTTTTTTTTAAAATTACCGATGGAAAATTTCAATGTGGAATGAATTATGTACTGAATAAGTGGTAACCGTTTTCGCATCGGTGTCCCTTCCACCATTTACATAATATATTTCAGTAATATATTCTTAATATATTTTAGTGAAAAAAAAACCGGTGACAGTGTATAATATGACTAACCTAAATATTCCATGTATTAAATAGAAATTAATAAGTAAAAGTAGTAAGCGATACAATTTAAAATTTAGTTTAAAAAATGTCAGTCCATAATTTAATAATAATTGAAAAAACTAATAATTATTCTAGCTAAGTTATTTTTTAATAATTATACATAAGTGTTTCATTAATCTACGAATTTGCTTAATCTATAAAATTATAGCGAATTCTTAATATTTACCTCCGTTTTTACTAAAACTAGGCGACACTTAAACGCATGCCTAAATAAAAGCTGTCGACGCCGGGCCGAGTTGAAATTCCAATCATATTTAGGCATTCAGTTAAACGAAGCTTAGTTTAGTGACATGCATTACAGATTTTAAAATAAAAAGGGTTCCTTAAGTCAATCAGAAAAACCACATTAATTATTAATTTAGTTCAAAATACCTTTTACACACTAATAATTAAAACAAACACAATATTATCCTAATTTTCTCAATAATACCCGTTTTGTTATTTCTCCAGTCAATTCGCGCAATTTTAAATTATTCATTAGTTAATTCGTATTTTTTATAAGTTTATATTTTACTATAATTTTATTTCAGAACAAAAAAAATACAAGATGTATCTTAAATCAACCGAGCTAAGGAAATAATAAGAGACATGAACGGTCATGTCCACAGATGATGGTTAGGCAAGAATCATTATTTCAAAGAAATTAGGGTAGGCCCATCAGTGGGACAAGGCCGACTTAACGTTGTAAAAAAAAACTTTGTCCAAAAAAAAAAAAATTACATTCGGGAGTCGGTGCCTTTGTTTGTTTCATTGACTTTTTGCTACCGACTTCCGAAAGTAAAGTTGTTTTAGACTTTTTTTGAAAATCGTTTCTTTTTGCAAAAAGTTTTTTTTATTTTACCTTTTTTTTAAACTTGTAGCTCAGTTCTGGGCTGACACAATTTAGATTGCCATCGACACGCTAAGAAGAAGAAGTTGTAGTGCACAAATTTTTGTCATGAAACAATTTTAGTTTGTAACTAAAGTTATAAAGGAAACATCATGTCATCAAAATAGGCCAGGAAGAGAAATACGTATTAAAGGAGCTAACTCATACACTACTCAAGAAAAGTTAATAAAATGTATATAGGACCACCGCGCGGGCCTCCTCTACAATGTAAAAATAATCACGTAAATTAGCCCAGTAATCATGGAGTAATCGGTGAGCATACATATTTAAAAAAAGATGCTGGTGGAATAAATAATTCCTCCTTTTTTAGAAGTCTGTTAAAAAGAAGAATTCAATCAGCCAGTTAAAAATACATTTGAAAATCTGTTCGGTTGTCTTAGATACATCCTGTATGTGAAACTGTCAATGTCTCAAGTTGGATCAAGGCACCGATTGGTTTTAGTTCATCTTATTTTCACAACCTAAGTATATTTCTGTAAATATGAAACTCAAACACAGTAAAAACGTTTTACATAGGAACTATTTCATTATCTATAAATTCATGTTATTTATTGCAAGTTTCAATAAGAATAGTGATGATTTATGTTGAAAACACATTTGAAAAGAAAGAAATAGTGCATTTTGATATAAGTGGGGAGACTTTGTTATTGCAGTCGAGGCGGAATTCACAACCACGCCGCAGGCGAGGTTGTTAAAAAGCCGAGAACTGCACTAACAAATGCCCATCGCTGTCAAATCAAAATGATTTTTTTTTGTAAAAGTTTAGTTGCTGTTGTCATCCAGAAATATTTTATTGGTAGTATTAGTTAGTTTCTTCGACTTCGCAGTTAATCCCTATTTATTTCCGTAAAAGCGTTTTTTTTTTATTCGGGCTTTAGGAGCAGATTTACTGATGGGAAATGGACTTATGGAGACCCTGGGGTTGTCTTTTGTGCCCCATTTTTTATCGATATCTATTTCATCTAACCAAGTGGATAGTTACCCCGTAACTGTGGCATGGAGGTCAGATAGACAGTGGCTCCATGTAATATACTGGTCTTCATCTGCATCTGGTTAGATTGGAAGCCGACCCCAACATAGTTGGGAACAGGCAGGCAGATGCTATTTTGATGTTGCTACTCCTCATTGTAATTCCAGTGAATTCTTTCATCTTGTAAAAAACCCAAGAAATCCTTCTCCCCTCCCCTTCTGTTGTATTTCACTTCCATGTGTCAAAAATGACAGCTGTCACTTTTTGAATTCCCCAACTGACGTTAGTCATTTTTGTTGGGTATTTTGATTTTAGTCGAATCAACGACCATGTCTAATTTCCTCTTATTATTTTGTACTCCAGATTTTAATATAATAGGTTTGTTTAATTTGAAATTCTTTACCATTGGAGTGACATTTTGAGCATCGTTCGCATTATCTTGTTTTGAACTATCGTCAAGTTTGGTCAAAGTGACCATGTCCGGCCGTTTTTGGAAATTACCGGGCAAAGTTATGATATCAGGTTTTATTGGCGGCTTATACTCAACATTTTCTATAATAATAGGGGAGCTTTTCGTATTAGTAACAGTCGGTTTCGTACTACTTGATTTAGTGGGCGGAGTTTTTAACCCAGAATCTTTAATGGGTGGATTTTTTGGGGTTCCATTAGAAGAATATTTTCTCCCCTTTTCTTGCTTCATATCTTTCAAATTGACCTGTCCTTGTTCGTCTTTCACAAGCATAAAATCGCTTCCTTTGTAGTCGGAAGGTAAATGTCCATCGAAATATTTAATAGAAGTTAGTTTGTTCGCTATTAGCATTGACAGCTCTGCGATGTTGAATTCTGTCAAAAGGTCATTGACACTGGAGCCAGCAAAGTTGTCAACGCCCGGGTCGGCGCCATTTTCTACAAGAATTTCGATTGTTTTACTGAAGTGATCCACGATTTTTGCTTTGTTACCGCGTTCTGAAACAACAGAGATTTTTTATTATTTGATACTAGCATTATAAAAACATTACTTCCGTATTTGAATCGGATTTTGTTAACAACTTCTAGGGTACCCTAATCCATATTCTAAAATAAAAGTAACCAAAGTTACTCCTTATAACATCAGCTATCTGACAATAAAAGTCCCGTCAAAATCGGTCCAGCCGTTTCGGGGATTACTCGGAACAAACAAGACAGACCGACAGACAAAAAATTACATAACTGTTTTTTTGTTATACGTACCGTATACAGGGTGTAACAGAAAGGGTATAGTCATATGAAAGGATATGCTGCAGACCATCAAACTGAACAACTTCCTCCTTGGGTCCAAAATCGTAAATGAGAAAAAATTATCAGCTGTCCCATCCAATATTTCAATACCTACTCGACCCAAATGTATGGGACAGCTGATATTTTTTACGCATTTGATTTTAAGATACTTGGTCGCCGGCTTCGTGAAGGGTTCGTTTACACCGTGTATGTAGTAGGGGAAAGGTTTGCCGATAGGCTGATGATGCACTTACCAGCAGCATCCATACAAGCGGCGCCCACAGCGAGGTACAGCGCGGTGTTCCCACTGTTGGTCATTGGCAGGTTGACGGTCGCCCTACAGCTCTCCACTAGAGCCATCACGTTGTTGTACATGCCCAGTTTACTGGCCAACATCAGGGGAGTGTAGCCTGAAATCAAAGATACACAGTTAGCTTCAAAAGATGTAAACGTGAGGGATCGTTTTATTGTTTACAATGTATGTTTCGTGTTTCCTCCGTGCCTCGGAAAGCACGTTAAGCCGTTGGTCCCGGGTGTCATTTGTAGATCTTTGACAGTCGTTAGGAAGACAGTGGCCCAAAAAGTCTGACAACCAGTCTTACCAGAGGGTATCATATTACCCAGTACTAACTGGGTTGTGGAGGTCAGATAGGCAGTCGCTCCATGTAAAATACTGGTATTCAGCTGCATCCGAGTAGACTGGAAGCCGACCCCAATATAGTTGGGAAAAGGCTCGGCAGATGATGATGACGATGATATGTTTCGTGAGGTGTGTTTTAACGTAAAATTGACTAAAATAAATGTTTTGTCTGCTTTTAACATGACATCATAATATAACGCCAGTTATCCCCAAAAGGTTTGGCAGAAGTGTACCTAATAGTACACCCACATTTCGTCAGTTATGTTTAAGTCCCTTATAGAAACTCCATATCCCATTTGTATTAAAAAGGTGTGATGTAAAGATTTTATTTTTTTTAAAGACAGAATTTTATTAAGTTGAACATTCTGATAATCATTTATTTATTTGAAAAATAAAAACAATCCTAACTAATATTACAAATGCGAAAGTAAGTTTGTTTGTTACCTTTTCACGCCTAAACCACTGAACCAATCATCCTGAAATTTTGCATATACGTTGTCAGGTGTACAGAAACGGGCATAGAGTACCTTTCATCCCGAAAAACACTACTGTTCCCGAGGAAAACAACAATAACATTCTTATGATAATAGATGGCGCCACGAATCTTTCGAATCATGATTGAATTATATTATTACAAGCAGATTTCAACCCGAATTGATTGTCAAATTCTAAATTAACGCGAACGAAGCCGCAGGCAAAAGCTAGGTAATAATTAAAGTTGAATGGTGCGATTCACTTCGCCCGTATTGTGTTCGAATGATTTTAATCGCATGATGCTTTTATTACACTGATCGTCGCAATGGAATACGAGCCAACGACTACCAAGTAGTTTCAATGAACTCGAGTACCTACGTCCGGCGACTGACAGGAACATTGGCGTCGGGTATCCGAAGTCTGGTACCGGAGAGGATGAAGCCGGACGAGATTACCCAAAGCGGGAAGTACTCGACCCCGTTACATAACACCACGGCGCAGGTGTACCTAATAGTACACTCGCATTTCACCAGTTATGTTTAATTCCGGCAACCGGGCACAAATCCAGAATCCGTGGCTGCTACTGATAAATTCCTGATATAAAACCCAATACAACTTAGCCCGACCCGTGAATCGAACCCAGGAGCTCAGTTGTCGCGCTATTTATGTTCATTTGTTTGTTTGCCCGTATTACATAGGTAATAGAATCCGGGCGAACGACCAAGTATAATTGCGTTATAGGGAATAATTAAATGAATTCCGGCTCTTTCTATCTACAGAGTCCCAGCATTGGGAACAGAGTGGGAACCTCTTTCTTTCTTTATCGTGTGGTTAGTGCCTAACCTGGTGTCAGAGTTTGTATGCCGCCCATGGGCCTCTGACTTGGCTTTACATGCCGTCGAGAAATATCTCTCAGGCATGCTGGTTTCCTCACGATGTTTTCCTTCACCGAAGTAAGTGATAATTATACAATACGCACATGAATCCGAAAAATCAGAGGTGCGTGTCTTGGGTTCGAACTTGAGACCTATGACTTGGCAGTCGGACGGTCATACCGCTAGGATATCATTACTTATAGGAACTGATTATTTATTTTTAATTTGGCAATCAATTTGGGTTGTACTCTGCTTGTAATAAAATAATTCAACCATGATTCCGCGTGGCGCCATCTATTATCATAAGAACGTTATTGTTGTTTTCCTCGGGAACAGTACTTTTTTTTCGGGATGAAAGGTACCCTATGTCCGTTTCTGTACACCTGACAACGTATATGCATAATTTCAGGATGATTGGTTCAGTGGTTTAGGCGTGAAAAGGTAACAAACAAACTTACTTTCGCAATTATAATATTAGTAAGGATTATTAGTATGCTGTTCTTACCTTGGCTATCATGCAACTTATTGATATGGTGCAGTAGTACCGGCGCCAATTCCACATCGCTCATACATTCGTACTTTGCCTTCCATAATTTATCGTCGTCGGCATCGTGGAGAATTTTTCTAAAAATCACAAAATAAAAAATTAATAAACCATTTTTTGTTTAAAAAAAAAACGTTGTTTTTAAATTGCTAAAATAAATAAAAAATATAAAAGAATCATAAGATTATATCGATACGTATTCCAAAAAATCTAAACCATTTATGCAAATGTGAGTCAGCTAATTGTTAAAACTAGTACACCCATAATTCGCCAATTATGTTTTTAAATCCCACGTAATAGGGGGCGAGCCTATTGCCATCAACTGGGCACAAATCCAGTTTCCGTGGCTTCTACTGAGAAATTCTTGATGGAAAAAATAAAAAACACTTCACCCGACCTGGGAATCGAACCCAGGTCCTCATGCTGCGACCTGCGACCCCTAGCTCAACGAGGTCTACAAGAATCAAGAAAGAGACTTACTTGGCATTCTGTTGACAATGATTGATCAAGATCTGGAGATGATCAGTGGACATCTCTGCAGCGATATGGAAGGGGGTCCTATCTTCAATATCAGAATCCAGGGGATCAGCGCCGAAGTGCAGCAGGGTGGACAACATCAGGGTGTTCTTTTGGAAGAGGGACATACGAAGAGGTGTCTGGATAAGAGAAATAATTAAATTAATCATAATTCTCCTGCCCTTATCCCAATTCATTTGGGGTCGGCGCAGTATGTCTTCTTCTTCCATACTTCTCTATTACTCGTCATCTCATCAAACACCTTTTTTCTTGCCATATCATTGTTCACACAGTCCATCCATCGTTTCTTTGGTCTTCCTCTACTCTTATACCCATCCACATGCATACTCAAAGCTTTGCTCACAACATTTATTTATACAAGGTCAAAATAAATTAGGTAGCAAAACTCCGCGTTCACCGATTTTCCCGTTTCCAATTGAGCTGAAACGTTGCATACATGTTGTTTTTGGATGACAATGCATGGTTAGCTAAGTGACGTCATTCTAAATTCTACAGCGGACTCACAAAGATGGCGGATTAGTTATTTTTACGCATTCCCATTATATGGGTATCAAATGAAAGGGTTTTCTGAGAAGAATATGAGAAATAAAATGACGTCACTATACAGCGTGTTTTTTTTAACTATAATATTAGTTGCGTTTTTTATTATACATATAATGGGCTAGTGGCTGAGTAACAACAGCCTCAACCGTCAAGGTTAAGCTACGCTCGCCGCGGTTTGACTGTGGATGCGTGCCTATCCATATCATACCCAGATCTCTACGTGACACGGTCCCGGCTAGCTTTTGTGAATCTTTGACAGTCGTTACGAGTAGTGGGAAACTTGAAGCTCTAACATCCAGTCATAGGTAATGGGAATCCAGCCAGTAACTGGCTTGTAGAAATCGTATAGGCCGTCGCTACATATAAAATACTGGTAGCTTAATTCGACCGGATTGGAGACACGACTTCGACAAGATTCACTAAAATGGCAATGGAGAGGGCTTTGCTCGGAGTTTCCTTCCGTGATCAAATCAGAAATGAGGACATCCGCAAGGGACCCAGGGTTACCGACGTAGCCCGAAGAATTGCCAAACTTAAGTGGCAGTGGGCAGGGCACATTGCTCGCAGAACAGATCGCCGATGTGGCCGAAAAGTTTTGGAGTGGCGACCGCGAACCGGAAGACGTTGCGTTGGAAGGCCTCCAACTAAGTGGACCGATGACCTGGTGGTCCAGCAGTGGACGTCTTTCGGCTGAAATGATGATGGCGACTAAATTGGAAGTCGATCCCAACAAAAAAAGGCTAGGAAGATGACATCATTCGTCCTAACTTTTCCGAACTATATGTAAACAAGCAGTCTAAAAAGTATCATAGACGATATGTTCATATCGTCATAGCTAGGAATCTAGGCTAGGTCGCGTCATCGCTTCACATCAGGCGAGATGTTGTTGTTTATGTAAAGTTTTTGCCAGCTGCCACTTGGAAAAGGCATGAGTTTATACAAGGTGTAACGTAATAAACGCAAGACCTCTCGTGTGGTCTCTCAGACCACGAAACTGAGCAACTTTTGTTCTACGAGTTCTTGAAATTCTCAAAAAAAATGGACTCTGTTTAAGAACTGACGCAATCAGCTGATCAACATGTATGGTAAAACTAAAAAAAAAGTATTTTTATTATCTAGTCATTGCATAATGTAAGTAAATTAAATTGTTGTTTTTGATCTGATTTGGTTTTGTAGCTTTATAATATCTAACTTATTTATTTATTTCAAAATGTTTTTTTTTTTAATTTTAGTAATGCCCATCTAGTGGCAACCACTGATCCATATGTCTTATCAACATTACTACCCAGTTTTGTTAATCTTATGTGTTAATATACATATATA
Organism: Noctua fimbriata; assembly: GCA_905163415.1. Lineage (NCBI taxonomy): Eukaryota > Metazoa > Arthropoda > Insecta > Lepidoptera > Noctuidae > Noctua > Noctua fimbriata. Next base: position 9,803,454 of record LR990951.1, read on the forward strand.
TATATATATATATATATGTTGTAGTTGTTTATTATCCCTCAATAAATAAAATCAAATAAAAGTTATGAATTTCCAAAAGTCGTAGAACAAAAGTTGTTCAGTTTCATGGCCTGAGACCACACGGGAGGTCTTGCGTTTATTTTGTTTCACCATGTATTGTATTGTACACCCTGTATAAGTATGACGTAGCTAAAGTTCCGGTATCAATTTCATGCACAATCTGAGTCATTTATATGTCATGTGGTGTCATCAAAATTCTTTTAAAATCGACTCAGCCTTTTTCAAAGAATAGATATAAAGTTCGAGGTTACTTTAGGCCGTCGTGACCCATATTCGTACAATTCAAACAAATAAATTAATATCTACGTGTATGGCCTATACTGAGCAAGTTCTAGTTAAAATTGTGACATGTTGCTAAAGGAAAACAAAACTTTTTGGTATGTCCGGAGTAGTTACAATAAGCTAACGTCAAGTCGACCGTTCACAGCTATAGTTGTACAAGCATCTTTTGGCGCGTGCTCAAAATCGGTACTAAAATTGCCAACTTGTTTTTCTATACAAATAAATATAATTGAAGTGTCTGTTTGTAATTTCTTAATAAAAGCTTTTTACTTAATGCATATGAAAGTATAACATACGGTACTTGTAACAAAAAAGCTTTTTACTTTTGTCTGTCTGTTTGATCCGGATATCGAACCCAGGACCTCATGCTCAGCAATCGTGCTTGCGATGGTCCCAGAGGCAGTCTCACTTCAGTGAGTAGCAATTCTAAGTGACCGAAAGGGAAAAAAATGCAAGAACATGCTGAACCGTGCGCGTAAATGTGATGTGACCCTAAATCGGGTCACCCCCTTTGACACGTGTGAGGAAAACGTCGTTCCCGGAAATGTTACTATAATTTACTAAGTATTAGAGCAGCTTTACATAGAAACCACATTATCAATTTTTACGAAATTACAAACGAAACTATGTAACACATTTGTGGTGCAATAATGGTTAGTTCATTTGAAGTTTAAATGCGACTTCCTCAAATGCATTCCTAACGTTATATTATCATTTGGTTAATGATATATTTAACTATGCTATTAAACTCTCGTTTAGACAAACCGGCGACATGAAAGGAAATGAATAGTTATCTAATTACGATAAGTAATTAACTGTTGGAATATTTCTTTTGTTCAACTTCTAACGTCTGACCGCGATTTCGCCGTTTGAGGTGAAAAATTAACCCACGAACCACATTCTTACGAACCATATTCTCTAAAAAGTATCCTATGTTCTAACACAGGTCATGGGCTACCAGTGTGACGACATCTATTGAAATTCGTTCAGCCGTTGAGGATACAAATACAAGGTGTAAACGGACCCTTCACGAAGCCTTCAACCAAGCATTCTGTGCTTAAAATTAAGTAACTCTACGCAAAAAATATTGCTGAGAAACGACTAGAAGGTTCGCAGATATGGCCTAAAGCAGAGAAGTCAAGCAAGCCTTTCGTCTTCGTGAATTGTCTTTTAACACCCATTATAGCAGACAGTCTTAGCAAGGCGTATCGTATTACCCAGTACTAACTGGGTTGTGGAGGTCAGATAGGAAGTCGCTCCATGTAAAACACTGGTGTCTAGCTGCATCAGGTTAGACTGGAAGCCGACCCTAACATAGTTGGGAAAAGGCAGGCAGAAGATGATGATATAACAGACCGAAGACCTACTTTCTCATTCATAAAATAAAAACGACATTTTCCTTGCAATTTAGGTACTATTTTATAAAGTTAACTGATAAGCAAAATATGCGTTACACTCACAAAGTATGTATTGAATGTCAAGTTAGTCACTGAATGGGGACTTTCCCTGAGTTTATGGTTCTTAGTTATACATAACTAGGTATATAAATACACGTTTGCGTCCTGTTACATACATAGGGAATAAGGAAAAATGTCCAGGTATAATACCTGGTATTATAATACCCGCACGTGTCGATATTCGCAGGTACCCCGTTCATTGTTTGAGCAAGTAAATAATACATCAAGTTTACGAATGGGAGTGAGACAGCATTAAGGTGAGTGAGGGGGCTAAGTAATACACAGTCGTACGGGTCGAACTTCAAGGTAAAGCCGCGCTTGTCAGGCCGTGGATAGGTGACCACCCATTACATACCGAGTTTCCTCTGTGCCTCGGAAAGTACGGTTCGCCCCGTTGGTCCCGGCTGTCATTTGTAGATTTTCGACAGTCGTAGTCGTCTAAGGCTCGCGGACTTCACGAAAGCGGAGACAAGCGGAGCGGAGAATAGACGTGCAAAATCCGACCAATCGCAGGAGACACAAGACACGGAATATGCATTTCAACCAGTGTGATTGGTCGATTCCCCGACGGGTCCACTCCACTCCACCGGTTTCCGCTTTGGTGCAGTCAGAGCCTCGGTCAGATAGGCAGTCACAGTATTCAGCCGCATCCAGTCAGACTGGAAGTCGACCCCAACATCCTCATCATCTTCCTGCTCATGGTCCTTCTTTCATTCTCCTCTGTCAGACGTCACGTCATCATTTGCTCCTTTCTCTTTCATATCTATCTTCACACAATCCATCCATCTTTTTTTTGACCTTCCTCTCCCTCTCCATCCATAACTCTTTTAGTCACATGCGTTTCATCCCTCCTCTTTACATGTCCATACCAAGATAAACAAGTCGACCAAACATAGTTGAGTAAAGGCTAGACAGATGGTGACAAAACTGGCAACTGGACAAAAACTACTTAGATATGTGTACTTTCATTTCTGGCTTTCATGTCGGAGAATAAAAAAATAAAATAAAAAACATTATTACAACATTAATTACAAAATGCAAGCGACGTTATTATTAGGTATTTTTACATTTTCCTCTTGTGGGCGAAAGTTATAAAAATACTGGGTTTTATCAACAGGAAACGGTTAATGCCTATTTAGGCTTCTACCCAAAAAATGCTATCGTTGTTGCACATTATGTCCCGACTGTAGTTTCCGGGTGAGGCAGAATCGTACCTAATGAGTGTAAAAAGACTCTTAACGAAGCTAAGAGGCAACACGATATGACAGCATCATGCTATCTTCCGTCACGGCATACGAGTCGGTTTTACTGCCTAGGCGCCCATATACAATATTATGTTTAGTATATGCGAAACCTGAATATAGTTTGTTCAGAATAAGTAACTGAATCGATTGCAATAATTTTTAAACCATGTTATATTTTGTCCCAAAAATATTTAAATAAAAGTTACAAGTTGGACACCGAGCGACACTAAGTACCTATCGCAATAATTTAGGTACCTACTGCCAAATTATGTTTATCAATGAACTCAAGACGACAATGGAGTCCCGCGCGCGGGCGCTTTGCTTGGTGACCAGGCTTTTGTGCGGACAACCAGGTGACAGAATAAGCTTATAACTTTGTGATTTTTCATGATACAGTTTTGAAATTTTGTACATATATTCTTTACATAAAAATACTCGACACGTGTTTCAGGTTTCGCATATACTGGAACTAATGTTGTAGATGTTTCACATAAAAAATGATCGCAATGACTGGGAGATCAAGTGCTTTTCGGCTTCGCATAAGCGTATTGTGGCCCTTTGAGTCCGTTTGGCGCGTTTATCTTTACTGGCAACAAATATGTCATGTGTTAAATACCACGCAATTAGTATGTAATTAAATAGTACAATAAACTAGTTTAGCAAATAGTTAGATAACGGTTTGTGCGATAAGACCGTCTATTGTGTGTCTAATTTAACTATTGCTCCTTGCGTTAAAATAATATACTTGGTGCATTTGAATATTATGTACGTCTCATAAAATGTATATAGGGTAACTGGTAATTAGTGACCGATACTTAAACACGTGATTGTACTCATGATAACAAACAACTTTCTCAAAGATTTTTTTTTTTATACTCATTCACTATTATCACAATAACACAACAGCCGTATGAAACTTGCGCGCGAGACGCCTTTGACCTATCAGCTGTTAGCCGCGTGACGTCGTTCTGTCTCATTACTATCGTGCCGTGCAACAGTGGGTAGGCAGAATATTGTGCGGCTCGCAAGCCCGCTCCGTAAGCTTTATTGTGATAAAAGAGAATAAGTATTAAAAAAAAATATTTCTTTGGTTTGTTATCATGAGTACAATCACATGTATAAGTATCGGTCACTAATTACCAGTCACCGTATATAAAATTATGTTTTCTAATAAAAATACGCACTGAGGTCAACTACATTGAACCCAGGACATTAACACAAGCATAAATTACTGGTGAGCATGAGATCCTGGGTTAAATCCCCAGGTCAGGCAGTATTATTGGCCTGTTGTATCTGGGATTTGTCAGCACAAGCGGGCAAGGGGGCGAGCCTATTACATGGGACTTAAATATATTGGCGAAATGTGGGTGTACTATACGGGTACACCTGTGCGTATTGTTAAGGTTCTAGTCACAGATATAGATAGACCTAGATAACGCGAGAGCAACTACTTCGCGTGCCATATTATTATGTAGCTTACGTACAAAAATCGTAAGTGGCCAATTTCGAACTCAGTCTGCATCGGAGCATAGCGCTAGTCGGACGTCAGTGGGCGTCATGGCGGGGGGTAGAACGAGGGGGGCGCCGTCCGCGGCGGCGTCTTTGAATCGATTTGATTATCCCATCACTAAATAGTGCTTGTGACGTCATAATAGGTAGTCAAAAAATGGCACGCTTGGTTTTCATACAGATCGTGATACTTGCGTTATCTAGGTCTATCTATATCTGTGGTTCTAGTGCTTATAAAATAATGTATCATCAAAAAGGAAACCATAGGGACGTAGAAGAAGTAGATATTTATTTTACTGTAAAAAATCATTGCTGTAAAGTCATAAACTAGAAAGAAAACAGGCGAGAGCGTTTGTATGGAGAAAAGACCACCCGCATTTCGTCTTAGGTGGCAACTAAAAACAAGCTCACTAATATTGTGTTTAAGAAATGTTTTATTTACAAGAAACTTAAATCCTGATTGAGAACATTCGGAATAACCCCTTTTATTTTATTTCAACAATTCACAAACTTTTAGTTATTGTTGTTTTAAGTAAAACACTGCCGACTTTTGACCTTCGCAATCAGCTGTAGTTATATAAAAAAATTAAATTATTCATTCAGAAAAAAAGTTTGACATACGAATTACCAATAGATTCAATTCTATTTCCGTATTTGACGTCAATGGCCTAATTGAAACAATTGGTTGTTTCTGAAACATAACATCACGCCTGTAATCCCTGATGGGTTAGGCAGAGCTGTACCTAATCATCATTCATCATCATTTCAGCCGAAAGACGTCCACTGCTGGACATAGGCCTCCCCCAAGAAGGGGGGTTTTGCCATAATCGCCACGCTTGGCAGGCGGGTTGGCGATCGCAGTATGGTTGTTATAAAACACAGAGAACGCTGCTGCCCATTCACTGGTAAGTCCCTTAGTCGCCTCTTACGACACCCACGGGAAGATATGGGATGGTGCTATTCTTTACGTCCGGACACCATACAGAACGTTTACGTCCGGACACCATACAGAACCAAACCTGTACCTAATAGTACACCCACATTTGGCCAATTAAATTTAAGTCCCATGTGAAATGAGGCGAGCCTATTGCCATCAGACTGCGGGCTACTATTGGGAAAATCCTACTGGAAAAACCCAATAACACTGTCCGACCTGGGAATCGAATCCAGTACTCCAGGTTCAGCAGTAGTACTTGCGACCACTAGACCACCGAAGCCGTTGAATAATCTTATCATATGAAAACATTATAAAACCTTTTGAACTATACCTACTAATACTTGACATTTTGATAATAAATTTCGTATGAAAAACACTAAACTCACTAAAAAGAACGTTACAAGTTAAAGAATAAGGTTTGGAATTGTATGAAACGTTGTTTTGTTTTGACAAGTTATGTCATCGTGACGTAATGACCTTTTATTTTAGACTTGCTGTGTCCCGCGTCTTCTCCCGCCGTTTCTCTGTTTGCTCGGCTCCCAAGTGTCGTAGCGTAATGTTATATAGCCTGCCCTAAGAATTCGGCTATTTTTTCTTGTCACTCTTTATTACACAGACAAACCGCAAACTGACAGGGTGCATTCAGCTCCTTATTTTGAATCATATTCTACCGAAGCTTTTTTCAGGAATTTTTTTAATCGTTTTTCAGTTACTATAAACTCAAACACATACATAAACTCCTTCATTTCAATGTAAAATTACATTCTTTGTACGCAGCACTCCATTTACGTATGTGAATAATACGGCTAAAATCAAAAAAACCAACAATGGATGTTGAAATACGTTGTTCACTTCATGCCTAGCTACAGAGTTCATCGAACTCGTCGTCGCACTTGCCGTTTGCTACGTGCGTTTTGCCACTGCATCCACCATCGGCCCGTGTGGACCCCTACGAGGTTGCTGACATCTCTTTGAGACGCGCGTGGAACACGAACGCGCCGTCGACACGGCCTGTCGTCATAAGACGGCCGGACGGTGAGCTAGCCCATAGCTCGCCGTCCACAGGCCCGAGCCCACGGTGGCCGGGGGCCACCACGTGATCCCCGACGGCCAGGGCGTCTCCAGCGGCGGCTGGAACGTGAGGTTCTTTCCCTCTCACTTCCCGCCACCTCCTTCACTAGCATTACTGCTTCGCGGCTTCCCATTCCGTCTCGCTCCGGACCATGGCTTAAACCAGGGCCGGGCACGAGAGATCGCCGCCGCCAATCGCCTCTACGAGGACACGGCGCTGCTCCACCCAAGCGGGGCAGACCTCCACAGTGTGCTGCACCGTGTCCTCCGATTATCTACACCTAACCCTTCCCCAAGAATCACTCCGTCCATTACTGAAAACCGTATCGAAATTCGTTCGATATTTTTTGAGTTAATCGCGTGCAGACAGACAGACAGACGCGGCGGGGGGACTTTATTTTATAATATGACGTAGCAATAAGTATACATATAGAGTATTATTTTTATCTTACTTCAATGTAGAACTAAGTGTGTGTAAAAGGTAATTCATGACCTTTAAAAAATTATAATAACCAATTCGTATTCGTTCTCGAGAGTCATTACTTCTTTATTTTAGACAATAAAAAAGTAACTATAGAGTTGCTTACCGGTTCTTCCCCGAAATGTAACGAAGATACTGCTTGATTTTTGCTATGCATTTTATTTACAGGGTGTAAACAGACAGGTAAGCTGGAGTACATATCTTTAATGTGACTATATTATTTATCTATAGAATACTGACTGTGCCATTTTTCAAAGGGAAGCCGATAGGAATCGAGTTCTATGGAACCTTCGCCACTGCTAACAACTACTAATATTACATAACCAACTATTTTAGGGGCGACTTCCAGTCTAATCAAATGCAGCTGAATACCAGTATTTTACATGGAGCCCACAACCGTTAGTACTGGGTACTACGATACCCCTTGGTAAGACTGGCCACTGACTACCTGTAACGACTCTCGGAGTTATGCAAATGACAGCCGGGACCAACGGCTCAACGTGCTTTCAAAGGCACGGAGATCACTCTGTATGTGATGGGTGGTCACCCATCCACAGACAAACCTAGGCAAGCGCGGCTTAACCTGAAGATTGACCCCGAGCGGCTGTTATTATTTAGCCCCAAGCTCCTCAATAAAATCACAAGGTGGTACTCACAATTCCATCGGCAAGTTCATCGACGTGAGATCCTCTCATCTTCAGGACGAAGCACTGACGTCTTAACAGGTCCACATCATTTGTTATTACAGCTACGTGTATTGGTCTGAAACAAAAACAAATATGTTTATTATACAAGGTGTAAACGGACCCTTCACGAAGCCGTCAACCAAGCATTCTGTACATCAAACTAAGTAACTCTACGGAAAAGATATTGCTGGGAAACGACTTTCGTTGTTGGGGGTGAAAAATCATGTTTCACGGTAGGACTCAAAGTAACGCACTCAAAACATTGTGCCGATGGATGCATTGGATAGTACAGGGGTCGTGGAAGACGAATCGAGTGTACAGAAACGGACATAGGGTACCTTTCATCCCGATAAAAAGTACTGTTCCCGAGAAAAACCACAATAACGTTCTTATGATAATAGATGGCGCCACGTGTCTTTCGTATCATGATTGAATTATATTATTGCAAGCAAAGTACAAACCGAATTGATTGTCAAATCCTAAATTAACGCGAGCGAAGCCGCATGCAAAAGCTAGTAATTAAATAAAAACATACATGTCGGATCCGGTTGTTAGTATGGACATAAGATGAATCGCAAGTGCGCTGGTGGTTACGTCACGCGACCTACTTACAAGTCTACCCACGCCACAGCGTGCTTCTACAGAGCCCTGATGTTTAGCTCGAGGCGAGGGCGACAGTCAAAAGTCTACCCACGCCACAGCATGCTTCTACAGAGCTCTGATGTTCAGCTCGAGGCGAGGGCGACAGTCAATGTCTAATCACGGTGGAGTTGAGAGGTCTCGGAACTGTACCCGATTCATTGTGCCCCGTGTTATTGTGTTAAATTGTAATTTCAAGTAATTTGTTAGTTTAATAGAAACAGTGTATCGCACCCAGTGTATTTTTATTGCACGAAACCCATCTTCTGCCTACGATGTAGGAGCCTAACGGAATAAATCCTGACATATCCGACTTACATATGTATTATCGATAAGACGGGAAAAAACGCTTTAATAAGTGTGAGTATGAGGGTGTGATGATGAGTAAATAAGAAGTATATATCTACTTGTTCTTGCCGCCCACGTGCAGTTTAAATTATGTCACGTTAATGTACTAACGTATACCGCTACAAATAGAATCTTATGTCATAATCCGTCGAGTCTTTACAGGTGTGAGTAACTGGATGAAATTTCCTCCATCCTCCATGCCCGACAGTTCTTGTTTAACGGGTGTAAAAAGACCCTCAACGAAGCCCTTCAAAAGTCCCGTTAAAAGCGGTCCAGCTGTTTCGGGGATTAGCCGGATCATACAGACAGTAGACCGACGGACAAAAAATTACGTAAAACTTTTTTTTTTTTGTTTTATGTACCGTACACATTACTTTCATATGCATTCAGTAAAAAGCTGTTATTTTGAAATTATAAACAGACAGACAGGAATCGGCTTCTAAGATGCCTTCGGGCTTGGAATTAAGTTCGCATCGGCAAAATTGAAGCTAAGTCAAGCGGCGTTTTGCCTCGTGAGCGCTACTGCTGAGCAAAAGGTCCTAGGACCCACTCCCGGGTCAGACAAATGGTAATTGAGTTTTCCAGCAAGGATTTCTCCGTAGTAGTCCAGTTTGCATTAATGCCCGATTGGTGGCAATAGGCTCGCCCTCTATTACATAGGACTTAAACGTAACTGGCGTAATGTGGGTGTATTACAGGCGTGTTATGTCACCCGAAGTATGTGGGCGGAATGTGGGCGTTCTATGATGTACCTACAATACCTGTCAGGGAATACCTACAATCGTGTCTCGTGATATTATTTAACAGTTTTCAGATTAAATATGTGAATCCCGGTCAAATACATTTGTTATTTTCATACAAAAACCTACAGCGAACCTCTAAAGCTAAAAGCCCCTTTATGTCGTAGCAATAGAGGTGGTTTCCGTAGTTCACGTGGTGGACAGTAGATGATAAGATCCAAATACTTAAATGTCTGATAACGGGCTATGTTTTGATAACGGGCGATTCAATGTCAAAATAAAAATAGCAATTTTATACTAGCTGTTGAAAGAAGCGCCTCTTACAGACAAATTGAAAGGGAGTCGCCTGCCTTAGTATGGACATGTGATGTGCAGGGATGAAACACATATGACTAAAAGAGTGATGGATATGAATGTTGATGAAGAGGAAGGTCAAAGAAGACATAGATGGATTGTATGAGGAGTGATATGAAAGAGAAAGGAGTAAATGATGCCGTGACACGGGAGAATTGAAGAAGAAAACGTGTTGCGCCGACCCCAAGTAGAATTGGGACAAGAGCAGGAAGTTGATGACGTTCACGGTTTTGCTCATACATAGCGCGTTGAAAAACCGCACTTTGGGGTCTCATCCCTCGGCGCAGAGTCGAAAATCAAATGAGCAAGTTCTTCTAACGAAACAGAATAGATGTATTTCTGGGAGTCTATTCTGCTACTTCATCTCCCTTGCTAGAACACTAGGCAGTGGTGAAGGAACTGGTTTTGAGGGACTCTCTATATCATTTTAGTTTTAAAGTTCAAAAAATGCAAAAGAATGCGCGGGCTAAAATGTCCCGTTAAAAACCGCTCGTCCGTCAAAATCAGTACGTGGTCTCAGACATCTATCTATGCGTGATAAACTGACCAACACTGTATACATACAACAATAGGTACGTAGCTAGCTTATTAATACATCTGGTAATGAGTCACTGATCGATAGTGTTTCCATCTCTGTACCTATAAAAACCTGCCAAGTGCGAGTTATACTCGCGCACCGAGGATTCCGTACAACCTTCATAATGCAGGCCGGGTTTTTTTGAGGTGCGGAACCCTAAAAAGAGGGCTTTGAACTGCAATTGGAGAATTATCTACTTTTCCACTGACAGTCGACTCGACACAACTGGGTTCAGGTCTTGAAACTTTAGTTTTAGAAACATGAAATTCAGCACTAAAGTTCCTTGTCATCATCTGCCTGCCTTTTCCCAACTATGTTGTGGTCGGCTTCCAGTCTAACCGGATCAGCTGAATATCAGTATTTTACAGGGAGCGACGGTCTATCTGCCTTTCACAACCCGGTTAGTACTGGGTAATACGATACCCCTTGGTAAGACTGGTTGTCAGATTCTATTCGCCACTGACTACAAGGAGAATATAGGGAGCAAGAGCGAGCGTAGGCTAAGAGAGACTTGTGGCATCACGAATCGGACAGGTTAGGTTCTTCTCTGATTAGACTGGAAGCCGAGCCTAACATAGTTGGGAAAAGACAAGCAGATGATAATGTTAAAAGAACAATTTGTATATTACAACCTCCACGCGAAAGTCGCGAACGGTAGGAAAAACATGAATAACATTCTTGATAAAAGTATTTATCAACTCTTTGAACAATAGGTTTTATCGACGCAATATTGAGTCAAAAGGCAATAATACTCATATGACAAATTCTGAGGATTTTCCATCATACAAATATACAGTACAACGGGGACGGCCATGCTATGAGGAAGGATGAAGTGGCTAAAAAGAGATGAGTGTATATGTTGTCAGATAGACAGAGAGAGGAAGACCAAAGAAGGAGTAGATGGGGGGGAATGATACATAGGATGTAAAACGACCCTTAGCGAAGCCGAAAGGCACTTGTTTTCCCCTTCATTGCGATTATTTTTCGACCAGCCCCCGTAGCATGACCACCGTAGACAAGGATTTCTTTTACGGAAGAATCGACAAAATGACAGCTTGAGGCGACACAATGACAGATTTGTTTGCACTATCTGTCATTTTGTCGATTCTTCCGTCAAAGAAATCCTTGTCTACGGTGATCATGCTACGGAGGCTGGGAACCTACTAGTTACGGAGATATTGGAGGTCAAAGTTCCTAATTTCTTTAATACAAGTTTTTAATGTTATAATTTTACTTTAAATATCTCCATGTACTGTTCAATGCATCCATCAGCATAATGTTTTGAGTGCGTTACATTGAGTCCTACCGTAAACACGATTTTTCACCGCCAAAAAAAAGTCGTTTCCCAGCGATAATTTTTGTTCAATTACTTAGTTTGATGTACAGAATGTTTGGTTGACTGACGGCTTCGTGAAGAGTCCGGCTTTAAGGCTGAAATCATATTAACAGGCACAGGTCATCATGTTCTTGCATCTCTTTCCCTTTCAAGAATTGCAACTGGCTAAACTGAGAAGTCCAATCGCACGTTAGTAGTTCTGATCCGAATTATTGCGGATGCTCCCGACCGCACTTCTCGCTGGGGCAGACAGAATGAGACAGATGACAGAATGAGATAGAGATACTCCAAAATGCTGATTCGTGCATATGATTTTACCCTAAAGCGTGCGAAAGAGCGGGGAAAACCTTATAAAAAAATAAAAGTGAGTCAGACAGGTCAGTAAACGCATTAGACTAAGGGCTTTTGCTCACCACGTTTTTGTATGCGCTGACGACGCGCGTTTTTGATTAGCGCGTCCTCTGCGTATCAACAAATTTTAGCAGATTTAACACGTTTGTATCGACACAAACGCATATTTAACGTGCGTTTGTAAGAGATAGAGAGTCGAGAGTTGTCTCAAGCGACGCCATCGTAATACTGTGGTTCCAAATAGCGGCGGCTTTCTGCGCGATGCATGACGTGACGTGACTTCAGGCTTGCATTTGCTGAGCGTCCTGATTGCGTTCTCAACTCGTCGTCGGCGCATAAAAAAACGTGGTGTGAAACGGCCCTAAAAGATAATGCGTTATAGTAATTAAGGATAAGACGTGATAAGGATTATATGTAGTTTAGCACCTATGACAATGCCTAGCGGGATTCCCGACAATCAAAGACCCCCAGAGTCGTTGAGTGTTTAGTTGTTTACTAACAGTAGTTTACTATCAGGCGGTAGGTACCTTTTTACACGACTGACAAGGAAGGGTTTTTCGCCCGTATCTTGTATGTTTTTGTAAATTTCTTTATTACCTCGTATGTTCAAAATGGCTGGATGGATTTCAACGATTAAGGTATCATTAGATGCGTCTCAAAAGCCCAAGTGTCCTAAGATAGGTGTTTAAAAAAAAACAAAATGGCGGATTTTTGGCGCTAAATTGTAGCTCGTTAATATTTTTTTTTCAATTAAACCTATCAAGTAGGATATCAAAATGAAGGAAATTAAACGGAGATTACAATATAGGTACCTACATAATACAATTTGTGGTCAGGTTTTTTGATACTTTTAATTAAATGTGACTTGTTCAGAATAGTGATAACGTTCGGATGGTGTTGACATAAAAGGTGCTTTAATAGCCTTCCTTATACAGGGTGTAAACAGACCCTTCACGAAGCCGTCACCAAGCATTCTGTACATCAAACTAAGTAACTTTACGCAAAAATTATTGCTAGGAATCGACTTTTTTTTTGGGTGAAAAATCACGTTTTACGGTAGGACTCAATGAAAAGCACTCAAAGCATTTTACTGGTGGATGGATTGAATAGTACGGGGGTCGTGGAGGTGTGTAAAGTAAAACAATCTTATATTAAAAACATGTATTTAAAAAAAAAACTTGCGAAAAACTTGGAACTTTGACCCCCAATATTTCCGTAACTCCTTCTAGTTACGGAAATATTGGGGGTCTAGTTCCCAGGTATGATCTAGAACAATATTGGGGGTCTAGTTCCCAGGTATGGTCTAGAACAAAAAATTAGTCTAAAGACGGGGAGAACAAGTGCCTTTCGGCTATGTTAAGTGTCTATTTACACCCTTTATGTAGTAAGAGTGTTTTTTGACACCGTGAACTTGGTTCACCAGCCAGACCAGCCGTCCTGTGTGTCCTGGGTGTTGGGCCACGAAAGGCATGCATGAAAGGCATTTGCATGTGGCTGAGATGAGAATTCTAAGGGGGACGTGTGGATACGAATGAATGAGTACATAAGAGGAAGTCTGAAAGTGGCGCCGGGGGCTGAAAAGTTGTGTGGTAATCGGTATGTGATGCGGAGGAATGTGGAAAATGTCGTGAGGAAAGTTTTGAGTATGACTGTGGATGGGTGTAAGAGGAAGACCAAAGAAACGATGGATGGACTGTGTGAAGGATGATATGGTAAGAAAGTAGTTGTCTGATAAGATGACCAGTAATAGAGAAGTATGGAAGAAGAAGACACCCAAACTAAACGATTTAGACGGTTAACGAGTCTGCCGATACGACAGGAGGCGAATGGAAACGGAATATTCAATCATTGAATTTTTAGTGTGTCCGCTTCACCCGTTTGATGGCAATAGGGTCGCCCCTTAATACATGGGACTTAAACAAAACTGCTGAAATGTGGGTCAACCAGATGCACCCTTGGTAAGACTTTTGGGCCACTGATTGATTACCTAACGACTGTCAAAGATCTACAAATGACAGCCGGGACCAACGGCTTAACGTGCTTTCCGAGGCACGGAGGAAACTCGGTATGTAATGGGCGGTCACCCATCCACAGACCAACCTAGGCAAGCACGACTTCACCTAAAGATCGACCCGAGCGGCTGTTATTATTTAGCCACGAGACCCTTATTACATGGGACTTAAACATAACTGGCGAAATGTGGGTGTACTATTAGGCACACCTCTGCCTAACCCTTCGGGGATTACAGGTGTGATGTTATGTATAATGTATATCCATATCGATTTGGAAATCCCATAGTCTAATAATATGTATTGTACATTATAATGTATGACCATATGAGCTGGATTAGGTAAATACTTTGTATTTGGTTACAATACAATCATTCTAGTAATTCCCCTATGATAGACAACTTTTTCTATTAATTAGAAAGTCATAAATAATAACAGCCGCTCGGGTCGATCTTTAGGTTAAGCCGTGCTTGCCTAGGTTGGTCTGGGGATGGGTGACCACCTATTACATACCGAGATTCCTCCGTGCCTCGAAAAGCACGTTGAGCCGTTGGTCCCGGCTGTCATTTGTAGATCTTTGACAGTCGTTAGGTAGTCAGTGGCCCAAAAAGTCTGACAAACAGTCTTACCAAGGGGTATCGTAGTACCTAGTACTAACTGGGTTGTGGAAGACAGATAGGCATTTTTTAAGAAGTTTTAATTAAAATGATTTATGTAATTTTGTAGTATTAGAATAGATATAAGCGATTTGGTGTAAACTGTTAGCTTATATTTGATGAATAAATGAATATGAATAATAGGCAGTCGCTCCATGTAAAATACTGGTATTCAGCTGCATCCAGTTAGACTGGAAGCCGATACCAACATAGTTGGGAAAAGGCAAGCAGATGATAATAATAATTAGAAAGTCATTAAGTAATAGAACGATCAACAACTCGTTACTTTTAGGATCTGCCATTTATGATATAATCTTTAATATTGAGATAGTGCTGATTACCTATTTAAAAATAGATGTCATTCATACCATAATCTTATCAGGTATTTCATGTATCATTTAGAGGTTACAAAGTCAATATGACATAACATCACGCCTGTAATCCTCGAAGGGTTAGGCAGAGGTGTACTTAATAGTACACCCACATTTCGCCAGTTATCTTTAAGTCCCATGTAATAAGGGGCTCGTGGCTAAATAATAACAGCCGTCCGGGTCGATCTTTAGGTTAAGCCGTGCTTGCCTAGGTTGGTCTGTGGACGGGTGACCGCCCATTACATACCGAGTTTCCTACGTGCCTCGGAAAGCACGTTAAGCCGTTGGTCCCGGCTGTCATTTGTAGATCTTTGAAAGTCGTTACAGGTAGTCAGTGGCCCGAAAGTCTGACAACCAGTCTTACCAACGGGTATCGTGTTACCCAGTACTAACTGGGTTGTGGAGGTCAGATAGGCAGTCGCTCCATGTATAATACTGGTATTCAGCTGCATCTGGTTAGACTGGAAGCCGACCCCAACATAGTTGGGAAAAGGCAGGCAAATGATGATGTAATAAGGGTCACAAATCCAGTCTCCGTGCTTCTGCTGAGAAATTCTTTAAAAAACCCAATTAAGGATGATTTCCACCAAAGGCTCACATCGCATAGGATCAGAACGAATTTTACAATCTTTAAACGATGTACACAGTTTTTAAAGTCTATATTACCAAGCGGCGCACAGCAGCTTGACCGCGGGCGTCTCCCGTGACACGTGATTGAATGCTGCGACGCGTGATCGGCTCCGTTCGCCTTTACACGTCAACACGGTAGAAATTAAACTATTTGACTACGCGCAAAAACGGATACTTTCGCAAGCGGCGGTATACATTTTTGGCAGTTTAGATATGTGTGTTTGTGTGTGAATTTTTAGTTTTTGTTTTTAGTTTTGCTTTGTTTTCTCGATGCCGTCTGCTAGAGAATCGGAAGACGCGTTGTTTCAGCCAATCAGAAACAAGCAACGTATGTATCTAATTCCTAGCCTAGGTATAATTATGCTGTTGTTTGGTTTGACCAAAGAAACTATGGATGGACTGTGTGAAGGATGATATGGCTAGAAAGGAGGTGACTGCTGAGATGACGAGTAATAGAGAAGTATGGAAGAAGAAGCATGCTGCGCCGACCCGAATAAATTGGGATAAGGGCAGGAGAATGATGATGATGATGAATTATGAAGTCATTTAATAAATTCAGTAACAAAAATTAAAAAATTAAAAAAATTAACTCTCCTGTAAAGTTATTTATTTTAGACTTACATGGTGTTAGAACTTCAAACACGACAACTTAAAATACATTAACGCCCATTTTCACAAAAATGAAGCGACACTTTAAGAAATCTTAGATCATGCTATAATAAAAGTCCTTTTTTCTTTTAGATTGTCAATTGGTACCCAGAGTTGAAATTCCTACACAACATCACGCCTACGACCCACAAAGGGCTAGGCATAGTTGTACAAAAAAAAATTCAACTTCAATTATATTTAATATTTTAAAACACGCATTATGGATCAAATAGCTAAAAAGACAACACAAATTATGTTTTTTTTTTTTCAGCATGGCATCTCGCTGTTCCATCTATGAGGCTGGCTTCTGCTTAACCAGACTAACCTCTGGATGCCTCCAGCCAGGGGCATTCATATTTGTTACTACTTGTGCGCCCCACACCCCACATAAGTATTCCTTTTCCATCGTATTTGTATACCTTTTTCTAAAGGAAAAGCTGTTTGTATTTTTATTTTTATTCATGTCTTTTTAATTAATTTATAATGTAGATTCCAAATGACCTTTTTTTTTTATTAATTTTTAACTTATTTTTATTATTATTTATTTATTTATTTACACACAAAATATTAATTAATAATAATAAAACGATATGTTTGACTGTTATTTTTTTAATTAAAATATGTTTTTTTTTTCTTTTTATTTGGTTTTTTTCTGTACATTTTATTTGACATGAAACATTATTGTGCTAATTTAATTTTCATATTTAATTTTGATGGTTAGTTTAGTTATAATAGTAGTGGTTGGTGTCTATTTATGTGTCTCTGATTTTAATTAATTAATTAATTACTAACATTATTTTTAAGTGTACCTAACAAAATTATGGATCATTCATTGTGTCTGAAATAAATGAATTGGAAATAGATAAAACTTGTAAACTAACACAAATTATGTCAGACTATGTTGAAATTATACCTGAAATTACACAATCAGATAATAAAATATGGGTAAATACTCACAGATGACCATCAGCATCCCTATTCAAGCAGTCCTTTAAGTCGGTAAGCCCTTGACGTATCAGCATTTTAAATCTCTCCTCCGGCGGAGTCCTTTTCAACTGTTCTTGTATACCAAACGGAGACTTCTCTTGCCTAGGGCTCAAATCATCCGGAGACCCTAAATCTTGGTACCGTTGTCTCTCATCTATATCACGTTTGTTGACTTCACTGCTTTTATCCCGTGTATGTTTATCAATGTTTGTTAGTAAGTTCATAGGATCCTTTATCAAGTCTGGGATCGAGGGTACGGACAACGAAGACATCCGACCTATACTGTTATTTGAATCTTCATCACAAAAAATTGGTCCAACAACGATTGGTAACGACGATTCCGATGTCAGAGATTCATCTTGCACGGTCTCTTTTTCAGATTTAAAGAACATTGTATCGAATTTGTCCGGGGAAATGACTATTCTTCTAGGTTGCTTCACTTCTGGTACATCCCTTACTACATACGGCTGTAACTGTTGTCTTTTATTCCGTTTCCGCGGCCTTGTGTATTTCTTCAGGGCTTCTACACTTGTAATAGACCCTTGGGAACATGTGTCCATAGTTTGGCACTCCGAATCAATGCTGTTCCTTAGCTTGCTAAAGCTTGTTGAGTTCGTCTCTGTCTGGCAAGAAACACTACTAATTTTTTTTGGCACTGTCAAAAGAGCATTTATGCTGCGGACTTTTAATTCTTGATTTATTATTGAACACAGAGAACTGAAGAGGAAGTCGTAGTTTTCCTGGCCTATTAGCTTGGCTACTTCGTCAGAGGTCTTCTCGAAGATCTGACCGGAGTGGCTCTGGCATCGGGCTATAGTTTTACACGAGTTGGTCCCGACAGTCAGACGGTTCACTATCGTCATTCTACGGACTTCCCCCGACGTGAAGTCACCTTGTTTTGATGTGTAAATAATATCCTCTTGCACAGAACTTGTTACCGATTTCACTACTTTTATTTTCCGGTTCATGGATATCACATTTCTGCTCAATATTAATGGTAGTTTTTTCACTCTGATCGGTTTCACGTCTTCCGTGGACATTTTAAACTCTTTCGCACTAAATTTATGTCGTCACTGTTTATTGACCCTGTCAGCGGTTGCGCGCGCGATAGCAGCGAGTTACACGAGTGGAATTATGTTTTTTTCTGTAAATAATAATGAAACTCTCAGGGTATCCCCCCTGATACTAATGACATTACGATATGAACCTTGCTATACTTGTATGGTTATAGTGCATTTACACATTTTACACTGTACGATTTCGACCATAGAGTTTCCACCGATCCGATCATACGATCCGATCCGTGCTTCAGTGTACGATATTTAATATTGACCCGATTTTTAAGGCAAGTATTTATTTGTTTGTACTTTTATAATGATCCTTTTGTTGCACAGTTTGCATTATTCAACTGTGACACACAACACACTTAACACTTTTTGTAGCGTATAAAATAAAGTTACGGCACCTTGACGGCTTGGTTAGTCAGTCAGAAGCAGAAGTGACTGAATCTGTAAGTCTGAGTGAGGCCAACGAATACATTGCTTCATCAAGAATTTTCTCGTAGTTTATTCTGATACTTGAAACCATAAAGTGTTTTTCCTGTAACAAAAAAAATAAATTGGTAAATCTTTTTCAAAAGAAGACGTACAGTCAACACAGCCGTAATTCAGGTTTTTGAGGCGCGTGCTTTCGGTGGCATAAAAAGTCCAACCAAATGGGAATGCTTTCCAATTGAAAGAGCACTTTTACTATGTACTTATAATGTGCGGTTGAAAAACGAGCACTATACCACAGAGGTCGAATGTAATGATCGGTTTGGATCATATTTTATGTGCAGAACAGGTTCTCTTAATCTCTCTTGTTTGGTCAATCTATTTTATCTATCTCTTACTCACTCCAGAAATATTGCACATTACACTCATTCACAAATTCTACAATCCCAAACAAATCCTTTGTGATTATTTCGTTTTTTTTTTTAATTTTATTATTGGAGTCAGAGTCGTGCGGTGTAAAGTGCCTTTAGAACTTTCCACGAGGCATTCCCCTTGCGATAGCGTCCTCGCGCTGTTAATGCAGTGTTGCCAACAATTCTCGATAAACAGAGGTTATCTGTACGGTGTACCTTTAAAATCCTTAGGTTAAAATAGGACAATTTCATGATAGGTTTATTTTACCTTATTTAGTTAATATTTTGTTGGTTTCTACAGGCTTTACGTTTTTTATTTTATTTTGGTTGGTTTTCTGTTCCTTGCTTTGCGTTGCTATCATTTGGTAAGGATAGCAACACTGCGTGAACGTTCAGAATACCTAATCTATGAAACTATAGTTTTTGCAGCAAGGTCTGCCTGTATTTAATTACTCAATTTATTTTATCCAAAGCTACTATAAATAAAAGTTATAATTTTATTACATTACACAAAAAGGCCTATTGATTAGGTACAGAAAAATTTCAAATTATAAATAAAAATTATAATATTATTTAACAAAAATTTAAAAGAAACTTGGTTTTTGAGCTTTCATAACCTAAAAACATAACAATACCATGCCATATTAATATTTAATTTGTGTCGTAAGTTATTAGTTTTAAAACACATTTTTTGAATGAATATTCATCAAATTATGGTAAAAAGAATATAATATTACGCTCTTCTGTTTAAATTAGCACAAATAAGTTAGAAAGAATGGAGTATTCTTAGTTTAATTTGCAAATGAAATAAACCAAATTTGGTTCTTAGTATTTCTATTTTCTTTGTGATTTTTTCTTTATTGGTAGTGAAAGTTCTCTTAAATTGTGTACTATAAGCAAATGCATAGAACCTGATACCAAAATTGGTAGAAACTGCATTATTATACTACAGAAATAAGTCAAAACAGCATCATCAAATAAAAGTCTGTCGATATTTATGTTTTACGCGACTCTGTATTAGTTTACTTCTTAGTAACGATTAGTAAAAGAAGCCAGAAGAATGTTTTTTCTAAATACTTAGGTAGGTACAAGGAATCTTCAAAAATTTCATGAAAAAAAAAATTCAATCTCAATTTTGACCACACACACACACTACTTTTGTCTATGAGTTCTATGCTTGATATCATCAACACTGATATGAACGAAATCTTTCTAATTGCCATTTTTTCTATATAAAATACAAAACAGACAAACATAACACTTTAATATATTAGTACGCTTATTGCGCAGTAGATGTCCGATAAGTAGGTTGCCAGCGTCAACGGCCAAACAGAAATATGTTGGGGGAATTCCCTCCATAGACTCATAGATAAAGATTTTTAAACTGTTTCCAAAATGAAAAGAGGTAGAATTGGTATTAGAACTGTTTTGGTCATTAAAAAAAGGAAAAATATCTTAAGTTTTTATTTTATATTGCGTAAACGGGGTGACTGCTGGGATGATGGCTGGCAAACTAATAAATTAGTATAAGGGCTGGATTATGATGATGCACTAAAGAAAGAATGAAATAAATTTAATTTGCTATGAAATTGATTGACCATTGTTGCAAATTGTATCTATGAGTTTTATTTTTAGTAAAGGTGTAACTACATAAAACTAAAAAGTAATGGGCTATGTCTTAATCTGCTATGTTACCTATTATATTCAGAATAAATTAATATATAATTAAAATGAATGGCTACTCACTCAACAGATTATAAGCCTTAGTGTGATTTAATCTAAGTTGATAATTGAGTGACTTGTAATAAAAAGAGGGACCATTTACAATGAAAAGATACTAAATAAATTATGGCTGCAATGGAAATTGAACTTTGTTGTGTGTGTCATAGTGTTTGTGCTTCCAAAACAATTATATACTTAGGTAAGCTAGGTCTAGAAGGTAGACTATCTTTTCTATCAGGATTTCGAATGCATATGATAAAATAGGTAGATCTCGTGGCTAAATAATAATAGTCACTGGGTCGGCCGGTTAAGCTGCACTTGCCAAGGTCGGCCCGTGGATGGGTGACCATCCGTTATTCACCGAGTTTCCTCCGTGCCTCGGAAAGCACGTTAATCCGTTGGTCCCGGTTGTCATTTGTAGATCTTTGGCAGTCGTTACAGGTAGTCAGTGGCCCTTAAGTCTTACAACCAGTTTTACCAAGGGGTATCGTATTACCCAGTACTAACTGGGTTGTGGAGGTCAGATAGGCAGTCGCTCCATGTAAAATACTGGTATTGAGCAGTATCCAGTTAGACGGGAAGCCGATCCCAATAACATAGTAGGGAAAAGGCTATTCATTAAAGATAAAGATATATTTATTTGTAAACTTGTGTAACATAATACATATAAATGCAAGTGTGGATTTAAAAGTGAAAATCTGTGAGTATCAACATGTTCACATTTATGAGATAATATGTATATTGTTCTAGTTATTTTACCTTTGAGCTAAAAATTAGAGCCAAAAATTAACATTTCAACATACTCACGCCTTTTTGCTATGGGTAGGCAAAAACCACAGAACGCCACCTGCTACGATCCTTACATACTACTTGCGCCTCGTCCACGGTCATACATCTGGTCATACACGCACGCCGGTTGCTAGTGCGCACCTAACCATATTATACGTATATTATTCCAACAGTGTTATAATTTACATAGCATAACATCACGCCTGTAATCCCCGAAGGGTTAGGCACAGGTGTACCTTAACCCTCCTAGTTTAAGTCCTATGGGCGAGTCTATTGCCATCAACCGGGCACAAATCCAGAGTCCACGGCTGCTACTGATGGTAAATTCCTGATGGTAAAACCCAATAACAATTTCCCCGACTCGGGTATCGAAACCAGGACTTAATGCTCGGCAGTCGCGATTGCGACCACTAGACCAGGTCTGTCCTACATAATTGGTTGAGGAAGTCGTGGAGTATTTAAGAGTGAAGACCAACTGGACTCTGAGGGTCGAAAGGTTGGGATCGCGCCACAACATCAACTTCAAGTCGTTTTTGGTTCGAGCTCCAACTCACCATCTGTAGACCTTCTTGAAAGAGGACTTTTGGCCGAAAGGTGTCGTATACCGACGATTCCGAGGACGGTTACGCGACACCACGCAGCAGAACACGACGCCGTCAACGATTCGTGTCTAGTTTTAGTTAAATAAGGTTTTTTATATGTATTAGTTTATTATTTTATATGATTATTTTGTGTATTTTTATCTATGGGCCTCAGTTGCCTGACAATAAAATGATTGATTGATAATTTTATGGAGGGCCAAGTGTAACCGTAGCGGGCCAAAATAAATGCAAAGTGACCCCTTTTACATAAAACAAGCTTCGTTGGACTAGACTGCGATGATGCGGTCTGCATTCGCTGGTAGCTGAGGTGGGCGCGGGAATATAGAATAGTTGAGCTCGCCATATCTTCGCGTAGCTTATACAACATTAGTTTTAGTATATGCGAAACCTGATACACGTGTCTAGTATTTTTATGTAAAGTGTATCATGAAAAATCTCAAAGCTATAAGCTTGTTCTGTTACCTAGTTGTCCGCACAAAAACGTTGTCACCACGCAGCGCCCGCCTCCAGCGTCGTCTTGAGCTCATTGATAATAATAATTTGGCAGTCGGTACCTAAATTATTGCGATAGGTACTCAAAGTCGCTCGGTGTCCAACTTTTGACTTTTTTAAATATTTTTGGGAAAAAATATAACATGGTTTAAAAATTATTGGAATCGATTCAGTTACTTATTCTGAACAAACTATATTCAGGTTTCGCATATACTAAAAAAAAAAAAAAATGTTGTATAGTTTCCATCGCCTGGCTTTACCCGCCAGCTCGCTCGCTCACTCGCTGACTCAGGGACATTTTACGCGCAATATTATTGATGTCTTATAAAGTTTTAAATAGCTCGTGGGCCGGATGAAAGACCTATTCGGGCCCGGTGACCCGGGGGCCGTATTTTCGACGGGCCTGCACAAGACGAACGAGGCAGTGTTATAATTTATAACCATTAATTAATTTATCTATAACCTAGTGTTAATGAAAACAGCAAGTTTCGTTGACATATGTATTAAATTACGCTGTGCATGTTCCTTATGCCTTATGTATCAGTATAGGTATAATGATATGGTTATATCGAGAGAAAGCGTTCAACTTTCGGTAAATACCCGACACTTTTACAATGTTATATACCTACAAGCCAACTGTACATTTTTTTACGAAAGACTGTATTTTTTAAGAGGTCGTAGTATATCTTGTGGACTCTCGACCTCGTAGAAGATGGCGGGACGAGCTGGACGAAACCAACGACCAGTGGTCCGTCATAGTCCTGGATTCAAAAAAGCTGGAAGTCATGGGGAAAGCGTTGTCCAGCGGTGGAGTGACGTAACAGTATCAGTACAGTAGCTATACAAGGTGTAAACGGACCCTTCACGAAACCGTCAACCAAGCATTCTGTACATCAAACTAAGTAACTCTACGCAAAAATTATTGCTGGGTAACGACTTTTTTATTTGGGGTGAAAAATCACGTGTTACGGTAGGACTCGATGGAAAGTACTCAAAACATTGTACTGATGGATGGATTTGAATAGTACGAGGGTCGTGGAGGTGTTTAAAGTAAAAATCTTACATTAGAAACATTCAATAATACAGGGGTCATAGAGGTATTTAAAGTTATTACAATACAAGGTTGTATTAAAAAAAAGTATCTAGTGGAATTTTGACCCTCAATATCTCCGCAACTAGAAGGGTCCGAGGTATGGTCTATCTAGATCAAAACAAATATCGCAATGACGGGGAGAACAAGTGCCTTTCGGCTTCGTTAAGGGTACCAACTTTTACACCTATTATACCTACAAACGCACCTACTGTACTAATTTTAATGAAAGAAAGACTGTATTTTGTAAGGGGTCTGTTGTCGACTCCTGACACCTCAGATCTCGTAGAAGATGGTGGAAGGAACTGGAAAATACCAATAACCAGTGGTCAAAAACCGCTGTTACCTTCAAAATTGCAATATCTAGACGGTCAAAATGTATGGAGCGCCGAGCAGCAGAATTTTAAAAAAATGACCGATGAAAAATTTCTGTGTGGGTTTCAGAATGATGTACTGAATACGTGGTAACCGTTTTAGCGTCGGTGTCATCTACCCTGTAGGAGGAGCTCGTGGCTAAATAATAACAGCCGCTCTGGCCGATCTTTAGGTTAAGCTTTGCTTGCCTAGATTGGTCTGTGGATGGGTGACCGCCCATTACATACCGAGTTTCCTCCGTGCCTCGGAAAGCACGTTAAGCCGTTGGTCCCGTCTGTCATTTGTAGATGTTTGACAGTCATTACAGATAGTCAGTGGCCCAAAAGTCTGACAACCAGTCTTACCAAGGGGTATCGTATTACCCAGTACTAACTGGGTTGTGGAGCCCAGATAGGCAGTCGCTCCATGTAAAATACTTGTATTCAGCTGCATCCGGTTAGACTGGAAGCCGACCCCAATATAGTTGGGAAAAGTCTAGGCAGATGATGTCTTCTACCCTGTATCTAATAATCGTTAAAACTGTGGAGCTCATACGAGAGGAGGCTGGATTGTAGGTAATCATAACATTTGGCGGGTCAAATGACTCAATAAAAAAAACATCTCGTTTGTACTTCCAGAAAGGGGCGTAGATATCGTAGACAGTGACGGTCAGTCTCGGTAGGTACCTACCTAATAAGCATAATCAGCCTTTAATGTCCCCACTGCTGGGACACAGGCCTCTTCTCTATGAGAGGGAATGGGCTATAATCTACCACGCGGCCCCAGTGCGGGTTGGTAGATGTCACATGTCTTCGAATTTTTGGTTCTACGACATGCCGGTTTCCTTACGATGTTTTCCTTCACCGTTTTGAGAGCAGTGGTGATGAAATAAATTACACAAAGTAATGCGCCTGCCTGGATTCGAATCCACGACTTACTGTTCGTAAGTCAGGGCCGCCACCACCTACCTAATACATTTTCAAAAACAAAATGTCCTGCACGCCTCTGGCCCAACGTCCACCGGGGTGCCCGCCGCCGCTGCTGCTCTGCACTAAAGCTTAGGGTGCTGTTTTTGAGAAGAAACCTTCAAAAAACCGGGGGAGTATGGGACTTCTACCTCAGTAAAACCACCCCGTTGTTCACAATCTGCACTTGAGAGGAGGTACTGTTTCTCTTAAAAGACCTGTCCGGAGCCCCCTCTGTGCAACGCCTGTTAAGGCACATCCCTGGCGCTACTATAATGGACTACTACATATAAGATTTTAAACTATCATGGTCACTAACATTATTACTACAGGAAACGGGATATACACACACACACACACACACACACACACTGGACTACTACATGTTTGTATACCGAGTATTAGTTACACTACACCCACATAGTAAGTAGCAGTAGATACCTACGTAGACTTTCCTAGACTTGCACCTGGAAGGGAACCACCAAACTATCATAAGTTGCAATACATACATAAACTAACTCCTTTTTTTCCCGTGGGGGGGGGTAGGCAAAAAGAACAGAACGCCACCTGCTACGATCCTTACATATACCTACTACGTTTGCCTCGTCCACGTTCAAACGGTGTATTCCCGTTGGCCCCACCGCCCGTGGCCCCATTGGTGGGGCCAGTGGGAATTGATTAAAATAATTAAAAATTGTTCCCGTTGGCCCCACCGTATTTTTGAGTAATAAAATATTACTGGGATCGAGGAGTGTCTAGTGCAGTTGTGCTAGTTATGGGTAGTAACCTTACGAACAGTACTAGGCGGGCATGAATCCAAGAAGGTATTTATTACTAGAACACCGTACCTATGCCCAGAATTATTAAAATGTATACCACCTTGAGCTCATGCCAGCCTGGCACTTTTTGGGGAACATAATCTGTCAGGTCATACGACGCATGCCTTTGCGAGTACTACGCACCTGATCTTTCTGTAGAACCTCACCAATCTGTTTTCCAGTATGTTTATTTTTTTGTTCTTGATTAATAGTGAATAGGTGTGTGAATTTCTTACAGGTAGAAGTCTGAAAGTGAGTCCCGAACTAAGTACTTTACAATATTATTAACTGAGTAACGATGGGCAGACGACATTGTTGCCATTGTGAAAATCTATCTATCTATATATATGAAATGGTAAGCTGACTGACTGACTGGGTGATATATCAACACAGCCCAAACCACTGGTCCTAGAGACATGAAACTTGAAGGGTTTGTTCTTTGTGAAGAGTAAGTATCCACTAAGAAAGGATTTTTGGGAAATCCACCGCCAAAGGGGCAAATAGGGTATGGAAGTATATATGAAAGTCCGTCAGTTTTGAAGTTAGGATCTTCAAATTGTGTCTAGGCTGACGATTGAAAATTAATTTTTACGTGACTTAGCGTTTTTGATAATTCTACCCCCGAAGGGTTAAAAAGGGGGATGAAGGTTAGTAATCGGATATTTTTCGACATCCACAAGAGTGAAGCTGCGAGCAAAAGCAAGCAGAGAGGCCTCTAGGTACCCAGCAGTGGGTGAAGTCGGGCTGTAGATGATGATGATGATGAGTAAATTACAATATTAGTCAGGATTTAGATTACAAATTCATGACCTACGTATTGGAAACAAAATAATGAATAGTAAAGAATACTTTGTGCATCACTCAAATCGCTTCCCGCTGTCTGTCTGTCCCTATATATGCTTAGATCTTTAAAACCACGAAACTTTTGATGCGGTTTTCAGTAATAGATAGAGTGATTCAAGAGGAAGGTTTAAATATATTTATATATTGCACCCGTGCGAAGCCGGGGCGGGTCTCAAGTCTAATTATAGAAAGTGAAGAGGATCTGCCTCAGTTAGGTTCAATAATTAAAATTCAAACATTTTTGACACTTCTGTTGTTGACAATATGAACGTTCTAGTCGTCTATACTTAACATTATAGAGTAAAAGTTTGTAAGTTTTTAGGTTTGTAAGTCTGTATGTAAGGGGTAATGTTCGGAACTACTGATCGGATTCCGAAAATTTTCACGAGTTGGAAGCTACATTATCCCCGAGTGTCATAGCCTACATTTAAAATGATCCCGTGTGTTGATTTCCGTACATAACAGGAGCGAAGTCGCGAGCAAAAGCAATAGTAGTAAATACTTTGGCGTGTGACCGTAGTCGGTACTAACCCCGTACGCCGCCATCTTGGATTCCAATACAATTTCACAAATGTTTATCAACATTATCTTGACGGCGTCAATCAAGCGCTAAATGAACCTTCAGTACTGTTTCAAATCATGCAATTTATACAACTAAAACGTCTTCATAAATATCCCCAGACCCTTGCTCGAGCCAGCCCGCGATGCTGAGCCAGTAGAGACACAAGCTGGATCAGGCCCCAAATAATGATCACACTCAGATCCAGCCTGTCCATTTGCTGCCCTCCCCAGCGACGCCCTAAGCCGAGGCTCGTACCCCACAGGGGGTGCCCTAAGCACGCTGTCGCTTTGTCTTTAAGTATGTTGCCCTGTCTGGAGGCCTTACACTCAAGGCATCCACAGGATAGTCCGGTTAAGCAGAAGCCAGCCTTATAGGTTGACCAGTGAGATGCCAGTAAAAAACTATTTTAATAATAATTGTAACCTGATGAGTGCTGGAGGCCAGGCGCGATCCCGAGCTACCTCGTGCCCCCAGTCGGACTAACGCCGGGGCGCGTAGTCACCTCATTTTATAAAATGGAATTTCATAGGTTTCTCCGTAGATGGGTGACCACCCATTACATACCGAGTTTCCTCCGTGCCTCGGAAAGCACGTTAAGCCGTTGGTCCCGGCTGTCATTTGTAGATTTTTGACAGTCGTTACAGATAGTCAGTGACCGAAAAGTCTGACAACCAGTCTTACCAAGGGGTATCGTATTACCCAGTACTAACTGGGTTGTGGAGGTCAGATAGGCAGTCGCTCCATGTAAAATGCTGGTATTGAGCTGCATCCGGTTAGACGGGAAGCCGATCCCAACAAGGTTGGGAAAAGGCTAGGCTGATGATGAATGTTAAAGGTTTAATTAATAAATGCCTCATGTTGTGATGAGTTTGTAATCAATGTTATTATTTCCTTTTATTCGTATTTACACATATAAATTAAATCACTACATAGTATAAAACAAAGTCGCTTTCTCTGTCCCTATGTCCCTTTGTATGCTTAAATCTTTGAAACTACGCAACGGATTTTGATGCGGTTTTTTTAATAGATAGAGTGATTCAAGAGGAAGGTTTATATGTATATATTGCACCTGTGCGAAGCCGGGGCGGGTCGCTAGTTCCTATATAAAGTAATATAAAAAAGAATAGTAGCCCACCGGTATCGGGAACAGGGTCCAATCTACCGGCGGTCAGGGCTCCAGAGAGAGGAACCTCCTAACAATACGAGCCGTATCCAGGAGTACCGCGCACTGATTCAAGCCCTTGATCCAGCTGCCTAACGAGAGCCTCCTCAGTATTGTAACCATTATTATTTTACAAGGTGGAAGGCACATCGACGCTAAAACGGTTACCATATATTCAGTATCGTTCTAAAACCCCCACTGACATTTTTCATCGGTATTTCTTTTTTTAAATCAGCAAAAATCAACATTTTGACCTTGTAGATATTGCAGTTCTGTAGGAAACAGCTGTTTTTTTTTTAAATAACCGACGAAAAAACTTTCAGAATGATGTACTGAATACGTGATTACCGTTTTAGCACCACCTTGTATAAAGGTGCCAAGCCTTTACAAGTTTTTGTTATTAATATTAGTGTTACCGTTGCCTTATATTTAAGTTCTACAGCTACGTAATATTTTTATTTTAATAAAGAATTTTTCATAACAACAAACCAACAATGTAACCTGTGCTAAGCAGAATAAAAGTATAGGTTTCTACTCTCTGTTGCGGGGAATCCCCCGGCGTGTATATTTTGGGAACGACAAGGACAGACAGATTTATTATCTACTTAAGAGTGAGAGGGACAGAATTATCTTCATTTTACTACGCAATAAGATGTGTATCTGTATTAAATTATTATTGAATTACATAACAGAAGGTAGGTATTTGCAAGGTCAGACTAAAATAACGTTTCTTATGTCTTAGCGTGACGAAGGGAATATAAATTGAGTCAGCCGAGACCCTCTAGACATAGTGATATTCTAGAAGCGATTACGCAGACAGAAAAGTCATCAATGTATGGAACTAATACTGAGGAGGAGCTTGCAGCTAAATAATTCCAGTCACTCGCGTCGATCTTCAGGTTAAGCTGCGCTTGCCTGGGTTGGTTCATAGATGGGTGACCACCCAGTACATAGGTACCTACCGAGTTTCCTCCATGCCTCGAAAAGCACGTTAGCCCTTGGTCCCAGCTGTCAATTGTACGTCTTTGACAGTCGTTACTGGTAGTGGCCCGAATGTCTGGCAACCAGTACCAAGGGGGTATCGTATTACCTAGTACTAACTGGGTTGTTGGGAGGTCAGATAGGCAGTCGCTCTCTGTAAAATTCTTGTAGTCTGCTGCATCCGGCTAGACTGGAAGCCGACCCCAACATAAGTGGGAAATGGCTAGGCTGATGATGGGTGATTCCTCCTCCCACCTCGAACCAGCTCTTGTGGACCTTGCTGTACTCGTCTCTCCATCTCTTCCTGGGTCGGTCTCGGCAGTTCCATACATCCTCAAGCCAGTATGACGTGATTACTAAGGTTTAAAGTGGTGTCGTGTGTTTTGGAGACCACTGTCCAAGCCAACAAAGTACTGATTGGGGCTTCAGTCGGCGAGAGGGTGGGGCAAGTCTTGCCAACGGGTATATTGTAACCAGATAGACTACAGATATTGATATACCGTACCTAGACAACAAAAGAGTTCCCACTTTCCGCCCGGCTTAAACATTTTATGCTTAACGGGGCTACTGTCGCAGCAAGCTAATTTATTTAAAACAACAACGTCACAAGCACAATTTAATTCTAGACATTTAAAAAACAAAAACGTAGTCTATTTTAAGTGTAACTTGTTTGTATAGTAACTACATAGTGCATATGACGTCATAGTTGGTAGTCAAAAAGTGCCACGCTTGGATTTCATGCGGATCGTGGTAGACAATGCTGTTGTAGATAGACTAGGCTGTCGCTCCATGTATAATTTAGACAAATCGTGCTTTTGAAAGTCGGTTAAAAACACTAGTAATGGTATTCAACTGCATCCAGTTAAACTGCAAGCCGACCCCAACATAGTTGAGAAAAGGCAGGCAGATGATAGTAATAAACAAAGAAGAATTTATATATTATACCTATATGAACAAACCTAATAATATTTATATATTCATAATTATACACCCAATTAAATTTATAACTACTAATAATTTATAATAATATTATTGAATTGCTGCTTAGCCCTCTTCCTCACTCCTAATGTTGCTGTGCCCGACAGGGTCCATATTGATCTTTTTCCTTGTTACACCATCTATGTAATACATATGGAATGCAATAAAAAAATTGAGTATTGAGTATTGAATGTGCACCGCAATCCAAATATACTTGCCTCCTCTATTCGTTCATACTATCAATGGTCCATTTCTAGTCTCGAATTTTCGGAATCTGATCAGTAGTAAAGTAGTTCGTAAGATTATATTATAGCTAGAAATATTAGTAGCTATTTATGGGAGTAACTTCTATAAGTCCTAATAACGAAAGAAAAAAATATCTGTTTTTTTATGAAATTATTAAAATTCTAAAATTTTTTGAGACATTTTGCATCAAACCTTTACTCCCATATTCTAACAATGACAGTAGGTAAATACGACGTAGTAAACTAGCGTAATGGATGTTAAAAAATAAGGAGCCAGTATTTATTTTGTGGGTCAAGTAATTATAAATTATTTATTTTAAAAAAATATACACAGATAAAAAAAAATCCCTTGAAATGGCTTCGTTATAGCCGTTAGATGATTCTCTGAAAATATTTCGTGTATGAATAGTTAGACCTTATAGAAGTACAGATTTCCTTCACCTATTTTGTTTTTAAACTTTTATTTCGGTTACCAATGTTCCTGTACCTACATAGGTCGACTTAGGTACAACGCAAACTAATAAAAATGTGTAAGTACCACTTACACCAACGGGTATTTCAGGCGTGATGTAACGCATTGTTATAATTAGGAAACTAGGTACCTAACATTAGGTAAATGTAATACCTAATACTTTCCTCACTAATTAATCAGCAACTTATGCCGCCGGCGTCACCCGTCCCACGGGATAGTTACCTAGTACTAACTGGGTTGTTGAGGTCAGATTGGCATTCGCTTCATACAAAATACTGGTATTCAGCTGCATCCGGTTAGACTGGAAGTCGACCCTGACATATTTGGGAAAAGACTTGGCAGATGATGATGAGTCCTACCGTATATTCTTTCCTATGCATTCAGTAAAAAGCTGTTATTTTGAATTAACAAACATACATTTGTATAGATTGGTAGGTATGTGTTGTTGGCTCCTAACTAACAGCTGCACAGGGCGATCGAAGGTTAAGCTACACTTGCTGATGCCCGTCGGTGGATGGGGTGACCATTCATTCATGTCGAGTCCCCTCAGTGCTTCGGAAAGCATTATCAGTAGTCAAGAAGCCCAAAACTCTGTCAACCAGTCTTACCAAAGAGTTGTGGAGACCAGATAGGCAGACGCTCCATCCGGCTAGACTTGAAACCGATCCCAACATAGTTGGATAAAGGCTAGGCAGATGATGATATGTTGCAGACCCGAAGCCGACCTCAAAAAGGCGATTCCTGTCGGCTTCCCTCCGGGAACAAGGCACTCTACGCGGTTAATAGGTTGCATGCTAAGAATCAAATTAAAACAAAAACTAAGGTATTAATAATACTTTTTATTTAATACAAACATAATTTTATCAGTATTTTACTTTAAAAGAGATCAAAATAGTACAAAAATTAAGTCTTTTTAAAAATACTGTAATGTTATATCAGTCACATTATGTTCAATTGTTACATTAGCGTTTACAAACAGAACTTTTATACAGATTTAATACGGGAAATTATTAATCGGGCGAATAAAAATTTAATTGGCGACCAATATACTGAATGGGCGACTATTTTACTAAGTAACTATTTATCCGGTCATTGCGGCAAGGAGAATATAGGAAGCAAGAGCGAGCGAAGGCTGAGAGAGACTTGTGCACCCCGACTCGGACAGGTTAGGTTCGAAGGGGATGGCGGGGTCTAGTGAGCGAGCGAAGTGAACTGGAATCCCCTTCGTGTTATGTTACTTTAAACCCTGCAAACAGAAATAGGAGCCCTGCACAGCGGGGCTACGCTTTATCTATAATCTATTGATTAATAACCTTGTTTTAGGTTTTTTTCAGAGTCCTTGAATTATCACACTTATCGTATTGAACTAGTAACTCAAATTTGTATTTTCAAGTCGCTGTTTTAAATATTTGCATTCGCCCATTGTTTGTCGCTCACTTAGTATTTCAGTAGCCCATTTTCAATATTTTTGACACCTTTTATTTAAATTTATTTTCGCTCGTTTAAATACTACCCATTTAATACTAAGTTAATTCCATGTTGATTAATATGACACTAGTTTGCAAAACCAGCTTTTTCGGGTTCCATACCTGTGGCATATTAATCATGACAAAATCAACACAGTGTAATATGTAGTACTTACAGATTACGGTAGGCACTATAAAAATATGCTTTAACTTAATATGCATTGATGTTCCTTTTATAAAAATATATCCAGGGCTAATGGTCCACACTAGCCCTGGATAGAAATAACTGGAAGTCATGGGGAGTTTTGCCCAGCAGTGGTATGACGCCGGCAAACAGTATCAGTAATTTATAAACGTCTGATCAAATCACTATTCAAAGTATACCAGATATTGTGATAAGAATAATCGGGTATAATGTTTCCACTGCTGGGACAGCCGGCCCTGTGTCTTAACACTCCTGGGACACAGGCCTCCTCTCTATGAGAAGGAGTGGGCTGTAATCCATGAAAGGCCCAGTTGGTCATCAAGAGGAAAGCGCCATGTACTAGAGCCAAAAAATCGAAGACATGAGACATCTACCAATCCGCACTGGGCCCGCGTGGTGGATTACACTCCCTCTCATAGAGAGGAGGCCTGTGTCCCAGCTATGGTGACATGATCCACTGATTATTTTTGACCTGATCAGAATTTTTGAAATTGTCGTAACCAAAGGCATAGCAAATTTCCTATGCTATTAGTTTGAAATAGAAAAAAAAATGTTTACAAAATGTAAATAAATCAGTACTGTCTTGGGTAGTCAGAGCTTCAAGTAAAATTAATAACATAACATCGCGCTTGTAGTCCCGAAGGGCTAGGCTGAGGCGTACATATAAAACACCGATATTTTCAGTCTCATGCGATAGAGGGCGCGGCGAGCCTATTGCCATCAACTGGGCACAAATACAGACTCCATGGCTCTATTGAGAAACCTAACACTATCCGACTTGGGGAAAGAAGCCAGTACTAAATTCTCAGCAGTCGACTTGCGACCACTAGACTAACAAGATTCCCATAATCAAGACTTTTTAAAATTACATCGAAAGTCTGACAACCAGTCTTTCCAAGGGGTACCGTATTACCCAGTACTAACTGGGTTGTGGAGGTCAGATAGGCAGTCGTTTCATGTAAAATACTGGTATTCAACTGCGTCCCGTTAGACTGGAAGCCGACCTGACATAGTTGGGAAAAAGCTAGGCAGATGATGATGACATAACGCCTGTGTTCTTTAAAGGGGTAGGTAGATTTACAGCAACAGTTCGTCAGTTATAATGACGCATATTGTTTTATCATTGTATTTGCTTTGTCAACACAAAGACAAGCTATCATAACAGTTTATGTTCTGAGAAAGTCCCGTATGTTGAAAATATAGAATGTGTTATGCAATATTTATGACAGTTTTCGAACACTAGGAGTTACCTAAATTCAAGCAGTTAGATTTTGAAATTTCGCCACTGAACCGAGCTTTGAAAATCTAACACAATTAATAATGTATAATTGAAAAATCAACTAATATCATTTCTTACTAACAAAGCATATAAAAGGTGTAAATAGACCCTTAACAATGCCGAAAGGCACTTGTTCTCCCCGTGTTTGCGATTTTTTTACATATTATATCAAAATTCAGTTTTTTTCTTGCATCAGATGTACCAACTAATCAAACAAACCACATCTGTATTTAAGGTGATTAAAAAAAGATAACATCACGCCTGTAATCCCCGAAGGGTAAGGCAGAGGTGTACCTAATAGTACACCCACATTTCACCAGTTATGTTTAAGTCCCATGTGATAGGAGGAGAGCCTATCGCCATCAACAGGGCACAAAAACCAGACTCCGTGGCTGCTACTGCGAAATTCCTTATGAAAAAACCCAATACCAATTTTCCCAACCCGGGAATCGAACCCTGGACCTCATGCTCAGCAGGCGCGACAACGACCACTAAACCAACGAGGCAGTCAAACAATACTAAACGAAAAATTTACAAATCTCATTTTTGTACTAAATAAGAGAAATATTTTTAAACTGTTTTTCCAAAATTTACATCAACCAGTCTTACCAAGGTGGTTGTGGAGGTCAGATAGGCAGTCGTTCAATGTAAAATACTGGTATTCAGCTGCATCCGATTAGACTGGAAGCCGACCCCAACATAGTTATGTACAATATTTTGGTTGAAAAGAGTGTCCATGGAGTTTCTTGCCCATTCTTCTCCATAGAGATCTACGCTTTGGAATTGGCAACTACAGTTCTTTCACAAGTTATTATGCCTTGTGACTATAGCTTCGCTTTCTTTATTTTTCTGACATTCAAGTGCCTATAATGGTCTAATTGAAATAAATGTTTTGAGTTTGAGTTGGGAAAAGGCAGGCAGAAAATAATGATCTAGAAACCTAAATTTTTCATTTCAGTTTAGGTATCACCTAATATTACTGAAAACGGACAACAGCATCACGTTTCACTAGGTAAGCAATTTTTATTTCAAGGGGAATAACCAACTCGTAAAAATAAGAGGTAAAATTGCTTGATAAATAGCTACAGGAAATATTTAGAATGATTTTTATAATACTCCCAGTATTTTTATATTGAAATGTTGAAGTGTCATTTTAGTTTTGTCATAGATTGGTACCTAAAGAGAAAATATGGTACTTTTGGCGCCGACAGAGGGGCGTTTTTTTCTGGGACATACCCGCCACCATATGAGAGTAACCATGGAGTTTCTTGCCGGTTCTTCTCCATAGGAAACGACCAACCCGAACCATGCTCCTTTTTGTCGACGTTTTATAAGTGCCCATCTAAGCCAATGTGAAATAAAATATTTTGATTTTGATTATATTTATAACATCACGCCTTTAATTCACAGAGGGTTAGACAGAGGTGTACCTAATAGTACACCCACATTTCGCCAGTTATGTTTAAGTACCATGTAATAGGGGGCGAGCCTACTGCGATCAATCGGGTACAAATATTGACATCGTGGCTGCTATGTTGGTCGCAATCGCGACTGCTGAGCATGATGTCCTGGGTTCGATTCCCGGGTCAGGCAAACACCATCATCTGCCTGCCTTTTCCCAACTATGTTGTGTTCGGCTTCCAGTCTAACCGGATGCAGGTATTCAGTACTGGTATTCAGTACTGGTATTCAGACCAGTATTTTACATGGAGCGACTGCCTATCTGACCTCCACAACCCAGTTAGTACTGGGTAATACGATATCCCTCGCTAAGACTGGTTGTCAGACTTTATGACCACTGACTACCTGTAACAACAGAATCTACAAATGACAGCCGGTACCAGCGGCTTAACGTGGTCTCTGATTCACGGAGGAAACTCGGTATGTAATGGGTGGTCACCCATCCACAGACCAACCTAGGCAAGCGCAGCTTAACCTGAAGAATGATCCGAGCGGCTGTTATTATTTAGCCACGAGCTCTTCGGGCCTGTATCCCAGCAGTGGGCACAGTATACGTTCATTATATTAGAACACACTGGGATTCAATGTATTAACATATGAATATGTATAAGTTCCAATATGATACTAACTAAATATTCAAAAAATACTCAAAGCTCTGACATCCCATTAAAAAATTGTAGTATTATAGTACAAGAATAATGTACAAATACATTATTTTTAATATAAAACACATAATCATAAGCAAGTTTCATGCAAAAAACATTTTTAGAAAAGTTTTAAAATTTTCCAAAATACTAAAGTTGTCTAAAATCTATGTTTCATAAAAACATTTATACAAAATCAGAGTTTCATTTCGCTTATTATTTAAACTATAAAAGCTAATATCTAAGGCACTAACATAGATAACTAAGGCACAACTAAACACTAAATGCGTTTAGTACTAAACTTATTAAAATGTTGGCAACGTCGCAAATATAAGAAAGAAAGAATAAACTTTATTTGAAGTCAGTTCATCAAGCACACAGAATAAAAAAAGATACAACAAACCATTTTTTGTATTTTTGTAAACCATTTTTTTTGTATTTTTGTATACTACCGGGATAAAAAGTATCCTATATGTTAATCCAGGTTATAAACTATCCATTTGCCTAATTTCATCCAAATCCATTCAGGAGTTTTCGCGTGAAAGAGTAACAAAAATCCATCCATCCTAACAAACTTTCGCATTTATAATATTAGTAAGATGATATTTTTTTTCAATATAATTAAATGAAAATGAAAAATTTATTTTTCTTAAGTTTGCCGAATGTGATTATTTCCCAGAATTTGATCCTTATTAGCGACACTATCGAATGATGTAATAATACAGTATGTATTTTTTTCCGAAATCAATGGGTTGGGTTCCCGGCTAGGAATATTGATTTTTCAAAAATCCAATGATGCAGTTTTAGTTTTCATCAAAATCGGGCTCGAGACTCCTTTGAGTGTTTTTTACTATTCCTCATAGTTTCGGATTTGGTCATCCACGCCCACTAGAAAAATTCATCCTGTATATGAATTACAATCTATACAAATAAATTAAAATTAAATTGTCTGTCTGTAATTTCAAAATAGAAGCTTTTTAATGAATACATATGAAATTATATGCGGTACTTATAACAAAAAAACTTCTTTTATTAACTGGCTAATCTCCGAAACGGCTGGGCCGATTTTGACGGGAATTTACTGACACATAGCTGATTTACAGTATAAGGACTAACTTAGGCTACTTTTATTTCAGAAAATTAGGCTTCCAAGCAAAATAAAAAACCCTTGAAATTGTTAACATAATCTGATTCAAAAAGGGATGTAATTATGTATACCTAAAACTGTTATTATTGCAATACTTAGTCAATATTTTAGTGCGACACAGCAATAATTTCATAATTTCATTCAATATTGATTCAATAATCAAAATAGCGGAACATTTGACAGATATTTGCGACGTTGCCAACTTTCACGCACCCTCATGAGTTTTGTTTCTGTCAATATTTTGAAGATGACAAAGACAGAAAGATGTGTTGAATGCATTTAGTGACTAGTTGTGCAAGCGGGCTTAAATCTAAAATCTAGTTATTTCTTAGTTAAATATTACTCGAGTTATACCAAAAAAGGTAGAACTTTTTCGAAAAATCGGTGGTGGTGTACAGTCTTTTTCTTCAAAATTCGCTTTTTTTATTAATCTGTGGATATGTCACCGTAAAATTGTAAATACCGTTAGATTATATCTATCTCGCGAGCTTGTAAACTGTCGAAAGATTGTGAAACGTAACATACTGCTTACAATTTAACGCATTATTTTTCGGTAGATTATAATCGATCGAAGTGAAACCGTCAAATTGTGAAATGACATGCGATGGAACGCACCTCGCGCGCTGATTGGTTGAACGTCATGTGCCCCGCACCGCCATATTTGTTTGTTGTCGAATGCAAACAGACAATGTTTTGGTGACTGTAAATTGATATGATTGATTACCTACTAAATAATAAATACATAAGTACTTGATGTCGCAATTCTTGAATCTATGGACACAGAACGACCTACTGTAAGACCGACCAACCAGGGACAGCCTTCAGACAGTTGACAATTTAACGCGCGACAGATGGTAATTTAACAGTTTCACTTCGATAGATTATAATCTACCGAAAAATAATTCGTTAAATTGTAAGCAGTATGTTACAGTTTACAATCTTTCGATAGTTTACAATCTCGCGAGATAGATTATAATCTAACGGTTTTTACAATTTTACGATGACAGATACACTTTTTGCATTATGTGCATTGATGAATATAAAATAGCTATGTATACATGAAAAAAAAAATATAGCAGATGAATATAGAACCTTCTCTTTTTTTAAAGTCGGTTAAAAAGGCTAAATAGAAGATGAGATTAAAATTATTGTTAATTAAATAAATAGGATTTTTTTTAGTTTGTTTTGTGATAATACAATATCCTAAGTGCAGTGTATTATTTGGACGAAATTAATAGTTGCAATCGAATTTAATTTAAAGACGGAATACAAAGTTAAAAAACAAATATTAAAAATAAAAAGCAGCATTTTCAATGATATAAGAATAGTATTAAACTATCCACAAAATATTTAGTTGATGTTAAAATCAAAATTGAATTTATATTTATATCTGAGATTTTGAGTTAATACATAAGTTGGTTTAGATCTTGTAGCGGTTTTTACCATAAAAAATATACACTGGGCGTTTCATACGCCTCAAAGCTGTGCTTCTATACTATGCGCATTAGTTTACTTGTCTATGTTTTTATTATATTGTGTTACCAACTGTATGAATAATTCTTAGATCCATATAATAGTTAGATCTTCAGTGATTTCTACATTATTATACATACATGATTGTGTGAAAAAATACAAAAAAATATACATCATCTTAAAATTTAGAGGTGGGTATCTACAAATACTATAATGACAGACTTAGGCCCCATGTACCACTAAAAACATTTAGCACTTAGAGTTGAACATCGTGAGGAAACCGGTATGTTATAGAACCGAAAAATTCGAAGACATGTGACATCTTACCCGCACTGGGCCCGCGTGGTGGATTATAGCCCACTCCCTCTCATAGAGAGGAGGCCTGTGCCAGTAGTAGGAACATTATTCGCTGTTTTACTAGACCAAGTTCCAAACGGAAATCGAGTTATGGAACTCAAATAGAGCTGGGTAGGACAACTAGCAAGACGCCGTGATGGCAGGTGGAGTAAAGTCGTGACCGAGTGGTGTCTAAGGACTGGACAGAGAAGTGTTGGTGGTCCGGCGGTGAGATGGGCAGACGACATTGTTGCCATTGCGGGAATATCCTGGATGAGGCTGGCACAGGGACGTGGAGCTTGGTACAAGCAAAGAAAGGGACCTAGCAGTAGGTGAAGCCGGGCTATGGATGAAGATGAAAACATTTTTCAACTTGAAATGATTGACAAAAATATGAGAGATATCTTTAATTCATTTAGTGCTGAATTATTTTCGATATTTTTAGTGCAAATGGGTCTCGGTTTTTGCATAATTTATTCAAGTAGTATGGTAGTATTTAAAATTATGTTTTTAGCTGTCGATTTTTTTTATCTGCCATTTTCAAACAGGTGTTTCATGTTTTATTTATTATTCAACTCTTTTATAGACACGAATTAATATGCCTAATATTCTTGTGAAATACTGAAATTAACGAATTCGTGTTCAGAAATATAATGATTCTTTCTTATGAATATGAATTTAGTAATTATAATTGAACCTGTTGGAAAAAGGCAAGGCTTTATTTAGAAAATGTCTACGCTAGACTTTTATAAAAGTTCTAACTAAAAACACACCCAGAAATACTACCAATAGTATTATTAGTTATTATAATGTGAAGTCTGCCATTTCATAAGTGTATTATTATTATTTAAAATACAGTCTTATTATCAAATTTGAATTCTGCTGAAAAAATTACTTTATTATTGTTTCCTTTATTTTTTTAGTTCAGCAAGCCTTGACTAAATAAATACTAAATAATTGTTTTTTTTACTACATAACATCACGCCTGTAATCCCCGAAGGGCTAGGCAGAGGTGTACCCTAGAGTACGTTCATATTTCGACAGTTATGTTTGATATAACAACTGGCCACAAATCCAGAGATTTTTTTATAAAATGAGTTCCAAATCATTTAATAACTATTTAGTCAAATGCCAGGTATTTTTCGTGATATTTCAGTATGTAAAGAAAATACAATAATCACAAAAAAAAAACGGTATTTTGAAATTTAGAAAAAAAAAACAATTATAACAAAATTTTTTTTTTTCAATTTCGCCCCCAATAGTTTCGACCTCGATAACAACTCAAATTAGAGTCCCGAAAAATTACGAAAACAGGTAATTTTCTCAGCAAAACCAAAAAAAAAGTACAATTAAAAAATCTAAGCTAAATTCTCATCTATAACCAAATTACTGCTATCATCTAAGGATTCACTTAAATCGCTATTATCACAATCTTCATCATATTTAGTAACATTCCGCAAATAATTCTTCATAGTAGAAAAACTCACCATCAATTGTTTCTCAAAAAGATTTTTTGTGAAAATATTTCTCTCCATTGTCGTTCGCAGCAGATTTGCTAAAATAGGATTTGACTTCAACATTTCCGGTTTCAACGTGTTTAAATCGAAATTTTCTTTTCCACTGTCTTGAGAGACGGTTGAGTGTGACCGTTTATGTAAGACAAACACATCAGGGTCTTTGAAGCATTTGGAACACTCTTCACACTGGAACGAGGACTTGTTTTCCATGTCGGGGCTGGAGTTGTGGCTGGTACGGTGTAAGTCTTGGCTGATGGTGTGAATTTGGTTCTCGGTTTCTGGGGTTGTTGAAGTGTGTGGGGGTGAATTTTCTGTGGAGAGCTGTGGTAGACCTGTGAAAGAGATGGGGTACATTTTTAAAACTTTTTGCACACTAAAA
Organism: Noctua fimbriata; assembly: GCA_905163415.1. Taxonomy (NCBI): domain Eukaryota; kingdom Metazoa; phylum Arthropoda; class Insecta; order Lepidoptera; family Noctuidae; genus Noctua; species Noctua fimbriata. The sequence continues at coordinate 9,844,715 of LR990951.1, forward strand.
GAGGGTACAGAGAAGTATTTTTTTTTTTTAGGATGGGAAATCATCAAATGACCCCCCCGCTCTGGGCGGAGCGGAAGGAAGTGTCAGACTTGTACTGACTAAAACCCATCCATGTTCCTTCTTTGCCCTTTGCGTTCCAGGACTGCGGTATCTCTTTCGAACAGTCCCGCAGCCCACAAAGACGTATGCGAACTAAATTCAAGTTTTCAGAAAAAATCGCGTTTTGTTGTGGATCGGCGTTACAGCAGTTCGGCTTCCAGTCTTACCGGATGCAGCTGAACACCAGTATTTTACATGGAGCGACTGCCTATCTGACCTCCACAACCCAGCTTGTACTGAGTAATACGATACCCCTTGGTAAGACTGGTTCTCAGAGATTTGAGCCACTGACTACCTGTAACGACTGTCAAAGATCTACAAATGACAGCCGGGACCAACGGCTTAACGTACTTTCTGAGGCACAGAGGAAACTCGGTATGTAATGAGTGGTCACCCATCCATGGACCAACCTAGGTAAGCGCCGCTTAACGTAAAGATCGACCCGAGCGGCTGTTATTATTTAGCCACGAGCTCGGCATACCAAAGGTTAGATGACTTAGACATTTTCTACTAATCAACCAAGGTTGGTGGAGAAATGAGATGGCAAGTGTTTTTGTTTATTTAATGGTTATGATTCAAATTGTCGCTAATTCAGGTATGGGCGGCAGGTTTTTCCTTTTCTGCCATTCACTGAAGTGAGAGGTACAATCGCACGTTAAAGTGCTTCGGATGCGAATGCATTTGGATCCGACCAGACTCCTCGCTTCACCAAATGACGCCTTAACGTGATAGAATGAGTTCTCGAAAACCCTGATCCGTGCATGCAAATATGATTTCACCCTGAAGGGGGAAGCGCCGTTAGCCCGCGACATTATTATTTTTTTACGTTTTTTTTTTCAATTTGTAGATCAGTGTCAGACTGTATGTTGCACACTTTTTCATGAAACAGTCATTCAATGGGATTAAGTGAACTTAGAGGGTTGTATTGATGATTTTATTGATTATAACTTTATGAAGTCATATTTGTTACGGTCGCCAACACAGATATAGATAGACCTAGATAACGCGAGAGCAACTACTTCGCGTGCCATATTATTATGTAGCTTACGTACAAAAATCGTAAGTGGGCAATTTCGAACTCAGTCTGCATCGGAGCATAGCGCTAGTCGGACGTCAGTGAGCGTCATGGCGGGGGGTAGGACGAGGGGGGCGCCGTCCGCGGCGGCGTCTTTGAATCGGTTTAATTTTCCCATCACTAAATAATGCTTGTGACGTCATAATAGGTAGTCAAAAAATGGCACGCTTGGTTTTCATACAGATCGTGATACTTGCGTTATCTAGGTCTATCTATATCTGTGGTCGCCAATCATATTTTAATCAACATACAACCTGACACTGACCGCCAAATTGCAAAAAACGTAAGAAAATTTGAATTTCGCGGCGCTCCCACCTCAATTACTTAAACTCCCAATACATTTGGATAAGGTATAATGATGCTGACTTACCATTACACATATTGGTTATAGGGTCTTGCACGCCAGCTGCTTGCATCGCCAGCATAGTCTGCATGTAGATAGCCTGGGCCAGTTGTCGCGCTTGATCACGTAGCTGAAATTAAAGATTAACGAGGTTAAGTTCTGAAATTAGGAGTCCACTTACATACTGAGTTTCCTCCGTGCCTCGGAAAGCACGTTAAGCCGTTGGTCCTGTCTGTAACTTGGAGATCTTTGACAGTCGTTACAGGTAGTCAGGGGCCCGAAAGTCTGACAAGGGGTATCGTATTACCCAGTACTAACTGGGTTGTGGAGGTCAAACAGGCAGTCGCTCCAAGTACAATACGGATATTCGGCTGCATCTGGTTAGACTGATGCCGACCCCAACATAGTTGGAATAGGCTGGTAGATGATGAAGTTCAGAAGTTAGAGGAGCTAAGTAATATCAGCTTTATTGAGCTTCTGAAAATTGCTGGTCTATAATGGGTGTGACAAGGCCCTTAACGAAGCCGAAAGGCTCTTCTAAAAGGTTCTCCTCGTCATTGGGATATTTCTTTTTGATCTTGGCCATACCTGGGAACCTAGTTACGGAGATATTGAAGGTCAAAGTTTCAACATTTTCAATATTTTTTTTTTTTAAATACAAGTTTATTATGTTATAACTTTACATTAAATACCTCCAAGTGCTCTGTACTATTCAATGCATCCATCAGCTCGAGGTTTTGAGTCCTACCGTAAACCGTGATTTTCATAAAAAAAAGGCGTTTCCCAGAACAGAATCAACGTGCTTAGCTTTAGGTTTCTCGCAAGTTATTAAATTGTGAAGACCTACAGCAAGGCGCAGTGATGACAGGTGGACTAAGGCTGTCACCGAATGGTGTTCAAGAACTGGCAAAAGAAATGTGGGTCGTCTAGCGGCGAGATGGGCAGACGACATAGTTGCCATCGGGGGAAAAACCTGGATGAGGCTGGCACAGGAAAAGAGAGGTCTACCCCCAGCAGTGGGCGTGTTCGGGCTGTGGATGATGAGGATGACAGTTCGATTAGATTTTTAATTGTGTGTAGGCTGCTCAGCCTACGTCTGTCGGCTGTACGGGCGTCGACCGACAACTGATTAGCTAACGGAGTCAATTGCAATGAGTTCACGTACCAGGTGTACAGGGTGGATACGTTCAACGGGGCAGTAAGGAGAACTACCTTAACCGTTGAAGCTACACGAAAATGGTCTTAGGACTATCCATAATTTTTCGTGAAATTATTATCACCATTCACAGATTTTCAAAAAAAATGTACTCAAAAAAATGTTCACAAAACTTTTTTTGATGCCAATTGATCCAGTTTCTAATACTGATCAAAAACTTCTATGGAACCAACCCAGGTTGGAGTACTAAAAAAGTAAGAAATTGCAATTTTTTTTATTTTTATCAAAATACCAATCAAAACCCTGTATAGTAAGTACACCCATATTTCGCCAGGAACCATTTAATAAAAGACGAGACCTTACACCTACCCCGACCTCGCCCATGACTTCCATACATTAGACATGGTTAATGCAGAAATCCACCGGATGCGAGAAGCACTAGACGAGTCGATGTGGCAATGCTTGGGAAGAGGTCTATCAAAAGTCATGAGAATCAACACTTTTTGGGTTTCAAAATTCTTCATCTGCATGCCTTTTCCCAACTATGATGGGGTCGGCTTCTAGTCTAACCGGATGAAGCTGAATACTAATATTTTACATGGATCGACTGCTTATCTGACCTCCACAACACAGTTAGTACTGTGTAATACGATACCCCTTGGTACCAGACTTTCAGGCCACTGACTTCTTGTAAAGACTGTCAAAGATCTACAAATGACAGCCGGGGCCAACGGCGTAACGTGCCTTCCGAGCTGCATGGAGGAAACTCGGTATGTAATCGGTGGTCATGCACGGACCAACTTTGGCAAGCGCGGCTTAACCTGAAGATCGACCCGAGCAGCTGTTAATTAGCCACAACAGCAATTTTTGCTGTCCCCAAATGACACCCTTAGCTACTTCCTAGTGTTGTAGGAGGGAAGAAGAAATGGCAGAACCAACTCCGCTGCCAAGGGGTTGGATGATTTTTGTATGAAAGCTGGCCAGCCTAACTTCCGCGATGTTGCGTAAGAGCGGCCACGCATAAAACCTGTATATACATCAATAGCTAGCATCAATACAAACAAGTATTAGCAGCCTATAATGTTCCTACTGATGGGTCACACGGTCTTTTCTCTAGAGATGCATCCTCCGCCATTTTATTTTCAAAATAGCGGCCATGCACTAAAACTGTATTTATCAATAGCTGGTAACAATGCAAAAAAGAATTATATGGGACAAAATTTTCTAAAGCATCACATTTCTGAGATATAAGCTATCAAAGTTGCAATCTTCGCTATCAGTAAAACTTTGATAGTTTATATCTCTGATTTTATGGATTCACAATACACGCAGTATTGTATAATTATCACTTGCTTCGGTGAAGGAAGACATTGTGAGGAAACCAGCATGCCTGAGAGATATTTCTCGACGGCATGTAAAGCCAAGTCAGAGGCCCATGGGCGGCATAAAAATGCTGACACCAGGTAACTGATAAAGAACTCATACAAAACTTGTTTGTATTGATACTAGCTATTGTTAAATACAGGTTGAATGCGTGGCCGCTATTTTGAAAATGAAATAAATTGGCGGAATGTGTTAGGTTGGAACTATGACCAGCATAGATGTCTTTCGGCTGAAATGTTGATGGTAAATTAAATATTTACCTGTGGATCTATCGCAGGTGCATTGTTAGGTACCCAGGCACCAGACTGTCTTCTTGTGTAAGGAGCTGGTGTGTCTGAGGGCAGGTTCTGAGAGGGTATCGCGTCTTTACGTAGAGTTCGCCACTGACCTGAAAATTAGTATATAAAACAATATAAGTTATATAATATAATTTTTATTGAGTTTTTCCATCAGGAAATTCTCAGTAGCAGCCACGGAGTCTGGATTTGTGCCTCGCACCCTTTTTCATGCATAGGACTTAAACATAACTGGCGAAATGTGGGTCTACTATTAGGTCCACCTCTGCCTAACTCTTCGGGGATTACAGGCATGATGTTATAAGTGTTTTTTTTTTAATAATAAGGTGGCATTGTTTCTGTACCTGATTAATTAGAAAAATAACAAAGAAGAAAGCAAGAAACTATCAAGAAGTTCCCTGATATTAATCAAAATAAATAAAAATGAAGTGTCTGTGTGTAATTTAAAAATATCAGCTTTTACAGATCGAGAGTTTCTATGGGCAGTTGTACACTTCAACTAGAAATCCTGTTGCAACTCTAGCTAACGACCCAAGAGCTAGACTGACCCGACACTATACCGAAGACATTCCGGATGTCAGCCTGTACGAGATTAGGATGGCTCTTAAACAGCTTAAAAACAACAAGGCACCGGGTGATGACGGAATTACGGCCGAACTCCTGAAGGCGGGTGGAAAACCGGTACTTAAGGCCCTTCAGAAGCTGTTTGATTCCGTCATACTCGAGGGGAAAACGCCGCAGGCATGGTGCAGGGGTGTGGTGGTACTCTTCTTCAAAAAGGGCGACAATGCCCGGCTGAAGAACTATAGGCCCATCTCACTTCTAAGCCATGTCTACAAGTTGTTCTCAAGAGTCATCACGAATCGTCTCGCGCGCAGGTTTGACGATTTTCAGCCTCCCGAACAAGCCGGATTCCGAAAAGGCTTTAGCACCGTAGACCACATACATACGCTGCGGCAGGTTATACAGAAGACCGAAGAGTATAACCTGCCTCTCTGCTTAGCGTTTGCGGACTACGAGAAAGCCTTCGATTCGATCGAGACTTGGGCTGTACTGCAGTCTCTCCAACGGTGCCAAATCGACTATCGGTACATCGAGGTGCTAAAGTGTTTGTACAAAAACGCCACCATGTCAGTCCGACTTCAGGACCAGACCTCGGAACCTATCCTTCTGCAGCGAGGCGTGAGACAGGGAGACGTCATATCTCCGAAACTGTTCACCGCTGCACTGGAGGATATCTTCAAGGTTCTGGACTGGAGAGGGCTAGGCATCAACGTCAATGGCGAGTACATCTCTCACCTTCGGTTTGCCGACGATATAGTGGTCATGGCTGAGACCATGGAGGACCTCAGTACAATGCTCGATGACCTTAGTAGAGCTTCCGAAAAAGTGGATCTTAAAATGAACATGGACAAAACCAAAATCATGTTGAATACCCATGTAACACCCACTCCTATCAAGATCGGAGACTCTACACTCGAAGTTGTAGACGATTATGTCTACTTTGGACAAACGATCCAGTTAGGTAGGTCTAACTTCGAGAAAGAGGTCAATCGTCGAATCCGACTCGGCTGGGCAGCGTTCGGGAAGTTGCGGGGTATCTTCTCGTCCAACTTACCGCAGTGTCTCAAGACGAAGGTCTATGACCAGTGTGTGTTGCCAGTGATTACATACGGGACCGAAACGTGGTCGCTCACAATGGGCCTTATCAGAAGGCTTAAAGTCACCCAAAGGGCAATGGAGAGGGCTATGCTCGGAGTTTCCTTGCGTGATCGAATCAGAAATGAGGACATCCGCAAGAGAACCAAGGTAACCGACGTAGCCCGAAGAATAGCCAAACTGAAGTGGCAGTGGGCAGGGCACATTGCTCGCAGAACGGATGGCCGATGGGGCCTAAAAGTTCTGGAGTGGCGACCGCGAACCGGAAGACGCTGCGTTGGAAGGTCTCCCACTAGGTGGACCGATGACCTGGTGAAGGTTGCAGGGATCCGCTGGATGCGAGTCGCACGGGACCGGTCAATGTGGCGACACTTGGGGGAGGCCTATGTCCAGCAGTGGACGTCTTTCGGCTGAAATGATGACAGCTTTTACAGAATTCATAATTATGAATGTATATACAGTAGATATAACAAAAAAAATTGTTTTAATTTTTGTTTCTGTCTGTTTGTTTCGGCTAATCTCCTTAATGGCTGGACCGATTTTCACATGAGGGTAGCTGATTCCACCAAACCCAAAACAAGTGGACAGGAGACGAGCAGGAATCAACCAATCACACTGCTTGAAATTTTTATCCTGTGAGGATCTCGGAGGCCTGTTCCATATTACCCAGCATCAAGTCCTGATGCTGGGTAGTATGGAAACCTGTGGAAACCCCTGGTAAGAAATCTCTACCTTCTCCACTCCAGACTTGAAGCATCTGAAAGGCTTATAATGCTGGTAAAGAAGTAGATAGTTTAGACAGTGAAGTCAAACTCAACTATTCAATGATACTAGCTGCTAGTCCATGAGAGAGACATTTTCTGTAATTATGGATGGCATTGTACAGACACAGAATGTGTTTAGACATTAATTTCTTCAGCAGATTACTGATAGAATGAATTTAGGTCAGTATAGCAAAGTGGAAGGATTTTGGAAGTTACTTCTAGTAACTGTGACCAAATTAGGGTCTAGCACTGGCTTCTGCCCCGCTAGTCTCGTGGACTGCTGGGCGTGGGGTCCGGGGTTCCATTCCCGGGTTGGGCAAAAAGTCCTATTGAGTTTTTCCATTAGAAATTTCTCTGTAGTAGCCCAGAGTTTGGAAATTGGCGGTATGATACCCCCGTGCCTCGTAAAGCCGTTGGTACTGCGCCTGATCTCTCTCCGGTCGTGTCGAATTGCCGTCCCATCGGACTATGAGACTAAAGGAACAGAGAGTGCACCTGTGCCTGCGCACACACTTGTGCACTGTAATAATATCTCCGCTAAGATTGGCCGCCGTGACCGAAAACGGTCCGGAGGACTGAGAAAACTGTATACTTATGGACAACCGTTTCTATTTAATAGCCCAAACAGTAAGAGATTAGCTGGCTTCATAGTAAATACGCGACCACTAAATAACGTTACATAAACATAACATAAATATAATGCAACGTTACAAACAACAACAAAAATAGACGCTAGCAATAAATAGGTATCGTAATCACAGCGTAGGTAAGTATTATAGAGAAAATCAAACGTGCGTTAGGTACCTACCTTTATTTTTTCCCGCACTAGTTATTGTGTAATCCTCAGCCTTAAAATGAAGGCTGCATACTTTAGAGTATTTTGTATACGGTTTGCCTCGCTTTAAGATATCGTTCCAGAGTTTAGCGAGCTCTTCGTCTCGAGGAAATTGGTGAAAAGATACGTTCTTCGCCTTCCCAGCCATTGACGTGCATCGCGGCACGGTGCAGTAGTAAGGCATGTTGTTAGTACGCAACTAGTTTAAATACACAAATTAACATATCTAAGCGATTATACTGTTATTGTAACAGTTGTATTTTTTACAGAAAAACAAACAAAACTTCGCGCATAAACACCAAGCTCCGACATTTAACAAAGTTGTGAAAAAAAAATCGGTGTTGCCAGTTTTGAGAATTTATTGGATTGTCTATGAATGATTGTTTACTCGAATGATTTAGTCGATTTATAAACCTAGAGTTCAAGCTAAAGGATCTCAAATAATTATTGCCTTACTGTATGTGTAAATCATACAACTTTTACACCTGGAGTACACAAGCAACAAAACGTCAAAGAATTTTTTCTGCCACTTTTTGCGAGAGGCGAGGTAAACGCATACAGCACACTATAGAAATGAGCCTTTCACACACAGAGACGCATCATATTGCTACAAACGCAGACGTAGCAAAAACAACCACACAGAAACTCACACACAATTTAGCGTGATGTTACATGCAATATTTTAAATGTGATCAGTGTTAACGAAAATATGCTCATTTTTACGCTACAAGTGGCTCATACTCAACTTACATACTTGCTTTGAATTCGTTTTTTTTTTTAAATTTCATACCTACAACTATTTTGTTGCTCAGATATATACACCAGGAAACTATATAACTTACTGAACATACTAATGACTTACTAATGAGTAACTGGTTACTGAACTGAAAAACACTAATTTTATCATTAATTCGTTCCACGGAATCACGGCATACGTTAAGATTTTGGCTTCGCGACCATATATCCCTAGATATTAGTGCATGGTTAGGAGGAATAGTAGTAAAGAAAGGAACCGCTTGATTTGCTTTTGGGCCACACTCCGTGTGTCGCTTTGAATATTTGTCTAATTTTAATCTTTTAGTCGATTTCTAGGCATTACAACTGAACTACATACTATTGCAGGACATTGAAAGAAACGACGTCAAAACAACGTCTATGGTTCATACGAGTGGCCATTTTTTTTTACGAAAAAAAAAAGTGGGAAGGGAAAAATAGATGTCAAATATTTCAAGGCTACAGTGTGATGATTCCATTTTTTTCCAAACCAACGTGATAACGTTTTCAACAAATAAATTAAATAACATATTTGTGTCCGGGACTAGAGGTTACAATCTTATTCGATGTGTTGTGTTAGTTTCGCCGACTGTAAACATTAATAAGTTTGGGAAACCAAGTAAGAAAGGAAGATGGGATATTATTGTACTGTCCCACAATGCACGTCTCTCGCCGGCAAGACGAAAAACGTGAAATTTCATCGGTTTCCTCGTGACGTGACTATGGCAGACAAGTGGAACCTGATTTTGAAGAGAGGCAAGCCGTATACGAAGTATTCAAAAGTTTGCAGTCTGCATTTCACTCAGGCAGATTATAACGTCACAACTATGGGTAAGAATAAAGGTATTTCGGGTTTTTCCATCTCTGGTAACAACATTAATAATATTTCCTTTGGCGATGACTCATTTAAGTTTCACCAATTTATTTGTTTTGCCTCTTGTAACACATGCAAGGGTCGAATGCATTTCATTTTGTGACTAACCATACTTTTTGTATTTCGAACTTGTGAGTGTTGTGCATGATCATAATCACTATTGTTATTTTTTTTTTTTGCATAATTTTGGCAGACAATGAGAAATGATGTGGTCATTGCCCAAAAGAGCTTTGTCTTTGGTAAAAATTGCAAGGAAACTGCAAAATGTAATTATGATATTAAAATTGATATTCTAATAGCAATCTTGTTGGGATGAGATGATTAATGTAACCTAAAAGTCTGTGTAAATACCTGAAGATAAAGTTTCTATAGAAACACAATATTTATGACTAATAATTTACATTTTTTACTTTAAAAAGACAAAGATTGGTCATTGCATCACACTGTGAACACTATTCTCATTTTGAGAATATCCTCTTTGGTCAACATAATGACAATCAAGATTCACATTGGAAAAAAAAAACACTGCAAAATTCAGCTACTAAAAAAGTTTTGCAAACAGTTTACTTTACATTCTAATGCAATATTCTATGTTAAGTTTTACATAAATAGGGCTTTATGTGTTTATCTGTAAATAATTTACTAACTTAATTTAAGTAAAAGACATTATAAAAATCAGTCTATTTGCAAGAGCCAATTGGTGCTGTTGTAACAAGAGTGTTACATGTCAAACTTGGCAATTATTTATTTTTGTTTTAAGGCATTACTGTGAGATGGGACCACATTTTCTCTAAAACATTTCTTCTGATAGCCTAAGTTAATAATTTATTTCAGCTTGTTATGAATCACGTAATAATCTTATCACAATCAAGGATTATGCTATTTTTAAATAGTATTTATTTTTGTTGTGACTCATCGCAAGCATGTGTTGGGAAAGCCTATCTCGAAAACAAACCTAAGTCTTGAGTTCTGAGTTTAACACCAAGCCAGTGCAAAGTTTATTCATCAGAAATTTTTCTTGAATCTGGATTTGTGCCCTGTAATGAGGGTACATGGGATGTTAACATGAATAGTGAACTGTGAGTAATGGGCTAGCTTGCCGTCTGGCTGTCTTATTATGATAAGCCATGTCGACGGCGCGTTCCTGTTCCATGCGGGCCTCAAATAGATGTCGGCAACAAGGAAGGGGTCCGCAAGGACCGAAGCCTGCCGGGGCTGTGGAACTGTTTGAATGAGATACCGCGGCTCGGAATACAAAGGGCAAAGAAGGAACATGGATGGGTTTTAGTCAGTACAAGTCTGACACTCCCTTCCACTCCTCTAGAGGGGGAGGGGTCATTTGATGATTTCCCATCCTGTGAGTGTCTACCTCTGATTATCAAATAATGGCATGATAAACACCTTTGCCTATTCCTTTGGAGAATCCTGGCTTGATGTTATGTAGTTCTTTTTCAAATCAGAGTTGTTAGATTTACATGTCAGCACTACTCTTTTGTTTATTTGTTGTGTATTCAGAAGCCACAAGTCATAACTTGTCTATCTAAGGGCAATATCAAGTTACCTAGCAATTGGATTGATCAGCTCCATCTGATTACCTGGAAGATAGGCCGACAAAGTTGACTAAGGCAGATATAGTCTTTATTTAATGAATTTGATCAGGATCTTGATCAAAATGACACTTTAATCAAGTTAAGTACAATTGTGATTAATACTGTATCTTATGAGGAGCGTATGGCTAAATAATAATAGCCGCTCTGGTCGATCTGTAGTTCGGTCCTTGAATGGGTCACCAGTCATAACATACATCCGTGCCTTGAAAAGCGTGTTAAGCCATTGGTCCCGGCTGTCATTCGTAGATCTTTGACAGTTGTTACAGGTCAAAAGTCTGACAATCAGTCATACCAAAGAGTATTGTATCAGCCAGTACTAACTGAGTTGTGTAGGTCAGATAGTCAGTCCATTTAGAACACTGGTATTCAAGAGCATCGGGTTAGAAAGGAAGCCAACCCCCAAAATAGTTGGGCCAATATCTAGGAGGGAAAATCCGAGGCAGATGAAATATAAAAAAAAAAATCATATCAATAATTCAAACCAATTTCCTCCTACATCAATGGATTTAAGGGGACTCCCCTGAAATTAGTCAATACGTTAAAAACAATAGAAGCTTATTATTAATAATTTATTTATTTATAATAATTCGGAAGATATATTATGCTCTATTTGAATGAATTTGATCAGGATCTTAAGAGCAAAATTACACTTCACTCAGGGACAGTACAATTGTTATTCATACTAAAATGTGGCTTATACATATGATTTTAATGTAAATATTCCTATAAGCAACTACAATCAAGGGTTTCAAACAAATGTGAACATTGACTTTATACTAATAAGGTTCATTTGAATATGAACCGCTATAATAGTAAAGCTTTAAGTTAACTCTCAAGATCTTAGCTTTCGAGTTACCCAAATCATGCCTTAGCTTCCAATGCTCTATTGTAGAATATTGTTAATCATTTGTCCCCAAAAAATATTAGTTAGGAGTATCATATGACCCAATAACTGGTCTGTAGAGGTCAGATAGGCAGTCGCTCCAAGTAAAGTACTGGTATTCAGCTGCATACGGTTAGACTGGAAGCCGACCTCAACAGAGCTGGGAAAAGGCTAGTCATATGATGATTGTGTCTATTGAAGCATCCCCTTTTCATTACAAAATGTTTCACAACTTTAATTCAAATGAATTTCCTCCAACATCAATGGATTTTAGGGGACTCCCCTGAACTTAACCAATACATTACAAACAATGGAAGCTTATTATTAATAATATAAATTTTTATTTATAATAATTCACTGTGTTAATTTTTATTGAAAAATATTTTTAATAGGAAAATAGTTATGTTATTGATTGTATTGTTATACGCAGTGAGTTTAACATTACAATCAATAACACAGACTTACTTGTGACTTTGCCTGAAAGTATTTCGTATTTTTAAAATTTAAATATGGTAGTAATTGCTGAAAAGTAACCTGAAATAATGTAACAATATTTGTTTTTGTAAATAGGTTCTTGAAAACACATTTTTTTTACTAATTAGAAGACTTTGGTATTTTCTACACACTCTTGAGAAGAAACAGCCGAAACAAGACCTGAATAGAGAGATAGTGCCCGGTTGATGGCAATAGGCTTGCCCCCTATTACAAGGGAATTAAACATAACTGGCGAAATGTGGGTGTACTATTAGGTACACGTCTACCTAACCTTTCGGGGATTACAGGCGTGATGGCATGTATCATAACCTACTGATTTTGAATTGCATTTTATAATAATTTAAATGTAGGAAACAGATAATATAACATACACTGATAAATACAACCTTAGTTTTAGTATATGCGAAACCTGAAACACGTGTCTAGTATTTTTATGTAAAGAATCTATGTTCAAAATTTCATAACTGTATCATTAAAAATTACAAAGTTATAAAGATTTTAAACTATCATGGTCACTAACATTCAATTCATTCACAACAACAACAAAACACATTCATTCACAACAACAACAACACAACAACAAGAACAACACAACAACAACATGGTAAATATCCCGTTTCCTGTCTAAGTAATAAAGTTATAAAGCTTGTTCTGTTGCTTGGTTGTCCGCGCAAAAACGTGGTTTTCACGCAGCGATCCCGCTCGCGCGCCTCCAGCGTCGCCTTGAGCTCATTGATAATAATAATTTGGCAGTAGGTACCTTAATTATTGCGAAAGGTACTTAATGTCGCTCGGTGTCTAACTTGTAACTTTTTTAGATATTTTTGGGACAAAATAGAACATGGTTAAAAAATGATTGGAATCGATTCAGTTACTTATTCTGAACAAACTATATTCAGGTTTCGCATATACTAAAACTAATGTTGTATACTTAAATATATTATATATTGTAAATTTATATATATATTTTATATTGTAAATTTATATATATTTTATTTTAAACTCTGAAATAAGATTTAAAAATAAAGCACAATGGCGCAGGTAATTAGGTAGTTAATTTTATTAAATTAGTTATAAAATTAAGGAAAAATATATCTGTTTCCTGTCATTTACCTTTTAACATTCCTTTAAAGGATTTAGTTTTTATCATCAATAATCACAACATGACTGTTTTGTGCGTCGAATTGTTATTTTTACTATCAGCTTTTCAAGGTATATGGTTTTACCCAGTAACTGGGATATGGAGGTCAGATAGGCAGTCGATCCATGTAAAGTACTGTTATTCAGCTGAATTTGGTTAGAACCATGTGGGGAAACCCACATGGTTGAAAGGGGGGGGGGGAATTCCCCTTTTAGGGTTTCGTACCAGAATAGTAACCAATGGGACCCTATTACTAAGCCTCCACTGTCCGTCCATCCGTCTCTCTGAATGAGTATTTCTGTTGCCGCTATAACAACAAATAATAATATAAAAAAATTAAAAGCTCCCCTACTACGATGCTACAGAACCCTTGATGCGGGGGTCCGGCTCGCACTTGGCCGGTTTTTTTTCTATGCTTGTACTATTCATGAATCTGGGTCTCCCAATGCTCGTGGCTTCTGCTAACAAGGTGCGACGGCAGATTTGACGGAGACGGCCGCGCTTTCTTTTCCCTTGAAGACTCCAATCCATCGCTTGTTTGGGTATGTGATCAGAATCCCTCCGGACCGTATGACTGATCCATCTTCACTTACGCTCTTGGATCTGGCGATCGATCGGGAGTCTCGTGGCATTTCTCCGATGGTCTGTCAGACTGTCTAAAACTACTCGATGATCTTTCAAATACTTTAGTTAAGAAGACGGGTGTTCACGGGAACGCTCATTCCTTTATTCTAGCCCCCGTCACACCATGAGGCCGTCACCTTATGGCCACAAACTTAAATTTGACAGATCATCATCTTCCTGCCCTTTTCCAATCTATTTGGGGTCGCCGCTTCACGATTTCTTCTTCCATTCTCCCCTGTCAGACGTCACGGCATCATTTACTCCTTTCTCTTTCATATCATTCCTCACACAATCCATCCATCTTTTCTTTGGCCTTCCTCTCTCTCATCATACACCAACATTCATATCAATTTAGTTACATCAGACTTTGACAGATAATGTGCTGAAATATCTGTCCATTTCCGGTATCAGCTGTCGGTTTGGCATCTTGAGAAATTTGCTGTCAGTTTTCCGCCGTCTCGGTCCGAAGTCTGTTTAGACGACACACCGTAGGCTGTCGAATAGATAGTGTTGACTCAATTTGCGCGCAGCGCGTAGCAATAATACGCTAAGCTACAGAGGTTTTTATTTAGCTTTTCACCCCCCTGCCTTTATCCCATTTTATTAGTCTTCTTCGATACCGCTCCTAAATCTCTATCAAAGAAAGAAAAAAGGATTTTTTGCATTAAAATTGTGACGCATACATAAGAAACCATAATAAAGTAGGGAGGAAATAATTATGCGTCACATACATTCAAAACGGGTGTCGCTCAGCATAATACCGTCACACCATGCGAGACAGTGGCACATTGTTGGTTTACAGCGACAGCCGGCGTTGACATGATGTTTTCAACCGGTAAAGTCAGTCCGTCATCTCCGCAGTCAAAGTCACCCCCTTTCAAGCCATATCATCTTTCACACAAACCTCATTCCTCGGCATCATATGCCCATGCCATGAGATCCATCATCATCTGCCCAGCCTTTTCTACATTGGGGTCGGCTACTAGTCTAACCAGGTCCTGCTGAATACCATTATTTTACATGGAACTACTTGCCTATGAGATCCACCATCATTCCCCTGCCATTCCAATTTATTCGTGGCCGGCGCAGTATGTCTTCTATTTCCATATTTCTCTATTACTTATCATCTCAGCAGTCACCTCCTTTCTAGCCATATCATCCTTCACATAGTCCATCCATCGTTTCTTTGGTCTTCTCTTACTCTTCTAGCCCTACATCACACTCGAAATTTTTCCTCACGACGTCTGCCTCATTCCTCCTCCTCACATGCCCATACCATGACTACCGATTATCTCTCAGCTTTTCAATCATGGACACCATTTTCAGACTTCCCAGAATTGAGATACATATTTTATATTATTGCTGCTAATCAACTAGCATTGACGTACGGTATTGTTTCCCAATTTTTGTAAACAATTGAGTTTTTATTTTTTCCTTATTTATTACGATTTAATTCACTTAATCATGAATTTGTAACTTTTAGGACTTCCCAATGTGGTCAGTTGTTTTTTTTTAATAATTTACCTGGATATTATATTATTCAATGATATCGTTAAGGCGAAAGTAGGTAATACATTGATGTAGAATAGTAGCCCAGGTTTGTGTCCGGTTGATGGCAAAAGGCTCACCCCTTTATTACATGTGACTTAAACGTAACTGGCGAAAGGTGGGCGACTATAAGGTACATCTCTGCCTTACCTTTCGGGGATTGATTCCTGATGCTATTTTAGGCTATATTGGAAAAGTACTTAAAAAAAAAATGCAAAGTACCATTTGGAAAAAAAAATGTCAAATTACGCACCATACAACAACAAGTTTTCATGAGATCTCAATCAATCGTTTTTACTATTTATTACGACAAAAATTCTGACTCATACTTAATCCACCCAAAACATAACTTATGTCATATCAAAGCATCCATATCTCCTATCGCACTTAGTCATAAAATTATCTTTCTTTATCGAAACTCACAATTTGCATAGACAACGGCCCAGCTGTTAGAAATAGACAGATGGACAGATGTTATGTAATATTAAAACTTCTTTTGTTTTGATGTAAAACCTTATCGCGTTGTCCTCATTTTGCAGAAAAAATACAATTGTTTGTGATAGCGTTATTGAGAGAAAAAATATTTTAAATTATATTAGGGGGACCCTCTGCTTCGCACTTCGCCCTCTATCCGTTACAAAACTACCCTATCTTTTAAGTTGACTCAACCATGCACATTCACAAAATTCACCTATTAGCACCGTACGTATTTTTTTGAAAACAAATTAAAAAAGAAAAAGTTACTCCTTATAACATCAGCCATATGCCAGTAACAGTCCCGTCAAAATCAGTCCAGCCGTTCTATGGGGATAGACCTAAACTAAAGAACGCCACATGCTATGATCCCTACATACTGCTTCGCCTCTTCCACGTTGATATATCTGGTCATATACGCACGCCGGTTGCGAGTACTACGCACCTGACTTTTTTGAAGAACCTCACCAGTACATGGACACTTTATGTCCTTCTAGAGCGACGTCCTGGCGTTGCCACTCACATCTGCCTTGTTACATGACCAAACAATCTAAGCGTACAAAAATATCATACAAAATAATCTGCATAATTAAGTTTAGATTGCGAGCCGACCTCAACACAATCGGAAAAAGGCTAGCGATTTGATAATACATAATTACAATAAAGAAAAAATCTTTTATGCTTAATCTCCTTATCATGCATTACGTACAAATTACGACATTTGTGTCAGATGATTCGTTGGTGTATATAATATATGCGTTCTTATCGGAATACTGTTTTGTAGTAATTTGGCGTGGATATAGTTGTGTTGGTATTATTGTATAACATTTTTGTTCAAACGTGGTCGCTCACAATGGGTCTTATCAGAAGGCTTAAAGTCACCCAAAGGGCAATGGAGATGGCTATGCTCGGAGTTTCCTTGCGTGATCAAATCAGAAGTGAGGACATCTGCAAGGGAATCAAGGTAACCGACGTAGGCCGAAGAATAGCCAACTTAAGTGGCAGTGGGCAGCGCACATTGCTCGCAGAACGGATGGCCGATAGGGCCGCAAAGTTCTGGAGTGGAGACCGCGAACCGGAAGACGCTGGAAGGCGTCCCACTAGGTGGACCGATGACCTGGTGAAGGTTGCAGGGATCCGCTGGATGCGAGTCGCACGGGACCGGTCAATGTGGCGACACTTGGGGGAGGCCTATGTCCAGCAGTGGACGTCTTTTTGCTGAAATGATAAATTATGATGATGATTTTTGTTCATGTCATACCAAGGGGCATCGTATTAAATCGTATCAAGGGGATGCAATCATTGTGAAAAATTGCTCGAAAGTACTAAAGAGATACTTTCTAGATTGTGGTACAATCTAGGAAGTGTCTTTTAAATGCCTACCTATACTTTTTCTATAAATTTCCTATTATGTAATTCCTAAGTTATGTAATGATTAATAATGTAGTGGCACCGAATTGCCGTGTCGCATACCACGATGGTTTGTGGTATGTTTACGAAAAACAAAAAACTATTACCCAGTACTAACTAGGTTGTGGGGGTAAGACTGGTCACACTTTAGACTACCAATACTTCAACATATCTGAAGAAATATGAGTATACTATGTATGGCACACTTCTGCCCTACCGTTCGCGAATTAGTCGTAATGTTGTGTTTATATATTCTTCTTGTATATCATTTCTCTACTGCGTATTCAGTTTTCCTTATCCGTTCTTGCTAACAGTGGAAACCCCTATTTAAATATCTCTTTAGTGGGCTGTGATTGGTCAGTGCCGACATATATATCACTAGCTTTTGCACGAGGCTCTGCTCCTGTTATGATCGGAAATTATCCTACGGGAACGTTTTAATGAGTCTATGACACTCGACGTAGCCCGAAGAATAGCCAAACTGAAGTGGCAGTGGGCAGGGCACATTGCTCGCAGAACGGATGGCCGATGGGGCCGAAAAGTTCTGGAGTGGCGACCGCGAACCGGAAGACGCTGCGTTGGAAGGCCTCCCACTAGGTGGACCGATGACCTGGTGAAGGCTGCAGGGATCCGCTGGATGCGAGTCGCACGGGACCGGTCAATGTGGCGACACTTGGGGGAGGCCTATGTCCAGCAGTGGACGTCTTTCGGCTGAAATGATGATGATGATGACACTCGGGGATAATAATAATTTAGCTTACGATTTGTGAAAAAAAAATTCATATCGGATCAGTAGTAATATTAGCTGTTGCCCGCGACGTTCGTCGGCTTGAAATTATTATAAAAATAATGCTTCTTTGTTTGAATCGGATTTTGTTAACAAATTCAAGGGTTTAAATTTTTTTTTTGCACGGGACCGCAATTCTTTTTCTAATATAAAAGTAGCCTAAGTTACTGCTTATAACATCAGCTATCTGCCATTAAAAGTCGCGTCAAAATCGGTCCAGCCGTTTCGGAGTTTAGCCGGAACAAACACACAGACAGACGGACAGACAGACAAATCTTGTAAAAAGAAACGTTTGTTTGTTATAAGTACCGCATATTATTTCACTAGCAGTTGCCCGCGACCTTCGCTCGCGTGAAATTATTATAAATATACTATTTTCCCCGTTTTGCAACATTTTTCATTGATGCTCCGCTTCTATTGGTCGTAGCGTGTTGTTATATAGCCTATAGCCTTTCCCAATTTTTTTTTTCTATTTGAACCAGTAGTTCCTGAGATTAGCGCGTCCAACCAAACAAGCTTTATAATATTAGTATAGATATAAATTCAGTAAAAAACTGTTATCAATTTTATTTATTTGTATTTGAAATTTTCTGAAGTAAATATTCCCTTTTGTTTTTCTGGAGAAACTAAAGAATTGCTGCCAGCTCAAAAATATAGTCTTAAAACGTAAATTAAATTCTTGAACAAGGAAACATTCTCAATGAATACAATAGCTTATATGCAGATTTCCTCCTTTCCAATACGTGTAAAGACACCTGTATTTTCCGAAAGGTTAGGGAAGTCCCATCTATCAGGAGGCAACCTGGGAGGTCATGTCATTGCCTGGTCATAGACGCCTTCGTAATTCCGATACGAAACATCCAACAAAAAGACGTAGAGGTCAAATCCTGGACCTCAATTGCGTAACAGGTTCCGTTTTACAATTCGGGGGATTTTGAAGAAATTCCTAATCAGCCCCCGTAGCATGACCACTGTAGACAAGGGTCTCTTTGACGGAAGAATCGGCAAAATGAAAGATTGTGTCGACACAATGACAGATTCCTTTGCACTATCTGTCATTTTGTCGATTCTTCCGTCAAAGAAATCGTTGTCTACGGTGGTCATGCTACGGGGGCTGGTCCTTCAAATGCTAAAGAGGAGGAGGTTATGTATTCCACCAGCATCTTTTTGCTTGGGTACTTCATGAGTTATCTACACTAATATCATTATTGCCCTGGAGTGTAAATGTGGTGCTGTTCCACAAACGATGGGGCACTTAATATTGTGTCCTGCGTGTCCTGTTGTTGGTTCACTACAGGAACTGATGGACGCTACCGAAAGCGCCAAACTAGTAGCTCAGTTCTGGGCTGACACAATTTAGATTGCCACGCTAAGAAGAAGAGTATAAAGAGGGAAGATTTGTATTTTTTTGTGTTTGTAACGAATAAACTCAAAAACAACTGGACCGATTTCAAACATTCTTTCATCATTAGAATGCTACATTATCCCTGAGTAACATAGGCTATATTTATTATAAATACGTTTATCCCAAAATGTTTAAAAAAATAATGTCCACCCGTGCGAAGCCGGGATGGGCCGCTAGTTCTCTATAATATGCATGTTTTCTTCATCGTCTATAATATTTTCTAGTTACAATGTAAAATTGATACTTGACAAGGATTTGTGTGTGATACCTCAACTGAAAACGGTAAAATGAAAACTTTTTGCGAAAAAATAACCGAGTTCCAAAAAAACACTAAAAAGTTGAAAATAACTTTACTTTCGGAAGTCGGTGACTTTTGTTTGTTTCATCGACTTTTTACCAACGACTCCCGAAGTCCCAACAGAATTTCACGCATTCTCCTGCCCTTATCCCAATTCATTTGGGGTCGTCGCAGCATGTCTTCTTCTTCCATACTTCTCTATTACTAGTCACCTCATAAGCCACCATCGTTCTACCCCTTTTAGGGCACAACAAAATGAAGGTAAAAATTCTTCTCCATCTGGTCTATTCACAATGATTTGGCTAGAAAACCCTCCATGAAAAGAAAACTATGACGACATTGTTTTTTGCTCTACCGTCACTTCAGTTAAAGTTATCGCTAGTGAGGTAATTCGTATGATTCATCGATATCACACGCGTATTGGTTCTTATGCCGTTTAAGTGACGACAGGAGGGCGCTGTTGGTAAACATTTGTGATATTCTTTGTGCAATTTGTATTGAACAATAAGATCAGCAGCTTTAGTTCCGGTTATGGCCACGCGCCAATAGAACTCTGTAAAATGGGTGTAAAAAGACCCCGAAACCGAAAGGCACTTGTTGTCCCTGCCATTGCGATATTTTTTTTGTTCTGGACCCATACCTGGGAACTTTCTAGTTACGGAGATATTGGGGGTCAAAGTTCCAACGATTTTGAGAAATTTTTACTTTAAATATCTCCATGACCCCTGTATTATTCAATGCATCCATCAGCACATTTTTTTGAGTGCGTTACATTGAGTCCTATCGTAAACCGTGATTTATCACCCCAAAAGAAATCCTTTCCCAGCAGAATATTTTTTGCGTAGTTACTTAGTTTGAAGTACAGAATGCTTGGTTGACGCCTTCGTGAAGGGTCCGCTTACACCTTGCATATGCGATAGCTTTGAAAGTCGTTCCGGGACGTCAGAAGCCCGGAAGTCTGACAACCAATCTCACCAAAGAGTATCGTATTATCTGGTACTAACTGGGTTGTGGAGGATAGATACTGGCATTCAGGTTCATCCAGTTAGACTGGAAGTCGACCCCGGAAAAAGACTGATGATATACATAGATAATCCTTGCGGAATAAAGTTCATTTTTCCCTCTCTGGAAGTGAAAAATACCCTGTTTATCTGTGGGACATCCCAGACTGATAACATGAATCATTTTTTATTAATATATTTGGGGATCTTCTTTTACTATAGTTTTTTTTAACTAGATGGTTATAACCTTATCGTAATTCGTTAATTATTACGTGTCCGGTACTAATTTTTCCTACTAGCTTTAGCCCGCGGCTTCGCTCGCGTTATCGCGCACGGGAACGTTTTATTCGTAAGTAAAGCATATGATATTAAGGGATAGTGCAGCTTCCCATTAGAAAAAAAATGTTCCAAAGATTACCCCCTACATCCAGACTAACAAACTGTACATCTTTATAATATTCTTTTTCTTTGCGTGTCGATGGACTTCAAAAAATACCCTACCAGTTTAAAGAGTGTAAATAGACCCTTAACATAGCCGAAAAGCACTTGTTCTCCCCGTCTTTGCGATATTTTTTTTGTTCTAGACCATACCTGGGAACCATCTAGTTACGGAGATATTGGGGGTCAAAGTTCCAACTTTTTTACAAGTTTTTTTTTTAAATACATATTTTTAATGGAAGATTTATACTTTATATACCTCCACGACTCCTGTACTATTCAATCCATCCATCAGCACAATGCTTTGAGTGCTTACCATCGTAAAACGTGATTTTTCACCCCAAAAAAAAGTCGATTCCCAGCAATAATATTTGCGTTAAGTTACTTAGTTTGATGTACAGAATGCTTGGTTGACGGCTATGTGATGGGTCTGTTTACACCCTGGATAACTCTATCTTTGAAAGAGGCGCCTGTTTCAGAAAATTTGAAAGGAATTCGTCTATCTTGGTATGGACGTGTAATGGGGAGGGATGAAACGAATATGACTAAAAAAGTCATGGTTATGAATGTTGATGGATTGATAGGACGGCCAAAGAAAAGATGCATGGATTGTGTGAGGAAGGGTAAGAGAAAAAAGTAAATGATGCCGTGACGTCTGAAAGGGAAAAATGGTGATCAAAACGTGTTGCGCCGTCCCCAAGTAGAATGGGACAAGGGCAGGATGATGATGATGATGATGACGATATATAGCCCTATCTTTATAATATAAAGAATCGAACCTTCTCAGAATAATGCATTTCAACCAAAAAATCGAAATCACGTTTACAGAATAAATTAGTCCGTTTAAATGTAACATACAGTCAGACTTGCTTTCGCTTATTTAATTGTAAAACCCAAACCGTCATCAGGATGAGACATATATTAAGAATGCCTTTTAAATGAACCAGTGTTGTTCAAAATAACTGAAGTGACATTGCTATGTTTCGGTGTAAAGTATCCTGATACTTCAACATTTCCTAATTCTGCTGCCTTTATCCCGATTTATTTGGGGTCGGCGAAGGATGTCTTCTTTTTCCATACTTCTCTGTTACTCGGCATCGCAGTCACCTCCTTTCTAGCCAGTATCAGCCTTCACACAGTCCATCCATCGTTTCTCCATCCAGATTCATACTCCAAACTTTCCTCACTACAAAATGTTGAGCTAGTCGATCATCATATGCCTGCCTTTTCCCAACTATGTTGGGGTCGGCTTCCAGTCTAATCGGATGCAGCTGAATACCCGTATTTTGCATGGAGTGACTGCCTTTCCTTCCTCCACAACCCAGTCTCAAGTGCTCAAGTTGCCCATCTGCGTCCGGATTCATGTATGACCTACGACAATTATATCAGAGCCGAGACCACTGCGTCGCTACTGCATTCTGAGTGTCAAAGGCGACAATGGCGGTTATTGCCTTTTCTGAAATTCTCCTTAATTATTCAATCGAAGGTTAAGTTACGGTTGTCAAGGTCGGTCCGTGGATGAGTAACCCTTCAAAACATGTCGAGACTCCTCCGTGCCTCGGAAAGCACGTAAAGCCGTTGGTCCTGGCTGTCAATTGTAGATCTTTGACTATCGTTACAGGTAGGCAGTCAGACAATCAGTGTTACCAAGGGGTATCGTATTACCCGGTACTAACTGGGTTGAGGAGGTCAGATAGACAGTCGCTCCAAGTAAAATACCGGAATTCAGCTGCATCAGGTCTGTAAGCCGACCCCAACATAGTTGGGAAAAGACTAGGCAGATAATGACTGGGAGAACATTACCCAAATGGACCAAAAATAAACACATCCATTGCTATGCTCCTTTCCTATTGCTGGGGAGATTATCCTCTCAGCACCAACTATTATTAGATCTCACTCCATTTACTGATAAACCCCACAATTCCTTGAATCGACGAATCAATCCTTTGAACATGTTTAGTATTACGACGAATTAACTTTATATCCTCCTCATTAATATTATTTGCTAGTCTTATCTTTCGGAAAGACCCAAGTTAACATGGACGTCAATGAAAATCGTTATTATTGTGGATTTATTACATCAATTTAATGAGTAAACAACAATAATGTGGTATTTGCTGATAAATTAATGAAGCATAACTCGTTAAAATTCGTATTCCATCTTTTTTTAATCATCCAAAACCAAAAGGAAAATTGGTGAGTGTGTGGTTTGGTCTTTATCATGTAGCTACATGGACAGAGTCACCTTGCTGCCTCGTTCGTCTAGTGGTCGCAAACGCGACTGCTGAACATGAGGTCGAGGGTTCAATCTCCTGGTCGGTTTTCCATCAGGAATTTCTCAGTAGTAGCCACGGAGTCTAGATATGTGCCCGGTCGATGGCAATAACCTCGCCCTCTATCACAGGAGACTTAAACATAACTGGCGAAATGTGGGTGGGACTATTAGGTACAGCTCAGCCTAATCCTTCGGGGATTATCATGATCATGTTATGGTTTGCATAACCAGAAAGAAAATGTATTATCGTTAAAGCGTATTATTGTTTAGATACATGACAAGTGGCACATTATTATTTGTTGAACAGCAAAACAGATTCGGGCCAATTATTCGCTTGTGCCGTTCGACCAGCTCCGTTCAGCATAGACTTCCATTATCATCATTCTCCTGTTCTTATCTCAATTAATTTGGAGTCGGCGCAGCATGTCCTTTTCTTCCATACTTCTCTATTACTCGTCATTTCATTTGTCACCCCCTTTCTAGCCATATCAATGAGTGTACATCTCCTTAACGAATCCGAAAGGCACTTGTTCTCGACGTCACGATGATTTTTTTTGTTCGCCTGGGAACTTTTTAGTTATGGACATATTGAGGGTCTAAGTTCTAACATTTTCACAAGTTTTATTTTTAAATACAAGTTTTTAATGTTATATCTTTACTTTAGCACCTCCACGACCCCTGTACTATTCAATACATCCACCGTTTCCCTGTTAATTTTTGCGTAGAGTTAATTAGTTTGAGAATGCTTGGTTGACGGCTTCGCGAAGGGTCCGTTTTATACCTTGCATGTTTACCCCAGTTTGAGGAACTGTCCAACCACATTAAGCTACTGGTGCTGATTGTAAATAATCGTCATCAGCATTGGCATTCTTGCACCCCACACTGCTGGGTATATGCCTCCTTCCTTTCTACCATGCTCAACCAGATCTTAGCCGCGATCTTTTGAATGTCATCCGGCCATCTAACTGTTGGTCTGCCAACACTTCCTCTATCGCCTCTTGGTAAACATTCAGTGGGGGCTGTAGTCCATCTGCCATCACCACTTACTGCCCACCTCCGCTTCAGAGTCACTACCCGCAATCCTACATCCTGAAATGCATTGACTGGATTGTACATCAGCATCTTTCTGCCCTGTTCCATGTTACTTGGGGTCAGCCCTACACGTTTTTTTCTTCCATTCTCCCCTGTCAGCCGTCACGCTATCATTTCTCACGCCATTTTCTTTCATAATAATTCTTTACACAGTCCATCGATATTTTCTAGACCCTGACGCATTTATATATAAAAAAAAATGATAGCTTCTAAATGCACATGAGAAAACACGTGACATAAAATATAGAATGACGTCATAAAACTTGACTCAAGTCCGAAAATTGATCACCCTGTAACAGGAAAAAAATAGTTTAGCGATATAAGGAAATTTAAATTAAATAGAATAGTCGTCAGCTCAGACATTTTGGGAAATTTTGGTGTAAAATAGATGATCGTATTTTACAGAGAAATAAAAATATATCTTCGCGGAAGATAGGATGTGCGTTTTATTACCTGCATGGACCTGTTTTCTGCAAGTAAGAGCTATCTTAACGAATGCCTGAATATTAATGCGCAGTTGGAGTTTGAACTGTCAGCGTTGAGTCGAGCTTTGAAAATCCAACACGGGGAGTGTGTTTTGTTTGGGTATTCATGTTTTATTATATTGTATAGTCCTGACCGATTTCAGTCATGGTGGTCAATTTGAGAAGCTCGTGGCTAAATAATAACAGCCGCTCGGGTCGATATTTAGGTCAAGTCGCGCTTGCCTAGGTTGGCCTGTGGATGGGTGACCATCCATTACATACCGAGTTGCTTCCGTGCCTCGGAGAGCACGTTAAACCGTTGGTCCCGGCTGTCATTTGTAAATCTTTGACAGTCGTTGCAGGTAGTCAGTGTCGTGAAAAGTCTGAAAACCAGTCGTTACCAAGGGGTATCGTATTACCCAGTACTAACTGAGTTGTGGAGGTCAGATAGGCAGTCGCTCCATGTAAAATACTGGTATTCAGATGCAATGACTGGAAGTCGACCCCAACGTGGTCGGGAAATGGCTAGGCAAATATTGGTCAATTTAGCCGGGACCAAAGTCTTAACGTGCTTTCCGAGGCACAGAGGAAACTCGGTATGTAATGGGTGATCATGTTCACCCATCCACGAACCAACCAACGGCCAAGGGTCAAAAAAATATGTTCAAAATTTGCGTATCAATTGGTTATGAAAGAGGTTTAATGAGGACAACATAATATCGTCTATATTTTTATATGGTCATTCTGTGGTCGTTTGGTATGTGGTTGCTGCGGGAAAGACCCTTGACGTCACAGAACTGATAAAATGTATACTAGTGAGTGTTTTAAACGACCTTGGAGTTCATTTATATTGTAAAATCGATTATTATGTAAGTCCGGCCAAAAACGGGGCAAAATTCGCCGGAAACGAATGTGGGCGAGACAAGGAGCAATCGAGTCACTAAATCGAGTTTCAGCAGGATTAAAATTAGCATAAGTTGTCATTAAAAAGTTAAGCATGTGTAGTATCCATTTGTAGCAAAGCTTTGTAGATTCTCAGCTGCTTGTTAACTTTTTATATTGTTTTACATCTTTTGTGTAGTAAGCAACAACTTATTGTCGGGCCTACGCTGTCCCACCATACTTAAGTACAAATGCTGTAACATAATAATATTGTAATACCAAATGATTTGAAAAGAGTAACCATGGCGTTTCTTGCCGGTTCTTCTCCATAGGAAACGACCAACCCGAACAGTGCACCTTTTTGTCGACGTTTTTTAAATGCCCATCTAGGCCTATGTGAAATAAAATATTTTGATTTTGAATAGGTTGATAACACAATTTACTGACTACATTCATATATCACAGGCTCACAAATACCACCAAGCCCCACTCCAAAGTACGTTCCACCTTCAAACTTCCCGCCATTCGTGGTGACTGACAGTTGACATTAGTGACAGCTACCAGACTACTTGTGGCTGTGAGACAGTGATTACATATCTATTCTTTGGTGGTTCATTTGTTGAAGTTGAAGTTTGTCGAGTAACACACATTAAGCAACACCTCTGTACTATAATTTATTTAAATAAATATTAAAAAAAAACATGGGTATGAACATAAACCTTGTTTTGTAAAAAGACGGATCGAGTTTTTTCCGTTAAAAATTAAACCCAGGAGTCTGGATTAGTGCCCGTTTGATGACAATAGGCAACCCCCTAGGCTAGGCCCCCTATTACAAGGGACTTAAATATAATTGGTAAAGTTCTGTCCACCCGCTTCTGGGAATACAAGCGTCGTATTCCGTTATGCAATAAAACAGTTTTATCGACATATGTAAAAAAACGATAAAGAAGGTCAGTTCAGGTGATAAAGTTGTCAAAATCGCTATTTAATGGTTACTGCGCGTAAAAGATGGCGAATTATGACTTGACGAGAGAAATCGTGAGAGGAGCTCGTGGCTAAATAATAACATCTTTAGGAAGCCGTGCTTGCCTAGGTTGGTCTGTGGATGGGTGACCACCCATTACATACCGAGTTTCCTTCGTGCCTATGAAAGCACGTTAAGCCGTTGGTCCCGGCTGTCATTTGTAGATCTTTGACAGTCGTTACAGGTAGTCAGTGGCCCGAAAAGTCTTGACAACCAGTCTTACCAAAGGGTATCGTATTACCTAGTACTAACTGGGTTTTGGAGGTCAGATAGGCTGTCGCTCCATGTAAAATACTGGTATTCAGCTGCATCCGGTTGAATGGAAGCCGACCACAACATAGTTGGGAAAAGGCTAGGTGATGATGATTTGAGGAGAGAAATCATTTTACCATTAAAATGATTGTCATCCACATGACCACATCATCTGCCTATTCTTTTCCCAACTACATTAATGAGATACCCCTTGGTAAGACTGGTTGTCAGACTTTCGGGTACCAGGCTACCCCCTAACATTGCCGTGCCCTAATCCCAATAACTTGTAGTCGGCGCAGAAAACATCTCATTCGGGCGTCATCTTAGTAGTCACCCTCTTGCGACTCATACAAGGTGGAAGGGAACACCGACGCACAGATTTCACAGGTTGCCGTGTATTCAGTACATCATTCTGAACTCCTCCATATTTAAAATTAAACATTGATAATTAAAAAAAAAATGCTGTTTCCTACAAAAGTGCAATACCTACACATCAAAATGTATGGAAAAGCTGTACTTTTTAAAAAAAAATATCGACATTTTCTTGATCTTGTGGTTAGTGCCTAATCTGGTGTCAGAGTTTTTATGCCGCCCATGGCTTTACATGCGGTCGAAAAATATATCTCGCTTACTGGTTTTTGCTGAAAAATGTAAATTTGGGGGGGCTCACAATGATGCAGTGGACTGTGGTTAGTCTACTGCTGGTCTATGCCCCAACGAACTGCACCACAATACCCTGTTCTTTGACTTCTGCATCCAGTCTGACCCTTTGCAAGCTTCCCTTTGCAAGGTCGTCGGTTCATTTAGCTGGGGGCTTCTTACACTTAGGGTTGCCATACGTCCGTAATTTTAGATCAGTGTCGGGTATGCGTGGGAATTTAAACACGTTCGGGAATAAATAAAAAATCAAAAGAAAAAAAAAACAACGTTAGAGTCAATTGCATAATATGTCAATAAAATGTAATTAGCGTTTGTAATTCATATTTTAAGTAAATATTATGAGACAGATCTTTCTTTATAAAAAATGTCTTAGTAAAAATTTATTATCTACTTCATGATTCCAAGTACGTCCCGCCATCTTCTGCGAGGTCTGCCGCGACGCCTTCTGGCTGTGTCAGGGCTCCAGACAGTGGTTATTTTGGGCATGCAGCAGACGTGGCCAGTCCAGTCCCACTTCAGCTTAGCGGGCCGAACTTGACAAAACAAACGACCAGTGGCCCACATTAGCCCTGGATCGTAGCAACTGGAAGTCATGGGGAGAGGCCTTTGGCCTTTCAGTATCAGTATCATGATTCCAAAAAAAAGCTCGTTTTTTTTAATGGCGGAATTTATCTCCGGAAATCTTTTATCGTTATGGGACCCCAAATGAATTGGGATAAGGGCAAGAGAATGATAATGATAGTCCATTTATTTTTTAATTATAAAATTTCTCTTATCAACTCTGATATCCTTCAGGGAAAATGCAATCGTGATATTATTATCACAACATGTAACACAATTTCATATAATAATCAATCGTAAAGTTGCTGATTAATTGTCCATAAAATAACAGTAAAATAAAATTTTAATTCATAATATTAATTTGATGTTATCCTCTAAAACTCTGACATCGTGGGTAAAACCCATGGTTAACGCGACCAGTTTCCTATGTATCAGAACTCCTAGGGTTGTCAACTTATCGAGGATACGAACTAATTTTAATGTCATACAAATAGTCCAAAAAGCTCGTGGCTAAATAATAACAGCCGCGCTTGCCTAGTTTGGTACGTGACGATCTTTGACAGTCGGCCCGAAAGTCTGACAACCAGTTTTGCCAATGGGTATCGTATTACCCAGTACTAACTTGGGTATATAGGTCAGAAAGGCAGTCGCTCTTTGTAAATTACTGAAATTTAGCTGCATCCGGTTAGACTGGAAGCCGACCCTAACATAGTTGGGGAAAAGGCTAGGCAGATGATGACTGTCAGTATTGTCGTACGGTTGTCAACCCTAGCGTATCCATATGTACACATGAACTTTGCTCAATGATTCACTTGGCCTAACGATACGGTAAAAGTGTTACATTTATTATTGCAATTGTAAAATCATTTTATTTAAAAGGGCTTTTGAGATGACTTAATTCTTTGTTTGAAATGGATGGAATGATAAATAGCGGCGTCGGCAGACATCTTGTCTCGCATGTTTCTGATGTTGCCAGTCGTATGACATGCCGTCTGACTTTAATCACGCGAATTTCCCAACGCGGGACATTCCCTAGTGGATATAAGGCTATGCCTTTTGTAACAACACTCCTTTTGGTCTTCGCCGCAGTCGGATAAAAATAGCCTCATACACCTCCTATCCTTGCGGGCAATTCAGACGCGATGTTATGTTGAAACTATTTACGAGCAGTTCTGCCGTTAGATCCTAGATCTAAACGAAATATTTCCGTATGTAGCTTTCAAGAGCAACTTCCGAAATGATCATATCATTTAAGGCACCTACAGGATAGCCCAGTTAAGCAGATGACAACATTCTAGGGTAACTAGGATTGGTAGCCATGACCGTCATAATACCCACCTATTATTGTCCCACGGCTGGGCAAAGGCCTCTTCGCATACAAAGAAGGCACGAGCATTGATCACCACACTTGCTCAAGTGGATTTGGCGATTTCAGAATTATGTTAATTTTAAGTCCAGATTTCCTCTCGATGTTTTCCTTCACCGATGTCTGTGATGTCCAAGATAAGCTTAGAAAGTGCATATATATTGAAAAGGTCACATTGGTGCCAGGATTTGAACCTTCGAACAACCACGTGCATAAGAGGCGAGGCCTTAACCTCTGGGTCCATCTCCACATTCATGCCGTCAGCAGCCATGCGGTGGACTATTTACATTTAAAAGTAACAAAAGTTTCCATCTTTCCAGGGCAATGGAAGACGTTAAGCAAAGATGCTGTCCCCTCACAGAACCTGCCCAAGCTGAACCCTGATGGCACCGTCATGGTAATCAGGAAGAGCCGCACCGTCAAGTACAGGGAGGGAAAGAAGGAGGAGATCCATGGGTGAGTTCTAGAACCTTCTGCTTTCAGGTTCATCTCAAACTGATTGCGAATCTGACACCTGATTTTGACAGATAATATTCTGAAGTTTTTGAAGACTGCCTCATTGGTCTAGAGCAAGGGTGTCCATGTTTAGTATTTTTGTAACCGTAGTGGGCCAAAACAAATGCAAAGGTAATTAAAAAAAACAAGCCTCGCCGGACTAGACTGCGATGATGCGGTCTGTATTCGCGGGTAGCTGAGGTGGGGCGGGCAGGTAAATATGGCGCGGGAATAACTGACTCAGGGACATGTTTTAAACAATGTTCGCGTAATATTATTGATGTCTTATAAAGTTTTAAATAGTTCGCGGGCCAGAAGAAAGACCTATGCGGGCCGGGGGCCGTATGTTGGACCGGTTTAGGAGTACGACTACTGAGCATGAGATCCTGTGTTCAATTTTCGGCTCGGACAAAGTGTTATTGAGTTTTTCCATCAAGAATTTCCCAGTAGCAGCCACGGAGTCTGCATTTGTGCCCGTTTGATGACAATAGACTCGCCCTATTACATGGGACTTGAACATAACTGGCGAAATGTAGGTGTATTATTAGGTACTCCTCTGCCTAACACTACGGGGATTACAGGCGTGATGTTATGTTATGTAGAGCTCTTAGAGAAAGGGCCATGTCTGAGGATGGGTGACGATACATTACATATCGAGACCCCTCAGTGCCTCGGAAAGCACGTCAAACTTTTGGTCCTGGCTAAAATTTCTAGAGCTTCGATAGCTGTTATGTATAGTTAGGTGCCCAAAAGTCCTATAACTGGTGTTACCGAGGGATATCGTAATTTGTCTGTGGAGGTCAGATAGGCAGTCGCTCCATGGAAAATGCTGGTATTTAGCTGCATCTGGTTATACTCGAAGCCTACCTCAACGCAGTTAGAAAAGCGCTAGACAAATGGATGAAAACCTGATCTGCTAGGTTTTCTTAAGTTAAACTCAAAGCATTTATTTCAATTAGACCATTACAGGCCCTTTTGACTGTCAAAAAACAAGTCCCAGTCACAAGGCATAATAACTTGTGAAAGTACTGTAGTTGCCCACTCCAAAGCATAGATCTCTATGGAGAAAAATGGGCAAAAAAACTCCATGGACATTCTTTTAAATCATAAATCTGTTCGTAGTCTTCGAATCTAACCCAGTTGAATTTAATTTAAATAATATCGCTGTTACCAATGCATAGTGACAAGGAAACTATTACTTTAAAGGAAAATCGTTTGAGGAAAGATGAACTATGTTATAAAATACAGATACGTACCCAACAAGGAAGGGAATAGACTATTTCACCATAGTTAATTTGTTACTCTGTGCGTCATAGTATTTTTAACCAATATGTTTTTGTTCATATGGAGAAAGTACGTCATCATCATCGGCCTAGTTTTTCCCAACTATATTGAAGTCGGTGTTACTAACAAAATGATGGATATTTATGTTGATGGATGGAGGGAGAGGAAGGCCAAAGAAAAGATGGATGGATTATGTGAGGAATGATATGAAAGAGACAGGAGTAAATGATGCCGTGAGAATGGAAGAAGAAAACGTGTTGCGCCGACCCCGAGTAGAATGGGACAAGGGTAGGAAGATCATGATGATTAGATTCGGTTTCAGCTGGTCCTTCAGTATCAACGGGAGCAGCTGACTACCAGTGGCTAGTGACGTGCCTACAATACGGCAAGCCCATAAGGCAAGCAGACAGCTCAGAAACCTTAACTTCATGAGGAGTAGTAGGCTATGTAGTAAGGCATGCCAGGCTTTTAGGCTTCTATGAAAGTGACTACCAGTATTTTACACGGGGCAACTACCTATCAACACAGTTGCCGGCTATCACGATACCCCTTGGCAAGACTGGTAACAACTGTCAAGGATCTACGAAAGACAGCCGGGACATCCCCATCCCCGTACCCACCTCGGCAAGCGTTGCTTAACTTTGAAGGCCGATTCGTATATCTGTTATTATTTGGTCACGATATTATATACCCCACACACAGATTACAGAGAGGAAGCTTGTGTCCCAGCAGTGGTAACGTCCCAGACTGATCGTGTTATGTTATACAGGGTGGAAGGCACACCGATGCACAAACGGTTCCCACGCAGAAATTTTTCATAGGTAATTTAAAAAACAGCTGATTCCTACAAAAGTGTGTACCTACACGGTCAAAATGTATGGAATACCAACGAACACTTTCCCTCAAAGATTAGCCCATAACAGCAGCATCAGTTATACTAGTGTTAGCCTAGTGGTGTGACCGTCGGACTGCTAAGTCTAGTCTTGAGTTCGAACCAAACTCAAACTCAAAGCATTTATTTCAATTAGACCATTACAGACACTTTTGAATGTTAGAAAAACAAAGAAGGCGAAGCTACAGTCCTAGACACAAGGCCAAATAACTTCTGAAAGTACTGTAGTTGCCCATTCCAAACCGTAGATCTCTGTGGAGAAGAATGGGCAAGAAACTCCATGGTCACTCTTTTCAATCAAAATATTTTTACAAAATCTTGGTTACATCATTCATGTTGAACCCCAAGACAGACCTCTGATTTTTTGAATTCATGTGCGTATTGTATAATTATCACTTGCTTCGGTGAAGGAAAACATCGTGAGGAAACTAGCATGCTTGAGAGATATTTCTTGACGGCGTGTAAAGCCAAGTCAGAGGCCCTTGGGCGGCATACAAACTCTGACACCAGGTTAGGACCTAAGCCCTGTCGACGGCGCGTTCGTGTTCCACGCGCGCCTCAAAGAGATGTCAGCAACCACGTAGGGGTCCGCACGGGCCGATGCCTGCCAGGGCTGCGGGACTGTTCGAAAGAGATACCGCGGCCCTGGAACACAAAGGGCAAAGAAGGAACATGGATGGGTTTTAGTCAGTACAAGTCTGACACTCCCTTCCGCTCCGCCCAGAGCGGGGGGGGGGGATCATTTGATGATATACCATCCGAAAAAAAAGGTTAACAACTAACCACACGATAAAGAAGAAGCCAATAACAGCTATAGATTGGGATAAGTGGAAGGAGGCGAGGTTTCTGCGCTGCAGCAGGACGCAAATGGCTGATAAAAATAATCATATGTGTTATTATTATATGTTACAGAGAGAAGGTCGACAAATGGTCTTTGAACCTGGCAGTACACAGCGCGTTACCTCTACACAGTGACCAGCCCATGGCTTGTGATCCACAAGATAATACTGTAAGTAAGATTTTACACTATGTGAACAGAGGTACAAGAATCTTTTGAAGCGGCTTCTCTGTTAATGTCACTACAAATTTTTAAGTTAATACTCAATTTGCTATCAATTAAGTTGCCTGATGTACGTTCAGTTCTTTTACGATTATATGGTGTAAACGGACCCTTCACGAAGCCGTCAACCAAGCATTCTGTACATCAAACTAAGTAACTCTACGAAAAAATTATTGCTGGGAAACGACTTTTTTTTTGGGGAGAAAAATCACGTAACGCCCTGATGTATGCATTGAATAGTACGGGGGTCGTGGAGGTATTTAAAGTAAAGTTATAACATGTAAAACTTGT
This sequence comes from Noctua fimbriata, assembly GCA_905163415.1. NCBI lineage: Eukaryota > Metazoa > Arthropoda > Insecta > Lepidoptera > Noctuidae > Noctua > Noctua fimbriata. The sequence continues at coordinate 9,878,685 of LR990951.1, forward strand.
GAAAAAGTTGGGACTTTGACCCTCATATCTCCGTAACTAGAAGGTTCCCAGTTATGGTCTAGAACAAAAAAATAATCGCAATGACGGGGAGAACAAGTGCCTTTCAGCTTCGTTAAGGACACTTTTACACCCGTTAAGATCAGTAATTTCGACAGTGATGATCATGGCCAGAGATGTTATGGATATGATATTTCCGATCTCTATACGGATATGGATATAGGAATAAAATTATATCGGTTTCGGTTACGGATATTAGATTGAAGTAAAATATAAACACAAATAGTATGTAATAATTTGGTTTTATCTAGTCTAGGTTATCATTTGGTATTATAATCAGTCATATAGGTGAGTAACTATCCGAAACTTGTGAAACGGATACGGTACGGATATATTATTATTTCGGATACGGTTTCGGAGCTCCATAACACCCCTGATCATGGGAAAATTAACTATAAGGCCTGAACACGAAGTTTTCACCACCAAATATCTAATTTTCGCACTCTTTTTCACCTCCACAGCTAGGCTACCGCTACGCATCTTTAAACACAATGAATCTATCCCCACAAATACCAAACACTCATCTATCACCAGTCATCAAGCCGAAAAAGCAAGACGCATTCATGCAGACCGATCCAGTACAGTCAGAAGAGGATGACTCGCAGCCCAACAACACCTACGCTGAGGTCTCAGACAAGTACCAGACAGAGTACAGCCAAAACTATCAGAAAGAAACTGAGAAATATTCCGAAGCTAAAGACTATACCAATAAACCAGATGATTACCTACCACAAACGAATGAAGAATACAATAAGGAAGCTGAGAAATATGCTCTGGAACGCAACGGGAAATCTCTGAACGGATACCCGGAAAAACCGGTGGACAGTTTCTCCAAACCAGTCGAGTCTTACCAGAAGGTCAATGACCTATACTCCGGTTTCGAAAAACCGTTTCGTCCTGATTACGGTTTTCAGAACTACCCCGATACGGTGGAGTTGCTGAGGAATCAACAGCATAATTTACAGATGTTGCAGGAGCCACATAGGATTACTGAAAATCAGAATTTTTTCAATGAAAATCATATAAAGCAGGAGATTGATATTAACGTGGAGGATGATAAGTTTTCGTCTTATGAACGGAATAAGGAGCAGTTGGGTGAGTGTTTTTAACTTTTTAATAATCAAAATCTTCGCTGATATTCTAACACCACATCTTCCTGCCCTTGTCCCATGTTACTTGGGGTCGTCACAACACGTTTTTTTCTTCCATTCTCCCCTGTCAGCCGTCACGCTATCATTTACGTCTTTTTCCTTCATATCATTCATCACACAATCCATCCATCTTTTCCTTCTTCCTGACCCTCTCGATCCAAAGGTGCGAGATAGTACACCCACAGTTCGCCAGTTATGTTTAATTTCCATGTAACAGTAAGCCTACATTGGCTCCGTGGCTGCTACTGAGAAATTCCTGATGGAAAAACCCAATAACACTGCCCGACCCGGGAATCGAACACAGGACCCCATAAATCATAAATCATATTTATTTCTGTAAATTGGTTTACAAAACTCTTTTACATGTCACAACATGTTGTTTTAAAGTTTTAAAACAACATGTTGTGACATGTAAAAGAGTTTCATCTAGTTAGATGGCGCCGGTGTTTCGTACCTGACTACTCTGAGAAGAAACATCCGAAACAAACTCAGAGGTCACAGTCTCTTTTAAAGTCCAGACATTGTTCAAGTCATACTCAGCAGTCGTGCTTACATGGGACTTCAACATCACTTGCGAATTATGGCCGTATACACACCTCTGCCTACCGCTTTAGAAAATGCAGGCGTGAAGTTATATATGACTTCATTATACTTAGTATTATGAAAACACATTTTATGTTGAGATGGTTACATATACATACAGTAAAGGTACCTAAAATTCCTATAGTTAATATTTCACATGGCCTTTTACTATAATAGTAAAATCTTTAATAACATAGAAACAGTTTACTTTTTAAGTACTAATATTATGGAATAAGAATGAGTGATGAACTCAGTCTTATTGTTGAATAAAAAAAAACTGGTAAATTGTCAAAACAATGATTGTTGATATTTCTGTTCCTCGTGACTAGTTTCACATGGTAGGTAGCATAACATGAGGATTTGTGTTCCGTGATGTACTGGAAGGGACATCGACGGACAATGGATTGTCATGTATTCAGCACATCACCCAAACCCATATTAATTTTTCATCAGTAATTTAAAAAAAAACCTGCGTTTTCATACATTTTCACAATGTAGGTATTGCACTTTTGTAGGAAACAGCTGATTTATTTTTAAATACTGATTAAAAATGTCTATTCTGAATCACCATCATCTGCCTAGCCTTTCCCTACCATGTCTATAGGCATAGGCAAATACAGTTCAGCTGCATGTGTTGGGGTCGGCTTCCAGTCTTACTGAATGTAACTGGGTAATACGATACCCAGACTTTCGGGCCACTGACTAATTGTAACGACTGTCAAATATCTACAAATGACAGCCGGAACTAGCGGGTTAACATGCTTTCCGAGGCACAGAGAAAACTCGATATGTAATAATGGTTACCCATCCGCGGACCGACCTCTGCAAGCGCGGATTAATCTTGAAGATCAACCCCTGGGACTGTTATTATTCAGCCACGAGCTTCTTTTCCTAACTAAATAATAAAAAATAATTAAAGTGAGCAATATACTACTCAATGCAGCAAAAGGTTATCGTAAATTTGGATTTCGGAATTCCCGAAAGTCATAAAATATTTGTATGATGACTTCACAACATGGATTGTATTCAGCATGTTTCGGGGAGGAGCTCGTGGCTAAAAATAATAACAGCGGCTCGGGTCGATCTTTAGATTAAGCCGTGCTTGCCTAGGTTGATCTGTACCTGGGTGAGCACCCATTACATACCAAGTTTCCTTCGTGCCTCGGAAAGCACGTTAGCCGTTGGTCCCGGGTGTCATTTAAAGATCTTTGACAGTCGTTACAGGTAGTTAGTGGCCCGTAAGTCTGACAACCAGTCTTACCAAGCGGTATCGTATTACCCAATACTAACTGGGTTGCCCATTCTTCTCCATAGAGATCTACGCTTTGGAATGTGCAACTACAGTACTTTCTCAAGTTATTATGCCTTGTGACTGTGACTGTAGCTTCGCTTTTTTTTTGTTTTATTTGACATTCAAAAGTGCCTGTGATGGTCTAATTGAAATAAATGCTTTGAGTTGAGTTGTGGAGGTCAGATAAGCAGTCGCTCCATGTAAAATACTGGTATTCAGCTGCATCCGGTTAGACTGGAAGCCGACCCCAGCAAAGTTGGGAAAAGGCAAGCAGATGATGATGTTTGGGGGCGTCTATTCATTTCGTCAGTCAATTTTCTCCCCCCCCCCCCCCCCCAGCTGTTTCCGGTTAAGCCGACCCCAAAATTGTTGGGAAAAGGCTAGGTAGATGATGATTGCCATTATGTTCTTTTAAACTAAATATTTGTTAAAACATTCTAGACGCAGACATGTACGGCAGTAGGAGACTGATGGAACAGCAACGCTTGCTGGAACAAATACAACATCAGGTCAAACAGGAGCCTGAGACGCCTAACGGTGAGTTTCTATCATGTTTCACTGTCTTGCAGAACACCTTCCTCCTGGACAGGAACTGCAGTGGTCAATCTGGAAATCTCTTAACCATTTGCGGGCCCAGGTTGGCCGCTGTAGAAATAATCTGGCCAAATGGTATCATCAACCAGTTCCAAATACAATGTCAGTGTGGATGGATCCTCACTATCATTACTTCCCAAAATGTTATCCCTATTAGTGACACTAATGAATGGTGTGATAATACAGCGTGTGTTTTTTTTTTTTTTTAAATCAATGGGTTCGATTCCTGGCTAGGAATCATGATTTTTCAAAAATCCAATGATGCAGTTTTAGTTTTCATCAAAATCGGGCTCGAGACTACTTTGAGTATTTTTCGTTATTCATCATAGTTTCGGATTTGGTCATCCACGCCATCTTGAAAAATTAATAAAAAAAATACAAGCTAGCACCCTTCATTTTGTCGGCCATTATTTTTTTCGTGATTTTATGTTGATGTTATCGTGAAGGTAGTTTATTTTCATTAGTATTACATGACCTGGAAGGTATGGGTAACAGTTCTCCAAAGTGTTTATATCCTCACTAGCTTTTTCGATGTTAATATAGAATTTAGCAATCAATTCGGGTTGTACTCTGCTTGTAAAAATATAATTCAATCATGATTCGAAAGACACGTGGCGCCATCTATTATCATAAGAACGTTATTATTGTTTTCCTCGGGAACAGTACTTTTTTTGGGATGAAAGGTAGTTATGTCCGTTTCTGTACACCTGACAACGTAAATGCAAAATTTCAGGATGATCGACAAACACAAACTTACTTTCGCATTTATAATACATATGAGTTAGGAATAGAGCATTCTCAGATGCCTAAAAAAATAAGGAAAGAATGTATCGCAATGACGGTGAGAACAAGTGCCTTTTGGCTTCGTTAAGGGTTTTTTTACACCCATTATGTTATTTGTTGCAGGATGTGAGAACGTGATGCAGCCTCAAGGCAGCCCCTACTACCAGTCAAACACCCACAATAATGTTACAAGTATGTATCTTTCACTATGTACTTAGGGGGTCATCCTTTAACCACGCGAGGGGGGTAGTTGGTCAGAAAATAATTACGATGGAGGGGGAGGGGTTATTTGATAATGATCGCGTGTATTTTTTCAAAATCAAAGCATTTATTCCAAATAGGCCAGTTACAGGCACTTTTGAATTGTCGAAACAAAGACAACAATGAAATGTAGCTACAGTCCCAGTCACAAGGCATAAAAACTGTGAAAGTACTGTAGTTGCCCATTCCCTAACCTGGATCACTATGGAGAAGAACGGGCAAGAAACTCCATGGACACTCTTTTAAATCACTCTTTTCACTATTTACTATTTTCATGGGTCATCTTTTAACCACGCGAGGGGGGTAGAAGGTCAGAAAATAATCACGATGCAGGGGGGTGATTTGATGATCTCGTGTATTTTTCGTGCGACGATATTATTTAACTGAATTTAAAAGCTTCATTCACACTTTTGATATTAGTACATCATCATCTGCGTAGCCTTTTCCCAACTATGTTGGGGTCGGCTTCCAGTCTACTCGGATGCAGCTGAATACCAGTATTTTACATGGAGCGAATGCCTATCTGACCTCCACAACCCAGTTAGTACTAGGTACTACGATACTCCTTGGTAAGACTGGTTGTCAGACTTTTTGGGCCACTGCCTACCTTACGACTGTCAAAGATCTACAAATGACAGCCGGGACCAAAGGCTTAACGTGCTTTCCGAGGCACGGAGGAAACTCGGTATGTAATGGGTGGTCACCCATCTACAGACCAACCTAGGCAAGCACGGCTTAACCTAAAGATCGACCCGAGCGGCTGTTATTATTTAGCCACGACCTCCTCCTCCACGAGTTTTGATATTAGTACATTAACTTTGATTTTTCAATCCCCAGGTGGCTACTACGACCAGCTCTCGCGGCCGGGCCCAGAGCTACTGATAGCCAAACAGAACGCGCTGGCGGCACACACACAGCTATGTGAGTATACCTATTACAACTTATAGTCTACTATACGGTGACCACAATTACCGAATGTTCATCTAATACCGCCAAAGAGCAAGAAAATATATCCAAACGCCGAGAGACACTATTTAGTATTCTTACTGCACGAATCACTGGTGCAAACTTTAATAAGTTTGTACGGGTTGCCGGGACCTTAAAAAGCTCGTCCCTCGGTCCCATCCGTAGCCTCCTGTCTGGAACAAGCGATCCCAATTCAATTCATTTATTTGCAAAAACATGTGTAGTTAATATACATGGTATGATGCTTATTAGTAGGTGTTACTTCTTTGGCTCAACATGTTTGACCATGGCTGGTGTACAAATTAGGTCGAAAGACCAAAAGATAAAAAAAAACAATTAACATTAATAAGAAAAAAATAAAATAAAATTAGGTAAATAGTCATGCGATTCAAAATAAATAGAATAGATTGAAATAGTATAGTTTTAGAGCGATTAGTCATTAAAAAATTCATTGACATTATAGTAGGCTTTTTCTGTCAGTATTTTTTTTAATGTTTTCTTAAACTGACCTGTCTTTGCTGGTTTTGTGGCCAATGCTTCCAATATTTGAGGATTATTCAACATATCACGAAAAACCATAAAAATATATTTTACGAGAGCGAGGTTGCCCCTTACCTACCACTTATAGTACCCAACCATCCCTATAACAAAGAGAGTTGGATACATAAGTGGATAGACACCAAACTGCTTCCTACCCCCGTAGCATGGCCACCGTAGACAAGGATTTCTTTGACGGAAGAATCGACAAAATGACAGATTGTGTCGACACAATGACAGATTTCTTTGCACTATCTGTCATTTTGTCGATTCTTCCGTCAAAGAAATCCTTGTCTACGGTGGTCATGCTACGGGGGCAGTACAGGTATCCGGTAAATTTGTTCTGCATCTTTACCAGCATCTGGGAATACTTCACTTCGTAAGGATTCCAGATGATAGCACTAGTTTCCTAGTTGCTTCGCACCAACGCATTATAAAGTGCTTTCACTGATATGACCTATCACAACTGACAGTGCCCGTTCACGAATCAGAATTTTATTTGCTTTGAAAGTAGGTATAGGTTAGGTGTTGTACATAAACTAATGAGATCGGCTACAGTCTACCTTACGGCGTGCAAATTATTACATAAGTTAAAATATTAATACAAACAAAATTTCGCTACACAAGTTGTATCAACTTTTCTACCATTATAACTAACATTTTATATCATCAGCGCGTATCCTTTGGTAGAAGTGCATTACTTTCGTCTTTTTTAGATTTATTATTAAGTTATTTGTATCAAGCCAATGTATAATTGTTTCTAATGTGAATAATGATGATATTATTTTGTTCCGCAGGGCAAAACACAATGAAACGGCCTTTCTTCTACAGCGAAAGCCCGCACTACAATAGTACCCCGATACTACATAGATATGAGGTAAGCAGAGTTATACATACTTTTATTTTTTTATTAAAAACGACGAGATTCGCTTTGTATTTGCGAGATAGCGTAGTTTAGGAAAGTTATTGTGAATTCCCCTATACAACATTAGTTTTAGTATATGCGAAACCTGATACACGTGTCTAGTATTTTTATGTAAAGAATCTATGTACTAAATTTCAAAACTGAATCATGAATAATCACAAAGTTATAAGCTTGTTCTGTTACCTAGTTGTCCGCACAAAATCGTGGTCACCACGCAGCGCGCGCCTCTAGCGTCGTCTTGAGCTCATTGATAATAATGATTTGGCAGTAATTTGGCCTAAATTATTGCGATAGGTACTCAAAGTCGCTCGGTGTCCAACTTTTAACTTATTTAAATATTTTTGGGAATAATAAAACATGGTTTAAAAATTATTGGAATCGATTCAATTACTTATTCTGAACAAACTATATTCAGGTTTCGCATATACTAAAAAAAAATGTTGTATAATCTGAAATAATTTCTTGTACCGGTCATCTTAGTATGATATACTGAATTCACCCCATCAGTCTGCGGAGGGCTGTCCCTTACACCCTGTATTGTATTGCATAACGGGCTGGTGTCCGCAACTCCACGTCCAAGCGCGTATTTTACATTTGTTTGTTTTTTTTTTTCCTTACATCCTGTATATCCTATCTCATTTAATTTTTCGGAAAATAATAAAGCTTCCGAAAAACAAAATTAACTTCCAACGACCTGTAGTTGTCAGTAATACTAAGCGTGGTTATTTAGAATTACCGAAAAATAAATACAAAATTAACCGACAAAAACGTTGTATTTAACAAACAAACATGAGCTTATTCAAATATTAATTATATAATTAATTATTTAATTAAAAATAAACAAAATTTCCGAAAAAAATACTAAGTTTCCGAAAAAAATACTAAGTTTTGCGAAAAAAATACTAAGTTTGCGAAAAAAAAAATACAAAGTTTTCGACTTGAGGCACCCCGACTTTAGGTTAGGTTAGGTTACTTTAAACCCTGCAGACAGAAGTAGGAGCCCCGCGTGGCGGGGCTACGTCGACTACGCCTAATTACAACATTTTGATATTTATCTTGACGTTGATTTCATACCTGTTTTATTTATTTTAAGATTAATACGCAATTTAATCTGGTGAAAAAATATTACGTCAGCAAATGCTGTATTGATTTTCAGAATTTAAAGTATTTTATTCGGTCCTTTCTTTGTCGCAAGATTAGTAATTGGGCATTACATGGCTGAAATCCCAAAAACAGCGTATGTTCAAAAAAATTTGTTGATGAATCCCTTCGTGCGTTTTCCGTGTAAAAAAAGTATGTTATAGTTAAGTTCATCACAAATAAATTGTATTGTTTAAAATTTTAATAAACCTTCTCATTTTTTTTTGGTTAATCGTAGAAAATAGGTCCTTTTTCAACCTTAATTGTAAATTATCTCTGTAACGGCTGAATAGATCGGCATGAATTTTGTAACAACAAATACGTAATGATATACTTAACAATCTGTATTGTTTTTTTTCTGTTATTTCTTTTAATATTTTTAAATAATAAATAAAAACCGAAATTTTGCGAAATGTGCGGGGCAAGTCAACAAAAACCAGTACAGGGATCAAATCATCAAGGTCATCGAGCAATGTAATGCCCTTAAGCAGTAAATTTAATTATTTTGAGTATGCCCATGTTTTTTTTTTCGGAGCTTTTATTACTACCCTAATTTTTCTACTGAATCTTATACGTGTGTCCTTATTTTTAGTCTTTTTTTTTTACGGATGGGAAGCCATCATCATTATTTTTAGTCTATGGTCGTCTAAAATTTCATATATGCGAGATGTTAAAATTAAAAAAAAAAACAATTAATTTACTAGCAACATGTTTTGTTTTCAGGATATCTCAAGGATTCTCCAGTGAGAAACATTCCAAAGTTTCGCAAAAGAATAAACTTTAAAAGGAAAAGTTTATTATTAAAAAAATAATTCTCCTTACGACGATAATCTCTAGATGGTTATTTTTAATTATTTTTTTTTATATAATTGTAATAATTATTAATAGTAACGAGGATGATAATATATTTTTTATTATTAATTATTACTTAAAGAGCTAGGTCCCTTTTCGAGAAATTATAGCTATTTTTTTTTATTATAATTTTTATTTATTTAATATTATTTTTTTATTTAGATTTTTTCAAAGGGACCAGACGTTAAATTACTATGCGACTTGTGATAAAACTTTGAGTTTAGTATAAGACAAGAATTTAGAATTTTTTAATAAAAAAACAGTGTTATATACCATATCGTGAAGGGATAATCTATACTAATATCATTGCTGTGCGTGTATGACCAGATGTATGACCATGGATGCGGCGAAAGAAGTATGTAAGGATCGTAGCAGGTGGCGTTCCGTAGTTTCTGCCTACCCCCGTGGAAAAAAAGCGTGAGTTTATGTATGTATATGCTTTACTAAGTTTAGTGATCGCAGTATGTTGTTATTTTTAGACAGGGGGACGCTTCTACCTACCCTTTTTACCTTACCACCAGAGACTGGCCTATTCATCATCATCTGCCTAGCCTTTTCCCAACTATGTTGGGGTCGGTTTCCAGTCTAACTGGATGCAGCTGAATACCAGTATTTTTAAATGGAGCGACTACCTATCTGACCTCCACAACCCAGTTAGTACTGGATAATACGATACTCCTTGGCTGGCCTATCAATAGTTAAAGAATATTCTTTCACGACGTAAGTCATATATTTGTGAAACCTGTTTTATACTAAACTCGAATGATAACATAGTAATATAAAATATCTTATATTTAAAGTAATATGATTAAAAATTAAACAAGAAATTGTACAAATTGTCAGAAAAAGGTAATACGTCGCCTTTTGTAAATTTTTTTTTGGATGAATGAAGGAAATGTTTTGTTTTGGAAAAAAATGTTATAGTCTGTGTAATGTATGAGTCCCACTGCTGGGCTCAGCATTTTAGAGTACATCATCATTTTGGAATCTGTATTCAAAAAGTCACTACAAATTTTTATATACAGGGTGGGAGGGACGCCGACGCTAAAACGGTTACCACGTATTCAGTATCATTCTGAACAGACTTTTAATCGATAAAAAAAAACATCAGCTGTTTCCTACAAAAGTGTAATACCTACACCTTGCGAACGAAACAGCTGATTTAAAAGTCAGTCGGTTCATCAATCATCGATCAGAACGATTACTGAATACATGGTAACCTTCCACCCTGTATATTATATTCTGTGACCAGTGGAAACGACCACGACTTACCAAGTTGTATATCGTAGGTTCGAATCTCAGACAGTCACTCTACTTTGTGACATTTATTTCATCACCACTGCTCTCAAAACGGTGAAGGAAAACATCGTGAGGAAACCGGTATGTCCTAGAACCAAAAATTCGAAGACATGTGACATCTACCAACCCGCACTGGGCCCGCGTGGTGGAGTACAGCCCACCTCTCGTAGAGAGGGGGCCTGTGTCCCAGCAGTGGGAACATTTTACGCTGATTATGCATGCTACGCTATATTTTGGATTAACAAACCATTACACAGACTATAAAATTCATCCACACTTTTTTCTCATAAGAATTCATGTAAAATAAATCACACAGTCTTATTAAACGCAGATTTATCAGTCAAAAGGTTTTCATACGCCGTTTGTACATTTAGGCATCTAGGCGTTCGTGGACCACTTATAGTAATACTAAATTGATGCCATTTCTCTTGTTTAAGATATTTATAAAAGGTCAAAGTTAATTCGCTAGCAAAACTCCATAAATGTGACGGTTATAGATATCTGAAGATAAAACAAAAAACTGAACAATTCCGAGTTGGACTCGGGCCTCATCGTAGTAGGGGAGCCCCCTTTAATTTTAAATTTGTTATTTGTGGTTATAGCGGCAACAGAAATACACATTCTGTGAAACTTTCAACTGTCTACCTATTACGGATCATGAGATATAGCCCGCTGACAGACGGACGGACAGCGGAGGCTTAGTGATACGGTCATGTTGGTGGTTAGCCTCCGGGTACGGGACCCTAAAAACTGACATTACAGAAATTAACTATGCTGCGGTCAATGATCCCAAAAAATCATTAAATCTATTTTATTTACGTCTGCGGAGTTTTGCTAGCTAAGTAATTTTTACCGTCGTATAGTGCGTTATGGTTCTTTTGTCGCTTTAATGGCATTTACAAGAAGACGCTGTTAATAAAAATTTCGCTTGTTCGCGACAACATTAGCATAACTCGAAAAATAAGGAATACTTGACCGTTTTTTTAAGATAGACTAAGAATATTTTCACTGTATTGTCAATTATTTTTTTTGCATAGAAACTGCTAAAGTTTATTTTACGTATTTCGTTACTTAATTGAATACTTACTTAGTTAATTTTATATTCAACTACAAACGAGAACTTCGAAAAATCATTTTTTTTTGAGTTATGGCATCCTTGTCGCAAACAAGCGAATTTTGTGAAATTATCTGTGGTGGAAATTGCATTCGAAAAAACAAGATGGCGGATTAAGACGTCAATAGGACCATGTAGCACTATATTCTCGTAAGTCAAAAAAAATACCTTTTCGTTTTTGATATATATAAAAAATATATTTTATTTAAAAGTTTCTAGAAAAAAAAAACCTCTAAATCTGATTATTTTTCAACGTTGTTTTTTTTAGTATTTTAGTTACTTTGTTTGTTATATTATTCTACAAAGAAATATATATATATATATTATTAGAAGTTTTTTAAATGTGAATTTTTAATGTTTTTCGTGTGAAGAATTACAATGGTTTTGGAAGAAGGATAAAAATACTTAGACTTTGTATAAAATGTCTTATTAGCTGGAAATGGGCTTCTTTTGAACAGCAGATGGGTAATTGATCGCAGTATGCTTGTATGTGCGTATATAGTGTGACTGGTAATTAGTGATCGAAACTTAAACACGTGATTGTACTCATGATAACAAACAAATTTACCTTTTCTTTATTACTTATTCACTTTAATCAGAAAAACACAACAGCAGCCGTATTAAATTCGCGCGGGTGCTGTGCTTACCCGCTGTAGTACTGTACGTACCAATGAGACAGAACGGCGCCACGCGGCTATAACAGCTGATAGGTCACAGGCGTACGCGCGAATTTCATACCGATGTTCTGTTGTGTTATTGTGCTTAAAGTGAACGAGTATAAAAAAATGTTTCTTTGGGAAAGTTGTTCGTTATCATGAGTACAATCACGTGTTTAAGTATTGGTCACTAATTACCAGTCACCCTGTATGAGTAGTGGTGGCACTGTGGTAACGGCCCCAACTTACGATTGATTGGTCGTGGGTTCGATTACGGCAGACGTGTTACTTTGCGTAATTTATTTCATCACCACTGCTCTCAAAATGGTGAAGGAAAACATCGTGAGGAAACCGGCATGTCCTAGAACCGAAAACTCGAAGACATGTGTCATCTACCAACCCGCACTGGGCCCGCGTGGTGGAGTACAGCCCACTCCCTCAAATAGATAGGCCTGTGTCCCAGCAGTGGGATCTTTAGTCATTTGCCTATTTCCAGCATAAAGGGATGTATGCAATAGGCTGGTCCTATTTGCCTGTTAAACATAAGGATATCCTTTCAAACCTAGCAATTTTACGCACGGATTTTTAATTTTTAGACAGTTTGGGTGAAAATGACCTATCTAAGTATAGCTTTCGATAAGAGCTAATATTTTTTAGAAAAAATACTATTTGTTTGTTTGATTAAAGTGTTTTCTTAATTACACTATTTTCTACTGCCACTGCATTATTTTAAATATTCTAAAAAGGCTATAGATACACTATCGAAATTCAAAGATGATGACAACATACAAGGTGTTCAAAAAAATATTAGTTTTTTTTTAAATTCTATTATAATTATACTAAGTTAGTCCATTTTCACTCTTTACGTTTTTTCTTTGATATTATTTTATAAAGAAAATAAATAGTTTATAATTAATCGACAAATAGTTACCAGAACCATGTACATGTCTTTTTGCCATTTTAATGCTCTTTTTATATTTTTTATTATTGTTTTTATGGTCACAGGCGATGTTTTGACAGTATTTTTAATATTTTTAAAATAATTGTTAAGGGAATCAAGTTTGAAAATTTGGGGGGAATATATTATACATGGTGTAAACGGACCCTTCACGAAGCCGTCAACCAAGCATTCTGTACATCAAACTAAAGTAGCTCTGCGCAAAAATATTGCAGGGAAACGATTTTTTTTTTGCTGTGAAAAATTACTATCTACAATAGAACTCAATGTAGCGCACTCAAAACATTGTGCTGATGGATGCATTGAATAGGACGGGGGTCACAGACGTAGTTAAAGTTACAATAACTTAAAAAAAAAACTTGAAAAAAATGGTGACGGAGACATTAGGGGCAAAACTTCTAATATCTCCGTAACTAGAAGGTTCCCAGGTATGGTCCAGAACAAAAAAAATATCGCAATGACGGGGAGAACAAGTGCCTTTCGGCTTCGTTCAGGGTGCTTTTACACCCATTATTGTTAAAAAAATAATCAAGATTCGTTTAGTCAAATATATTTCTTTATAACGTGACAATGTAAGTAAATATTCTAGTTCGTAATGGTTACCAACGCATAGTCGACTAAGCTTATAACTTAAGTTAATACTCTGTTCTTTGTTTTAAATGTATACACAGTGGAAGGGACATCGACGCGAAAACGGTTACCACGTATTCAGTACATCATTCTGAGCCCCAATAGAAATTTTGTTCCGGTTATTTTAAAAAAAATCAGCTGTTCCATACAATTTGAACGTGTAGGTATTGCACTTTTGTAGAAATCAGCAGATTTTTTATGAAAAATTTCCATGTGTCAGAATGATGTACTAAATTCGTAGTAACCGTTTTCGCGTCGGTGTCCCTTCCCTTCGTATTTAATAACACAGAATATGTCAGTTCAGTTTCGTTACCAATAAACGTAAAGCTCTGGGTAAACTGAGGGGAATCGCGCGGGATGCGATAAAAGATAGACTTGATCAATTTGGCGTGATTTCTTAATTATTAAACCCACTACGTGTGGAGTCGCGTCCCTTATTCCGTGCGGTTCTCGCTCAGTGTTGTCAGAGCTGAATAGTAAGTAAATCGACTATTTTTCGTTTTTACTTAGTCAGTAACATATCTCGTTTTCGTCTGTTAGTTATTTTTTCAGTCAGAACATCGCCTGTGGCCGCAAATGTAAGTTACAGCTTTGGGTAAAGTCGGACGAGTTGAGCGACTGTGGGGCAACTTTGAATTCCATTAGTAACCGTCTTTTTTAGTACTGTGTACCTTTACAAATGACATTTGCAGTTTTTTTTAATGTCGGTGTACTATTTTGTACATCTCTGCCTAACCTTGCGGGGATTACAGGCGTGATGTTATGTTATGTCCCAGTCAAAGGGCAATCACTCTTATAGAGAGGAGGCCTGTGGCCCAGCTGTGGGGCCGTTTTAAGCTAATTAGGTATCCATCTAAGCCAAATTTGCAAATGCCATTCGTAGAGTCGTTTTTTTTTAAATATTTTAAACTATTGGTCAATAGATACAATTATGCTTGCAAAAAAACTTTCTAAAAGAAATGATACCTATTGTGGAAGAAAAAAATATTTTTTAATAAGTGATAATTTATCGAATTTACACGGCAATTATAAAAAAAAATGGGAAAGAAAAAATTGTAAAAATTATAGTTTTTAAGAAAAAAGAATATTTTTGGTCACAACTAAATTTGATTTTCGTTGAGAAGAATCTTGCCAAAGTTTTTGTTTTTTTTTTTGTATTTGATTGTTAAAAATAGGTGATCAATAGTCATTTTGTTGTAAGAAATTATTGTAGTTTATATGTTTGAAGTTATGGGTGTGGGCGCGTCAATCATGACTTTTAACTTTTTATTTTTAATTATTGATTTTGGTGCTCGTTTAAATATATCCAAATTGCATTTTTCTACGAATTTTCATTATGAGTACAATATTGAATTTTCTAACGCACATTAGGAAGATCGCTAGATTTTTTTTGTATCTTTTTTTTTTAGATTATTACAAGTTGAGAAGAAAAATCTTTTATTTACTCTAGAAATTAAGATAAAAAGTAAGGAATGAGGGAAAGTTAGAAATAAGGAAGAAAGAGCGCGAAAAATATTTTTTTTGTGTTTTTTTTAAATATTTTTTTTCGGTCGAAATATTCGGATTTTTATGGCAGAGTTGAAATGTTATATTTTTGAATACGCGCTCTACATAGACCAAAGCTGTGAAATAATGTAAAAAAGTTGAGTAAGATTAAGAATAAAGTATGCTTTTACACAAAATTATGTTTGTTTATTTTCTACACCCTGTATAAACAACATTTACATAAATGAAATCTACACGAACCTTGTTTTTACAAAACTAAAATCATTGTCATACGTCAACGAGGATCACATTTGGAGAGGCTCGGCGCAAAGCATTTTCATTGCCAAAATATGACACACACTCTTGAATTTCATGTACGTGATCATCGAAGCGGCCAGAGCCACGAGGTTTGAAGCAAACCTTTGAGCCAAAGGGGTTGTCCGAGGCACTAAGGGTCAGTTTAAACAGAGCGAAAAAATCCTCACGCCATTTACTAGCTGCCTTGAAAATAGGACCGTATTATCATTGTTAAAAGTACAAAAATCCACGATGATATTCATTCAAGCATCGCCTAGCACATGGTCGTGACTCACTCGTGCGCCTCCTCGCGCATGCTCGGGGTTCCTCGAGGATGCCCGAGACCGCGCGAGCAAGTTCTGACGAGCTTATACTATCATGTTCTAGTTTTATCTCGCAGGGTCACGGAAGACGCGCGCGGTCTCGAGCCTTCCCTCGATGTAGCACCGTTTGGAAGCGCGTTTCAGCTCTTGGACTTTTGGCGTGAATTGCGACCACAGGAGGCTAAGCATGTTTCGTTTTGTCATTCCCTGACGCGTGACGTTTAAATCTAAACGATTTTTAAATGAAATGTAATTCATTTCATTAAAAAATCGTTCGTCTTTACGGTGTGAATTCACGCCACGTTTCCTCGACGTGTTCACGCTAGGTCTACGAATAGTTATAGCACCTAACCTCTGCGGCGTCGGCGACTGTCCCTTCATTATGGCCACAGTTCCAAAGCGTTAACCAAGGCTCACCTTAAGCGCAGGTCACACCGCCAGCTAGCGAGCGAGCGAGCGAGGCGAACGAGGCATAGTTTCACCTCTTTTCATACCGCGAACTACCGAAAGAGCCGAAGGAAAGGGATCCCTTCTTTTCGCATAATATTCTTTTTCGTAATATACTTTGGCATAACGATTTTGGTATAATTTGTTTTGCCATAATAATACTTTGCCATATTTTTTTTGGCATACTATGTTGGCATAATTATCTTGAAGGCTAATTTTTTTGGCATAAATTGAATTCGCATAACGTTAATAGGCCTAATGCATAATAATGTCTAGGCATACAATTAATAGAAATAACGGAAACAAAATTAGTTATTTTTACGTATTAATTTTGGATTTTCATGCAATTATACATAACATTATGTAACTTAACTATGTATTTTTATTTTAGGTGTATATTTTTAGCAATTGCTTGTAAATATGCAAGTGTCCATATATATTTATCTTTTTTACTAATATTTTTTTAAATCCTATTGTGTTTGTCCGTGTATTTTTTCTTTTTTTTTTGGTATTGGTGATGTTCCGACATCAAGTTTATGTATTTTAATGGTTTGGTGTTTTATTTCTTGAACAATCTTTTTTGCCAAAAAATAAAATCCAGGATGGTGTTTTCTCACAAAATGTGCAAACCTATTGTGCCATGCTTCTGCATGATTTTGTGTTCTAGGTATATTTTCCTTTTTTAGTTGATATGTACTCCAGACTTTGGGTGGAAATTGTGGTGGTGAACTTGCAGTGCCCCATACATAATTCTGATACCACCAACCACCACCACCACCACCATCATGTCTACCCTAGTAGCTCCCTCTCGCACTTCCTCTCTCTCCACCACCGGCGCGGCCGCTCGGCGGGCTCGTCATTAGCGTCCTGTTTTCCGCTGCGAACGATCGTTCTTAGGACTCATTAAATTAATTTTGCATATCTTTGCAAATTCATTTACATGTAATATATTCCTGTTCTACGTACGTTAGTTTTTTTTAAAAGCTTTCTTACCTTTTTTATTTTTATCAAACGATGTTACCGTTCGGTACGTTTAAGTACGTAGGTTTTGGTACCCACCTACCTACATATTTTGCTTTAATTATTTTTTGTGTGGTTTTCTATCCTAGATATAACAGCTTGTGTTAGCATGGAAAGTGTTTCAAATCCGGGCTCGAAAGGCCCATGTGCTAGTGCTCGTACTCCCGCTAATAGTGACAATAAAAAAAGATCCCGTATTCGTCGTCAGTCGCGAGCTAGTTCTCGTTCGTCGAATAGTAACTCATCCGACTCATCTAGCAGCTCGAGTTCGTCGTCTTCAGACTCGGGTCCTCGAAGATCCACGCCGCGTCACGCTACAAAAAAAGAGGGGGCAAACGCCGGCAACGACATGATTCCCGGAAATTCCGTAAATTAACACGTCAGTTTCACGTCATGGCTTAGATGGCTAGGATGGTGTAAAAAAGAGAAAACTGATCCATGTCGCCCAACCGGTTCAATTCTAGCAAAATTTTTAGCCGATATATATTTGAATGAAAACCTATCATACAATACTATACTATGACACAAATCAGTGGTGTCTACGCTCTGTAATACCGATATATCGGGAGTCTTAAGTGCTCATGTACTGGTTAAGCATGTTATGAAATCTACCTATTGCATTAAGAAAGCCTGTGCCCCATAAGAAAACTATTTGGGATGTCAATGTTCTCATTTCCTTTTTGTCTTCATATGAATTTAACGTAAACAATTGTTTTGCCACCGCCAGACACACTGCTATGTTGCTACTTTTGGTTTCTGGTCGACGTATCCATGACCTGACCCTTCTGGCAGTCAATCAAGAACATTATATTGACAATACTGATCATATCATTCTATGGCCCAGGTTTGGCTCTAAAACTGACCGTTCTGGCAATCGGGCTGGAAATTACTAAGAAACGAAAATATTAAAAACCTCGATCCGGTGTTTTGGGTGAAGCACTGTATCAAAAACGTAATTCCTCAAATAATTATTCTTTATTTGTAAATTTAAGAGGTGATCATAAGCCAGCATCGCGTACTGTGATTGCGGGCTGGGTAAAATCTCTCCTATCAGAGGCTGGTATTGTCGCAGCTCCGCTTCCATAAGTTAGGCCGATAACGTCTCAGTTGACGAAATTTTGTCACAAGGTAACTGGAGATCTGGTGACACATTCGTTTCTATAGACGTGAGGTAGACCAGGTCGTCCCCTGTTAGCTCTGGGATGTCAAATTGATTTGGCCCAATTTAAGTGAAGAAGTTTACTATATTTTATTTATTTTTATAAATAATTACAATTTCTATGTTCATAACATATTATATGGTGATTGAATAAATTTACTTAGTCTCGCACACTTACAATTTTATTTATATTAACCACTGTAACCTTCATTGTAACCTTTTGCGCCTTCAGCGTGTAGATGTGCATACCTTCACATTGGCATCCTCCTCCACCAGGCGATAACAAACAGGTCTCATTATATGTTTAAGATTCAAATAACGGTCAGGTGTTTCATAACAGCGTTTTAACTTACAATAAAACGCTTATTAAATACCTACCTTATTTGAAGCTTAACTTTTGTCTCTGCCTGGTATAATTCGACACAATGACGAGAGCCCGCCGAGCGGCCGCGCCGGTGGTGGAGAGAGAGGAAGTGCGAGAGGGAGCTACTAGGGTAGACAGAGAGGTAAGACGAGCGGAAAACAGATAGGCCTATTTCATTATATGTTTAAGCTTCAAATAAGGTAGGTATTTAATAAACGTTTTATTGTAGGGTAAAACGATGTTATTCTTTTGTTTGTGTCGTATTTTTTATCAGTAGTGATGATCTGATCGTATTCTTGAAGTAAATATTCTGTCTTTAATTCAAAATCTATGTCTTGTGGTTTTTTTATATTATCATTTTTTTTCTTTTGTTTGTATATAATTTATTTCAGATTAATATTGCTTGGCAAATGACACGATATGGAAGGTGAGGTTGTAGTTTCACAATTGGCTATAATTTCAATTGGCGTCATACTCGGATTTAATATTGCATCTTATTTTATTCTATTGAAGGCTATTTGAATCTGAAAAATAAAAAGAAGGAACTATAACCAATAGTATTTTTTTAATGTAGTGTATCAATAGGTTAAAGTGCAGCCTAGCCGCCAATGTTTTATACATATAAAAAATTTACAAAACTTACTTTTTCTCTAATTGCTTTGGTTCATGAGTGTGATTTAGCATACACTTAGATATTATTTCATGTTGTTGGTCGTCGTTCAGTTTCGTAACAAGTCGAGAGTTACATTTATAATTTTTTTTACGTCGCATTTCACACACCCAATAATATATATTTTCATTTTGTCGATTTTTCTCATAGATGAAACCATTCACATTTAATTTGATACCGCCTCTTTCGGTTATAAAGATACGCACTGTATTTTCCATTTGTAACTTTAATTTACTGTATTTAAAGGATTACATTCCAACTTTGCAATAATACACTTAGTGACACAATAGTTTTACGACACCACCGTCTACTTAGAAAAATAAAAAAAATATTTGTCCTACCTACAATCTCTAGTGCCTACAAATTTCATTAGAGCAATTTTGTGTAAAAATGTGTATAGTGTCTAATATTTTAGGTGTTAATTATTACTTCATTGTTAGGCCTATAACAATATGTTTTAATATCAATAAGCGTAAATAAATTTATGCTTTAGAATGTTATGCTTAATAAAGTTATGCTTTAGAGTGTTATGCTCATTATTATGATTAGAGAAATTATGCGTAAAACATTATGCGTAAGCTGTTATGCGTAAATAATATTATGCGAAAATATAATTAGGACAAACAAAAGTATGCCTAGTTTTATTAGGTCTTAAAATTATATGCAAATGGATAGGGAATCCGAAGGAAGTAAGAAGAACCTCGCCCGCCTCGGTCGCTCGCTCGCTAGGTGGAGTGTGGCCTGCGCTTTAACACTCCTCAAGGCGCTCCCTCGCCGGGAGCATTCGCCTGTAATGTAAATATCACTGATTCAAGCATTAGGAAAACATCAGTGAGCGAGGAGAACAGAGCATTACAGTGCGCAACCTGTAACGATACAATTTGTGTTTCTGATTGTCGTGGCTAAATAATAACCACCGTTCGGGGTCAATCTTCAGGTTAAACTGCGGTTGCCTAGGTTGGTCCGTGGATGGGTGACTGCCAATTACTTACCAAATTTCCTCCGTGCTTCGCAAGCCGTTTGGTCCCGGCTGTCATTTGTAGATCTTTCACAGTCGTTATAGTTCGTCAATCGCCCGAAAGTCTGACAACCAGTTTTACCAAGGGTCAACGTATTATCTAGTATTAATTGGGTTGTGGAGGTCAGATAGGCAGTCGCTCCATGTAAAAAAGCTGTTTTTTTAGCTGCTTCCGGTACCGCATATATGGAACACAAAATTCTTTTTTTTAAACGTTTCTCCACACTAGGAATTTCTCCTGTATCGTGGGTGCTTTTACAAATATTCAAACTCACATACACAAACTGCCAGACCCGGAACAAATACCTGTAGGGCATACAAATATTTGTACCGTGCGGGGATCGAACCCGCGACACGCAGCGCAGCATCCAATCGCTCAGCCACTGCGCCAACCGTGTAGTCGACGAATATAAACTAGCATTGGACAAAAATAATATACATGAGGACGAGGAGCTAGGCAAAGTGATTCTATCCCCAATAACGACGATGAAATAGTGAAAAACGTATTAGATTGATTAGCTACCGAAGAGCTCCGTTTAAAGTCGAAAGATAAAAGAAACGCATTGAAAATGATTGCTACTTGTCTACGCTCTCTATACCTAAATCTTTCAACTCCCGTAGCATGACCACCGTAGACAAGGATTTCTTTGACGGAAGAATCGACAAAATGACAGATAGTGCAAAGAAATCTGTCATTGTGTCGACACAATCTGTCATTTTGTCGATTCCTGCGTCAAAGAAATCATTTTCTACTGGAATGGCTGGAATTAGGAATCTACACTGTTCAATATTTAATCTGTGTTATTTTGTATTATAGCTATGTTCACGTCACTTGTGTCTATGATGACAATCCATGTAAGAAACACCGTCTCTATGGTTTTAAGAAATATAAAGTATCTATCCTTCCTCCATTACGTTTGTTTAAATTAATACACCTACAGGGCTCCTAATGTTAGGTTTTTGTTTTTGGGACTAACCCGCCACACTATTTCCAAACCACTGCAACTCCTGTGCGCCAGAATCAACAGTGGCGATCAGAAAAGCGTCGAGACAATGAAGCTCGACGAAGTCCCAGAGAAACAATTTAACTGTCTTAGATCCCGCAACGAAACATTTTCGAATTGGTTTCTCAAGTATGGTATGTTACACATTCGATTTTTAGATCGATCGTTGGCAAAATCATACTCGCCCATCCACGAACAGGCCTCAACAACCGCACCTTACCTTCACACATCAGCAATTACACCCACCCCAATTTCCAACCACAGCCCACCAATATTTTGTGTACCATATCATTATTTTGGGAGTGGCCTCCATTGCTCCACCTTCGAAAGTAATTTGTTCAGAAAAAACAATATTTTGGCCGTGCCCCTTGGCCAACATAACTTGATCCCCACACAACTTTCAAAACCAACCTTCGATCTCCACATCAAGGTTGGAATTCAAATAGCGTTGGACGATTTTGAGGTTATGGTTTTTCTGGTTTTTCTCAAGCAATTGCCAAGTAATTAAGGTGAGGTTTCTTGTTCAGAGCAACGTTTAAGAGTTTTTCCGTGGATTATTTCGCGCGGTTATGTTTTTGTGTGAGTGCAGATATTTCGGGTGTCGAAGCTACGAAGGGTTTTGGAGACAGTTAAAAGCGGCAATGGTGGAGTTTGCTCAAAGAAGGTTTGACGATACCTAAACTCATGAAAAAACAAGCTATAAAAGAGGAGAACTCGCACTGGACCCGCGTGGTAGATGACAGCCCACTCCCTCTCATAGAGAGGAGGCCTGTGTGACACCAGTGGGAAGGCTGATTATGCTAAGCTGTAAAAAGTATGTCTTGATCAAACTTTTTCTAGGCCCAGTATGTGCGTTATTTATCAAATTATCAGCGAATGACTAAATTGGAAAGTACGGTTGGCGCAGTGGCTGACCGATTGACTGCAGTGCGCTGCGTGTTGCGGGTTGGATACCCGCAAAAAAATCAGCTGTTTCCTAAAACAGAGCGGTCAAAATGTATGGAAGGAACAGCTGATTTCTTTTTTAATATCCGATTAAAAATTTCTTTGTAGGGGGGCTCAGAATGATGTACTGAATACGTGGCACCTTGTTTTTTTATGTTGTTTTGTGAAGTGGTTATGTAATAATAAAGGTCCACGAAGTAAAGTCCCTGGGTTCTATTAATAGTCCTGAATGTTTTCGGTCTCGACGGCCAGAATCAGCGGAGATTAGCCATCGGCGCGGGAGCTATTATAGTGCACAAGTGTGTGCGCAGGCACAGGTGCACTCTCTGTTCCTTTAGTCTCATAGTCCTCAGGACGGCAATTCGACACGACCGGAGAGAGATCAGGCGCAGTACCAACGGCTTTACGAGGCACGGGGGTATCATACCGCCAATTTCCAAACTCTAGGCTACTACTGTGAAATGGAAAAGTCCAATAACACTTTTTTGAGGTGTACCTGATGGTACAGAGGAGCTCGTGGCTAAATAATAGCAGCCGCTCGGATCGATCGTTAGGTTAAGCCGTACTTGCCTAGGTCTGTGGATGGGTGACCACCCATTACATACCGTTTTCTCCGTGCCTCGGAAAGCACGTTAAGCCCTTGGTCCCGGCTGTCATTTGCAGATCTTTGACAGCCGTTACAAGTAGTCAGTGGCCCAAAAAGTCTGACAACACAGTCTTACCAAGGGATATCGTATTACCTAGTACTAACTGGGTTGTGGAGCTCAGACAGGCAGTCGGTCCATGTAAAATACTGGTATTCAGCTGCATCCGGTTAGACTGGAAGTCGACCCTAACATAGTTGGGAAAAGGCTAGGCAGATGATGACCTGTTAGTACACCCATATTTCGCCAGTTATGTTTAAGTCCTATGTAATATGAGGCGAGCCTATTGCCATCAACCGGTTGCAAATCCAGACTCCGTTGATGCTACTGAGAAATTCCTGATGGAAAAATCCCAATAACACTTTTGCCCGACCCCAGGCCTGCAGTCGCAAAAGGGCCAGACCATCGGGGCAGTTACAATTTAGTAGACGTTGATATGTTTTTTACATGGAGCGAAAATTCACTGATAATTTTAAAACTACCAACTCCAAATACTTTCGTAGCTCCTCCAAAAACAAACTTAACTGTCATTTGAAACTCGTTTCATACATTTTTCTTGTGAAAAGCAAGAAGATGACATTTTTTGGAGCAAACCGTCTCAGTACTGCCATACTGTGATCACCAGTAAACTTGGTGATTACGGCATATCAAGTCATGGGGGACTGTTGACGATTTTAAACAGCATTGTTGCGAAATGTAGTTCAGGGGTATGTAAAGTATGAGTTTACACACGCAGGTATAGAATTCGGACATTAAATTTAATACAAGGTGTAAACGGACCCTTCACGAAGCCGTCAACCAAGCATTCTGTACATCAAATTAAGTAACTCTACGCAAAAATTGTTGCTGGGAATAAACTTTCTTTTTGCGTAAAAATATCACGTTCTACGGTAGAACTCAATGTAACGAACTCAAAACATTATGCTGATGATCGAATAGTACGGAGGTCATAGAGGTATTTAAAGTAAAGTTATAACATAAAAAATTTGTATTTAAAAAAACACTTGATAAAAAGTTGGAATTTAGATCCCCAATATCTCTGTAACTAGACGGTTCCCAGGTATGGTCTAGAACAAAAAAATGATCGCAATGACGGGGGGAACAAGTGCCTTTCGGCTTCGTTCAGAGTACTTTTAGCTAGGTTGCTCTCCGCTATACTTTTCTGATTAATTTCGTTGCGGGATCCAAGACAGTTAAATTGTCTCGGCGCATTTCTAGTGGTCGCCACTGTTGATTTTGGCTTTCAGGAGTTGCAGCTTGAGGAATAGTGTGGTGGGCTAACGGCTAGGCTCATTTCACTTACGCAATAGTCTAGCCCTCTGTGACATGGCGTTTAAAACAGGACTTGTACATGAACTGGAGACCCTACATGGACCTCGTTGGTGTAGTGGTCGCAAGGACGGTTATTGTACATGTGGTCATCTGTTTGATCGCCAAGTCTGGCAGTATTATTTGGTTTTTCCGAATAGAACGCCAAACATCTCGCCTTGTAATCCCCGAGGGTTTAGGCAGAGGTGTACCTTACTGTACGCTCATATTTCGCCAGTTATGTTTAAGTCCCATGAAATATATATAATAAAAAATAAATAAAAAGTGTTTATTACTCACCACAAGCCAAAAAATACAAACAATATTGACACACAAGCAGTAGCCAACGATTTTTGGTTGTGGATCGCTGGTGCCTGTGGTAGGTAGTAACACCTGTATTACAGGTCACCAGGTCCCCACCTGTTTAAGGGCATTACATTGCTCGATGACCTTGATGATTTGATCCCTGTACTGGTTTTTGTTGACTTGCCCCGCACATTTTGCAAAATTTCGGTTTTTATTTATTATTTAAAAATATTAAAAGAAATAACAGAAAAAAATAATACAGATTGTTAAGTATATCATTATGTATTTGTTGTTACAAAATTCATGCCGATCTATTCAGCCGTTACAGAGATAATTTACAATTAAGGTTGAAAAAGGACCTATTTTCTACGATTAACCAAAAAAAATTGAGAAGGTTTATTAAACTTTCAAACAATACAATTTATTTGTGATGAACTTAACTATAACATACTTTTTTTACACGGAAAACGCACGAAGGGATTCATCAACAAATTTCTTTGAACATACGCTGTTTTTGGGATTTGAGCCATGTAATGCCCTTAACTTTTTTTTTTAGATTAGTGTAGGTCTCGACCTTGATCGATCGAACCGAGTTGTAACTTAGCCACGAGACCCTCAAAATAATGAATGATACCCTCAACCCTTTACAAACCACACAAAATATTACCAACCACAAACGATTTGAAAAAGATCTGATTATTATCAACAAAACATACGAAAAAAACAACCACACTACACAAAGATTCAGTTTTTGAGATACGCGCTCACAAAACGACGGACATTGATAATACATAACTTGGCTTTTTTTTTGTTGCAGTCGGTTAAGATATTCTGTGCATGCTGCCCTAGACTCATCAATAATATGAGCTATGCGGGGTTTAGGTGGTGCGGGACGGGTACGACACGATGTATTTTTTTTAGTGTATCGGTAGGTCGTCTTTCCACAATTTTGTTACATGAGGCAGACAAGGAAACTGGACGCAATTTATATGAGTTTTGTTACATTGTATGCAAGGAACTTGGAGGTCAGATAGGCACTCGCTCCATGTAATATACTGGTATTCAGCTGCATCCAGTTAGACTGGAAGCCGACCCTAACATAGTTGGGAAAAGGCTAGGCAGATGATTTATGCAAGGAACTTGCATTATGGCAGTAGATGGGGCTTACCATCATCTTCCTGCCCTTGTCCCATTGTCCCACTCAGGGTCGGCGCAACACGTTTTCTTCTTCCATTCTCCCCTGTCAGTCGTCACGGCAACATTTACTCCTTTCTCTTTCATATCATTCCTCACACAATCCATCCATCTTTTCTTTAACCTTCCTCTCCCTATCCATCCATCAACATTAATATCCATCACTTTTTTAGTAACATTCGTTACATTCCTCCTCATTACATGTCCATACCAAGATAGACGACTTCCTATCATACCAAAACATACACATATTCTTGAACAAAGTCCTATCGTTTAACGACGTCGCATCGATAACGAGCTATTCCTATTCGCTTTGCACATCTCCGCACTGCTTCAGTAGATACACCCTAGCTTTTACGCATCGCCTCTCCGCCTCGCACATCTCAGCTCATCTCCGCTTTAGATTCCACCAGAGATGAGCGAGCATGCGTAGCGAGGGATGTGTGTAAAACTAACCAATAATACCGCTTCTTTTTCACAGTTTGAGGTATTCTAGCTATGTGATTGGTTAGTTTCGCGCGCTACGCATCCTTGCTCATCTCCTCCGGTCCTGTTGTGTCGTCCCCTCTAAAAAGCTTGTCCATCGCAACATTTCTTGAATACGCGCCAGACTAAAGGCGGCACTTTTTATCATAGAGACGTCTCACAAACGGGGTAGGTAGACATGTTATGTGTTTTTGTCATTGTAAGCAGTTGAACTGGTAAGGACTGTGGGTTTAGAAGAATAGACAGCGGTTTTTGGAATAATTTCTTGAGTTTTTGAATATGTATTTGTAACTGATATTGCGCGACTGCTGAGCGTGAGGTCCTGGGTTCGATTCTCAAGTCGGGCCAAGTGTATAGGGTTTTTCCATCAGGACTTTCTCAGTTGCAGCCACGGAGTCTGGATCTGTGCCCGGTTGACGGCAATAGGCCCGTCCTCTGTTACGTGGGACTTAACATAACTGGCGAAATGTGGGTGTACTATACCTGTACTTAACCCTTCGGGGATTACAGGCGTGATGTTATGTTATGTTATTTGTGACTTAGATACCAAACATTACACCGGTGTTCCCCGAAGGGTTAAAGGAGCTCGAAGCTTTAAAGCTCTAGGGTTAAAGCTCGTTGCTGAGCAATAACAGTCGGACTTCAAGGTTAAGCAACTCTTGCCGAGGTCAGTCAGTGGATGGGTGTCCGTCTGTGTCTCCGTAAACACGTTAAAGTATTGACCCCGCACCAAGTAACTGGGTTGTGGAGGTCAGATAAGCAGTCGCTCCATGTAAAATACTGGTATTCAGCTGCATCCGGTTAGACTGAAAGCCGACCGCAGGAAAGTTGGGAAAAGGCCGTCAAAATTGGCACAGGACTCGACCTTACATACCACACCTACACACAAAAGCCAGCATCATAACCACTGCGCCTAAATAAACTAATCGATATAAATTACTAAAAAAAAGGAAGTCTTAAAAAATACAAACAATATTTGTATGGCAACATTGAGAGATAAATAATTTTACAAAATTAAACGACATAGCGATGCCCCGCGGCGTTCCCTGCGATTTCTTTTAAATGACATACATGACTCGCGTGGTACTTGTTAAGAATTAACAAG
Source organism: Noctua fimbriata (assembly GCA_905163415.1). Taxonomy (NCBI): domain Eukaryota; kingdom Metazoa; phylum Arthropoda; class Insecta; order Lepidoptera; family Noctuidae; genus Noctua; species Noctua fimbriata. The sequence continues at coordinate 9,906,256 of LR990951.1, forward strand.
TACCACTATTATTAACATAACACCACGCCTGCAATCCGCGGCGGGTTAGGCAGTGATGTGCCTCTCCAGCAACGAAATAGCATATGGGTATACGGTGGTATTAAAAACAGTATAAGCACTGTCCTAAGCTTTCGGTAAGGTTGTATTGATGATTTTAGTGATTACAATTCTGTAGCTACATACGTGTTACTCCGACGTAGCCCGAAGAATAGCCAAACTGAAGTGGCAGTGGGCAGGGCACATTGCTCGCAGAACGGATGGCCGATGGGGCCGAAAAGTTCTGGAGTGGCGACCGCGAACCGGAAGACGCTGCGTTGGAAGGCCTCCCACTAGGTGGACCGATGATCAGGTGAAGGTTGCAGGGATCCGCTGGATGCGAGTCGCACGGGACCGGTCAATGTGGCGACACTTGGGGGAAGCCTATGTCCAGCAGTGGACGTCTTTCGCTGAAATGATGAATGATGATACGTGTTACTAGCGCGGCTCATTTTTCATCAGCATACAACCTGACACTGACCTCCAAATTGCAAAAAAACTCAAGAAAATTTGAATTTCGTGGGCCACTCTTTTCACTAGTGCGCTAGCAAAAGACAAAGAAAGAGGGTAGACAGATTTGTCTGCACCTAAAAATTTTTGCTAACTACCTGCATTCTCCAGTCATCCCGCGATCATGGCGTTTGCAACAGCGTCGAAATATCGGGAGCTCAAAATAATGAACAATCACGTAAGATATCCCGTAAGTGACAGTATAAGTTTCCGAGCTAATTTACAAAGACCTCTATATACTTATACATATAAATAAGTTCGTTTATTTCTCGCCCACGTTTTCAAGGGAACTTGTTCGAAGTTATTTTTTATCCTTTTATTCAATTTTTGTATCAATATTTCTGTTATTCTTGTTTTCACATTGTTTTTGACATTTTATCATATTTATGCAAATTGAATTCTCTGCAAAAGGTGACGTTATCGCGTAAATGGAATGTTTCACTAAAAACATCACGCTGTAGTTCTCAAGGGATAGACAGAGGTGTGCCTAATAGTACACCTACATTTCCGCAGTTATATTTAAGTCCCATGTAATAGGTGGTGATCCTATAGTTATTCAGCCGAGCACAAATCTAGCTTCCAGGCTGCTACTGCGGAATACCTGATGGAAAACCCACAAAACTTGTCCCAACCTGTGAATCGAACTCAAGACCTCTTGCTCAGCAGTCATCGTTCTCCAGCCCTTATGCCAATTTATTTGGGGTCGGCGCAGCAGGTTTTCTTCTTCCATACTTCTCTATTACTCGTCATCTCAGCAGACATCTCCTTTCTAGCCATATCATCCTTTACACAGTCCATCCATCGTTTCTTTGGTATTTCTCTACTCTTATACCCATCCACAGTCATACTCAAAACTTTCCTCACGACATTTTCCTCATTCCTCCAAAATCAAAAAAATCAAAAAAAATATTTCACATAGGCTTAGATGGGCATTTATAAAACGTCGACAAAAAGGTGCACGGTTCGGGTTGGTCGTTTCCTATGGAGAAGAACCGGCAAGAAACTCCATGGTTACTCTTTTCAAATCATTTGGTATTACAATGTTATCATGGATACAGCAATTGTACTCCGCATTACATACTACGATAACCGTAATACTCTTACTGAGCAATCGTGAAACTAATATCTAATCTGTTTTAGCGCTATGAAAAGTAAAGGAAATTGACCTACCACCAGCTTCACCTGCCCCAGAATGATTATGGTAGAGCCCCAGGTCCTGCAAATCGATTTTCTGATAATTATCATCCGTCTAGCCTTCAGACTATGTTGAGATTGGCTTCCAGTACAAACAAATACACCTGATTACCAGTATTTTACATGGAGAGACTGCTTACTTCACCTCCACAACCCTGGTACTGGGTAATATGATACCCCTTCGCAAGACTGGTTGTCAAACTTTTGGGTTACCATACCACTGCCAATGACCGGGACCAACTTCTTAACATGCTTTCCGAGGCACGGAACGAACTAGGTATGTAATGGATGGTCACCCATCCACGGACCAACCTCTACAAGGGTTGCTTAACCTTGTATATCGGCCCGTGCGGCTCTTATTATTTAGTATTCGGGTTTCTGTGTAATCCTGTTACAGAATTCTCGGTAATAATCCGGAGTATGCAATCGTGTCCAATAATGCGCAATAAGATGGCTCTCAAAATTTTTAAAGCGTCAAAAATTGTGATGATCAAGAAATTATTAATTATATTTGTTTTTATAACATCGTTAGGGATTAAAACAGCTGGCTTTATTATTTTTGGGGCTTTTAATGATTCATTAAAGAAGTCAAAGGACTATTAAAACAGTTGGTTTGTGATTTTCATTATACAAGGTGTAATATAATTAACTCGAAACCCCTCGCGTGGTCTGTCGCACCTCACTGTCTTCGTTGCATTCTCGGCATTTACTGGCCCGAGATCATCTCCAACGTAGAACTGTTGGAGAAATGCCAAGAGAACCCGATCGACCGCCAGATCAAGCGTCGCAAGTGGAGATGGATTGGCCACACGCTCCGAAGGGACCCCGACCACATACCCAAATAAGCTTTGGACTGGAATCCCCAAGGGACAAGAAAGCGTGGCCGTCCCCGTCAAACCTGGCGTCGCACCGTGCTGGCAGAAGCGGCGAGCATCGATATGACGTGGAGCGAGGTGAAGCGTGAATCTCAAGACCGATTGCGATGGAGAACATCTGTAGACGCCCTCTGCCCCATCTAGAGGACATAGGACATCAAGTCAAGTAAGTCAAGTCCTCGCGTGGTCTCTTGGACCATGAAACTGAATAACTTTTGTTCTACGAGATCTTGGAAATGGCAAAAAGAAAGAAGTTTCTATAGGGATTGACGCGATCAGCTGATCAACTTGTGCTTATAAGCTAAAAACTCACTTATTGTGTAAAATACATTGATAAACAGACATCCTTTAACTACTGATAATGGTAGCCTACGTCATCCCACTGCTGGGCATAGGCCTCTGCCCATGACTTCCAGTTGTTTCGATCCAGGGCTATTGTGGACCACTAGTCGTTGGTTTTGTCCAGCTCGTCTTGCCATCTTCTACGAGGTCTGCCGCGACGCCTTCTGGCTGTGTCAGGGCTCAATGGTTTTTTTAATATTATACACTAGCACTTCGCCCGCGACTTCGTCCGCAAAAATTGTGATAGCTCGGCTAATTTGCATGATATAAATATAATTTTTAGCCTATGTTACTTCCTAATAATTTAGCTGTCTATTGGTGAAAAAATGGTTAAAATCGGTCCAGTAGTTTTTGAGTTTATTCGTTACAAATATACAAATCATTCCTCTTTATAATATTATTATAGATTGGTTTGCGTTTTGCCGCAACTCGCCTGATGTGAAGCGATGACGCGGCCTAGGGTGGAGCTCGCGCGCCTAGAAGAAAACGATTCACTCGAACTTTGAATAGATCCAGGTTATAATGATCAGGGAACAGAGAAGCCGGCAGAGAATTCCACAGACGGTTAGCACAATAAATGTTCTCTTATTTGTTAAGGTATTTTGTTGTAGTTATACTGTCACTTACGGGATATCTTCCGTGATTGTTCATCGTCGTCGTCGATCGTGATTGTACGTTGTTGTTGTGTAGTTTAGTTGTAAACCGTGAACAGTGTTTTGTTTGTGTTTGACAAACATACTATAGCAGTACTAAGGTTTAAGCCTCGCCCTCTAAATCATGACACTACAAAAAAATAAATAGCGAAATGGTAGTGTACTAAACATCTCTGCTCACCCCCTCAGGGACAACACGCGTGATGTTTATAATATGTAAAACAAGTGATACTCAACAATCTAAAGGCGGGTGATGTACTCAGACGCATTACTCTCCCAGTGGCATACTTACTTTATTTTATACTGGACAACAACAAATATTTGAAGGGTATGCTACGATTTTATATTGGGGGAATGGTTCTGTATATCTGTTTCCATTTTATGTGGCTTATTGGAAGGTGTGAAGGTCGGAATTTGAGTAACCAGAATCTAAGACAATGTTTTTAAGTTTGCATTTTTGGTACTGAAATACTTTTTCATCATCATCATCATCATATCACCCACTGCTGGATATAAGCCGGCTCTGTCTTCTACCACACTTCCTGATTCTGTGCATTCCTTATCCAGGTGCTTCCCTCGACTTTGACAATATCGTCGACCCAACGAGCTTTAGGACGGCCCTGGTATCTTCGGCCTAACTTTGGCCACCACTCGGTGAAAGCCTTGCTTTATCGGCGATCTCCGCGTCTAGCCAGATGTTCTGCCCAGGTCCAATTAAGGTTGAGGCACACCGCCCGGTCCCCGACTCCATATAATTACTCCAGCTGCATCCGGTGAGACTGGAAGCCAATCTCAAATTGTTGGGAAAAGACTGGGAAAGGCTCCTGGTTTAACTTCCAGCCCCCGCAGCATGACCACCGTAGACAAGGATTTCTTTGACGGAAGAATCGACAAAATGACAGATAGTGCAAAGAAATCTGTCAGTGTGTCGACACAATCAGGCGTGGCGTTGTGTGTCAGGCGTGAAGTTTGTATAAACATAAATTATTGATTACTTTTTATATTACCAACATGTAGGTATTGTCCGAAATTAGACGAAGTTATTATTTTAACCTTTTTTAGTTGTGGTATCTCACACAAATCCTTGTAAAGTATCAATTTTACATTGTATCTAGAAGTGATAAGAACATCATCCACTTAGACGAAGAAGAAAAAATGCATATTATAGACGATAACTCATAAAGTACTAAAGCAAGTTTTATACGATTTATATGGAACCACCGCACAAGCTTCTTCTACCAAATGAAAAAATAATCTTTAAAATCGGACCACTAATCACGGAGAAATCGGTAAAAATACATAAAAAGAAAACATGCTGGTGGAAAACATAACCTCCTCCTTTTCTAGAACTCGGTTAAAAAGGAGTATCGTATTGGCGTTCTATAGTTTCTGCTTACTACCAAGTGAAAATATGTTAGTAACCATTCTAACAAGACCGATCCGTTCCACAATTCTCCCACGGAACTCTAACACAATAAAACAACCGCACACCGTTTTGTTTCTGTCCCATGCGCTTGCGACGATCCCCCATCCTTTTCCCTCATAAGAAAACAGACAGAGACAGCAATATCTCTTTTTAAGACCATGTCCTGACTGTCGTAAAAATATAAAAATAAATATTACTTAAATATTTAGGATGTTTACTTTGATACCTTTCGATATTAAAATTTAGGGTTCCTTGTGTTTATTTTTAGTGGTTTTTTCGAGTGAAAGAATGTTGTCTCGCTAAATGTCCACTGGTTTCGATGTGGGTTATAAAAGGCGCCCAAAATGTATAGCAGCTTATAAGATTTGGTGTTGTAATTTGATCAGCCAATCACAACATGAGAATTATATTTGACAGTGCTAATCTAAGATCCCTTTAATGATTAGCATGGCAGGCGATGTTGAAGGTGACAGTAGCGCTGCACATGCTGCAACATCGCGTGACATTTCACTCTACGTCTTATTTTGACCGCTATAACAGTGAATGTTTGTTAGCATCCTGAAATTTTGACTTTCAGAGGTCTCATTTGTACGTACCTACATTTCTTTAGTACATAACTAGCACCGTTTTTACAAAAAAAATTACACGCTTTTTATTATATTGCAATGCTTGTATGTTTGTTTGTTTAGGTAAAATCTTGCAACTGAATTTTAACCCAACCGATTGAGCTGTAATTTTGCATAGGTACACACAGTTTGGATGACATTGACATGGTTAGGTAAGTGACGTCTGACGTCGATTATGACGGACTCTCAAAGATGGTGGACTAGTTATTTTTTATACACCGTCATTCGGTCCGGCCGTTTCGAAGATTAGCCGAAACAAACAGACAGACAGACAAAATTTAAAAAAAAAATGTTATAAACACCGTATTAAACTTTCATATGCATTCAGTAAAAACCTGTTATTTTGAAATTACAAACAGACACTTCAATTTTATTTATTTGTATAGTTATGTAGATATAAGTACATACCAACAGAACCCACACCAACTTCCTACCAACCTTAATAAAACTTCATTCATAGACATAGTTAAAAAAAAAAAACAAAATCCTTTTTGACATCTGTGTCCCTTTCGAAAAAAAAAACTACTGATCGTATCTTGTTTTTAAAATAAATAATATGATGGCGGACGAAATAGTTCTGATATTATTTATTGATTGTAACCGACCCCCGGCAGTTTATGCTTGTCAAAATTAATTTTATCCTGAGAATATTTGAAAGGAAAGACCTTGAGGAACGTATTGATTATGAATCATCATCTGCCAAGTGTCGGCTTCCAGTCTAACTGGATGCAGCTGAATACACAGTATAAAACAAAGTCGCTCCTGTTTGTACTCTTAGATCTTTTAAACTACGCAACGGATTTTAATGCAGTTTTCAGTAATAGAGAGTGATTCAAGAGGAAGGTTTATATGTATATTGCACCCGTGCGAAGCTGGGGCAGGTCGCTAGCCGTATAGACTGCCAATCTGACCTCCACTACTCAGTACTTGGTAAGACTGGTTGTCGGACTTTCGGCGCACTGTCACTGTGACTGTCAAATATCAACAAATGACAGCCGGGACCAACGGCTTAACGTACTTTCTGAGGCACGGAAGGAACTCGGTATGTAATGGATGGCCACCCATCCGTAGACCGACCTTGGCAAGCGCTCCTTAACCTTGAAGATCGACCCGTGTGGCTGTTATTCTTTAGGCAAAGTGCCCCTACGAGTATACTTACTATATCCTAAATACAGACTGGTATTATCATATCTTTCTTAAATCCAACTGTGAAGGTTCAAAATAGTAATAAAACCTTGATATTTATTTGACAAACTGGTCAGGATGCGTTCAATACATTGTTTTTGAGACCCCCGTGGCTCAGGCGAGAATCTCGCTAATATTATAAATAAAAAAGCCTTTTTGATTGTTTTCGTATATTTGTACTTATTATACGTAATTGGAGGGGCTATACGTAATCTATACTATATATAATATTATAAAGCTGAAGAGTTTGTTTGTTTAGTTGAACGCGCTAATCTAAGAAACTTTTTTTTATTTTTTATTATGAGCCTGATGTGTCCCACTGCAGGGCAAAGGCCTCCCTTCCCTCTTTCCATTTATTTCTGTCTTTGGCTATTTGGGCCCAATCCTTTGACAAGAGTCCAGCTCGTCACGCCATCTCACTCTGGGCCTACCACGTCGCCGGGTTCTGTTGTTCGGAACCCAATCTGTTGTCTCAGAAACTACTGGTCCGAATTGAAAAATTCTTTTAGTGTTGTATAGCCCATCGAGGCAATATAGAGGTTTATCGAGGAAGGCTACAGGCTATGTAACATCACGCTACGACCAATAGGAGAGAAAAATTAATGAAAAATCCAAACGCAGGCGCAGTTGCGCGGTTCAGCTAGTTAGTTATACAAGAACGTTGCGGTCTAAAAGAAGATGTAGTGTCAAAAATTGAAAAGAGTATGCTTAGATGGTTGTCTTGTTGAGAGGATGAGTGAAAGGCGACTAACAAAAGGTATTTACAAGGAGTGGCAACGCCGGGAGGAGACGCCCTAGAAGGACACACACTGGCCTTATTGGTGAGGTTCTCCAGTAAGATCAGGTGCGTAGTACTCGCAACCGACGTGCGTGTATGACCAGATGTATGAACGTGGACGAGGCAAAAGGAGTATGTAAGGATCGTAGCAGGTGGCGTTCTGTGGTTTCTGCCTACTCCCGTGGGAAAAAAGTGAGTTTATATATGTATGGACGGGTTCGCGGCTAAGTTATGAGACGATCGATATTCAAGGTTAAGCAACGTTTGTCGGGGTCAGTCTGTGGATGGGTAACCAATCAAAAGATAACGAGACCCCTCCACCTCCATGCCTCCGAAAGCACGTTAAGCCACTGATCTTTGACAGTTATTGAGGATATTCAGAAGCTTGAAAGTCCGACTACCTCTTACCAAGGGGTATCGTATTACCCAGTACTAACTGGGTTGTGGAGGTCAGATAGGCAGTCGTTCCATGTGAAATACTGGTATTCAGCTGCATCCGGTTAAATTGGCAGTCGATCCCAACATAGTTGGAACAAGGCTAGCCAGATGAAGAGACTTTAACACGTTTTTATTAGTTTCACCTATAACTAGTAAAAACAATCTTAGAAGTAAAATTTGACCCACTTCCCGGTTTCCAATTGAGCTGAAATTTTGCATCCATGTTTAATTTTGATGACAATGCATGGCTACCTAAGTGACGACATTCTCAATCCAATATGGCGGACTTATATGGGTATCAAATGAAAGGGTTTGCTGAGAAGAATAAGAGAAATAGAATTACGTCATTCTAAAGCGTGTTTTTTTAATTTTCTAACTAGTATTTTTAGCAGCTTCGGGAATCTGATGGCAATAGGCCCCCCTATTAGATGAGACTACTACATTATTTCAACATCTACAGGTAAGTACCTGAAAGAGGACATTTGGCCGAAGGGTGTCGTATATTTCCGAGGACGTTGACAAGCATTTAAGTGATAGTGTGACTCGACGCGGACTGCCTCTTTAGTCTGTGGTCGCAAGCGCGACTGCTAAGCATGAGGTCCTGGGTTCGGTTCCCGGGTCGGGCAAAATGTTATTGGGTTTATTCTTCAGGAATTTCTCAGGAAAGTAGAAGTTAGAAAAAAAAACGTAACTGGCGAAATGTGCGTGTACTATTGTACTATTATGTACACCTCTGCCTAAGCCTTCGGGGATTACAGGCTTGATGTTATGTTAAGTTATAGTATTTTTCACATCCCACACAGGTTGCTCCATTCATAAAAAAAATCAACAAGAAATCACACATTGCCGGAAGCCATACCACAAAAATTCAACCAAGTCATTGAAAATCTCACTCATTTTAGTTCCCCTGCTATTAGGAGTACTGCTTACCACCTATAACAAAACACGCTTGAACTTATACGCGAAATTCGACCAAAGTTTCCGAGAAAAAGTCATAATTTTGAGACAACACATACAATATAATAATTTATTTATTATTCAAGAAATATATTCAATTATATCATTTTGACCCTTTATTTTAGTGTGCTGAAGATTACGAAAGATTTGTGTGGATCGTTTAGTCAGATAATTCAGTTTTGACGATTACCCCCACCTCACTGGGAGCTATCGCGCATGAATTCGCCGCTAGAGGCGCTCGTGTAGAGTAAGGTCTTCAGAAATGGCAGATGTCATAGTGTTTGCGCGTTTCGCGCTTTTTATCACGTATTTTTACTAATATTCACGATTGTGGTCAAGATTGAGTCATTCCTGATTAATTATGACTTGAAGATTTTAAGTAGCAACTTAGGATCTAATTTGTTAGTACTTGGACGAAGAAAGATTTTAAAAATTTTCATGCTTGCTAATTTTAGTGTCAGTATTGTAAATATGTATCTGAAGTTTACACTATGTTTTATCGTGCTAAATCTCACCTCTGATTTTTCGGATTCATGTGCGTATTGTACAATTATCACTTGCTTCGGTGAAGGAAAACATCGTGAGGAAACCAGCATGCCTGAGAGATGAGAGATTTTCTTGACGAGCTGTAAAGCCAAGTCAGAGGCCCTTGGGCGGCATAAAAACTCTGACACCAGGTTATGGGGCGTTCAAGTATTACGTAACGCAATTTGGGGAAGGTGGGGGGTCTTGTAAAACGTTACTATGCGTTACAGGGGGAGTATTTTTTATTTAAATTAAAAAACTAGGGAACTAAAATCCCTCGATTGTATTGTACACGTAGCGGATTAAAGCCATAAGCTAAAGGTATTTTAGCGACTTTCCGGTACTTTGCGCAACATAATTGTGACTTTATGGTCACTTTTGGGTGTTACGTAACGTTTTGGGAGGGTCTTGGTACAGAAAAACGTTACGGCGCGTTACATGGGGGGGGGGGGGAGAGAGGTTTTAAAATCTTCAAGAATTGCGTTACGTAATACTTGAACTCTCTCTTAGGCACTGACTGTCAAATTATAAAAAGAAGATTTATTGACAGCAAGGAACCCTTACTATACGAATCCGACATTTCCTGGCTCTTGCAAAGAAAAGCCATCAAAAACGTTCACTGCATGACTCACAACAAAAGCCGGTCACCAACCCATTACCATATTTCCCTACCAAGGAAATCCCATACCCAGAAAAATACTTTCCCAACTCTTCGATCAGCATGTTAAACGGTCATTACGCATAGGTAGTTGATTTTTTTGCCCTAGCAACATTTTTCCAAAGAAACAATATTATCGAAGCTAGTTAACAGTCGTTGGTTCTCAGTGTTGCCATCTATGGTGGCTTGCGGTTTAGTTTTTACGTTTAGTAAACAGGGATGGATTTCAGTGTGTTAGTATTTTATTGCACATAATCATTACAAAGCGTATGTTGGCTTTGTAATGTGATCAGCTCGTGGCTAAATAATAAAATTCGCTATGACCGCACTTTAGGTTAAGCCGTGCTTGCCTAGGTTGGTCCGTAGATGGGTTTTCACCCATTACATACCGTGTTTCCTCCGTGCCTCGGAAAGCACGTTTGCGAACTATGTTATTATTGTTATGTTGGGGTCGGCTTTCAGTCTAACCGGATGCAGCTGAATACCAGTATTTTACATGGAGCGACTGCCTATCTGACCTCCACAACCCAGTTAGTACTGGGTAATACGATACGCCTTCCTAAGACTGGTTGTCAGACTTTCGTGCCACTGACTACCTGTCACGACTGTCAAATATCTAAAAATGACAGCCAGGACCAACGGCTTAACGTGTTTTCCAAGGCACAGAGGAAACTTGGTATATAATGTATGGTTACCCATCCACGGACCGACCTAAGGAAGCACGGCTTAACATTGAAGCCCGTCCCGTGCGGCGGTTATTATTTAGCCACGAGCTCCTCCTGCATAATACCCACGCATTACATTTAAATGACGCCTAGAATCTCAGCACACGAAAACTAATTCAACCCATTTTTATCAATCCTACTCCGGCCCTGTAGAAGTGTCTAAGAACATACATATTACTATATTAGTCTTGGGAGCATGTCCGCATTTTTCTTTAACGTTACATACTTACAAACTACTTATAGACGCTTCCTCTGAGCATGTACAAGGGCTTATGTACTCTCAGTAGTGGTAAAGGTATTTGATGGGTTTTTTTCGTGGGATTCTTGACTAGGAATTGGAAGATAGGTATCTGCTAGAGACGTCTTAAGAGGTGACCAAAGCTGTGATGGGATTTTTTTTGGCAATACATACATGATGTAAACAGACCCTTCACGAAGCCATCAACCAAGCATTTTGTACATCAAACTAAGTACACAAAACAAACACAAATTATGGTTGGAAACTTTTTTTTTTTTGGCGTGAAAATCTCGTTTTACGGTAGGACTCGATGGAACGCACTCAAAGCTTTGTGGTGATGGATGGATTGAATAATACGGGGTCGTGGAGGTGTTTATTACATTAAAAACATGTATTTAAAAAAATTACTTGGAATTTTGAAAAAGTTGAAACTTTGACCCTCAATATCTCCGTAACTAGAAGGTTCCCACGTATGGTTTAGAACAAAAAATTATCGCAATGACGAGGGAAACAAGTGTTTTTCGGCTTCATTAAGGGTCTATTTACACCCTTTATATAATAATTTGTTGTATGGATTCTGTGTCCCATCATCATTCTCCTGCCATTTTCCCAATTCGTTTGGGGTCGGTGCAGCATGTTTTCTTCTTCCATACTTCTCTATTACTCGTCATCTCAGCAGTCACCTCCTTTCCAGCCATCCTTCACATAGACCATCCATCGTTTCTTTGGTTATTCAATATTGGCTAAATTAATTGCTCCAAATAGCTCAATTTGAATTTATATATGCTGGCATTGTAGTCTTCTTCTTTATCGTGTGGTTAGTGCCTAACCTGGTGTCAGAGTTTTTATGCCGCCCATGGGCCTCTGACTTGGCTTAACATGTCGTAGAGAAATATCTCTCAGGCATGCTGGCTTCCTCACGATGTTTTCCTTCACCGAAGCAAGTGATAATTATAAAATTCAGAGAAAATAAATTCAGAGGTGTGTGTCTTGGGTTCGAATTTGTAGTTAATTACTTGGTGTTGTCGTGATGTCTTTTTATATAAAATATAGAAATTAGCAATAGAACTATTTCGTCTAAAAGCATCTTAAAGTTCTTCACGAGATCTACTGTTTTGGTCACAAATCAATTGCCTATAATCACTCACACCGCTTTCATTTAGGTATCCCCATCATCTGCCTAGCCTTTTCCCAACTATGTTGGGGTCGGCTTCCAGTCTTACCGGATGCAGCTTAATAAAAGTATTTTACATGGAGCGACTGCCTATCTGACTTCCACAACCCAGTTAGTCCTGGGTAATACGATATCCCTTGGTAAGACTGGTTGTCAGACTTTTTGGGCCACTGACTACCTAATGACTGTCAAAGATCTACAAATGACAGGCGGGACCAACGGCTTAACGTGCTTTCCGAGGCACGGAGGAAACTCGGTATGTAATGGGCGGTCACCTATCTACAGACCAACCTAAGCAAGCACGGCTTAACCTAAAGATCGATCCGAGCGGCTGTTATTATATAGCCACGAGCTCCTCATTTAGGTATCCCCTAATTTAATAAAAACCGGCTAAGTGCGAGTCGGACTTGCGAATGAAGGGTTCCGTACCACCGTAGAAACCTCCTTTAATGTTTAATTTGTTGTTAGAGCGGCAACAGAAATACACATTCTGTGAAAATTTCAACTGTCTACCTATTACGGATCATGAGATACAGCCCGCTGACTGACAGACGGACGGACGGACAGCGGAGGCTTAATAATAGGGTCCCGTTGGTTACCATCCGGGTACGGAGCTTTAAAAAACTTTAATTAAGAAGATTCATAGCACGTACGTTTCTACTAATCAATGGCTTAATTTGGCGAATTATCTGTATCCGCCACACTACGTGACATTACAAACAAGCGACGCTTTTTGCTTTTTCTACATCTAAGAAATACGCTTAGAATGTTATTTTATGTCTTAGTTAAGTTCAAACCCTGGAGTGAGATCGTGGGGGGTTAAATGTAACTGGAGTAGACGACATAGCTTCACGACTGTGCTTCCCGAAGCGGCCGGGCGTTCTATAGATTCTGCCTACCCGCATGGGAAAATAACGTGAGTATATGTATGTAAGGGTGTGTGTGTTGACGCCCGAATATCGTTGACGGGGATGTTTGTTAACATTTGTAAAAATGTTACGTGTAATAAAAAAAATATGGCGACGTTAGTTCAGCCTCTTGGCCTCACACTAAAATAAATCTTGTACAGATATATAGGGTGTAAGAGTCAGCGCTCCTCAGACTGATGGGGTGAATTCAGTATATCATACTAAGATGACCGGTGCAAGAAATTATTTCAGGAACGTTATGGGAATCCAATAAATTTGATTTGTTTTATTTCTTCATATGTAATGTATCGTTACCGTGGCAAAACGCACGTAGCAAACGGCAAGCCCGATGACGAGTTTGATGAATTCTGTAGCTAGGTAGGAAGTGAACAGCTGATTTCTTTCAGCTGCATCATTCGTTAGAGTATTTCAACATCCGTTTTTGGGTTTTTGATTTTAACCCTCTTTTATTTACATAAATGGAGTGCTGCGTACAGATAATGCAAGTTTACGTTGAAATAAAGGAATAGTAAATGAAAAAACGATAAAAAAATTAAAATCTTCCTGAGAAAAATTCCGGTGGAATATGATTCAAAATAAATAGTTGAATGCACCCTGTCAGTTTGTGGAGGGCTGTCCTTTACACGCTGTATGGCTGGTCACAATACTGGTGTCAAATAAACAATGTTATTCCATCTTTTTATGTCAATTCTTTAGTACCACATAACAAAATTTTGTAGATCAATAAAAAAATCCCTAAACTCATTTTTAGCACAACGAAAAACATTCACTCAGCCATCAAAAATCTCATCCTTACTAATCCAATGTAAAACCAAAATTTGATATTTATGGCAAAAATTACCCTGAAAACACACATAGTAAAATAAACCCTAAGCCTCTAGTATAAGGTTTATGTCCCAATGAAGTTAGCAAGGAGAGAAAAAATACATTAAAATGGCGTTTGTTTTTTTGTTTGCAGTCGTAAAAATGTGTTTTGAATGCGGGTCCCATACGAAACGAGTGAGTTAAAATACTGTCAATGCGATGTGGTCAACATTTGTGGTTATAGGCATATACATAAGTATATACAAGGTGTAAACGGACCCTTCACGAAGCCGTCAACCAAGCATTGTGTACATCAAATTAAGTAACTCTACGCAAAAATTATTACTGGGAAATGACTTTTAATTTTGGGGTGAGAAATCACGTTTTACGGTAGCACTCAATGTAACACACTCAAAACATTTTGGCATTTCCCAGGTATGTTCCAGAAAAAAAATATGATCGCAATGACGGGGACAACTAATGCCTTTCGGCTTCGTTAAGGGTATTTTAATACCCATTAAAATGATATGGGGAAGAACTACTAAAGTTATTATGTGGTAAAATGTATTCGTTTCTATATGTTAGGAAATTTTTTGAAAGAAAAATGCTTGAGGAGTTTTGATGAAAAGCATAACTATAGTATTGATTTACAAAACATAACATAACATCACGCCTGTAATCTGCGAAGGGTTTCACAGAGGTGTACCTAAATAGTACACCCATTTCGTCAGTTACTTATTTTGATGAAAGTAAAATTCTAGGACTGTTGGTCTAGTGGCTGCAAGCGCGACTGCTGAGCATGAGATCTTGGGTTCGATTCCCAGGTTGATAAAAGTATTATAGGGTTTTCCTTTAAGACCTTTTTCAGTAACAGCTAAGAGCCTGGATTTGTGCTTGGTTGATGAAAATAGGCCTGCCTTCTATTACATGGGAAATTAAATCATCATCTGCCTGCCCCTTCCCAAATATGTTGGGGTTGGCTTCCAGTATAACCGGATGCAGTTGAATACCTGTATTTTACATGGAGCGACTGCCTATCTGACCTCCACAACCCAGTTAGTACTGGGTAATACGATACCCCTTGGTAAGTCTGGTTGTCAGACTTTCGGGCCACAGACTACCTGTAACGACTGTCAAAGATCTACAAATGACAGCCGGGACCAACGGCTTAACGTGCTTTCCGAGGCACGGGGGAAAGCCGTTATGTAATGGGTGGTCACTCATCCACGTACCAACCTAGGCAAGCACGGCTTAACCAGAAGATCGACCCGAGCGGCTGTTATTATTTAGCCACGAGTTTAGATAAGGGAAATTAAATATAACTGGTGAAATCTTTGTGTACATACTTTAGATACACCTCTGCCTCACCCGTAGGGGATTAAAGTCGTGGTGTTATACATTTCTAACAAAATTTGAGTCCAAGCTATATAGCACACACATGCCACCCGCGTTGATGTCTTTTTCAGTGAGCTACTCGTAGTTGCGTAGTTCACTGAAAAAGACATCAACGCGGGCGCTGTGTGTGTGCTAGATAGCAGGTATCAACACGGCGCCCGCGTCTTTTTAGTGAGCTACGCAGCTACGAGTTTTTTCTGGGTATGGGGACTCCAACGAATCGGAGACGAGAGGAGAGGTAATGTGTTTTGATCCACCAATAGAATTTCGTTATTTACACTTCTCGTCTACGCTTAGCTGTAGTGGAAACGGTTGAGCAGAGAGGAGAGGTCTCGCAATTGTTTAAGCCAGCCTCCGCGCTAGGCGGCGGAGAGTAGAAGAGATGTGAGCGACGTGCGGTGAGCGGCGTGCGGTGTGCGGTGGTCTCTAAACTGGTCGTGAGTAGCCTGTACACCAGTAGCGAAGGGACAATTTTTGTAAGAGGTAAGCCGGAGTACACATCTTTAATGTGATTTTATTATTCGTCTGTAGAAAACTGACTGTGCCATTTTTCAAAGGGAAGCCAGTAGGAATCGAGTTGTATGGCTGCTGCTGGCCACTGCTGTACACGCATACCTGCTCTGGCCTAGCCAGTACGCATATCCGCTCAGCTTCGGTGGATACACCCTAGCTCTTACGCATCTCTTCTCCGCTCCGCTTCGCACATCTCAGCTGGTCACCTCTTTGGTGGAGTCCACGCCTTATATTCAGCGACACAATCTCTAACTTTGCATCACTGTCAAAGTTATAGTCATCTTAATTATGTTGCAATTGCAGCTGTCAGAAACAAAATAACTGTAGAAGAATCTTGCGTTACTGTTGATATCGTTCGCATTTGAATTTCAGTCTTAATGTGTCTAAAATACGATATATTTCAGTCAAATCAAATTGCTACGTACAAAAAGCGGGGTACCAGCTCGGGCAAAGTGTTATTGGGTTTTTCCATCAGGAATTTGTCAGGAGCAGCCACTGAGTCTGGATTTGTGCCCGGTTGATGGCAATAGGTTCGTCCTCTATTACATTGGACTTAAACATAATTGTCGAAATGTGATTGTACTATTAGGTACAGTACCTCTGCCTTACCCTTCGCCTACAGGCGTGATGATATGTTATGTAAAAAGCGGACACCGGACTTCGACCAATACTTGAGTACATTATCGGTCATAGCCCGATGTCCGGAACCACGTCTGCAGTTTGTCTGTACTGATTTAACCGAAGTTCTGACGTTCTGTCAAACTGGTAAGTACTAACAATTACAAACTATATGGTGAAACGTAGTTTTTATTTTAAAACTTTATTTCGATTTACTCACCTAAACCGTCTTAGAACCAAAAATTCGAAGACATGTGACATCTCCCAACCAGCACTGGGCCCGCGTGGGAGACTACAGCCCACTCCCTCTCATAGAGAAGAGGCCTGTGTCTCAGTAGTGGGAACAATATGGGCTGATTATGGTATTTATTTTAAACAATAGTTTTCGATATTTTATCGCAGAAAGCTTATAGACCATTATATGACAGTACTGTAAAATAAAAGACCCGTTAGGTTGGTTTTACGATCGTAACGGTCATCATTTGATTCCTGAGCTGTGTAAAACAATTAAGAAGTGGAATTGCTGTAATGTTATTGTTTTATGATGTTTTTTTTTTTGTGCTAGACAGACGTATACAACATTAGTTTTAGTATATGCGAAACCTGATACACGTGTATAGTATTTTTATGTAAAGAATCTATGTACAAAATTTCAAAACTGTATCATGAAAAATCACAAAATTATAAGCTTGTTCTGTTATCTATTTGTTCGCACAAAAACGCGGTCACCACGCAGCGCGTGCCTCCAGCGTCGTCTTGAGCTCATTGATAATAATAATTTTACAGTAGGTACCTAAGTTATTGCGATAGGTACTCAAAGTCGCTCGGTATCCAACTTTTAACATTTTTAAATATTTTTGGGAAAAAATATAACATTCAGTTACTTATTCACTTATACTATATTCAGGTTTCGCATATACTAAAAATAATGTTGTATAAAACTCACGTTTTTTTCGTATGAGGGTAGGTAGAACACAGAACGCCACCTGCTATGATCTTTACTTAATCCTGTCGCTTCATCCACGTTCATACATCTGGTCATACACGCACGCCGGTTGCGAGTACTACGCACCTGACCTTTTTGAAGACCATCACCTAGGTGAAAAGTACAGACACATTTCACCAATTTGGTTTCATGGTCCATGTTATGTTAATGGATTATTTCTGGGAAACAACTTTTTTTTTTGGGGTGAAAAATCACGGTTTACGGTAGGACTCAAAGTAACGCACTCAAAACATGCTACTGCAAGCTGGTGGATGCATTGATTAGTACATGGATCTAAAAAAAACTTGTGGAAAAGTTGGAACTTTGACCCCCAATACATAACTAAAATGTTCCCAGGTATGGTCCAGAGCCAGGGCTGCGGGACTGTTCGAAAGAGATACCGCGGCCCTGGAACACAAAGGGCAAAGAAGGAACATGGATGGGTTTTAGTCAGTACAAGTCTGACACTCCTTTCCGCTCCGCCCAGAGCGGGGGGGGGGGGTCATTTGATGATTTCCCATACTAAAAAAAAAAAAAAAAAAGGTATGGTCCAGAACAAAAAAAAATATCGCAATGACTGGGAGAACAAGTGCCTTTCGGCGTCGTTGAGGGTATTTTTCTTTCCATTTTACATTTTGTTTGCTTGTGAAGATGCTTGTGAATGGCCTCCGCTTTGGGAAGGGCAGCGGGGCCTTTTTGGGACAGGCCCTCCACACTATTCCCTAACCACTGTAACTCCTCAAAGCCAGAATCAACCGTGGCAACCACCAGACGGCAGAGGCGCGGAGGGATCTGCCAGACTTTTACTGACAAAAACCATACCATGTTCTTTGACTACCTTTGACCAGGGTGCTGGAGTATTAGCGTAGCTCATCACGCCCCCGGTCTTTAACTGACTTGTGAATCGAACCCGAGGCCTTACGCTCCGCAGTAAGTCTAGCGAGCGTTAGGCCAACAAAGAAATCCACATGCAAAATAAAGTTTAAAAAATCGCTACCGCTCCACTCAAGCCCACCCGGTTAATCGCTCCGCTTGTACCCTAAACTCGCTACCTAACAAGAAGTGGTGGACACTTCAGAAACATTTTTTCTTCCAATCGTTTATCATAATAAGTAGTAATCTATTCGGAACCCCTCCGGTTCATGTGACTCATCTTTTAGGGTTCAGTGGCACGATTATTGAGTTTGAAAAACCATCTTTTTATTCAAGGAATTTTTGTCAGTTGGAAAGTTTTCTAAGTAAATTGTTTTATTATGAAATAGAAGCTTTTGTTCCCGACTTTTCCTGCGAGTAAGTTGGGAGTTATTCCACGGGGAAAAAACATATCCTATGTTCTGGACACGGTTTATCTGAGTGAAATTCCATCAAAATCTGTTCAGCTGTTAAGTGTATTCAGGTGACCGATAAATAAGATAGTTTCTTTTACATTCATAATATTAGTTAGTAGAAAGAACAAAATATTTATTTATCACAAGGACGTGACGTGTATACAAAACAACAACAAAAAATAAACATACCAAAGCACAACAAATATTTATTTCTCTTTTAAAAAAATTATAAATCACAATTAATTATATTCTGTAAATTGGTTTTAACAATGACTAACAAATCAAAAAATTGGCAGTCACGGAAAAACCTATAACGAAATATACAGTAAAATAAATAAAATTAGTTACTTTACTTAATCAATTATTTTTTCTTATTATTTTAAAGTGATGTTATTTTGACTTTTATTTATCATCATCATCATCATTTCAGCCGAAATATGTCCACCGCTGGACATAGGCCTCTCCCAAGTGTCGCCACATTGACCGAACTTTCATTGCTTTTATTTTTCAACTATTGATTTTCATTGAGTAGCGTGAAACTCGAAAACGGAATATGTAGATCAACAATCATTCCAAAACAAACTTTATTCTAATGGAAAAAGGATCATTTTACGTGGCATAGAGGAGGCATCACGCCATGACAGCGTCATGCCATCTTCTGTCACGGCATACGAGTAGGCAGTAGAACCGTACCGCCTAGGCATTTACATAAAAAAAAAACTAAATTATACCTATCCGCCTACTCTGACTACTCTGAGAAAAAATACCGAAACTTACAGTCTCTACCAAGTTCAGATAAAGACTGGATGAATATCATCTACGGAACCCACCCAAACAACAGCGTAACACGCTTCCCAAACATTTTTTGAGCATCAAAGATTAGGGCAGGTCAGTTTACGATAAAACTTTTGTTTGGAAACAGCCCTTTTTTTTCTTTTTGACATAATCTGTCGTGTGGGTATCTATTGTCGGCCGGTTGAAATATTTGAGCTCTTTATTATTATGAGGTAAGCAGGATTCTTAGTAGACGACATACAAAATAAGGACATAATATCAAGCCGGAATTCTTCGAAGGAGTTCACCATTTCACTGGGCTTCTTATATCTGCGTACCAGATATAAGAAGCCCAGAGATATATATGTATAGGGGTATGAAGAACAGGGTGTAAGATTCTTCATCCCCCATTGAAAAGGGAGGATCCTCCGGCCAGACGGGTGTTGTGTCTGGTGGGCTACTGCCCGACAGTTGTTGTCGGGTTTTTCTGTCGCAGATAACTTTAGCCGCACGTTTTAGAATTTTCATGTTAGTTTTTCATTTGTGTCATAGATGGCGCTGTACTACTTTTTGCTGTAGTACTCTTTGTAGTGCTTCTTGTTCCCATCTTCCACCCCGTAGTTTATTTTCTGCTGCGTTGGTCTAGTGCAAGCGCTACTGCTGCTGCGGGGTCTTGGCTTCAATTTCAACCTCGGGCAAAGCGTTATTGGTAATCAGCGTTACTGGTTGACTACTAACAAGTCTTGAATCATAGATATAGCGCGTAAATAGATGTAAAACTGGATAGATAGATAGCTATCTATTCAGTTTCACATCTACTTACGCTCTATATCGCATCCATCCACTGTTTTTTGGTTATCCGGCTTTCCCTTCATCTATCTATTCATGTTCAATACTTTCTTCACAACTTTTCATAATTTTGTGTTTTTAGATACAAATATGGCTAAAATGATTTGGCCACGTCATCGTTTCACATCAGGCGAGTTGTGGCCAAACGCAAGAGTCAATAGAATACAAAAAAATGTAACAACGAGAAAATAACAAAGAGTTGATATTGAAATAAGATTATTTTTAATAAAATCAAGTGAATTTACGAAAGATAAGATAAGACAAGATAATTTATTTCCAAAACATGGTATACAGAGTTGTTATAGCTTTTGAGATCATACAAGTTTTGCATAAGATTAAAGCATGCAAATTTTGAATTGAATAATCATTATAATTTATGTTCAAAAAAAATCCTTAATACTATAGAAATTATTTTCATTCAACCATTTATATAATTTAATTTTGAATAATCAATTTAATATTTTCAATACATTAGATAATTTATTATAAACACGCACACACATAGCCAGACAGCTTTTATTATATTTTGCTAATCTAGGGAGCTCATCTAGTACAAGTCTGTATTGATTACGGCGACATCGAGAACTTATTTCCTGAAAGAAAGTACAGAATTTTTTCCAAAAAACAGTTTCATATATCTGGGTCTGGGAACCCTATTACTTCTATCAATTTGCATCATTGTTTATTGCCGAAAGTCATCAATGTTTCTTTTATTTACAGTAAACAAGTTTTCAATTTTTTACCGACCCCAAACAAAAAAGAAGCTCAAAATTTTACAAACGATACCCTGTTATAACACTTTACCGTTAGGGACTAGGGTTTTACAACCATAACGGGCAACATTCGATTCCCGAGTGGTGTAAAGGACTCTAAATAGCAGTATTCTGTTAAATGAGTCATTCTGTTTATTCTTGTGTTTCACAGTTATTTTCAAAAGGTTTTGTTCTGAAGTTGTTTTGTTGTTCAGAGATTTTATTACTTTAATGGCTGCGTTCACAGGCTTGAAATTCTTGAATGTTTGTTTGGCCCTTATTATACAACATTAGTTTTAGTATATGCGAAACCTGAAACACGTGTCTAGTATTTTTATGTAAAGAATCTATGTACAAAATTTCAAATCTGTATCATGAAAAATCACAAAGTTATAAGCTTCTGTTACCTGGTTGTTCGCATAAAAACGTGGTCACCACGCAGTGAGTCGCGCGCGCGCTTCCAGCGACGTCTTGAGCTCATTGAAAATAATAATTTGGCAGTAGGTACCTAAATTATTACGATAGATACTTAATGTCGCCCGTTGCCAACTTGTAACTTTTTTTAAATATTTTTGGGACAAAATATAACATGGTTTAAAAATTATTGGAATCGATTCAGTTACTTATTCTGAACAAACTATATTCAGGTTTCGCATATACTAAAAATAATGTTGTATAAAACTTCTCTATTTATCAAAATCAAAATATTTTATTTCACATAGGCCTAGATAGGCACTTATAAAACGTCGACAAAAAGGTGCACGGTTCGGGTTGGTCGTTTCCTATGGAGAAGAACCGGCAAGAAGCTCCATTTACACCCCAAAAATTGTGAAAAAATTTGAACTCTAACCCCCAATATCTCCGTAACTAGAAGATTCCCAGGTATGGTCTAGAACAAAAAAATGATCGCAATGACAGTGCCGTTCGGCTTCGTTAAGGGTACTTTTATGCCCATTATATGTAACTAACTAACTCTCAAAACGGTGAAGGATAACATCGTGAGGAAACCGGCATGTCGTAGAACCAAAAAAATTCGAAGACATGTGACATCTACCAACCCGCACTGGGCCCGCGTGGTGGATTATAGCCCTTTCCCTCTCATAGAGAGGAGGCCTGTGTCCCAGCAGTGGGAACATTATAGGCTGATTATGCTTATGCTTATGCTTATATGTAACTAAGTATGGTAAATGTTCAGAGTCTAGATGTCTTCCGACTTTCCAAGGAAAATATCGTCATCCTAAAAACATTTCATAGTATTTATTCAAGTACTGGCATAAGAGGCATCGACACATTGGATAAATAAAAAATAAATTCTGTACAGTCGTCCACACAAGTCTTGTCTCAGAATCTTCCTTACTCGTATAAAAGCAAAAGTTTGTAAGGATGGACGAATGGATGGATATTTGTTAGTTCATCATGTTAGTTGGCGTCCCTTACACTTTGTTTAATACAAATATTAAAAAAGGTACCTTCATAAAAAAACCACCAATGGATATGGAATAGCTAAAACACAAGGAAAATTCAACTATAAATTCATAACTTATTTAGTCATTTCTGTATTAAGAGAATACAGGTCCTATACATAGATTCTCGGTAAACATATCGATTGTCAATCTATCCGTATTTTATTAATGTTGAATCAGAACTGACATCATTTCACAGTATTTCGCTATTATTTCATTATTTTTTAGAATTTATGACAGTGAAACAGCAGAAACAGGGGTATTCCTCAAAGCGCAACTAAGTAAGCGCAACTAAAATATTCCTCGAAGCGCAACCTAATAATGGTAATGGTTGCGCTTCGAGGAATAATTTAGTTGCGCTTTTTTGGTTGCGCTTAAAAATAGTTGCGCTTTGAGGAATATCCCTAGAAACAGGGTGACAGGCAAACTCGACGTATTGCTTGGACGGGGTTATACTAGAGGACGTTACTAACAAATTAAGTCCAGTAAATAAGGGGTCAAAACTAGATGGAATTTTTTCCAATAATTTACGTTGATTTTCGAGAAAAATACAAAAATATAAATATATTGGTAATAAAGACATTTTATTTCTGTGATTATGGGAGTTTTAGGCAAGTATTTTTTTATAAACTATCATTCATTTTTCAGCTTTCACAAAAGTATCAATTCAATGTTAAGAGTGGAGTAATTTTTTCATAATTAATTGTTTTTAGTAACACATCAGAATTTTTTAAAAATTATCGAAGAACCGACCGTTCGGTAACCATCCGGTTTTGAGCCCTAGTAAACTGGACTTAATTTGTTGTTAGTGACCTCTAGTATAACCCCTTTCAAAGAATACGTCTAGTTAACCTGTCACCTGTTTATTGAGAAATTCTGATACTATAATGATCATTGCAGAGCAGGGGATGGCGGGGGCATGTCAATGTGACTGTGAACAGTAACACCACACATGCTACAACATTGCGTGACACTTCACTGCACGTCTAATATTGACCTGCTATGTGTAGATTGGTAGCTGATTTTAAAAGGTAGATATAACATAATAGCTTAATATCACGCCTGTAATCCCCGACGGGTTAGGCAGAGGTGTACTTAATAGTACACCCATATTTCGCAAGTTGTGCTTAAGTCCCATGTAATAGGGGGTAAGCTTATTGCCATCAACCAAGCACAAATCCAGACTGCGTGGCAGCTACTGAGAAATTCCTGAAGTAAATAATTTACCCGACTTGGGAATTGAACCCAGGATCTCATGCTCAGCAGTAGTACTTGCGACCACTGGGCCAACGAGGTAGTACTAGATGTATTTACAAAAGAACACGTTAAAACATGTCCCAATTTTCGAACAGCCACAAACACAACCGTCATAGGTCATTTTTTGCGTAAAAAGGGACCGAAAAACAAATGACAAACGAACTAAAAATGCCCCAAAAGAAAAGGTTTATGTCGTACTAATCAAGATAAACATCGAAAGACTACCTTTTATGTTTTTTTTTGTTTAGTTCAAATACTTAAAGACATGGCTCTACAATGAAACATGGCTGAGGAATGTCGGAAAGATATCAAGGAGCAAGTTTTGAGAAGTCGCTTTTGTTAGTTAGTTTTTAATTGTTTAGACTTACATATTTTATAGACAGTTGAGTTTTAAGAAAAAAAGAAGTTTGCCAGGACAAAATTAAAAAGAAAGTGGAAGGCCCACCGACTCAAAAACGGGTATCACGTGTTCAGTACTCCCCACATAGGTATTATTCATCGGTTATTTTAAAAAAATCTGCTTTTTTCTTGCAAAAGACAAAAGTGCAATATCTACGCGATAGAAATGTATGGAACAGCTGTTTTGTCTCCTTGATGGCAACGCATGTGTGCATGATGCATCTGAACGAATTTGGATGAAATTTAACACACAGATAATTTATAACTTGAATTAACACATAGGATATATTTTATCTGTGTAGTATAATCCTGTGGCACAATTACCGAACTCCACGTGGCCGAAGTCGCGGGCATATGCTAGTCTATACTAATATTTAGAGGTATTTGTTAGTAAGTTTGTATGTTGGGGTTAATCTCCGGAACTAATGATGCAATTCAAAAAATTCTTTCACTGGCAGAAACCTACATTACTCGTGGGTGCTATAGGCTATAAATTATATTTATATCATGCATATTAGTCGAGCTATCACAATTTTTGCGGACGGAGTCGCGGGCGAAGTGCTAGTGTTTCATAATTTTAGCACCCAATGCAAGACTACAATGAACAGGGAATCAACTAATTTGGAGAGGAACATTCATCATTATGGTAATTCATTTTCGTCCACACGAAAGGCTATACCGATCTTTGTTGCCAAAAATGTAATCTAAAAGTAATAACTAATTAATATAAAACTCAAACTTCACTCAATTCTTCATAATTAGCGTAAAGACACCCAATATTGTACTCAAAGTAATTAATCAAAGTGTTTTAAGAGCGATTTTTATTAAAGTCCGTCAAAAATATCATTAATATCGCTCAAGCAGTACAATGCGGTCGCCATCTTGGATTTACTTTTTTTTTATTTTTGCCAAATCTAATTATATCAATGAATCGGGGATTCTGGATAATGATTGATGAGCTAGGGCGGTTCCACAGTGGAGTGGGACAAGAATTTCGGGTGTCGGAATATTTGCAGTAGCCGAATTAAGTACGTAAGCAGAGAGTTAGCATTTTAAAGGTGGAAGCGTCAGGCTAGCCCGCGAAATTCGAATTTTCTAACATATTTTTACAATTTGCAGGTCAGTGTCACGCTTTGTGTTGAACAAAAGATGATTCGCGAGCGTAACACGTATTTAGTTACAGA
Organism: Noctua fimbriata; assembly: GCA_905163415.1. Lineage (NCBI taxonomy): Eukaryota > Metazoa > Arthropoda > Insecta > Lepidoptera > Noctuidae > Noctua > Noctua fimbriata. Next base: position 9,931,846 of record LR990951.1, read on the forward strand.
ATTATAATCATTTAAATCATCAATACAACCCTCTAAGTTTATTTAATAATATTGAATGGCTGTTTCATGAAAAAGTCGTTCAATGGGGAGACAGTCCTAAAGTTTGTTGTTGCGATCTATATTCAGAGTCAAGTTCTTTTAACTTAACAGACGGATGTGTTGCTGGAGGTTTGTTCCGCGGGCACAGCTAGTTTTTTGTCTATCTGTAAATCTGTGTGTCTGTTTATTGTATCTAATCTCCGAAATGGTTGCACCGATTTTGACAGGACTTTTACTGGCAGATAGCTGAGGTTATATAGAGTAAAATAATTTACAAAAAAGATTAGGCTTCCTTGAAAAAAAAAATTAACAAAATCCGATTCAAATAGGGGGATTCAATTAGGATCGTGGGCTGTAGCTAGTTTAAAATAAATGCTTTGAGTTTAGGTTTGAAGCTGAATACCAGTATTTTACATGGAGCGACTGCCTATCTGACCTCCACAAACCTGATACTCCATAACATGAAATCCCTTGGTGTATAAAAAAAATAAAATATATTTTGGTTGTTTTACCCACATTGTGCACACACCCCAGGTCTCACAGGTGTAAGATTCATCACGGCTGCTATGTTAATTTGACACCGACAGAGCCAGGGCTCCCCAAGATTGGGAGAATAATGGGTATGGCGAAGTTAATGACATTCTCTCGTAATAATGTCGTGTTAATTCTTTATTAACAGAATTTTAGGATGGAAGAAACGATGGATGGACTGTGTGAAGGATGATATGGCTAGAAAGCGGGTGACTGCTGAGATGACGAGTAATAGACATTAGAGTAATACTGCGACATTTTTTTTTAAAATATCAACTAAGTGAGCTCACAGTCACGCCCATGGAACGATCGATTTTTCAAAATTGTGTTAGACAAGATTATAATGTCATCTAACTAATATTATACTGATACTGTTAGCCTGCGTCATCCCACTGCTGGGCAAAGGCCTCTCTCCATGACTTCCAAATTCTTTGATCCAGGGCCAATGTAGACCACTGGTCGTTAGTTTTATCCAGCTCGTCCCGCCATCTCCTGCGAGGCCTACCGCGTCGGCATCTGGCTGTGTCAGGGCTTCACATCGTGGTTATTTTGGCTCACAGCTCGTCAGGCATGCGGCAGAGATGGCCATCCCACTCCCACTTTAACTTAGCGGCTTTTTGGAACACGTCAGTAATTTGTGTCTTGGAGCGCTGTGTGGTGTTGCGTACATGGTCGGTAAGTTTGACGCCTAGGATACTGAGCTCCATTGCATGTTGGCAAACCTAGAGCTTGGACTTTTGAATGTTTGTCAAAGACCAAGTCGGGGATCCATATGTCAGAATGGGAAGAATGCACATGTCTGTAACTAATATTATAAAGAAGGTAAAATTGGTTTGTAAGTTTGTATGTAGGGCGGTAATCTCCGGAACTAATGATCCAATTCAAAAAATTTTTTCACTGGCAGAAAGCTACATTATTCGTGAGTGCTATAGGCTATAAATTATATTTATATCATGCTTATTAACCGAGCTATCACAATTTTTGCGGACGAAGTCACGGGCTAAGTGCTAGTTTTCAATAAAAAATATTTTGACGTGGTAAGGCAAATCAATCGATATAAATATCTATTGTAAGCTTCACATAGAGACGAGAGTATCCAAAGTAAAAAAAATAACTTGAAATTAAACGCTTTTAACGCTTTTGTACACAACTGTACAACATACTAACTCATTTTTATTTCTCCAATTGAAATAACACTTATACATACCGAAGACTGTTATTTAAACAAATATAATGTAGTTATATTTATGTAAGATTAACCGCATGTAAGTATTATAACTTGAACTGCGAAAACCGACCTTAGTGCTACCATATAAAGGCGCTGTTAAACATTGCTGTTGACTGTATCTTTCATATTCATTTACCTTTTCTTGCCAACTATGTCAGTCGGCTTCCAGTCTAACCGGATGCAGCTGAATACCAGTATTTTACTTGGAGCGACTGCCTAACTATGGCCGAAAAGTTCTGGAGTGGCGACCGCGAACCGGAAGACGCTGCGTTGGAAGGCCTCCCACTAGGTGGACCGATGACCTGGTGAAGGTTGCAGGGATCCGCTGGATGCGAGTCGCACGGGACCGGTCAATGTGGCGGCCCTTGGCGGACACTTGGAGGAGGCCTATGTCTAGCAGTGGACGTCTTTCGGCTGAAATGATGACTGCCTATCTGACCAATTACTAGGTAACATGGTTCCTATGGACTGCCTCGTTGGTATAGTGGTCGCAAGCGCGACTGCTGAGCATGAGGTCCTGGGTTCGATTTCCGGGTCGGGCAAAGTGTTATTGGGTTTTTTCATCAGGAATTTCTCAGTAGCAGCGACGGAGTTTGGATTTGTACCCGGTTGATGGCAATAGGCTCGCTCCGTATTACATGGGACTTAAACATAACTAATCCACATTCACACTCAAAACTTTCTACAAGCAGTTTTCCTCATTCCTCCTCATCACATACCCATACCATAACATAACATCACGCCTGTAATCCCTGAAGGGTTAGGCAGAGGTGTACCTAATAGTACACCTACATTTCGCCAGTTATGGTTAAGTCCCATGTAATAGGGGGCGAGCCTATTGACACCAGCCGGGCACAAATCAGAAGAGAGAAATTCCTGATGGAATAACCAAATAACACTTTACCCAACCCGGGAATCGAACACGCATACACAACAAAATTTCCACGCGAACGAAGTCGCGGACAACAGCTAGTCTTAAATAAACATGGTCCTCTCAAACTACTATAAACAACCCATTACGCAATATATTCAAAATCTCATTAATTAAGAACCATCACTAATTGATATGACTACCAGCACTAATTAATTCATCACACCAATCAACTATGCTCCACAACCATAGATTTATAAACGCCTTTAAAACAAATATCGAAATAAAAAAAAAAACAATCATAAACTACCAATATTATAGTCCATACTCAATGGAAACAACTGCGAAGGCATAACTCACGACTGCTATAAAGATCTATAGATCTTTCACAGAAATTAAAAAAAAAAACGTCCACTTAGTCTACCATAATGCATGCCATTGTCGCTATCTCTCTCTAACTTAGCCTTGCACGAAAGTTAAAGAGAGACGGGTATATGTCTTTATCCACGGTGTAAAGAACAGGCATTCTCAGTTTGAAACAAGTTGCGTTCGCGAGAAGACGTGCGTTCAAATATTTGAAATTAGAATTTTTTGTTTTTGAAAAGGAGATACGACATTTTTGGGATTTTAGTTGAAGTACTTTTTTGTGTTTATTGAAGACCAATGTGTTAGTGTTTGTGTGGAAGTGACATTATCGAATTTATTATTGACATTTCCTGGAGTTTCTTTATTTTGGAATTAATCTTTTGAAAGGTTAGTTGGACTTTTGTATTATAATTTTATTAAATGAGTGCTGTTGTGAATTTACAGAAACATTGATATGTTAATCTCAGTGCTTCAGATTTTGGCAACGTATCATAGTTTTAATCTAGTAGTCAGTGGCCTGAAAGTCTGACAAACAGTCTTACCAAAGGGTATCGTATTACCCAGTACTAACTGGGTTGTGTCAGATAGGCAGCCGCTTCATGTAAATTACTGGTATCCTGCTGCATTCAGTTAGACTGGAAGCTGGCCACAACATAGTTGGGCAAAGGCAGGCAGATGATGATCATAGTTTACATCTACACGATCTTCATGTTTACAATTTAACTGATAAATAAATAATAAGCATAATGAACACTGAAAACCATAATGACATACAACAAGCGCTAGTTATGTCTAAACAACTTAAATTTGTAGGCCAAAAACTTCAACTTACACCTCTAATGTCAATATTACTAAAATTAATGTTAAACACCCAATAAATTAACTAGTTATCATGACATTAATAAAAACAAACTATAATACGTAAAAATCTAAAAACTTCACTTCTTTATGTACTCTTTGACCTCAGAAACTGTTAACTCGCATTAATGGACATTTCCAAGTTGTATACATTTCGACACATACCATAACATCACGCCTGTAATCCCCGAAGGGTTAAGCAGACGTGTATTCTATACTCTCATTTCGCTAGTCCCATGTAATAGAGGGCGAGCATATTGCCATCAAAAGATGACTCACAGACCCAACTGGTACGAATTCAGACAACGAACTGATCATCATATCATTCTCCTGCCCTTATCCCAATTTATTTGGGGTCGGCGCAGCATGTCTTCTTCTTCCATACTTCTCTACTACTCGTTATCTCAGCAGTCACCTCCTTTCTAGCCATATCATCCTTCACACAGTCCATCCATCGCTTCGTCTTCCTGTACTCTTATAGCCATCACTTATACTCAACATTTTCCTCATTCCTCCACATCACAAGACACCAGTGGCGAAGGTTCTAAACAACTCGATTCCTACCGGCTTCCCGTTGAAAAATGGCACAGTCAGTATTCTAGCAAATAATATAATCGCATTAAAGATATGGATTCCGGCCTACCTCTTACAAAATTGACCCTTCGCAAGACACTGTACTGATATTGAAAAATCATAATAAAACTCTGCCAAAACTGGGGACCTAACTCAGGGCCTCATGCTCAGCAATCCTGCTTGCGACCACTAGACCTACGCGGCAATTACATCACTAGCCGAACAGCACCAGCTTCTCCTGGTGGTTTGATGGCAATAGGCTCGCCCCCTATTACATGGAACTTAAACATAACTGTCGAAATATCGGTGTACTATTAGGTACACCTCTGCCTAACTTTTCTTGGATAGCAGGCGTGATGTTATGTTATGTTTCAACCCTGATTTCATCAGTAGGGGTTGAATTTTGTCAAATATCTTAGAGGATGCTATGATACCTTCTGTATGCCAAACTTTTTCCCGATTCGTCCAGTGGTTTATTAGCTTTGGGTTGATAGTCAGTCAGGACAAACGATTTTATAAGTATATTTATACATGGTGTAAACGGACCCTTCACGAAGCCGTCAACCAAGCATTCTGTACATCATACTAAGTAACTTTACGCAAAAAATATTGCTGGGAAACGATTTTTTTTTGGGGGTGAAAATTCATGTTTTACGGTAGGACTCAATGTACTGATGGATATATTGAATATTACGGAGATCGTGGAGGTATTCCAAGTAAAGTTATAACATTAAAAAATTGTATTTGAAAAAACCCCCAATATCTCCGTAAATAAAAGGTTCCCAGGTATGGTATAGAACAAAAAAATGATCGCAATGATGGGGAGAACAAGTGCCATTCGGATTCATTAAGTGCATTTTACACCTATTATAATCAGGCCAAAATCAATATTACCGACCATCCAGTCCTCAAACCAACTAAAGATTCTGTGACCCATTTTCGCTCACAAAATTACTCTTTAAGTTATGACAAAAAAAGACATCTTCCATTCAATTGTAACTGTAGTTCCAAAAGATGTAAAGATACATCTATTATATCGAGAATTAGCATTTCTATAGACGAAAGGCCCGGAAGCATATTTTGTTTGAAAAGACTAAAAAACTTAACTATTCTATGAGAAAAAGTTGGGTTTTGAATTCGTTAAATGTTGTTGAATTTTTGTCTGTAGATTTTCTGTTAGCATAATCAGTCTATAATTTTTCCACTGCTAGGACGTGGGCCCAGTGCGGGTTGGTAGATGTCACATGTCTTCGAATGTTTGGTTCTAGGACATGCCGGTTTCCTCACGATGTTTTCGTTCACCGTTTTGAGAGCAGTGATGATGAAATAAATTACACAAAATAATGCGCCTGGGTTCGAACCCACGACTGACTGCTCGTAAGTCGGAGCCGCCACGACTGGGCCACCGCTGCTCTAATTTCTCTTAGAAAAGGTTTTATTATGACATGGTAGATCTATTTAAAATACTGGTATTCAGCTGAAGTTGGTTAGACTGGAAGCTGACCCCAACATAGTTGGGAAAAGGCAAGCAGATGATGATTAGTGCATCATTATCATTCCCAACTATGTTAGGGTCGGCTAACAGTCTAACGAAGACCAGTATATTTTACATGGAGCGACTGCCTATCTGACCTCCTCAACCTTGTAAGTACTGGGTAAAACGATACCCCTTGGTACGATTGCTTGTCAGACTTTCCGTAGTTAAACTAACCAATCGATTTTGACGACACATACACAACGAGTTTGGTATCTAAAGTTCATGACATACCTAGTATTTATCTTATTAAATTATGTATTGAACATATGAACGAAGTCGCGGGACGTAGCTAGTTAGTTATAGATCAAGTGGAGGGCATATCATGGGGGGTCCTCCCTTTGATTCTAAGCAATTCTTGTCTTATAAGGAATGCTTATTATAAGACGATCTTTGTATGGACTTGTAAAATATGGATCTTAGACTGCATCTGTTTAAGAAGCTGACCTCTGCAAGGTATAAATATCGGAACAAAAGTGACCACATTAAATTAAAGGTGTGTCCATAGAGTTTCTTGCCGTTAGACTGGGAGCCGGCCGCGATATAGTTTGGAAAAGGCAGGCTTGATGAGTTTATCCGTGGAAACAGAACAAAAACAACAGTACAGAGTTTCGCCGACCATGTTTCGGAAAAGCCAAAGTGTCTTAAGTTTGAGATTTTTTGTGGTGGGAAATCATCAAATGACCCCCCCCCCCCCGCTCTGGGCGGATCGGAAGGGAGTGTCAGACTTGTACTGACTAAAACCCACCCATCCATGTTCCTTCTTTGCCCTTAGCGTTCCAGGGCCGCGGTATCTCTTTCGAACAGTCCCGCAGCCCTGGCAGGCACTATAGTCGTACTGGTGTCTGGGTTGCGCTGTCAATGAGCTGTATAAATGACAGATGACAGCTGTCATTTGTAGATCATTGACAGTCGTCTCGGCTGTGACGTTCTTTCTCTACAAATATTTGCATTGGATTTTGATGTAGTTTTCACTGTAATATTCAGATCAAACAACAAATTCAAATTCATTTAATGTTTCTCACAGGTGAATTATTAGTTCTTATGATTATTATAAAGGATCGCTGTAACATATCTAATAAGGTGTACAAAAACACAATTTATTTAACATTAAAATCATTACTCGTCCTAATTCAACTTCCATCATTCGGCATGCATTAATATAGTTGTTCATTCACGTCAGATAAAAAAAAAAGTAATAGGTACATTGATTTCATACTACTTAAATTAATTATCCGCTGGATGCGAGTCGCACGGGACCGGTCAATGTGGTGACACTTGGGGGAGGCCTATGTCCAGCAGTGGACGTCTTTCGGCTGAAATGATGATGATGATACTTAAAATTGATTTCATTAAAACTAAATTACTCATTGACGTCATGAAATTGATGACAAAATTAGTCTTGTGTATTCGTAATGTTTGCACGTAAAAGCCACGCGGTAAACTCTGTATGTAATGCGTGGTTACCCATCCACGGATCAACCCATTCGATTTTTTGATTCTAGGACACGCCGGTTTCCTCACGATGCTTTCCTTCACTCTTTCAGATTCTAGATTATTACAGGGGGGTTACTATGACGTCATAAAGCAGGAGCTATGCAGGTCGTCTAGCTTTTAAACGTCATGGTAGACCAACTGGTTTTCGCCATACTCCGGATTATCTTAAAAAATATCAATCCTATTTCTAAGTTGAACTCAAGCTACATTATTAGTCAAAACTATTGTGTAACTATTGTTCTATGAGTAATCCAGTCGGTATCTAGGCTCTCTGTTACCTAACGGCTGGAGTCTAGACTTTCAAAATATGCCTGACTTATGGTTTGTCGTAGGCGATTCGGAAACTAGACAATTTATAATCGTATCTTGATATTCGATTCTTCTACAATATGTTTAAAAATCCTGTCCGATTCCTGATGGTATTATGTATTAGGTATCGATATTAGATTATATTTATAAAAGGTGTAAACAGACCCTTCACGAAGCCGTCAATCAAGCATTCTGTATAACAAACTAAGTAAAATACGCTAAAATTATTGCTGGGAAACGACTTTTTTTGGGGTGAAAATTCACGTTTTACGGTAAGACCCAATGAAACGCACTGAATTCAATGTACTGATGAAAGCATTGAATAGTAAACGGGTCATTGAAGAATTTAAAGTTAAGTTATAACCTAAAAAAATTGTATTGAAAATAAAAAACATGTGTAAAAGTTGGAACTTTGACCCCCAATATCTCCGTAACTAGAAGGTTCCCAGGTATGGTCTAGAACAAAAAAATGATCGCAATGACGGGGAGGACAAGTGCCTTTCAGCTATGTTAAGGGTCTATTTACACCCTTTATAATACTTTTTGCATAATAAGTAAAAAAGCAGCAGTAGCAGCCCCTATTATATGGGACTTAAACATAACTGGCGAAAATTGGGTATAGTAATAGGTACACTTCTGCTTATACCTTTGAGGATTACAGGCGTGATGTTATTGCACGTTATTGATATTTCTATCAAGTTGGCGAGATGTGTTTACGCTGCTTATATATTTTTATTACGGGTAATCAAGATCATCTCAATAAAATCTTAACAAAAATGTTGTTAAATAAGTGGTTAAAAAGACACGATAATTACGAGTTTAGTAACGACTGTGATATCATCTTGATATCTTATGTTTAAAACGATTTGTTTGAGTTTTATTTTTATTGAAATGTGGGTGTTTTAATATCACGTCTTATAATTTTACGCTGGGGTCAATTATTATAACAACTTTTCAATTTATAATAAACTAGCGACCCGCCCCGGCGTCCCACGGGTGCAATATATACATATAAACCATCCTCTTGAATCAGTGTATCTATTAAAAAAACTGCATCAAAATCCGTTGCGTCGTTTTACAGATCTAAGCATACATAGGGACAGACAGACAGCGGGAAGCGACTTTGTTTTATACTATGTAGTGACGATAAATATTAATAATAACATGACTGCCACGAGGCAATCATGACCAACGATGGTCTAGTGGTAGCAAACGCGACTGCTGGGCGTGAGGTTCGAGGTTCGATTCCCAGGTCGGTCAAAGTGTTATTAGATTTTTCCATCAGGAATTTTTCAGTAGTAGCCACGGGGTCTGGATTTACATAAGATAACATCACGCCTGTAATCCCCGAAGGGTTAGACAGAGTTTTACCTAATAGTATACCCACATTTTGCTAGTTATGTTAAAGTCCCATATAATAGGAGGCCTATTGCCATCAACCGAGCACAAATCCAGACACCGTGGCTGTTACTGAGAAATTCCTGACAGTAAAACCCAATAACAATTTGACTGACTCAGGAATCGAACCCATGCTCAGTAGTCGCCATTGCGACCACTAAACCAACGAGGCTCTCAGGTCACTTTTTTTATAAAATTTGATTTCAAAAGACACTTTTTTACATAAATTCTTTCACCCGACCGCATCAATGTCATGTGGTCAAAAAAATGCGTTCAAAAGTCACTGTGGCACGATTTATAGTTTTTCGTGACCTCAAATTTTAAGGTCTTAGGGTCAAAAGTCACGACTGACATTGTACAGGATGGCCGAGTGTAGTAATTGATTTATTTCGAATAGTTTAGAGAAAAAATGTGAAAAAACGTCGAAGACTCTACGTGAACAGAAAAATTTTGGACTGTTGAATTGATCGTTTTTGGGTCAATGGTCAGTTTGATTCAGAGGAGCTCGTGGCTAAATAATACACACATAGCCGTTTGGGTCTATCTTCAGGTTAAGCTGCGCTTGCTTAAGTTGGTCCATGGATGGGTGACCACACATTTACTGGAGAAAATCACGGTGGAAAGCACGTTAAGGCATTGGTCCCGGCTGTCATTTATAGATCTTTGACAGTCGAAATAGGTAGTCAGTGGCCTGAAAGTCAGACAATCAGTCTTACCAAGGGGTCTTATCGTATTACCCAGTACTAACTGTGTTGTGGTAGTCAGATAGGCAGTCGCTCCATGTAAAGTAATGAAATACAGTTGCATTCGGTTAGACTGGAAGCCTACCCCAACATAGTTGGGAGCTTGCTAGGTCACTCACTGAAAAAACCATCAAATCAATGGGTAACGATACGTTGAAGGAAGACATCGTGAGGAAACCGGCATATCCTAGAACCTAAAACTCGAAGACCTGTGACATCTACCAACCCGCACTGGGCCCGCGTGGTGGGTTACAGCCTACTCCCTCTCATAGAGAGGAGGCCTGTGTCCCAGCAGTGGGAACATTATACGCTGATTATATATTATGAGCTATTAATTAATTAACATTCAAGAAATTGATACTTCGACAAATATTACTTTTTTCTTCAAAACAACATCGCTTACATACATAATGTTATGATTACGGCAAAAAATACAAGTTTTTTTAGTAATATTTGTATTAATTTTAGGTCTAAATGTAAGAAAGACATACGAATGATCGAATTTTAATATAAATCCACGACTTTCCGAACTTGTTTGTGACCTCGAGAGAATAGTGTTGGGACATCCCATCCTATAACTATTAAATAAGAAATTTTTTGTGTTGAGGAGCTCGTTCAAATAAAAACAGCTGCTCGGGTCGATCTTTAGATTAGGCCACGCTTGCCTAGGTTGGTCTGTGGATGGGTGACCACCCATTACATACCGAGTTTCCTCTGTGCCTCAGAAAGCACGTTAAGTTGTTGGTCTCGGCTGTCATTTGTAGATCTTTGACAGTCGTTAAAGGTAGTCATTGGCTCGAAAGTCTGACAACCAGTCTTACCAAAGGATAAGACCCAGTACTAGCTGGGTTGTGGAGGTCAGATAGGCAGTCGCTCCATGTAAAATACATATATTCAGCCGCGTCTGGTTAGACTGGAAGCAGACTCCATCAGAGTTTCCCGGAACGAGCTAGGATGACTTTTCCGTAATATCTATAAGTTCGCCTGAAAAAATCAATTATAATATTAAATAATTTTCGTATTTCGTTCGTCTTCAGCTTTTACTTTTCGGCCCTTTCCCCTCACTAGCAATAAATTTGACGGGTCCGCTACGAATTTGGCCATTTGTAAGCATTTTATCATTTCCTTCGTGTTTTAACATAAATCAGTAACATAAATAAATTAAGTAAAGGATATAATAGCGTTAGATGTTTACGGTAAAATCTATAATTCTACCTATTATGCATGTTATCACTATACACACGAAACGACAAATTAGGTAATGCATGATTTTTTTTACTATATTCTATTTTAACTTTTGGTATTGAGTCGGGGGTTCAAAACGGTTCATTTTTGTTAAGACATTGTTTAGTGTTAGTGAAAACAGGAATTAGTATCTTAAGCACAAAATAGGTTTAGAAAATGTGTTCACAGAATGTGTATTGTTGTTGCCGCCATAACAAAAAGTAATAAAAATAAATGGGAAATTATTAATCGGGCGAATAAAAATTTAATTGGCGACCAATATACTGAATGGGCGACTATTGTACCAAGTAAGTAACTACTTATCCGATCATTGCGGTAAGGAGAATATAGGAAGCAAGAGAGAGCGAAGGCTGAGAGAGACTTGTGGCACCCCGACTCGGACAGGTTAGGTTCCAAGGGGATGGCGGGGTCTAGTGAGCGAGCGAAGTGAACGAACCAAGACCCCGGTATCCCCTTCGTGTTAGGTTACTTTGAGTCCTGCAAACAGAAATAGGAGCCCCGCGCAGCGTGGCTACGTCGACTACGCCTTATCTAGAATCTAGTGGTTAATAACCTTGTTTTAGGTTTTTTTCAGAGTCCTTGAATTATCACACTGATCGTATTGAACAACTAGTAACTCAAATTGGTATTTTCAAGTTGCTGTTTTAAACATTGTATTCGCGCACTGTTTGTCGCTCACTTAGTATTTCAGTAGCCCGTTTTCAATATTTTTGACAACTTCATTTTAATTTATTTTCGCTCGTTTAAATACTACCCCAAATTAATTAATGGGGGCGCTTCCTTACTACGATAGTACGTAAAGTCTCGGACTTGGCCGGCTTTTTACTTGTTACACAAACTACATAAAAAATAGTAGTATCAATGTTTTGATACAAGAAAACTTTTTCAATAAAATACTTAATGTAAAAATTATTGAAAATTACGTCGAAATAACATAAATATCACCATTTATGAAATCAACAATTCGCACAAAAAAACTAATGGTCTTAGTAATACGATTACACGGATGGACAAGTTTTTTTTTGCGTTGATTAACATATAAAAAATATCGTAAGTATACTTTTGATAATATAAGGACTTTTTCATACTGATTCACTGACACCAGGTTGGTCCGTGGAAGGGTGACCACCATTACATACTGAGTTTCCTCCGTGCCTCGGAAAGCACGTTGAGCTGTTGGTCCCGGCTGTCATTTGTAAATCATTGATAGTCGTTGCATGTAATCATTAACACTAGAAACGGGAAATTTTTTTTTGGGTGTTAATGATAGTGTTAGTGACCGTAAGCCGTTGGTCTCGTCTGTCATTTGTAGATCTTTGACAGTCGTTACAGGTAGTCAGTTGCTCGAAAGTCTGACGACCAGTCTTATCATGGAGTATCGTATTACCCAGTATTAACGGGGTAGTGGAGGTCAGATAGGCAGTCGCTCCATGTAAAATACTGGCATTCAGCTGCATCCAGTTAGACTGGAAGCCGATCCCAACATAATTGGGAAAAGGCAGGCAGATGGTGATGTCAAAGAAAATCATAATTTTAGATATTTATGAAAATTACTCAAAATAAATGTTGTAACGAAATACCTTTCAAAAATTCTACCAATATATAATAAACAAATTGGACAAGATCTGCCTACCAAACCAGTTTGAACTCAAAAGGCAAATGGATATGTCAAACCATAGATTATAATACAACACCATACACAAAATAAATAATCAACTAAAACATATTAATAAGATATAAACAATTATTTAAATAAGAAGAGATAAATATTAATGTCGCTTGTAACACATGAAAGGTTAGCAGAGGTGTACCTAATAGGTAGTACATTCACGTTCCGCCACTTATGTTTAAGTCCCATGTGATTGGGAGCGACCCTATTGCCATCAACCGGGCTCAAGTCCAGACTCTGTGGCTGCTACTGAGAAATACTTAAAAAAAAACCAATAACACTTTGCCCGACCTGAGAATCGAACCCACGACCTCATGCTCAGCAGTCGCGCTGGCGACCACTAGGCCAATGAGACATTTTAACAAGAAATCCTAACTAATATTATAAATGCGAAAGTAAGTTTGTTTGTTTGTTACCTTTTCACGCCTAAACCACTGAACCGATCATCCTGAAATTTTGCATATACGTTGTCAGGTGTACAGAAACGGACATAGGGTACCTTTCATCCCGGAAATAAGTACTGTTCCCGAGGAAAACAACAATAACGTTCTTATGATAATAGATGTCGCCACGTGTCTTTCGAATCATGATTGAATTATATTATTACAAGCAGAGTACAAACCGAATTGATTGTTAAATGCTAAATAAACGCGAGCGAAGTTGCGGGCAAAAGCTAGTAAAAAATAATTTAACTAAGACAATAAATATTAATGAAGCTTGTAGTTGCGACGCCGTTTGTCGCAACAAATAGTCGCATGGTCTGGCTGTGGCCTTATTTATTTTATACTGAGTTTAGTGGCGTCACTGAACGGCTATATTTCTTATTTTATTGATCATACATAATTACATAGTGGTTTGCACCGGAACGGGTTAATACAATTTTGAAGTGAATAAGTAATTTTGTTCAAAATCTTGTTTCCAATTTCACTTGATGTATAAAGGGTGTGAATAGACCCTTAACGAAGCCGAAAGGCACTTGTTCTTTCCGTTATTGCGATCATTTTATCATTTTTTTGTTATAGACCATACCTGGGAACCTTCTAGTTACGAAGATATTGGGGGTCAAAGTTTCAACTTTCTCATAAGTTTTTTTTTCAATAAGTACTAGTTCCCAAGGTTATAACTTTACTATAAATACCTCCATGACCCCCGTGCTATTCAATGCATGCATCAGCACGATGTTTTGACTGCATTACATTGAGTCCTACACCTACTGTAAAACGTGATATTTCACCCCAATAAAAAAGTCGTTTCCCAGCAATAATTTTTGCGTGGAGTTACCTAGTTTGATGTACTGCTTGGTTGACGGCTTCGTGAAGGGTCTGTTTACACCTTAACATAAAATAACATCAGACCTGTGTAATCCCCGAAGGGTTAGGCAGAGGTATACCTAATAGTAAATCCACATTTCGACAGTTATGTTTAAGTTCCATGTCGGTGGCGAACCCACAGCCATCAACCGGGCCCAAATTCAGACTCCTTGGTGGTACTGAGAAATTCCTGATGGAAAAATCCAATATCACTTTACACCCTGCCAGGGCTGCGGGACTGTTCGAAAGAGATACCGCGGCCCTGGAACACAAAGGGCAAGGAAGGAAAATGGATGGGTTTTAGTCAGTACAAGTCTGACACTCCCTTCCGCTCCGCTCAGAGCGGGGGTTATTTGATGATTTCCCATCCTAATATCACTTTACACGACCCGTGAATCAAACCTTTATGCAACAACCACTCGACCAAGGAGACAGTCAAAGTATTATAAGTTACAAGGTACTAAAATCCAATGTTTTTAACAATAAAGTACGTCTTTAACAGCTCTGTTTCGTCGTATATTCCAGGTATGTCGTATGGCCTTAGACCCAGAGTTACAGGTATCACATCGTAAAAACAACACTCTGTACATGTGTGATCACAATGTAGAAATAAACCTTTAAAGAGTACCTATGAACGAACTGTTAAGTCTAGCTGTACAATGATCTTGTGGTTCGTGGCGTTAGTTGGAACTAGCGACTCCATTTTGTTTATTTTTGCTATCAATTGTACAAGAAAAACATAGATCTTACATGCGGAGTTTGTTACGTGAGACTGTGAGCACGTTAAGAGGGAACAGGGCCTGCGAGGTAGGTATTTGAAAATACTATTGCCGTTGCGCTGTGTCAAGCCTACCCCCGTAGAGTGCGATAGGGACAGCTGCAGCTCAGACCTATTATATCATAAACATTTGACGAGATCGACGTTTCGTATTCCCCTTTTTTCTCTATCATAGTTATTATTGAGATTAAAATTTTGAAGAAAGTTTATATCTAGATTCCTATCATTTTTTTTTATATTTAAAACTTTTCTAATTTGTCTAGAATTCCTCTAATCATGGCCGTATAAATGGAGCATTTTTTGTCATTTTTGGAGGGTCATATTTTCTTTACTTAGTTGCTGAAAAAAAGGAACTGACAGCGACGTGTCTACAGTAGGCCTTAATTTTTTATCCCGCGAAATTCAAATTTTCCTACATTTTTTGCAAGTCTGTGTAAGGTTGTCAAAGATCTATAAATGGCAGCTGCGACCAACGACTTAACGTGCTGTCCGAGGTACGGAGTAAACTAGAAAGGTAATGGGCGGTCACCTATCCTCGGACAAGTCTAGGCAAGCACGGCTTAACCTGAAGATCGACCCGACTAGCTGTTATAATTTAGCCACTAGCTCTAAAAACTAATATTTTCAACTAAAGATCGAAACTCATACACCTAGCCCTACCAAAAACACAGGCAAGCCTACAAACCTATCTAGTTCGCGTCAACCCTCACATGCCAATATGTCCGCTGCACAAAAACGACGGCTCCCCCTAATGACTACGGAATCTCTTTGTGTTATTCGTTCTCGGAAAACGATCGCACAATTATGCGTTTTGTCCATCCAGGCCACGACTGATCGGACTGCGCAAAATTTTCATTGTTACTTTTTAATTGATCAGGAGTATTTCGTTTTTTGGGGGAGAGGGGCTTTTTGCGTGAGGTGCGGCGTTTGAAGGGTTAAGTCTATGATTAAAATCAAAATAAGTAACGTTGAGTAGTTATTCCCAGCTTCGAAGATTTTGTAATACCCGAAGGCTTAGGCAGAGGTGTAGCTAATTACAACCACATTTGGTCCGTGGATGGGTTACCACCCATTACATACCGAGTTTCCTCCGTGCCTCTGAAAGCGGCAGTCGCTCCATGTAAAATACTGGTGTTCAGCTGCACCCGGAGAGTAGAAGGCCCAAGACACGAGGCGGCAATCGTTTTTAAGCGATTACTTACAAGAACGTTGCGGTCTAAAAGAAGATGTAGTGTCTAAAATTGAAAAGAGTATGCTTAGATGGTTCGTTTATGTGGAGAGGATGAGTGAAAGGTGCTAATAAATTTCAATGGGTTGGATTCCTGGCTAGGAATATTGATTTTTCAAAAATCTGATGCAGTTTTAGTTTTCATCAAAATCGGGTTCGGGACTCGTTTGAGTATTTTTCGCTATTCCTCATAGTTTCGGATTTGGCCATCCACGCCCACTTGAAAAATTCATTCTGCGTACTTTCATATGCATTCAATAAAAAGCTGTTATTTTTAAATTACAAACAGACACTTAAATTTTTATATATTTGTATAGATGTTTAGATTTCGTTACTTAATTTAATAGGTACTTACTTTTGTTAAAGTTATATTTAACTACATATTATTTCCTCTATTTATATGTTTACAAATTATTTACATTTTTAAATATTCTTTAGAAAAAACAATATAAAAACCATTTAAAAATATAAAAAAAATTGTAGCCTACCGGTATCGGGCACAGGGTCCAAGCTACCGGCAGTTAGGTATATATTATTTATTGTTTATTTTAACTATTTATTATTATGTGCCTGATGTGTCCCACTGCAGGGCAAAGGCCTCCCTTCCCGCTTTCCATTTATCTCTGTCTTTGGCTATTTGGGCCCAATCCTTTTGATAAGAGTCCAGCTCGTCACACCATCTCCTTCTGGGCCTACCGCGTCGCCGGGTTCTGTTGTTCAGAACCCAATCTGTGGCCACTGGCCCAATTTTGATGCGACATACGGCAGATGTGGCCTGTCCAGTTTCATTTTAATTTGGCGATAGTGTTGCAAACTTCTGCGATTTGGATCGAAGTATGCTGTTCCGTATATGCGAAACCTGAATATAGTTTGTTCAGAATAAGTAACTGAATCGATTCCAATAATTTTTAAACCAAGTTATATTTTTTCCCAAAAATATTTAAAAAAGTTAAAAATTGGACATCGAGTGAGTTTGAGTACCTACCGCCATAATTTAGGTACCTACTGCCAAATTATTATTATCAATGAGCTCAAGACGACGCTGGAGGCGCGCGCTGCGTGGTGACCACGATTTTGTGCGGACAACTAGGTAACAGAACAAGCTTATAACTTTGTGATTTTTCATGATACAGTTTTGAAATTTTGTACATAGATTCTTTACATAAAAATACTAGACACGTGGATCAGGTTTCGCATATACTAAAACTAATGTTGTATACTTCGTTCCATGGCTCGCTGGCAGCCCCCGAGTGTAATTAACTACAAACAAAAAATCTAAATTTTTGAGTTATGTCATTGCATAGCTCTACCATAAAAGTCTTTGGTAACACCTCAGTAGCTCAGAACAAGAGTAAAAAACACTTGTACAATAAAAAAATAAATTAACATGCCTATTGGTTGAGTCGTAAAAACTTATTTTTACATTCTCGTAAATTATATTGCTTGTACGACTTTCCCGCGGGGGGTAGACAATGACAGATGTCATTACTTTGACATGTGAAATCTTTTATGATAAAAATGAAAAATAAAAATGTTGTATTTCAAAATGGGTTAAAAAATGATTTTAAATTCGCATGCTATTATTATGGCGCAATGTGTCCTGCTCTATAATTTTTTTACAACAAATAACGTTCTGTATATACCAAATTTTATGCAAATAAATACAAGGTGGAAGGGACACCGACGCGAAAACGGTTACCACTTATTCAGTACATCATTCTGAGCCCCCCACATAGAAATTTTTCATCGGTTATTTAAAAAAAAAATCAGCTGTTCCATACATTTTGACCGTGTAGGTACTGCACTTTTGTAGGAAACAGCAGATTTTTTCTTCTGATGGGTGGTCACCCGTCCACGGACCAACCTAGGCAAGCACTGCTTAACCTTCAGACACATTCATACATTTTCAACTAAAAATATTCAATCAAAATTGAATATTTCGGTTGGTCCCAGCGTGTATTATAGAGACATCTAACAGACCGGTCGGGAATCGAACCTGGTACGTTACGTGCTGATAACATCTCGGCCGGCGAGTTATTCGAAAAATTTCTGACTGAGATACCGAGTAGCGTTAGCAGAGAAAGGAAGGATATTATTGATTTTTAATATTTTTTGTTTTTAACATAAATTAATGACGTCTGTAAACCTCGATGGATTTGGCATTTTAGATAGAATAAGAAGCACTATTGATTGTAAGCGTTATTAATGTGCATAAGGTCATGGTTACAGATAGTCAGTGGCCCAAAAGTCTTACAACCAGTCTTACTAAGGGGTATCGTATTACCCAGAACTAACTGGGTTGTGGAGGTCTGATAGGCTGTCGCTCCATGTAAAATACTGGTATTCAGCTGTATCTGGCTAGACTGGAAGCCGACCCCAACAAAGTTGGGAAAAGGCTAGGCACATGATGAACTCTACAAAATCAAGGAAGCAATTTTTATTCCGCAATTTCCGAGTCGTTTTCACTATACACCGACCGCTTTAATGAGTTCTCGCGAAGGTATCAATTTTAATGGAATATTCTGAAGGTAGATCACGTATTGGTTCAATTAGTATCCTAATACCTGCGTGGATTATGGTTATTTTAAAGCAAATAACCTGTGGGATATTGTTAGGACTTTGTGGACGCTTAATGTGCCTTTGATGGGGCAAGGCGGAGGACTCATTAAAACGATCGGTCTATAGTTAAAGTTATTCATAATACTGAAAACTTCTTATCACTTGTTTTTCAGTTATTTCAATAACACCATGTTTATGTGAGCAAAAATTATCAATTAATTGAACCGACATCCGTTTTCTCTGCTATCCCTACCAAAAAAAGTCTCGCCATATCATTGATGCGTACCTTTATACCTGTGTTTTACTTTTTTATTTCCCTGCCGACCGCCTCAAGGCACAGGCGCTAATATACATCCATATAGCATGTTGTAGCATGCAGTGTATGGGTAGCGAGCATGCCGTTATGGGCTTATAGGGCAATTTTTAAATAGGTCGAGATATTGTGAATATTAACAGCCATAAGGATCGGTATCCGAGGTTAAGCAACACTTGTCGAGTTCAGTCTGTGGATGGGTGACCAAAAGAGAGAAATGCAGTTGGCCTCGGCTATCATTTGTAGTTCTTTGACAGTCGTTTCGAGTATCTAGTTAAAAAGCCTGAAAATCTGACCACCAGTCTACCAGCAACTGGGTTGTCGAAGGCAGATAGGCAGTCGCTCCATGTAAAATACTGGTATCTCAACGTGGTTTGGAAGAAACATTCCCGCTATGTCGATTCCCTTTATGTCGTCTCGTGATTTTCTTGTTTTTGATGTATTGTCTTTAAAAGGCTGGCAGCTGATTATAAAGGGTGTAACAAGACCCTTAACGAAGCTGAAAGGCACTTGTTCTCCCCGTCATTGCGATCATTTTTTTGTTCTAGACCATACCTGGGAACCTTCTAGTTACGGAGATATTGGGGGTCATAGTTCCAACTTTTTCACAAGTGTTTTTTAAATACATGTTTTTAATGTTAGATCTTTACTTTAAACACCTCCACGACCCCCGTACTATGAACGTATATACAATGTTTTTTGTAAAATGTATTTTTTCTCCCCAAAAAAAAAGTAATTCTCCAGCAATATTTTTTGCGTAAAGTTGCTTAGTTTGATGTACAGAATGCTTGGTTGAAGGCTTCGTTAAGGGTCTTGTTACACCCTGAATGAGATTCTACTCAAATCAAATCGGAATATATTTGATTTCACATAAATACCTATCGGGGAGTGATCCCCGACCCTTGCTCGAGCCAGCCCGCGATGCTGAGCCAGTCGTTCTCCACCCCTAATCAATGATTTCTCTCCGATCTAGCCTGTCCCTTTGCTGCCCACCCCAGCGACGCTCTAAGCTGAGCCATTAGCGCCCCTGGCTGGAGGCCTTACACTCAAGGCACCTACAGGATAGCCTGGTTAAGCAGAAGCCATCCTCATAGGTTGTTCAGCGAGAAGCCAGTCAAAAAAATAATAGTAATGAACAATTTTTAAGTAAACAAATAATCAATTTTAAATATAATTAATAAACAAGAAATGAATAGATAGACTTACATATAAAATATTAATAGAATAAATAAATGAATGGAAAAATAAAATACTTAATAGGATAGAAAATAATTCAAACTTAACAACAAGGAAAAGCATTATAGCGATCTTCCTCTCTCTACTTATTTAAAAATTTGCTGAGCCCGACATATACACATAATTGTTTCTATTTTTTTTTATTTACCACCTGTAAGTGCACATTATGGATATAGCACTAAACGATTTAGTAAACGATTTTGTAGGCAGTAATAAGCGCGTTGGTACTTATAATAGGTTTTAGTTTGTAGAGGGTATGGCAGAAGAACATACTTTTTTATTTAATTCTTCTGTGTGTGCTTCCCAGTTCAGACGTTTGTCAATGGTTACACCTAAAAATTTTGTTGTGTCTACATTTCAAACAGTTAATCTGTGGTGAACATTAATATTTGGTGCTTCTAAACGTTGACTGAAGAACATAATTTTTGTTTTTTCAAGATTGATTTTTAAATTATTGTTATCTAACCAGTTAATTATTGAATTGATTGTATTATTAATTTTATGTTCATACCTATATTTATTTATAGAATTAATAGTGACCGTGCTGTCATCGGCAAAAAGTGATACTGGATAATTAGTTACTAGTGGCAAGTCATTTATATAGATTATGAATAACAAAGGACCCAATACGCTCCCTTGCAGGACCCCAAATTTAACTATACGTTTTTTTGATGCATATGTTTCTTCTTTTTTAGTATTAATGTTTATTTTAGAGATTTTTGTAAATTGTTTACGATTTTTTAGATAAGAATGAATAATGTTCCCACTGCTGGGACACAGGGGCACAGTGGGCTGTAATCCACCACGTGGGTCCAGTGTGGGTTGGTAGACATCATAACTTACTAGGACATACCGGTTTCCTCGTATTTTTACCGTTCTGCGTCACGATATTTCAAGGGGCAGATCCTAAAGATTTTCGGAATGATTCACAATATTGTGTTTTTGTTAAATCACGATGATAGGACAAGAATCGATAGGTTTATGATTAATGATAGCGATCGGGAGGTCATAGACTAACAAGCTCTTGTATTAAAATATTATTGGCTCCCGGAGGGGTCTTTAACTCTTTAATACACCCACATTTCGCCAGTTATGTCTAAGTCTTATGTAATACGAATTGAAGAGCGTTAACGTGTTATGGCATTTCATACAAACTTTCAAGTGATTTTTTTTCGAAATGACTGAACTGATTTTAATGAAACTTTGTACGCATAATCAAGATACATAAGTCTAAAAACTTTACAGAGAACTTTGAAAAAAATGTTTATATGTCATTAGAATGATATACCCAGAACAGCTGTAAAGTACCACTAGCTAATTCAATTTGACCCTGCATTTTCAAATAAAGAACACGTTACTACCAAACGCCACATCTGTTGGTTCTGCTACCATTAATCATTGCCCGTAACGTCAATGGTCGGGGATCGCCGTACCATAGATAATATCATTGTGCGCCCAACCTTTTTGTTGGAATCCATCGTTTTTTGTGCAGCCCTTACTGAGTCTGTGTGTGTTTGGATGAATGATAGATATTTAAGTTTATTTACTAATGATAAAGCGTTGGTTGAGTTCATCTGTCCTCTAAGGCCTAGTTATTGTTTAACACTACAGACAAACTATATTTTATAGGGTATTAACACTTCGCCCGCGACTTGGTCTGCAAAAATTGTGATAGCTGGGCTAATATGTATAGTAAAAATATAATTTATGGCATATACCACCCAAGACTAATGTAGCTTTCACCCAGTGAAAGAATTTTTTGAGTTGGATCATTAGTTCCGGAGGTTACCCCCTACTCACAAACAAATATTACCTCTTTATAATATTAGTATATATTAAAATTCAGACTTTCAATAAAATAAAAATCAGCAATAGGATTTTTTATATTTCATATAAAAAAAAAATCCGTTATGGTCTGAAATTACCCTAAGATAACGTTTCAAATGTACACACGGGACTCGTGGGTTCGAACCCAGGCAGGCGCATTACTTTGTGTAATTTATTTCATCACCACTGCTCTCAAAACGGTGAAGGAAAACATCGTGAGGAAACCGGCATGTCCTAGAACAAAAAATTCGAAGACATGTGACATCTACCAACCAGCACTGGGCCCGCTCCCTCTCATAGAGAGGAGGCCTGTGTCCCAGCAGTGGGAATATGCAGTTCAGCTGTTAGTCGTCAAAAAAACGGATAGACAGATCCACTTTGGCATTTATAATATAAGTATGGATAACAGACAAAGAGATTTCGTAAAAGCGGAAGCTAACCCGATACCTCCATATATCTATGACTAAGCAGCTCGTGGGTGGACAGAATAGTTACTGAATACAATATAATATTGAATAAGCGTTCGTTTTGTCTAAATTATTGACTAGTACAAGTTAAGACTGGATTCAGATAATGTATTATTGTTTTGAAGTTTGGGTCTCGATTGTTGTGGGCTTATGTCTGGGTAGACTCCATCCAGCCACGATCTACCAGCCGTTTAGCCGCGAGCCACTCTTTCCGGTAGGGCTAGTGGCTAAGTAAAACCTACTCTTTTGTTTTGTTTTATTACTTTGTGTTTCTCTCCAAGTTAGTTAGACTTGGAGCTGATCGGCGTCAGTCACTAGTTGTCCGGCATTTTGCTGAACTGGGCCTATCTGGCGCAGCCAATTTTATGTTTTTGTTTAGATTTAAGTTTTTTAATTTCTTTTTTTTTTGTATTGTTTCTTTCTGATCTCCAAATTATCACAAAAGGTGGTTGTTTAAGATTGCCACACATCCAAGTCCAGGTTTTTAGATCTGTGTCCAGAATGCGGGGGGAATTTTAAAACGTCCGGAATTTCAAAATGTGAGAAAAGTAAAACACAAGACAGAAACACACACGTGTATAGTTTTTTTTTGCCATTTCTATTCACGCGACAAGTTCTTATGAAAATTACTATTCTATTTTGTTTTCTTTTACTGCAAGGTTTTATTTTATTCTTATTATTCTTTATTGCACACAAAATAACAAATATACATGTAAATTACAATAATATAGCTTATGTACAATGGCGAGCTTAACCCAGAATTTTTCTTACAGCAAACCAGCGCTGCGCCGCGCTTATTCGTTTCAATTTTCAAAAAAATCCTACCCTTGTCCCATTTAGTAGCATTTAGTAGTTCATCCTCATGATCCACAGCCCGAACTCACCCACAGCTGTATATAGGCCTGTCTTATCTTGTGCCAATCTCCACGTTCCTGAGCTAGCCTCATCCAGGTTTTCCCCCCGATGGCAACCATGTCGTCTGCCCATCTCGCCGCCGGACGACCCACGTTTCTTTTGCTAGTTCTTGGACGTTATTCGGTGCCTTAGTCCACCTGTTATCACTGCGCCTTGCTAGGTGTCCTGCCCAACTCCATTTGAGTTCTGTAAGGCGATTTCCAATGTCCAATTTAGTACTTACTTGTGCTTATTCCGTTTTTTCTTCCATTCTCTCCTGTCAGACGTCACAACATCATTTACGCCTCTCCGATACCGGTAGCAAGTAGAAGATTTCAAAAACAGTAATTAAAATTAATTAATAATTAACGGTGTTTTTTATAAATCTAAAGAAATGTTAATAAAGAATGAAAGAAGGTTATAATATTTAGACTCAGACTTTCTCCTTATTAATTGTAATGACGAGACAATTTGATTGACAAACACATAACACTTTTTTTTGACGGAGGTGGGTAAGTACGAAGTACTTGACACCGATTTGGTGATGAAGGTGGCACAAGTAGGCACGGTGAAGAATTGTATATTAACATATCGCGCTTGTTTTCCTCAAAAGGGTAGGCAGTGGTGTGAGTGGCCCCTTCACGAAGCCGTCAACCAAGCATCAAACAACAAGTAACTCTACGCAAAAAATTATTGCTGGGAAACGACTTTATTTTTCGGGTGAAAAATCACGTTTTACGGTAGGACTCGATGTAACGCACTCAAAAGATTGTGTTCAATAGTACGGAGGCCGTGGAGGTATTTAAAGTAAAGTTATAACATTAAAAAAAAGTTGGAACTTTGACCCCCAATATCTCCGTAACTAGAAGGTTCCCAGATATGGTCTAGAACAGAAAAGATCATGATAATTAATGACGGGGAGTATGAGTGGCTTTCGGTTCCGTTAAGGGCATTTTACACCCATTAGAATCAGGAGAAAATACATATTACCGACCATCCAGTCCTGTACCAGTACCCCTATTTAAAACTTTGACCTCCAATATATCCAGTAGAACACACCTCACTGGAATATTCAAAGGTGTGCTGGTGCTGGTGTATGGTACCATACATTTGATCAAAAAAAAATATTGCAATGACGGGGAAAACAAGTGCCTGTCGGCTTCGTTGTTCGTATTTTTACACTAGCCCCCGCAGCATGACCACCGTAGACAAGGATTTCTTTGACGGAAGAATCAACAAAATGACAGATAGTGCAAATAAATCTGTCATTGTGTCGACACAATCTGTCATTTTGTCGACAAAATCTGTCATTGTGTCGACAAAATCTGTTATTTTGTCGATTCTTCTGTCAAAGAAATCCTTGTCTACGGTGGTCATGCTACGGGGGCAATTGGTTATACCACATTTTTTTCGTTTAGTCCACTTTCGGCCCCTCGACCCCTAAAAAAAGATTTGTTTACTTGATTCCTCTCAACCCTTAAACATACTTCACACTCGACCCCCAGGAGGTGAGTTTGAATTTTCATAAGAACCCTATACCTCGTCCACTTTCAACCCCTAGTTTGTAAGTACCTAAAATTACTTCTGGTGACTACCTGTAACTACTGTCAAAGATCTACAAATGACAGCCGAGACCAACGTATATGGAGGAGCCTCGGTATGTAATCGGTTACCCATCCTCGGACCAACCTAGAGAAGAGCAGCTTAACCTGAACATCGACCCTAGCGGCTTTTATTATTTAGCCACGAGAATGGACATAATTAAACCCAACCTGGGAATCAAACCGAGTCGCGCTTGCGACCACTACACCAACGATATTAACATACCATATATAAGGTCTAACTATTCATACACGAAATATTTTCAGAAAATCATCTAACGGCTATTAAGAAGCCATTTTAAGGGATTTTTTTTTATCTGATTGTATTTTTTTATAAAAAATAAATAATTTAAAATTACTTGACCCACAAAATAAATACTGGCTCCTTATTTTTAAACATCCATTACGCTAGTTTACTACGTCGTATTTACCTACTGTCATTGTTAGAGTAAAGGTTTTATGCAAAAAGTCTCAAAAAAGTTTTAGAATTATAATAATTTCGTAAAAAAAACACTCAGATAATTTTTTTTTTTTTCGTTGCTATGGCGACTTTACGACTTATAGAAGTTACTCTTAAAATATTTCGTGTATGAGGAGATAATATAAGGTTATTGCCATTCTCTTTCAAATTACATCTCCAAATGTCGTACAAAGTTACGAAAACGGTCACCAATCAAAATCAAAGCCTCACCGACTGTCGCTTAACCTGGCTGACCTTTGTACCCGGATATTAGATTTAAAGCAAACAATACGATTTTGAGCGCACGCTCTAAGCAGTCGTGGGGTACCTATCTTATTCATAGCGTTGTTATAAAGATTTTGGCAGAAGGTCTATTATAACTAGGTTTATAGTGACTCGTTGGTCGGGTGGTTGCAAGCGCGACTGCTGAGCATGAGGTCCTGGATTCGATTCCCGGGTCGGACAAAGTGATATTGGGTTTTTCCATCAGGAATTTCTCAGTAGCACCTACGGAGGATTTGTGCCCGGTTGATGGCAATAAGCTCGCCCTCTATTTTTATAATTAACACTATATTTTCAGGCAACGACGGGCCATATTACATGGACCTTAAAAAACATAACTGGCGAAATGTGGGTAAACCTCTGCCTAACCCTTCGGGGATTAGAGCCGCGATGTTATGTTATGTTTATGATACAATACAATACAATACAGACTTGCTTGCTTGCTTGGCCTCCTTATGCTGTGTCCGCGTTCATACATCTTTTACTATTAAGAGGGAACAGGGACTGCGATTCTCCATACAAATGTGGGTATTCCCCTTTTTTTCCCTTAATAATGCCTATAGAGCAATCTTTTTTTTGACAAAACATGTCTCAGTTTTACGGCCGTGATTAGAGGATTACCAGACTAATTCGAAAAGTTTTTAACATAAAAGAAATTGATAAGAACGTAGACATACTCTTTCTTAAAATTTTAATGCTAAAAATAATTTATCCGATTTAGTTTTCGAGGGTTCTGTATGGTGTCCGGACGTAAAGAATAGCACCATCCCATATCTTCCCGTGGGTGTCGTAAGAGGCGACTAAGGGACTTACCAGAGAATGGGCAGCAGCGTTCTCTGATTCTACAATAACCATACTGCGATCGCCAACCCGCCTGCCAAGCGTGGCGATTATGGCAAAACCCCCCTTCTTGGGGGAGGCCTATGTCCAGCAGTGGACTTTTCGGCTGAAATGATGATGATGATGAGTTTTCGAGGAGAAAAAGGGGAATACGAAACGTCGATTGAGTCAAAATTTTTGTGATATAATCGGTTTGAGCTGCAGCTGTCTCTATCGCACTCTACGGGGGCGGGCTTGACGCAACGCAACGGCAATAGTTTCTACATATTTTTCATATTCCTCGCAGTCCCTGTTCCCTCTTAACATTTATGGAATATCACTTTAACTAGGTCCTCATTTCACTCCAGGAGTTAGTTTTCTGCACTCCCCTGCCCAGTGCCACTTGAATATCGCTAGTGAATCAGTCCGAGATGTATCAGGTCGCAATAATCGATTGATCAGTATTGTGATCCGCTGTGTCGACTTTGTCTGCGAGTTTAATCTTAGTATTGACGAAACGATCTCAGATTTTCATGTTACCGATGTCTGTGTATATTTCTTCTTTGTTGTTTAAAGATAATAAGGTAGGAGTGAGGGGGGGGTTGGCTAGGTAGGGGTAGATAGGTGGTTGGTTTGGTGGATTTGTAGATAGTTTGAGTTTCTCACTTCATCATTTGCCTACCTGAGGACTTCGTGGCTAATAGCAGCGGCTCGGGGTCGATCTTCAGGTTAAGCCGCACTTACCTAGGTTGGTCTGTGGATGGTTGACCACCCGTTACATACTGAGGTTCCTACATGTCCGTTGGTCCCGGCTGTCAGTTATAGATCTTTGACAGTCGTTACAGGTAGTCAGTGGCCCGAAAGTCTTACCAAGGGGTACCGTATGGACCAGTACTAACTGGGTTGTGGAGGTCAAATAAGCAGTCGTTCTATGTAAAATACTGTTATTCAGCTGCATACGGTTAGACTGGAAGCCGACCCCAGCGGAGTTGGGAAAAGGCAGATGATGATTTGCCTACCTTTGTCATCTCAGCAGTCACCTCCTTTCTTGCCATATCATCCTTCACACAGTCCATCCATCGTTTCTTTGGTCTTCCTCTACTCTTAAAGCCATCCACATTCACACTCAAATATCGATACTAGTTAAACTAAGGGGAAAGTTGACAAATCATATTATTTTGCCTCGTTGCCGTTGGTCTACTGGTCAAAAGCATTACTGCTGAGCATGAGGTCCTGGGTTCGATTCCCAAGTCTAGCAAAGTGTTATTGGGTTGTCCCTCCAGACTTTCTCAGTACGGCGCGTTCGTTTTCCACGCGCGCATCAAAGAGATGTCAGCAACCACGTAGGGGTCCGCTTGGGCCGATGCTTACCAGGGCTGCGGGACTGTTCGAAAGAGATACCGCGGCCCTGGAACACAAAGGGCAAAGAAGGAACATGGATGGGTTTTAGTCAGTACAAGTCTGACACTCCCTTCCGCTCCGCCCAGAGCGAGGGGGGTCATTTGATGAATTCCCATACTAAAAAAAAAAAACAGCTACGAGTCTGGATTTATGCTTCGTTCATGGGCCCTCAACATAACTGGCGAAATGTGGGTGTACCATGAGGTACAGTGGGCTGCAAAAATGCATGGACAGTTCAAACCTACCTCTCAGACTCTACCTGTCCTTTCGGGGAGAGCAGTTGTGATGTTCTGTTACTAATTGATCCAACAGCAAAGTTAATGTATTAATCATAATATTGCTTTTCCCCGCTTCGATTGTCGCTGATCGCAGTCTTAAAAATGCAAGATTGTCAACTGGTAGCCCGTCTCAATAAGCTGTTTATTTTTTAATAATTCTTAATGTCATAAAAATATTGATCAGCCGCCATTTTGTATGCAAAAAGAGACGCAGGTTACCTGTCACTGTCACTCATTCTTATCGAGACATCTAATGAACGGGTTTTTTCATATAAAATAAAACGTAGTATGGCATGGTCAACCACAATTGCATGTGGCAGAGATCAGAATGTAGAGGTGGATCTGTGGAGTGACAAGAATGGATAAAGTGCGAAATGAGTATATAAAAGAAAGCTTGAAAGTGGCGCCAGTTACAGAGAAATTGAAAAGGAATCGTCTGTCTTGGTATGGGCATGTTATGAGGAGGGACGAATCGCATGTGACTAAAAGAGTGATGAATATAAATGTTGATGGAAGGAGAGAGAGAGGAAGACCAAGGAAACGATGGATGAATTGTGTGAGGAATGGTATGAAGAAGGAGTAAGTGATAGCGTAACGGTTGACAAAGGAGAATGGAAGAAAAAAACGTGTTGCGCCGACCACAAATAACAAAGGACAAGGGCAGGAAGATGATGAGGATTAGTATAGTCAACCATGCGGCGGTGGTAGCACCTTGAGCTACGGAAAGTGGAAAGTTGTGTGGTAATCGGTTGTCTTGGTATGGGCATGTGATGCGGAGGAATGAGGAAAATGTCGTGAGGAAAGTATTAAGTATGAATGTGGATGGGTGTAACAGTAGAGGAAGACCAAAGAAACGATGGATGGACTGTGTCAAGGATGATATAGTTAACTAGGAAGTGTTTGATAAGATAAGATTTTTCTTTTTTTTTAAGTATTACCATTGGATCGCAGCTCTGCTGGAAGAGATTTCTCATGAAATAAGCAGTACCTTTGTGCTGTTCTATCTTAATGTAATGTCTTGTTAAGTATTTTTGTGTGTACATAAATAAATAAATATCAAAAGGGTACATTCAGGCGCAATAGTATTATTTCTCATTTGTAGTACAATGCTATAATTAGTGCTTATAAGTAAACTATAACTAAAATATATTTTATCAGTTGCAAGTAATGAAAATGAGGAATTCAAATATTTGGTAGCGACCTGCGGATCTAGGACACCACTGTAGATAACGAGTAATAGAGAGGTATGGTAGAAGACATGCTGTGCCGACAAGTGATATTTGGGATAAGAGCAAAAGATTGGTGATGATGATGACTGTGACAAAATAAAGGTGATGTCAAAGTCACATTAATTGCCATGAGTTGCGTGGGCAACGTTACGAGACCACTTAAGATAGAGTATATTCTCTGAATAATTAGGCAAAGTTGCTACATCAGGAGGGTCACACCCACATTTTACCAGTTATGTTTAAGTCCCATGTAATAGGGGGCGAGTCTATTGCCATCAAACTCCAGGCTACGACTGAGAAATTCCTGATAGAACATGACTACGACCCACTAGACTAATGGGCAATCCATATCCCTGTTATCTACATTTATACATCTATATTTTCCTACCCATCCACCATTTGTCAAATCAAATTATGACTGACCCACAAATCCTCTAGTAGATAATACTGCATTCCGAAATCAGCAGGGACCAATACCAAATATAAAATACACTTAATATACATACGTACATACATATACATAACTTAACAAGACCTTTTTTGTGTCCACGACCAACCTCGGCGACCATTTTTTATTTTGTCTTTTTTTCCAGCGGTCGAAATTAGGGATCGTTGGAAAATACAGTTGCTTGATTCAATTTGTTACACCTTGTTGGAATTGGTTTGGTTTTTTTTAAATATTTGATTGTTTAAGGGGCGGCGTTACTAAATCGGTGTTTTTTTCTAGTTTCTACTTATGTTTTTTGAGTCGAATAGGAAAGGTGTTTGTCAATGAACTGTTTTTTTTTCGCTACTAGCAACATTTTTAGCGTGGTAAATGTAATTAGAAAACCTCAAGTATTTCTCTTGATCTTTCTTTTTTTATCGTGTGGTTAGAACCTGGTGTCAGAGTTTTTATGCCCTATGGATCTCTGACTTGGCTTTACATGCCGTCGAGAAATATCTCTCAGGCATGCTGGTTTCCTTAAGATGTTTTCCTTCATCGATGCAAGTAACTAGACGATTTGGGTTTGAACTCGAGACCTTGGCGGTAGGCAGCAGGCAAGGACTTGGCAGTCCGACGATCACACCACTAGGCTATCACTACTGTGTGCACTAGGCTATCATTTCTCTTGATAAAATAGTATTTTAAAAATTGAGCGTTTACAAGAAATGGTCTAAGAGACGAAGACTTATTTGCACTAACAATGTGGTAATAAGATTTATAAAACAATGGTTAGACCTGCTGCATTTTTTTAATAGATTTTTAACTTTATCGGTTCAAGGTTGATTGGGCATATTTGACAGTTTCGGGTAGTTTGAGGTGGCGTCTGTACATTATCAAGGATATTAAATTCTAACATATAAAAACTTAGCAGTTATAGTATTAAAAATGTTAAAATATTTGACTACTGGCTAAAATAATCGTTTTCCTTATTATAAAAATAAAGTTTTAATAAAGGATAATGGGCATATTTCTATGAACTCTGGGCTTTAGACCAACAGACATGAAATATCACATAGTAGCTTTTAATTAGGGTGTCATCACGGTGCTTGTAATACCGCCGAAATATCGGGAACTCAAAATAAATAGCAAACATGGTAAATATCCCGTTTTCAGATAATGATAATTTTAGTGACCATGTCACTTTAAAAGCTTTTATTTCAATTTAGTTGGACTTACACCCATTTCGACCAAGACCTTTTACTCAACTATGTATATAATACTAAATACCTCAAAAAAATACAAAAAATAAAAATAAAATCTACAGAACCCTTCACCTAACTTCCTACCACACTTAACAGACCGTATACCATTTTTTTCCTTTGTCAGTTTGTAAGAATTTTGTTATACACATCCCTGGGACAACACACCGTCCTTTTTGTAAAAAAAAAACTTTAAATAATTTGTAACTATACCGTTTTGGAACTAAGCAACTGTGTTTTAGCGCTTAATTTGATTTACAAGATTGACATTATTTCTACTAATGTTGTTATATATGTGAACAGGGTTTTTTTTTTCTTTGCGGATAGTTTAATTAATATCATTTCTGTAATCCCCGAAGGATTAGGCAGATGTGTTTCTATAGTATATCGCAGTAGCGAAGGGTCAATTTGTGTAAGGAGTAAGCCGAAGTACATATGTTTAATGAGATTGCATTATTTGTCTATAGAATAGTGATTGTCCCATTTTTCAAAGGGAATCCAGTACGAAATTGTATGGAACCTTCGCTACTGGTATATCGTCATTTAAGTTCAGTTTTATTTAAGTTCCGATAGGGCGCGCCTAAAGCCACTTTTCCCAACCATGTTGGGTAGGCTTGAAGTTACCGGATGAAGCTGAATACCAGTATTTTATATGGAGCGACTGCCTATCTGACATTCACAACACAATTACTGAATAATACGATAGATACCCCTTGGTAAGACTGGTAGTCAGACTTCTGATTACTCGATAACGGTTACCACGTATTCAGTACATCATTCTGAGGCCCCCACATACACATACATAAACAGCTGTTTCCTACAAAAGTGCAATACCTACACGGTCAGAATGTATGGAACAGCTTATTTTTTGAATGATGATGTACTGAATACGCGTTCTTGCATCGGTGTCGCTTCCATCCTGAATAGCGTGCTTTACGAGGCACGGAGTGGTTTTGTTAAGTAAAGGATGATCACCCATCTCTATACCGACCTTGGCAAACGTTGCTTAACCTAGAAGATCGATTCGTGCGCCTGTTTATATTTCGCCACGAGCTCCTCAAAACTTTCGATTATAGGTTTTTATTATAACAAAGAAATCCCGTTGCGGTATTAACAGCTCAACAAAAAAAGTGGATTTAACAGCTCCTTGTAATACAAAAAACTTCTGCTAATTGAATGATTACTTAGTTACTAACTGGGGGCGTATAAAATGTCTTGTGGGCGGGTTTTAAGAAGTAAACCTGCAATTATCTTTGAGTTCTTTGTTACAACGGATTCGAATTATTTTTTTTAAGTAAGATTGATTGTTTTTCTTGTTTGTGTGTTTTTAGATGACGTATTAATCCCTTTTTTAGATATCTGTCAAAATATTTGAAACATTTTTCAAGATTTTGGTTGCATATTATGTCATTGCTGACAATTTTGATGGATGGAGAGGGAAAGGAAGGGCAAAGATAGGTGGTAGGAATTGTGTGAGGAAAGAAAAAGAAAGAAAAAGGAGTAAAAGATAGTATGATATAGGTTGATAGAGGAGAATGGAAGAGGAAAACGTGTTGCGCCGACCCCAAATAACATGGGATAAGAGCAGAAGATGGTGATAATTACATTCCTGACAACGACTTACATAAAACTATGCTTCTTGATACTAATTGTGATTTTCTTTTGTTACAGGAATTCCACAAAATGACTGCTGTTGAAGAATAGAACGAAAACAAACGAAGAATTACGAAAATGGACAAAACAATAGAAGGAGAACCATCCACTGTATCTTTCTCCGACAGAATACCGACTCTAAAAGATATAAATGTAAAAGAAAAAAGCATAGACAAAATGAACATGACTATAGACTTTAGACATAGACCGTATGTAATATACAACAATTTTAGCAACAATAAGATGAAAACAAGAAGAGAAGGAGTCACTTATTGCTTTATAAGTGTCATAGTCAGTTTTATATTTGGTCTAGCCATAGGAATAGTCTTAATGAGTGGTCAATACGAAGAAAAAAATACGGTAAAAGATATACCAACAACACCAAGGAATATAAATACTGTAAAACCAGAAACGAAGATGGAAAACAATAGGTTTGCCGCTGTATCTTTTACTGGTAAAGAAAACAAGTATAACAAAGATATATACCCGAAAGGATTAACAGAAGTTATGAAAGATATCTTAAAAGATACTAAGAACAGTGATAGACAACCTTTTGTACTGAATAAGACATTTGTTCCTGTTGACTCAACAGTTCTTTATGACAACATATTCTGGGGTCCTCAAATTGAAGACGCAATGCCCCAAGGGTATGGAGAAAGCTCAGCGCAAATCTGGGAGGAGTATATTGATGAAACTGAGGTTGTGAAGATGGAGGCTGGATGCGGTAGGATGCAGAATCGTCTAGTCACTTTCAAAGATGGTTTGCAAGCCTGTGTGAGGTACAGGCAAAACACAGACCAGATACAAGGAGAGATATTCAGTTTTTATGTTGGAAGATTACTAAATCTGACTAATCTAGCTCCTTCTGTAGTCAGAATCGTCGATTTGAAAGACAGGCTTTGGAAGAACGTAGCAGATGACATTGTAACAGCCCAATGGTCTAGCAACCGGGCTGTGGTTTTAACACAATACATACCAAGCTTGGAATCAGCATCAATACCAGACGTGTTCCGACCAACCAATAGACATTTAAATAAATTGGATATTCTCAAAATGTCTCTGAAAGAAAATGATACGGAAATCAATAAGCAAATTCTGATAGACAAACTGAGAGTCAAAGAATTGAAGCTGAAGCAAGAATTACAGAACTTCACTCATATAGATTTGAAACTGAACAAAAAAACTATTGATCGTTTCCTAGAGCTCGCCCAATGGTCTGATTTAATAATTTTCGATTATTTAACAGCAAATCTGGATAGGATAGTTAATAATTTATTCAATTACCAATGGAATATCAACATTATGGATGGCCCTGCTCATAATTTGGCTAAGAAAATGGATAGTGGACTCTTAATATTCTTAGACAACGAATCTGGATTACTACATGGCTATAGATTATTAAAGAAATACAATGTGTATCACAGCTTAATGTTGGATAATTTATGTGTGTTCAGAAAAAGGACTATAGACTCCTTAAAAAGACTGTACAATACTAAATCAGTGGGATCTTTATTAGGTGATATGTTCCATAAAAAGAACTCAGTTGTTATTAGGGATATTTTGCCTTCTTTGCCGGAGAAGAACGCGAAGATCTTAATTGAGAGAATAGGAAAAGTGTTGAGCCAAGTAGAAAAGTGTGAACAAAGTTTTAGGTAGCGCGTTTTTCTTATCTCGCACTGAAATTAGTTTTTTTTAGTCCCGGTATTTGAATTGTAATTAAAATTTCAAAAATAATATATAGCAAAAGAGATAGATATTATACAAGGTGTAAAAATATCCTTAATGAAGCCCAAAAGCAACTTTGTCTCCCCGTTATTGTTATATTTTTTTTGTTCTAGACCATACCTGGCAACCTTCTAGTTACTGAGATATTGGGGGTCAAAGTTACAACTTTTTCACAAGTTTTCCGTTAACGAAGCTGTCAACCAAGCTTTCTGTACATCAAACTAAATAACTCTTTGCAAAAAATATTGCTGAGAAACGCTTTTTTCTTTGTTGTAGAAAATCATACGATAAGACTCAATGTAACGCCCCCAAAACAATGTGTTGATAGATGCATTGAATAGTAAACGGGTCATGGAGGTATTTAAAGTAAAGTTGTAATCTTAAAAATTAGTATTTACAAAAAAAACTTGTGAAAAGTTGCAACTTTGACCCCCAATATCTCCGTAACTAGAAGGTTTCCAGGTATGGTCCGGAACAAAAAACTGATCAAAATGACGGAGAGAACGACTGCCTCTCGACTTCATTAAGGGTCTTTTTACACCCATTATTTAACTGCACAGTACCATCATTTCTTGAAATCACTACTCAATATTTTCTTCTTCAAAAATATTTTGTTTTATAAAACAGTGCGACATAAAAAAAGTGATAGCGTAATATTGTTTTGATGCCAAATAGTAATTGTTATTTATTGTAAAAACTATACGATTAGTTATAGTAAATAAATAAATGTGCCAGTCGTCATTGTGAGGTCGAAAAAATAGGGCTTAATTAATTATTTCTTGAACTCCTTTATCAAAAGGTAAATGCCCAGTTTCTGATCGGACTACTTCATCATCACCATCACGCCTGTAATCGCCGAAGGGTTAGTCAGAGGTGTACCTAATAATACACCCACATTTCGCCAGTTATATTTTAAGTTCCATGTATAAGGAGGCGAGCCTATTGCCATCAACTAGACACAAATCCAGACACCGTGGCTGCTATTGAGAATTTCCTGATAGAAAAACCCAATAACACTTCTCCCGACCCGGGAATCGAACCCAGGACCAGTAGTCGCGTTTGGGACCACTCGGCCAATGAGGCAGTATCATCATCTGCCTAGCCTTTTATATTGGGCCTTTTACCCCAACTATATTGGGGTCGGCTTCCAGTCTAACCGGATGCAGCTGAATACCAGTATTTTACATGGAGCGACTGCCTATCTGACCTCCACAACCCAGTTAGTACTGGGTAATACGATACCCCTTAGTAAGACTAGTTGTCAGACTTTTTGGGCCTCTGATTACCTAACAACTGTCAAAGATCTACAAATAACAGCCGGGACCAACGGCTTAACGTGCTTTCCGACTCACGGAGGAAACTCGGTTTGTAATGTGCGATCACCCATCCACAGACCAACCTAGGCAAGCGGCTTAATCTAAAGATTGGCCCGAGCGGCTGTTATTATTTAGCCACGAGCTCCTCGATGAGGTAGTATGAAACTTCTGATTTTCTACTTAAGGTGTTTTCCTTCAATGTAATGTAGCTCTCGAACTGTCATATTCAAAGCTTACGAAATTCCTGAATTTCAATTACTTAAATTCTGAAACTGGCTACCTTACCCTGCATTTACCTACACGAAAGTATTAGTTACATCAGGTATTCTACAAAATCAAAATACCAAACGTTGCTGAAGTTCTAACACCACGTAAGTCAAAAATAGCAATTTTAGAGGAGATTGAAAAAAAACTACATAATTATACCTAGTTAATGGTACAAAACCATATTTATATTGGTGTTCAGTTCAAATTAGATAGAGACGTTGCTTGTTTGTGATTGGTTGAAACAACGCGTCTTCCTATTCTCTAGCAAACGGGATCAAAATGTCAAAATTGCCAAAAATTGACTTACGTGGTGTTGGAACTTCAACGATGCAAATCAGTTATTTTCAAAAAATCTGATACAGTATTTTTGAAATGTCAAAAATAAAAATATGAAGCTACAGTCCAGCTGCTAATAACTGTGAAAAGACGTACGACATGTAGTGTACACGTTGTGTCTACAAGTTTTGTTTATCCTTTACACATAAAATAAGATGTAAAGTTTGTAAAAAAATCTTGTACAAAAATGTCTACAGAGTGTAACAAAATGAGCGCAATACCTTTTAGGTGGTGATTCAGACTATTAAACTTGAATTACTTTTAATAAGGAAAAAGATTCGAAAAAAAAAATAGACTATATGTATACTAATTGCGTCAGCCGATGCAATGTATCGCTGAATTTTTTTTTTCGACCTTTGTTTTTTGTACACCCTGTATACAAACTAATGTAAATACTGTGGACTTATTTTGTTATTTCTTCGATATTTTTTTCTATTTTCTAACAAAAATACTTAGAAAAATATTGGTAATAATGATCATATTTTTTCGATCTCCTAATAAATGAAGTGATATTTCTAAGATAGGTAATTTTATAAATTGTAAAAAAAAACTCTAGGTATGTTTTATAATAATTTATTAAATAAAATCCATGAAGTCAGTTGACCATTTTCTTCTGCATTCCTGTACCGATTTTGATAAAACTTTGCTCTGTATAAAATCGATTGACCACAGAGTCTAATTAAATAATTGACCAAGTAATTGAATGCCAAAAAAAAAATTGATTGCTTGACCTCTTTTGACAGCTGCTTTCATTAAGTTTATTAATACAGGGTGGGAACGATACCGACGCTAAAACGGTTACCACGTATTCAGTAAATCATTCTGAACCCCTCATTTAAAAAAAATTCGTCGAAAAAAAACAGCTGTTTCCTACAAAACTGGAATACCTATCGGTCAATGTGTATTAAATTAGTGATGAAAAATTTCTATGTAGGGTTGCCCAGAATGTTGTACTGAATACGTGGTAACCGTTTTAGCGTCGGAGTCACTTCCACGTTGTATTACGAAGTTGACTGTAGAATTATATTCTAATGATATAATAATTGTTTTTGTAAATAAACTTTAAGTGCAGACTAAAGTTAACTGCCTCAACATAAAAAGTGATTAATTCTCTTTCACACTAGGCAATAACTACTTGTAATGCCTGTACAAAAAAGCTGCTGTTCGAATTTTAACGCTAGGCTCAGGGCCGAGAGTTGATAATCCAATGTGAAAAATCTAATATTTAGGCATTACATTTAAGTCCCGCCTTAGTGTTGACGAAAACGGGCAAGAATTGTTTGCCACAAGCTTTAAAACTAGTACGTTGTAAATAAACTGTAAAAATGTATGTAAAAAATAAAAATAAATGAAATTCAAATTATATATATTGGTTTTTGTTTTTTTATCCCTATACAAGATATCAACAGACCCTTCACGAAGCCGTCAACCTAGCATTCTGGACATCAAACTAAGTAAATTTACGCAAAAATTATTGCTGGGTAATGACTTTTTTTGGGGAGAAAAATCACGTTTTACGGTAAGACTCAGTGTTATGCACTAAAACATTGTGCTGATAGATGCACTGAATAGTACGGGGGTCATGGAGATATGGAAAGTAAAGTTATAACTTTAAAAACTTGTATTAAACTTTGGAACTTTGACCCTCAATATCTCCGTAACTAGAAGGTTCCCAGGTATGGTCTAGAACAAAAAAATGATAGCAATGACGGGGAGAACAAGTGTCATTCGGCTTCGGTAAGGGGTCTATTGCACCCAATAGATCCTTCCAACACATAGTGTGCTTCCGACCAGAAGATGTCCCACATGTTGGAGTGTCCGAAGTGCCCCATCTCCTGCACTTTTGGCGCGAATTATACAGAAACGGCGTAATGTGAAGGCGTGTCGCAGGCGTGGAATTTATAAGAAAACGAAAGAACGGGGTGCCTGCGCCGAGCCGCTTTAGTGTAATTCACGACACGTCGCCTACATACATTTTGTATGAAAACGTTTTGAAGCGGCATCATAACTGGGCTGCGCCTGCACCGCACCTTCACCTTAAGCCGTTTCTGTATAATTAGCGCCTTAGAGGACTTAAAAGGTGCCACAGATGCCGTAGTTAACGTGGCCACGTACTGGGTCCAAGAAATTTAAGCTAGTCGTACCATCGACACGCAAGGAGAAGAAGACATAAAATCACCACGGATTAATTCCCCGAAGGGAATGCAGAAGTGTTTCACTAGTAATATCAAATCAAATCAAATAAAATAATTTATTCCCTTAATATGGGTCTAAATAGATGGTAAATAAATGTTACCTTACACAATATAACATTAAGGATCCTCATATAAACCATTTCTGGTATACGAAACATAAAATAAAAGCTTATAATATAATAACAATAAAACGGAATGGGTGACATAACGATACATATAGGTACTCTTTTTCATTTTCGTTGAATAATCAATCAACTACAGTACTTACCATAACATAACATCACACCTGTAATCCACGAAGGGTTAGGCAGAGGTGTACCTAATAGTACACCCACATTTCGCCAGTTGTGTTTAAGCACACCCGCGAGACATGACAAATTCTTAGTGTGGGACAACGATTTTTAATTTAAAAAAAAGTATTTTTTAATCTTACGTCGGTGTAGAGATGGAGTTAGATGTCGTGAACTGATAAGAGGTCATGGCAGGCCACCTGAAAGGTCACATGTGCCTGTAACTACACCTACACCCATACTCTTTAAACTGGAACACAGCAACGATGCCTGGCGGCAGATGTATGCATGATAGACGAAGGTAGTTTTTCCCCGGGCGAGCTCATCCCTATAAACCTCTACTAGTACAGGAGCCTTGTAATGCAGCTCAGACCATTTGAAAAAAATGTGGAACGATTTCCTGTCTGCTTAATAATATAATGTATCCTACCGACTGAATTAGGGGCCATCCATAAATTACGTCACATTTTAAGAAGGGGGTCGACGAAGTGTGACATTGTGTGACAAGGGGTGGGAGGGGTTCTATATTTTGTGCCGTCACATTTCAAAATCTAATATCTAAATAATAAAACACAAAATTTGCTGTTAACGAAAAACTTAAAAATATTTCCAACTCTCCAGGCTGTAAGGGACAGCCGTCCACGGGGGTGCCACACTGATGGGGTGAATTCAGTATATCAAACTAAGATGACCGGTACAAGAAATTATTTCAGGAATGTTATGGGAATGCAACAAATTTGATTTGTTTTATTTCCTCATAAGCAATGTATCGTTACCGTGGCAAAGCGAACGGCAAGCGCGATGATGAGTTCGATGAACTCTATAGCTAGGCAGAAAGTGAACAGCTGATTTCACGCATCGTTCG
The DNA here is from genome assembly GCA_905163415.1 of Noctua fimbriata. Lineage (NCBI taxonomy): Eukaryota > Metazoa > Arthropoda > Insecta > Lepidoptera > Noctuidae > Noctua > Noctua fimbriata. Next base: position 9,971,722 of record LR990951.1, read on the forward strand.
TTAGAGTTCATTCATTTTTTTATTTTAGCCGTATTATTTACATAAATAGAGTGCTGTGTACAGAGAAATGTAATTTTACTTTGAAATAAAGGAAAAGTAACTGAAACACTGATTGAAAAATTAAAATTTTCCGGAGAAAAATTCGGTGGAATATGATTCAAAATTAGGAGCTGAATGCACCACCCTGTCAGTTTGTGGAGGGCTGTCCCTTACACAATGTATAAGTTTTTAAATTTTCATGGTCACTAACATTATCATTAACACTGAAAACGGGATCTTTACCATGTTCATGTTTATTAAACATGGTAAATATCCCGTTCTCAGTGTTAATGATAATTTCCAACTCTATCTGTATGAACATATCAATCTCACAAATATGACTAGCTTTGACAAGGACAGGACGGGACGGGGTTAAAATCATTAAATTCGTGTGACATAATTTATGGATGGCCCCACGGTCACGGGCCGGCAGTAGGAGACATATATATATAAGCGACAGAGACAACGCTCCATACAGGACAAACTTACTTTACTAAAAAAACACGATGTGCCATATTTACGACCAACTCGCTCGCCAAATTAAAATGCTCACCCCACATTCTTGAGATAAAAACTAAAACCATATTAAATCTGTTCAGCCTTTTTGTAATATAAAGGTGACATACGGACATACAGTTTTGATAACACGTACATTAACATGAGGGAGTGATGGCACAGTGGTGACGGCCTGACTTGGGTCGCGGATTCGAACTCAGGCAGGCGCATTACTTTTAGTTATTTATTTCATCACCATCATCGGCATAGCCTTTTCCCAACTATGTTGGGATCGGGTTCCAGTCTAACCGGATGCAGCTGAATACCAATATTTTACATTAAGCGACTGCCTATCTGACCTCCACAACCCAGTTAGTACTGAGTAAAACGATACCCCTTGATAAGACTGGCTGTCAGACTTTCGAGCCACTGACTACCTGTAACGACTGTCAAAGATCTACAATTAACAGCCGGGACCTACGGCTTAACGTGCTTTCCGAGGCACGGAGGAAACTTGGTATGTTATGAGTGGGTACCCATCCACGGACCAACCCAGGCAAGCGGTATACCGCCGTTTACCCGAATTTTATTTGCCCTAATATCATTTGCCATAATAGTCAACAGCCATAATATCATACGACATAATACTCATTTGCCCTACTCTCATTTGCCATATTAGTCATAAGTCGGCTCGGCAGAAAAAGAGTTTTTAGAGTTGCTCGTTGCTAAAAAACAACAGCCGCTCGGGTCGATCTTAAGGTTAAGCAGCGCTTGCCTAGGTTGCTCTGTGGATGGGTGACCACCCATTACATACCGAGTTTCCTCCGTACCTCGGAAAGCACGTTAAGCCGTTGTTCCCGGCTGTCATTTGTAGATCTTTGACAGTCGTTACAGGTAGTCAGTGGCCTGAAACTCTGACAACCAGTCTTACCAAGGGATATCATATTACCCAGTACTAATTGCGTTGTGGAGGTCAGATAGGCAGTCGCTCCATGTAAAATACTGGTATTCACCTGCATCGACCCCAACATAGTTGGGAAAAGGCAGGCAGATGATGATGACAATCACACCTGTGTTTCTTAGGGGGCAGACAGAGCAGTATATAGTACACCCACATTTCGCCAGACGTGTTTGATATAATGTAGTAATGTCTCTTCGAGGCGTAATATACTGTACTACGGGCACTTAAGAGGGTGACTGACCGATTACTGCAGTATTTATGGTAAGGACGATGGGGTTTTGAAGTGTGGGTTCCGTATGTCTTTTATTGTTTCGATAGAGATCCATACTAATGACCGTCAGGGGGAGAAAAAAAAAAATAAAAAAAAGAATACGTCATCTTAAGACATTATGTCCCACAGATGGGGTATTCTTCAAACCGCAACTATTTTTAAGCGCAACCAACTAAGCGCAACTAAATTATTCCTCGAAGCGCAACCATTTCCCAAATTCAAATTTGTGAGCGCAACTTAAGGTTGCGCTTCGCAGAATAATTTAGTTGCGCTTAGTTGGTTGCGCTTTGAGGATACCCCCCACAGATGTTTTTTTTTTTTTTTTGGGAGATTGTGTTTCATAAATTAAAAAAATCATTAATGTAGGTATACCTCATAGAAAACCAAAAATGTAGCGAAGAAAGACAAAGAAAAATTTATAAAATGCAATTTCTTGAACAGATCAATTAATACAATGGAAGAAAATAAACGTGATGCGCAGACCCCAAGTAACATGGGACAAGGGAAGGACGATGATGATGATGATGATAGGAATCCATACTAAAATTATGTGTATGCGAAAGAAACCCCGTCTGTTTGTCTGTTACCTTATCATGGCCTAAAGGATGAACGGCTTTGGACGAGCACACGGATAGAACATGTCCTAAGTTCGTACATAGGATACTTTCTATCCCCGGTAGTACGTTCCCGTGGGATAATTTTTAAACTCCACGCCGGTGGAACCGGCTGCCAGCTGCCCGAAGGGTTAAGCAAAGCTGTTTAGTTGACCCATATTTTGCTTAACTTTCAGACAAACTGAATAATACTCTGCCATACTTGGGTATCAAAGGAGCTCGTGGCTAAATAGGTTGGTCCGTAGATGGGTGACCGCCCATTACATACCGAGTTTCCTCCGTACCTCGGAAAGCACGCTAAACCGTTGGTCCCGGCTGTCATTTGTAGATCTTTGACAGTCGTTACAGGTAGTCAGTGGCCCGAATGTCCGACAACCAGTCTTACCAAGGAGTATCATATTATGGGTATGTTATTATTTAAACACTGTTTTAAGCTTTCACGGCTTACAACTAAACTTATACTGTCACTTACGGGATATCTTCCGTGATTGTTCATTATTTTGAGCTCCCAATATTTCGACGTTCGCCTGCTATCATGTCGTTGCAAGCGCCATGATCGCGGGTTGAAAATCACGGAAGATATCCCGTAAGTGACAATATAAGTTTATGTTATTATTTAGGCATGAGCTGAACCACTTATCTTCGTGCAGGCGACCTCGAAAAAAAAATGTATTTCAAAAAACAAGCATGGGTTTCCCAATACTTCCACTGATCCCTAAAGGCTCACCACTAGGACACGGCCTAATGGCGAGTACATTAAATAAAAAACGATTCCTTATGAATCATCCGCTATCTGTATCTTAAAACTTTTGATAATGGCGGTCCACAGAGGAGGACGTGTAGAACAGACAGTTGGATTTCAGTTTTTGCGTTTGTGCCTACATGCTATGTTTCAAGCAATTTTGCACAAGATTTTCTTTTTGAGTCAAAAGTCAAAAATAACTTATTTTGGACAGAAATAAGATGTCATGGAAACCTTCCCGCTGATAATTCGTCAGAAGTCTAAAGGAGATACTTTCTTAACTACACTTAAAGCTTTACATATTATTGAACACAACATAACATCACGCCTGTAATCCCCGAAAGGGTTAGGCAGATGTGTACCTAATAGTAGGTACCTACATCCACATTTCATCAGGTATGTTTAAGTAATTGGGGGCGAGCCTATTGCCATCGACCAGACATGAATCCAGACTCCGTGACTGCTACTGAGAAATTCGTAATGTAAAAACCCAATGGGCATCGAACCCAGGACCTCATGCTCAGCAGTCGCACTCCAAAACTTTACGGCCCCATCCGTTCTGCGAGAAAATGCGTAAAAATTGTGGTGTACAATAAAGTATCTGTCTAACAGACGTGACGTGTACGTCTTGTGGTAGGTAGAAAACTTAAAACGGCTGTCCCATCTGCAGTTCCTACTCTATGTCAAAAGTCCACTTGCTCCGGGAGGTCTCAAAGTGACACGTCTGTCGCAGTTGCCACTATGGCTTAGTGCCACCCGGCGCAGTCACACTAAAAGTACCTACTTACATACACACATACATAATGAGTGTAAAAGTATCCTTAACGAAGCCGAAAGGCACTTGTTCTCCCCGTCTTTGCGATCATTTTTTTGTTCTAGACCATACCTGGGAACCTTCTAGTTACGGAGATATTGGAGGTCAAAGTTTCAAATTTTTCAAAAGTTTTTTTTTAATACAAGTTTTGAATGATATAACTTTACTTTAAATACCTCCACGACCCGCGTACTATTCAATGCATCCATCAGCACAATGTTTTGAGTGCGTTACACTGAGACCTACAGTAAAATGTGATTATTCACCCCAAAAAAAAATCGTTTCCCAGCAATAATTTTTGCGTAGAGTTACTTAGTTTGATGTACAGAATGCTTGGTTGACGGCTTCGTGAAGGGTCCGTTTACACCTTGTATACTCATACTTATGTAAGCACACCTTTTCCATGGGGCTAAGCAGAAACCATGAACAACGGTGTGGACAATGATATAGCTGGAAAGGCTGTGACCAGTGAGATGACGGCTAATACAGAAGTATGGAAGAAGAAGACATGGTGCGCCGACCACTAGTAAATTATGATAAGGATCGGAGAATGATGATATTGGTGATGTATTTTGATATTAATTGATGATTCTTAGATATTTCTTTAACTTGTCTTCTTCCACGTTCTTTACACCCTGATGGTCAGTAGATATTTTTACCTCAATACCGTATGATCAGTCATGCGACATAGAAGGAGCTCGTGGCGAAATAATAACAGCCGCTCGGTTCGATCTTCAGCTTAAGCAGCGCTTGCCTAGATTAGCTGTTTCCTCAGGGTCATACTAGTTTGTCATACCAGTATGACTACGAGGATATGGATGGACCACCCATTACATAATGAGTTTGCTCCGTGCCTCGGAAAGTACGTTTAGCCGTTAGTACCAGCTCTCATTTATAGATCTTTGAATGTTAACTGTTAATGTTACTGCTAAATGATAATAAATGTATTATTATGACCTTATTATTTCCTTATTACCCAGTACCAACTGGGTTGTGGACTTCAGATAGGCAGTCGATCCATGTAACATACTGGTAATTAGCTGAATCCGGTTAGACTGGAAGCCGACCCCAACATAGTTGGGAAAAATCTAGAAAAATGATGATGCTGTAGGACCAGTCATACACGCATACAGGTAAACGAACAGACGCCAGCACGCCACTACAATCTGTCAAATTTCTTTAATTGATTTTCAACTTTGTCGCTTTAGCTTTAGGTTCAAGGTTGATTGGGAAATTTTAACAGTTACGGGTAGCTTATTGTGCTGGCTTCTGTACACACTGACCATATGAAATATCTTGGTACACATTCGTTCACTACATAACGCCTGTAATCTCCGAAGGGTTAGGCAGAACTGTACCTAATAGTACACATAAATTTCGCCAGTTATTTTGAAGTCCCGCGTAATAGAGGGCGAGCCTAATACAATCACGACATAAACCCAGACTCTGTGGCTGCTACTGAAAACTGAAATTCCTGATGGAAAAACTCAATAACACTTTGCTCGACCAGGGAATTGAACCCAGGACCTCATGGTCAGCAGTCGCACTTGCGACCACTAGACCAACGTGACATTTAGCAAAAAAAAAATATGGCTTACATCATACTTTTGCGTTTTATTTAGGAGAAAACATCAGGCAATCAAATGAAATATAATATTAGTATGATGCTGATATCAATTACCAAATATCAAACACCTACAATAACAGTTCTGCTCATACTGTTAAGGCTATAATAGCGTTATAATAAATGGTTCCGTCAAACGGTTGCGTTTGGCACATTATTCAACCTAAAATGGCGGACACCGGGCACTATTTTGACAAATCACTTGTCAAGGAGTCAAGAAGAGAATGTTTTGTTAAAATAAATGGATATTCCAAGGCCTATACTAACCAGAGCCCCAGTCGGTCAGATAGGCAGTCGCTCCATGTAAAATACTGGTATTCAGCTGCGTCTGGTTAGACTGGAAGCCAACCCCAACATAGTCGGGAAAAGGCTAGGAAGATGTACAATAGTTCAATCCACGAGCTAGAAAAAGTGCCGTCGTGCATTTTATGAAAACATTTATACGATATTTATGGCTTTATATATACAGGGTGTAAACAGACCCTTCACGAAGCCGTCAACCAAGCATTCTGTACATCAAACTAAGTAACTTTACGCAAAAATTATTGCTGGGAAACAACTTTTTTTGTTTTTGGGTGAAAAATCACGTTTTACTGTAGGACTTGATAGAACGCACTCAAAGCATTGTGCTGATGGATGGATTGAATAGTACGGGGGTCGTGGAGGTGTTTAAAGTAAAAATCTTACATTAAAAACATGTATTTAAAAAAAAAATTGTGAAAGAGTTGGAACATTGACTCCCAATATCTCCGTAACTAGAAGGTTCCCAGGTATGGTCTAGAACAAAAAAAATATCGCAAAGACAGGGAGAACAAGTGCCTTTCGGCTTCGTTAAAGGTCTATTTACATCCTTTATAAATAGCTATTAAAACTTTAGGAAAAGGGAAACCGCTATACACAATATAGATAATTCTCCACGACTTAATAAGTAAAAGTTGTCGAAGTCTTTCAGTTTATCAGCATAAGAATGCCAAAGTCGGCCATTTAACGCAAAAATCACGGTCGACATGTAATAGGCCTCTTCAGTCTCGTGTAATAGGGGGTGGAGCTATTGCCATCAACCGGGCACAAATCCAGACTTTTTATAACTTGCCTTCTCCAAATTTTATATAACAATTTACTTCATGTAAGAAGCCATTTATTAGTAGAGTGAGTCCGTAACTGCCGAATTATTTAAATAAGATAATTATTTGTCATACAAATCAATGGACAAACTAGTTCTGTAGTTGTGTGTGTGTGACATACGAACTAACACACGGTTGAGAGAGGTTACCATACACTTTTATAGTAGGTCAATATTAGACGTGCAGTGAAGTGCCATGCCATGTTGTAACATGTGTGGTGCTGCTGTTAACTGTCACGGCGTCTGGCCAAGAATGGTTACAGCATCAGAGTGCCTTTTCTCAAAATGAGAAGGATCAAGCCATTGAACACCACGCTTGCTGAATGTGGTCATTTCTATCAAGACCCTGTCAGAAGAGCAGTGTCGGCCCAATGGAAACATTTGCGAATAAAACAAAATAAAATAACTTTTATTTCGGACAAGCAACATCCATAGAAGACAAGTAAAATTAACTTATTTTACTGATTTTTTTTTACTAGCCTAGTCTACATGGTGTCCCGTTGCTGGGCAAAGACCTGCCGTCTTTGCCCAGCAACGGGACACCATGTAGACGCTTTCTCCTTCCATGCCTCTCTATCCTGTGCGATCTCTGGCCTATTAGCCCCGCAAACATGATCAGATTGTCAGGCCACTTTCGTCGCGGCTCATGTTAGTTACAACTTATTATTTATTTAGACACAAGCGTGCTGTTCGAGATGCATCTACGAACAATAGCCTTCAGGATGCAGTAGCAGCTGGCTCGTATTCTGCAGAGCAACGACGAAAAAGTCTGCACTTCTTTCTAACGATGGCGTGACAGTCCTCGACGTGTGGATGCACTGCAGAAACGGGGCAGCCACGTCAACATCCTGAATCCATTATCATACTGGACCCATAGGACGCTGAACCTCTGCTGAGTATTATTGGTCCACAAGCTGCATGTGTAGAAGACTTGGCAATAAGCTTTGAAAGTGTTTAAGCATATCTTAAGAGTCGTAGGTCTAAACGAATGAATAAAATAAAGGAAGGGGAAGTCTGACAGTGGTGCCGGTGACTGGAAAGTTGTGTGGTAATCGGTTGTCATGGTATCAGCATGTGATGCGGAGGAATGAGGAAGAAGACCAAAGTAACGATGGATGGACTGTGTGAAGGATGATATGGCTAGAAAGGAGGTGTCTCATGAGATGACAAGGAATAGAGTATGGAAGAAGAAGACATGCTGCGCCGACCCCCAATAAATTGGGGGCAGGAGAATGATGATAATGAGGCCGTAGTTTCAAACCCAAATAAGTCCTTAACTTTAAGTAAATCATGTCCTAAGCACTCGAAGATATGACTGTGATATCCTCCATCACTCACTAGGGCGACGTAGTGGATACGGCTTTTCCACAGAGAGCAGGCCTGCGACTCAGCAGTGGGAACTTTGGGCTGATAACGCCGAGTCCAGCACTTTCTTTATCTTGTGTTTGTCTAACCTGGTGTCAGAGTTTTTATGCCACCTATGGGCCTCTGACTTGGCTTTACATGCCGTCGAGAAATATCTCTGAGGCATGCTGGTTTCCTCACGATGTTTTCCTTCACCGAAGTAAGTGATAATTATACAATATGCACATGAATCGGAAAATCAGAGATGCGTGTCTTGGGTTCGAACTTATGACTTGGCAGTCCAACGGTCACACTACTAGGCTATCACTGCTTCAAATGCGTCCAGGTTTCTGTGATATTTTTCACCTCTGTATGGCTGCTCGACCACACGGTCGGATTGTTTACCAACGATTTTCGTTCTAGCCGTCGTCGTCGGCCATCTATCTACATACGGTAGGCACAGATCCGATTGGATTATGCAGGTCTGATAGGCAGTCGCTCATTGTATCATACTCGTATTCAGCTGCATCCGATTAGACTGGAAGCCGATCCCAGCATGGTTGGTAAAAGGCAGGCAGATGATGATCATAAGAATTTAAAGATAGATTAAACCATGTTTAGCAGTCTTTAACCTCACAGACCTGCTATTATTTAGTCATTTTATTGAACAAACAATAAAAAAATATATATTCTCACATAACTATAAATACATAGTATTCAAAAGATGTATGTTCGTCTGTCCCCTGTGACCTTCGTATCATAAAAACGTCTAGAGCTTTTTTATGATACGTCATAAAAAAACGACTGTTGTTAAAATTTGCTCGGTTTTATAACACATGAATTGTCTCCTGACTTTGCTTGGCACCGATCTACTTCAGAGAGAACTAAGGTTACCGACGTAGCCCGAAGAATTGCCAAACTTAAGTGGCAGTGGGCAGGGCACATTGCTCACAGAACGGATCGCCGATGGGGCCGAAAAGTTCTGGAGTGGCGACCGCGAACTGGAAGACGTTGCGTTGGAAGGCCACCCACTAGGTAGATCGATTACCCGGTGAATGAATGAATGAATGTGGCGACACTTGGGGGAGGCCTGTGTTCAGGAGTGGACGTCTTTCGGCTGAAATGATGATGATGATCTACTTCGGTGCCACTTTCCTGAGGGATAGACAATTGGCAATCGTTTTCTAAAAGCAGTTTCAATAGGGTTTGAAAATAAGCTTTGGATACCTTATATCAATTTTGACGTCTCTATACGAGTATGAAGAACAGGGTGTAAAGTTCTTCATCCCCCATAGATTGTTTATTTTTTTGTTTTTTTTTTGTTTTAAATGGCGTCTCACAGATCAACCTAGAAGGTTGTCGACTGCTTAACCGGACTATCCTGTGGGTGCTTTGAGTGAAAGGCCTCCAGCCTGGGCAAAAAACTTACAAACTAAGCGACTACACGCTAAGGGCATCCCCTGCGGAGTACGAGCCTCTGCTTAGGGTGTCGCCGGGGGAGGACAGCAAGGGGACAGGCTGGATCTGAGAGTTAATGCTGCCCGATAGTTGTTGTCGGCTTTGCCTATTATACAGAAAGTTGGCAACGTCGCTAATAGCTGTCAAATATTTCGCTTTTTTATTAATTTGGCAATATTACTGCATGGAAATAAGATATATGGCTCACTAGTGAACTAAAGTATTGTATATCGTAACACCGAATATTTAGTTTTAGATGTCAAAAAAGTATTTGGAAACTTTCCAAATGCCTTTTTTACACCTAAAGCGGTTACAAAAATCCAATTCATTGTTTTAATTGCAATTCATTATTAATATTCTAGTTCACTAGTTAGCCACATTTCTTATTTCCATTCAGTAATATAGCCAAATTAATTAAAACAGGTAAATTTTTGACAGCTATTTGCGACGTTGCCAACTTTTTGGATGCACGCTCTTAAGTTACGGATAATTTTAACAGCACGATTCAGAATGGTGACGTTAGTTCTTCCTTCGTGGTATAGATGGCGCTGTAGTATTTTTTGTCTTTCTTCTTCTTAGCGTGTCGATGGCAATCTAAATTGTATCAGCCCAGAACTGAGCTACTAGTTTGGCGCTTTCGGTAGCGTCCATCAGTTCCTGTAGTGAACAAACAACAGGACACGCAGGACACGATATTAAGTGCCCCATCGTTTGTAGAACATTTTTTGTCCTGTACTCAACATAATTTCCATTATCAGAAATGTTGTTCTTCACCGATGCCATTTGAAATAGGAAAGCCTTACTTGAGAATGTGGACTAGTGTGTGTGGTGTGTGGTGGGTGTGTGTGGTGTGTGTGGTGGGTGTGTGTGTATGTGTGTAGTGTGTGTGTGTGTCTTGTGTGTGCCTTACTTGTGTGTTGTGTTGGTGTGTGTGTGTGGTGGATGTGTGGAGTGACAAGAATAGATAAAGTAAGGAATGAGTATATCAGAAGATGTTTAAAATTTGCGCCAGTTACAGAAAAGTTAAAAGGGAATCAAGTGTATTGGTATGGACATGTAATGTGGAGGGACGAATCGCATATGACTACAAGAGTGATGAATATAAATGTTGATGGATGGAGAGGGAGAGGTAGAACAAAGAAAACATGGATAGATTCAGTGAAGGAAAAAAGAGTTAATGATAGCTTGACGATTGACAGAGGAGAATGGAAGAAAAAAACGTGTTACACCGACCCCCAATTACCTAATTTGGGACAAGAGCAGGAAGATGATGACTTGCCAAGATTGAGAAGTAGGTACTCGCAACCGGCGTGCGTGTATGAGAAGATGTATGGACGTGGACGAGGCAAAAGGAGCATGTGATCGTAGCAGGTGGCGTTCTGTGGTTTCTGGTTTCTGCCTACCCTCATCGGAAGACATGTTATTAAAAATGTGTCGTGTTTATATGTTATTGGTTAAAAACGAACAAACCAATATTTTGTTATATAAATATATTCTTACTAATGTAAACAGAATATTTTATGCATCTATTATGCAAAATATATTCATTTTTTATTTCATAATAATTTGTGAAATCGTTTTATTGATTCGTTGATGTTCTTTTTTGTTGTTTTATTAAGAAAATAATAATGTTAAAGTATTATTTTATTTAACTAACTATTAGGTACAATACTCCGACGCGAAAATGGTTACCACGTATTCAGTACATCATTCTGAGCCCCTCCACATAGATATTTTTCATCGGTTATTAAAAAAAACAGCTGTTTCCTACAAAAGTGCAATACCAACACGGTCAAAATATATGGAACAGCTGATTTTTTTAATAACCGATGAAAAAATTTCTATGTAGGGTGCTCAGAATGATGTACTGAATACGTGGTAACCATTTTCGCGTCGGTGTCCCTTCCACCCTGTATACTACTGTTCGACCGAAGGTTAAGCTACGCTTGCCGAGGTCGATCCGATGATGGGTCGCCATTCTTTATATATCCAGACTCCTCGGTACATCGGAAAGCATGTTAAGACGTTAGTCCCGAAATTTCGACAATCTGAGAACCAGTATTATCAAGGGGTATTAGTAACTGGTCAAATCATCTGCCTGCCTTTTCCCGGATGCAGCTGAATACCAGTATTTTACATGGAGCGACTGCCTATCTGAGCTCCACAACCCAGTTAATACGCTACGCCTTGGTAAGACAGTTTGTCAGACTTTCGGGCCACTGACTACCTGTAACGACTGTCAAAGATCTACAAATGACAGCCGGGACCAACGGCTTAACGTGCTTTCCGAGGCACGGAGGAAACTCAATATGTATTGGGTGGTCACCTATCCACGGACCAACCTAGGCAATCCCGGCTTAACCTGAACATCGACCTGGACGTCTGTTATTATTTAGCCACGAGCTCCTCACGAGTAAAAAATCTTTGTACACAAGGCACAAGAAGCTGTATTATTTCCAGTATAAAATGGTCTTGATTTGCATAGATTTCCCGTACAATGAGAGTCCCGCATAAACTGGATTTGTATAGCTTGATTGGCTGTACAATACTGAGATTTGTCTTTACTCGATAATATACCTTATGCAGGCTATATTTAATGTGCTTTTTATGTTGGAAATAATAAGAGTCTTATACTCAAATTGTGGCAAGTACAGCTTGTAATAAAACTGAGGTATAAATAATATGACTGGGCCATTTGGCCTTGTTCGACCTGAAGGGGCGCGGGTTCGATTCCCGGGTTAGAACTAATATTTATATTGCAAGTGCAACACAAAACTAATAAATTATACAACTTTGGAAGCAGTTCTAAAGTATATCACAGGATTTTATTGACACTATCTATGGGGGGGGGGGGGCTCGAACGTTTTTAACCGACTATTAAAAAAGGAGGAAGTTATGTATTTCACCAGCAAATCACGTTTTACGGTAGGACTCGATGGAACGCACTCAAAGCACTGTGCTGATGGATGAATTGTATAATACGGGGGTCGTGGAGGTGTGTAAAGTAAATCTTACATTAAAAACAAGTATTTACTTTTTAAAAAGTTGGAACTTTGACCCCCAATATCTCCGTAACTAGAAGGTTCCCAGGTATGGTCTAGAACAAAAACATATCGCAATGACGGGGAGAACAAGTGCCTTTTGGCTTCGTTAAGGGTCTATTAACACCCTTTATATTTGAGTCACTATGCTTGAGTAGTACAGGAGTTTGCTCTTTTAACACGTATTTTTAGATAATTATTTGCATCTGTTGATGATATGATGATCTCATAATACCTTCTAGCACAATGTACAATTTCTGCAAGGCAAGTATTTGTGTCAAGACAATTGGGTGAAAACCCAATAGTTCTTTTTTGTCCGACACGGGAATCCAACCCAGGGCCAGACGCTCAGCAGTCCCGCTTGCGACCACGAGACTAACGGTGCAGTTCAAGGTTAAGCAACGCTCACTAAGGTCGGTCCGTGGATGGGTTACCATCCATTGCAAACCGAATTTCCTCGGTGTCTCAGAAAGCACGTTAAGCCGTGATGCCATTTGTAGATCTTTGACAGTACTACTCCCGTAGCATGACCACCGTAGACAAGGATTTCTTTGACGGAAGAATCGACAAAATGACAGATTGTGTCGACACAATGACAGATTTCTTTGCACTATCTGTCATTTTGTCGATTCTTCCGTCAAGGAAATCCTTGTCTACGGTGGTCATGCTACGGGGGTAGGTAGTCAGTGGCCCGGAAGTCTTACAACCAATCTTACGAAAGGGTATCGTATTAACTGGGTTGTGGAGGTCAGATAGGCAGTCACTCCAATCCAAAATATTGGTATTGCAGCTGCATCCGGTTAGACTGGAAGCCGATCCCTACTAAGTTTGGAAAAGGCTAGGATGAAGAAATCATGGAACAAACTCCTCAGCAACACATCTGTCTGTTAGGTAAGGTTTTAAAATAACCAGATTTTATCTAGCTATTATGGTCCTAAATCAATATAATATTATAATAATTTTAATATTTTTCAACAATCATAACTTTCAATAAAATAAAATATGACAATTATGTATAATCTAGCTATTCAAAATCAAATTTTGTTATTTTTCACATAAATTGTTAAAATAATGATACTTATTATAATACCTAAATAATATTGTTGAATTATTTTATTGCATTAATTTTTACATTTATATATTTTATTGACATGATTTAAGTTTCAATATTTTATACTATTTAATAGTCTGCCTTGTCGGTCGCTAGTTCTAAGACTGCTAAGTATGAGGTCCTGGGTTCAATTCCCGGGTCGGGCCAATTGTTATTGTGTTTTTCCATCAGTAATTTCTCGGCAGCAGCCACAGAGTCTGGATTTATGCCCAGTTGATGGCAATGGGCTCGGCCCCTATTAAATGTGACCTAAACATACGAGTTACTGCTGAAATATGGGTGTATCTTTACTTATAATGTTATAAAGATGAAGAGTTTGTTTGTTTGGTTGAACGCGCTAATCTCAGGAACAACTATTTCGATTTGAAAAATTCTTTTAGTGTTGGATAGCCCATGTATCGAGGAAGGTTATATAATTCCATGCGGACGAAGGTCACGGGCAACAGCTAGTTACTAGATACAACTCTACCTAACCCTCTCGGAATTACAGGCGTCATATTATCTTAGTTGACTTTGATCTCTAGCTTTATAGCCTAGTGGTATGACCGTCGGACTGCCAAGTCATAGTATGTCCTGCCAGGGCTGCGGGATTGTTCGAAAGAGATACCGCGGCCCTGGAACACAAAGGGCAAAGAAGGAACATGGATGGGTTTTAGTCAGTACAAGTCTGACACTCCCTTCCGCTCTGCCCAGAGTGGGGGGGGGTCATTTGATGATTTCCCATCCTAAAAAAAAAAAAAAAAGTCATAGTATGTAAAGTTATTTCATAATTTATTATGAATGTTTTTGTTGGTGCTCTAAATAAGGAGATACACAGTCTGCCATTGTACTAGTGAGTGACGAAAGTGGTGTGAACGAAAGTGCAATTGTGGAATTCAAGTTTGGGTTGAATAAAGTATCTTTGTTATTAAACCTGTTATGAGTATGACGCCATTTTGCCTTTATCATGTTTCCAAGTTACAAGTACCTACTAGATTAAAACAAAACGCGTGTAAAGGAATATTTTCAGACCAATTTTAAAAAGTCGTTTAAAGTTAGAATGTGCAAATAAGCATAAACCTCATAAATGGTCATTGTTGTCATTTTTTAATTACTTAATATTTTAATGTCGGAATAGTAATAGTTGTCGGAATGAGTTTTTATTTCTTTGGATTTGTTTATGTCATTATGTTCTGTTATTAAAATTACATACGCACAAAACAGTGAATTGATAATACATAGATAAATAGTTATTCCAAATTTTATAACAAATAGTTTTTTTTCATCTTGTAAATTACGTTCAGAAATTATGTTCTTAATGACGTTCGTATTAAGTTCAGATAAGTTGGTCAATAAAGTTCCATATTTGCTGATTTAATCAAAATGTATGTTGTATTATAAGCCAGCATGTAAATATAATGTACTGAGTAACATCAATTATGAGGTAAACTGTAATTACATAAAGATGAAATAAAAAAAAATTGGTCTCGAGTTTGAACCCAAGACACGAACCTCTGTTTTTTCGGATTCATGTGCGTATTATATAATTATCACTTGCTTCGGTGAAGGAATACATCGTGAAGAAACCAGCATGTCTGAGAGATATTTCTCGACAGCATGTAAAACCAAGTCAGAGGCCCATGGGCGGCATAAAAACTGTGACAGCAGGTTAGGTATTAACCACACGATACAGAAAGAAGAAGAAAGACTTCCAGCTGTTCTTGCATCACTTATCGTCGTCTACCTGCCTCCAGCCTATTATATCGGCTTCCAGTCTACCCGGATGCAGCTGAATACCAGTATTTTACATGGAGCGACTGCCTATCTGACGTCCACATCCCAGCTACTGGATAATACGACCTACCCCTTGGTAAGACGTGGCTGTCAGACTTTCTGGCCACTGACTTCCAGGGCGGACCATTGGTGTCATTGCGTAATTTTTTTTGTTCGGGACCATACCTGGAAACCTTCTAGTTACGGAGATATTGGAAGTCAAAGTTTTTAATGTTATAACATTACTTGACCCCTGTACTATGCCGTGACGACGGCGCGTTCGTGTTCCACGCGCGCCTCAAAGAGATGTCAGCAACCACGTAGGGGTCCGCATGGGCCTATGCTTGCCAGGGCTGCGGGACTGTTCGAAAGAGATACCGCGGCCCTGGAACACAAAGGGCTAAGAAGGAACATGGATGGGTTTTAGTCAGTACAAGTCTGACACTCCCTTCCGCTCCGCCCAGAGCGGGGGGGGGGGGGAGTTATTTGATGATTTACCATCCGAAAATCAGCACAATGTGTGCTTTGAGTGCGTTGCATTGAGTCCTACCGTAAACCGTGATTTTTCACCCAAAACAAAGTCGTTTCCCAGCAATAATTTGCGTAGAGTTACTTAGTTTGATGTACAGAATGCTTGGTTGACGGCTTCGTGAAGGGTCTGTTTACACCCTGTATATTATGTTCTGATTTAAACTGCTCCAAATAAAATTGTGACAAGCTAGTTAAGCCTTATTATATTGAACTCTTTACTGACACCACTGCCTACCCAATTTTGTTTAAATAGCGGAAATCGAGACCCCATGCGACGCGATTCATATTGATCTTGACTCATTCGGTCATTTTTTTTTCTTGAACCTATTATGAACGCAATCCCAAATTTAAAAGACCTCTGTTTTATATAATTTTGTTTCAAGATCGAAGTCATATTATACTGGCTGTTAAACAAACTCACGAAAGACACGTCCAATTTAAAAAGACTTTAAATCTATTCCATCTAATACGCGCAGAGAGATCTTTTCAATTTGGACGTCTTTCACATGACATGACAAATTTAAAAAGACCTCTTTGCCATTCAAATTTCGATCAACGGAAAGGTATTCTTATACTGGATATACCGACCAATTTAAGAAAGTCTTTTATTGACAGGAATTGTAAAGAATCAGGGTTCTTTTTAAATTGGTCATCTGACGTGGTATTTGATCTAAACAAGCTGGTTTTTGTGAACAATTTTGACAAAAGCGCTTTGAATTCGGTTAGTTAGTACAGTCACAGTTATTTTTTTGGGTTCTTCTTGTTATTATTGAACTTTTCGGTTCTCTGGGAATGTTGTTAAATGCAGTTGAACTCGATATGGATAAAATTTAAAGTAAAAGGATGATATGGCTAGAAAGGAGGTGACTGCTGAGATGTCGAGTAATATAGAAGTATGGAAGAAGAAGACATGCTGCGCGGACCACGAATCAATTGGGAGGTCAGTAGGAATGATATGAAGGTGTTACGAAGCCGTCAACCAAGCATTCTGTACATCAAACTAAGTAACTCTACGCAAAAATTATTGCTGGGAAACAACTTTTTTTTGGGGTGAAAAATCACGTTAGATGGTGGGACTCAATGTAACGCACTCAAAACATTGTGCTGATGGATGTATTGAATAGTACGGGGGTCGTGGATGTATTTAAAGTAGAGCTACAACATGAAAAAATTTGTATATAAAAACGCTTGTGAAAAAGTTGGAACTTTGCCCCGCAACATCTCCGTAACTAGAAGGTTCCCAGGTATGGTCCAGAACAAAAAAATATCGCTATGACGGGGAGAACAAGTGGCTTTCGGCTTCGTTAAGGCTACTTTTACACCCATAACACGCTTCTTGAAACCTGATTCTTAAGTACTAGGCTACAGGTTGAGACCAGGCCAGCGTAGGTTCAACCACTGCCCTCAAAGAGGTGAAGAAGAACGTCTTCAGTAAACCGGCATATCCTAGAACAGAAGCTTCGAGGACGACATCCACCAACCCGCACTGGGCCCGCGTGGTGGATTACAGGCCACTCGCTCACGCAGAGAGGATACCTGCCCGACCTGGAAATTGAACTCAGGACTTATAAAGGGTGTAAATAGACCCTTCACACATCCGAAAGCCACTTGTTCTCCCCGTCTTTGCGATCTTTTTTTTGTTCTAGACCACACCTGGGAACCTAGTTCTAGTTATGGAGATATTGGGGGTCAAAGTTCCGACTTTTTCACAAGTTTTTTTTTAAATACATGTTTTTAATGTAAGATATTTACTTTACACACCTCCACGAGCCCCGTACTATTCAATCCATCCATCAGCACAATGCTTTGAGTGCTTTCCATCGAGTCCTACCTTAAAACGTGATTTTTCACCCCAAAAAATAAAGTCGTTTCCCAGCAATAATTTTTGCGTAAAGTTACTTAGTTTGATGTACAGAATGCTTGGTTGACGGCTATGTGAAGGGTCTGTTTGACTTTGTATACATTCAGCAGTAGCTTTAAAATTGTTTTAAAACAAGTTCAGCTTTGCAGAGCGTCGTCTCTCACCCGTTTCTATAAACAATTCAAAGTGATTACTTGAGTAAAAGTAATAACTTAAGAGACGATTTTTATTCTGTAGTTTAGTAATTTCTTGAAGTTGGGACTGTCAAAACTTAGAATTCTTCCACCCGTATCTATAAACAAGTGAGTAGTAAATTACACACATTATTATTCCGTCGTAGTAGTAGTTTAAATTGAGTAAAAGTATATTTTAACTGTCTTATGATATGATTTTTATTATATAATTTCTTAAAGTTAGAACTGTGAAAAGTTAGAATTCTTACACTCGTCAATATAATATTTTAATCGAATTACCAATTATTTTGATTTTTTAATTGATACTATGAAGTTCTTATTTTAAATTTTATTTTTCCAATTTAATTTTATTACCTTAACTAGCTTTTCACCGCGACCTTCGTCCGCGTGAAATTTTATAGCCTATAACCTTCCTCGATAAATGGGCTATCTAACACTAAAAGAATTTTTCAATTGGGACCAGTAGTTCCTGAGATTAGCGCGTTCAAGCAAACAAACAAACAAACAAACTCTTCAGCTTTATAATATTATATAGTATAGATATGTTTTGATTTTATTTTTAAATGCTACTATATCTTTGTTAGCTTAGTTATACATGTTATTAAGCATGCTGTTGTCTCCTGTAAGTGAAGGAGTACACCTACGTGATACTTTGTCGTCGGTTATTTATTTCGTGTGTTTGTGTACATCCTTTGTTGGAGATCCTAAACAAATAAATAAATAAACAAGTCAAAGTGAATACTTGAGTAAAAATAATAACTTAAGATACGATTTTTATTCTGTAGTTAAGTAGTTTCTTGAAGTAAGAACTGTCAAAAATTGTAATTCTTAGCTTTGCTTTCTCTGACGGTTATTACTTCGTTCAAATTCTTGTCTATTGCACATAAAAAATAAATTCAAAAACTAAAACCCGACTACTTTAAAATCACGCTCTAAAAGGTATGAATGAAGCAAGAAAATATTCTCGTCTGACCTATGTACCTAGAAACCATTAAATATTTATCGTCTATTATATAAACAACTTACACGTTATAATATATTTTAATGTATTTTATAAATTTTCGTAGTGATGTTCAGAGGATAGCCGTGCTCGTATGTCACTTTGCCTTTAAGAAGAAGAAGACATGCTGCGCCGACCCCAAATGAATTGGGATAAGGGCAAGAGAATGATGATCTCTTACTATCATCATCATATAAGATTTTAAACTATCATGGTCACTAACAAATCGGTCCGGTCGGTCGGTATTGGTAGCGGTACTGAGTGCAAAAAACGAACAAGAAAGAGGGTAGACCGATTTGTCTGCTCATAAACACCCACCCGCAATAACTTCAGTTTATCCGTGATCATGGTGCTTGCAACAGCGCCGAAATATCGGGAACTCGACAAAAACAGTAAACATAGTAAATATCCCGTTTCCTGTCTAAGTAATAATATCATCATCATTTCAGCCGAAAGACGTCCACTGCTGGACATAGGCCTCCCACAAGTGTCGCCACATTGACCGGTTCCGTGCGACTCGCATCCAGCGGATCCCTGCAATCATACTATTGCTAGCATGTATTGTTTTTTAGGGTAGGTTATGATTTTGACCGCTATGTATGTATACCCTCCTTTTTACTTCGCCGTAGTCGGGTAACAAATGTTTGTTTGTAATTACGACTATAAAGGCAAAGTTCACAAGGTTTTTTTTTTTTAAATACATGGTTTTTATGTAAGATTTTTTTACTTTAAACACCTCCACGAACCCAGTACTATTCAATCCATCCATCAGCACAATGATTTCGTGCTTTCCATCGAGTCCTACCGTAAAACGTGATTTTTCACCCCATAAAAAGTCGTCTCTCAGCAATAATGTTTGCGTAAAGTTACTTAGTTTGATGTACAGAATGCTTGGTTGACGGCTTCGTGAAGGGTCTGTTTACACCCTGTACAAACCGGTGTAACTTACAACTAAATAAATGTTTAAATATTACTTCGAGTAGTGCCCCGTGCAAAAACACCTCTTATTACAAAGAATTCATTAATTTGTTTTCAAAATTCAAAATGGAAGCCAAAAGGTTCCAATTTCAAAATTCTACGTATTTGTATTTACTCATTTTACGTTGAATCCAATTTGGATTTAGAATATCGACAATACATCTGCTGTTAGATTTCGCATATTTTTACAAACTTAATTTTACGTCCAATATTATCATGATATGCTTATAACGTTTAAAATAGAGCACAAAATGGAATAGAAAATCATTTTAAAAACTGCAAAAAAGAATTTGCTATTGTTATTCCAAAATTCTATAGAAAAGATTTCAACACATTTTTTTGACAGTCCAGTAAATCATATTGAGTTCTTAATGCTTTAAAAATAAAGTACATATTCATTGCAAACATTCTTTTGACAGTTACATTGAAAATCTTGCACAGACAGTTCTTTCGTCAATCTTAATCCTCAGAGAATGGTTCCTTTTTCAAAAAAGATCTTTTGTAATAATTCGGCGTGCTTTATGGTAACTCTATACTTTGAGATTCGAATTTGGAATTAGGTTAGAGAAAAAAAATGGCAGATGTTTTTGGCAATATTATCTTTTCACACTTTTGGCTTCTAAGAAAAAAATGCAAAATGGCTCCTGTGTCCATTTTCTTAGTTACTAATATAGAGGCCGCCTCATCATCAACTGCCTAGCCTTTAACGACCACAGTTATGGTCGCGTCCAGTCTACTCGGAAGCAGCTGAATACTAGTATACCTCCACAACCCAGTTAGTACTGGGTAATACGATACCCCTTGCTAAGACTGGTTGTCAGACTTTCGGGCCACTGACTACCTGTAACGACTGTCAAAGATCTACAAATTTGGACACTCAAAGGTGCTTTTAATGGCTAGACTAATTGAAATACATGTTGGCAGGTTTGACTTCGAATAATAATCTTAACATTATACACGATTAAGGTCATATTAAATTAGAATTTCAGATTTAATAATCAAATCATCGTCATCAGCCTACAGCAGTTCATTGCTGGACGTAGGCCTCCTCAATCGCACGCCACTCAACTCGATTCTCAGCTACTCTCATCCAGTTGTAGTCCTGTGGGCGTCCCACCGTAAGCTTGCCGATTCGCGGTCTCCACTCAAGAACACGTCTACCCCAACGGTCATCGGTTCTATGGTTAATATGACCGACCGATTTCCACTTCAGCTTACTTATTCTGTGAGCTATATCGACAACTCTGGTTCTCTGTCGGATCACCTCAATAAAATATAATCAAACTAACTTATGCCCACGGCTTCGCCCACGTGGAGTACGATATTGTCCCACAGGATCATACTACCGGGATAAAAAGTATTGTATGTGTCAATTCAGGTTATAAACTATCTGTGTGCTAAATATCATCCAAATCCGTTCAGTAGTTTTTGCGTGAAAGAGCAACAAACATTCATCCGTCCCTCCTCACAATCTTTCGCCTTTATAATATTAGTGTGCAAGCACTCAATTTGTAAGTAACACTACACATTGGCATAAATACAGGAATGTATTCTGAACAGTGTTGACATTTCCATCAAGTGATCTAGATACTAACCGTTTTTTAATGGTAAGAACATTCAAAATTATTCATTGACAACTAATAATGACACGATGGCACTACAGTGTCAGATCGGTACCATATTGTTAGTACCAATTAGTATAAGGCGGGTTCCAGCTAGGCGCGTTGTTTGAAGACTAAATGTCGCACGTCGACTGTTGACAGTGTAAACAGGGCCTTATTTTGTGTACAGGGTGGTTCCGTTCTTATTGATATACTAGCTGTTGCCTGCGATCTTCGTCCGCGCGAAATTATATTGAATCGGATTTTTTTAATAATTTCAAGGTTTTTAATTTTTTTGCACGAACGCTAATTATTTTTCTAAAATAAAAGCAGCTTTAGTTAGACCTTATACTATCAGCTATCTGCCAGTAAAAGTCCCGTCAAAATCGGTCCCGCCGTTTCAGAGATTAGCCGGAACAAACAGACACACAAACATACAGACATTTTATTTATTTATTTAAGTAACGTATATACTTTCATATTAGTATGCATTCAGCAAAAATCTGTTGTTTTCAAATTACAAACAGACACTTTAATTTTATTTATTTGTATAAATAAAAAAAATAAAAATGATAGATATTTTTTTTTCTCTAGACCCTCTTGTCAAATTCGTAGCACCATGTATAAACTGTCACCTGAGTGTTGGTGGTCGGTTTTTTGTTTTACAATCATAATCTAGAGAGTGTTTGTCTTTGCGCATTCCGCTTCTATAATCTGTGGAATACATTATGGGTAGACGGAGAAGGTCTATGTGTGTTTCTTTGAAGATTATTTTAATGTTTTCTATGTAAGAAGCCCTGCAGAAGCGGGGCTGTTGTGGGATTTAGTAGTTTATGAAAAATCTAATATTAAATCATTGAAAGCCAATTTAAAAATTATTTACGGTGTAACTAGAATTAAATTTAAGTTATTCTTATTATCATATTTGATGCCGTAGCAGAACTTTGTTAATAACTAAAAGTTCAAAATTGCCTAAAACTTTGACAAAGACTAAACATTTTATTTTTTTATTTTTTGCCATTGCTAAAATGGGGTCTAGTGAAAAATAAATACGCCTGACGTACAAATTACTAAGAATATAATATCCTTGTCTTGTCAGCTATCTAAAAAGGTATGAAACTTAAGACAAATTCATGGAGTTTTTGATCTACAGGAGGATGTTAGAATGGGCATTATCGACGACAAATTAATTGGCCCGCATTTTTACCTCGAAGTCTAAATAAAACTAGCAGCACTACTGGTGAATGATATACTGATGTACCGGCAGAAAGACAAGCAAACATGATTAATCCACGTGCCGTAGAAAGGAAAATTTTAAGTATTAATGTGGACAGCTATAAGGCTATAAGTAGAGGAAGACCAAAAAAACGATGGATGGACTGTGTGAAGGATGATATGGCTAGAAAAGAGATGACGCTAACGAGGTGCTGCCGAGATGACGGCTAATAGAGAAGTATGGAAGAAGAAGACATGCTGCGCCGGCTCCAAATAATTTAGGATCATGATGATGATAGCATCTAAGTATACGGTACAGCAGTGTGTGGATTCCCTTTGAAAAATGGTACAGTCAGTTTCTATAGGCAAATAATATAATCAGATTAAAGATATGTACTCCGGCTTCCCTGTTACAAAAATTGACCCTTCGCTACTGCGGTACAGTAAAGTCCAAGACTTCTTTCCAAGTCCCCTTTAGGCATATCGCTAACCACGCAACGTATTCGTTTGGATCTTGCTAATGACAGTCGAGCAGGGAACGCGCACTATGTCAAACTTCTGTCTGTCTGCCATAGAGTATAGGAGTGGTAACAGATGTGGCGTTATACTGAATAGCTGGAACTGTTTTTTAAACTGTGTGACTTAGTGGCGAATGCTCTAAGGAAAGAGTGCAGCTGTGACGAGAAAGTGTTTCCGTACCTAACCCATTTGTGCAACTTGCTGAAATTCTCTTATCTGGACGCGAGACGTCCTGGAAGTCTTTAAATAGAGGACACAAATTAGCCGAAGCATGGAAAACCTGTTCAGGTGGATTCATAGATGTCACTGCGTTGTAGAGCAAATGTGATGTTAAACTTAGATGAACTTAAAATTAGATGAGGGCTATTTCAGTATATCTGGAATATTCTGGAGTTTATTAATTAATTAATTAATTTAACAGTTTATGTACACACTAAATACAGAAAAGAAGAAAGGAACAGAAAATAGTACAAAGGTGATGCTTATTTCTAAAGAAATTTCTTCCAGCATACCTGCGAAAGGAGATACTAAAACTAGAGATGTAGACATAATGTGTGTGTGTGTGTAGTGTGTGTGTGTGTAGTGTGTGTGTGTGTAGTGTGTGAGTTCTGTCAGATGAGTTAATTTTGTCTCAATTACTTTATTTTAACTAATGTCATTGCGAAAAGCGGTTTTCAACCGACTTTCGAATGAGGAGGTTATCAGTTCAACTGTTTTTTTTTTGTGTATGTTCAGCGATATCTTCGCCAATTCATTTTTTTTTTTTTTCTATATGGCATCTCGCAGGTCAGCCTGAGAGGCTGTCGCTGCTCAACCAGACTATCCTGTGGGTGCCTTGAGTGTAAGGCCTCCAGCCAGGGCAAACCCCTTCGCCAATTCAGAGCTGATTTCGATGATTCCTTTTTTTATTTGAATGCGTATTATTAAAACAGAAAAATAACTTTAGCTTCCGAAGTCGGTGGCAAAAAACTTAATCAAACAAACAAATGCCACCGAAGCTAAAGTTATTTTTCAGTTTTTGGTGTTTTTTTGAACAACTGTAATGGAACGGCAAGCTTAAAGATTGTGCACTATCTGTTCATTAGTCTATGCCCCCTTCAAAGTATCGCTACAATTATAATTTGCCAGCGAGTCGTTCCGTCCATCTTACTATTTAATATATTTAAACAATGTTTTAATACAAGCCTGTGGAATTTGAAGCCTTCGGTTTGTCCTAAATGATGGTGCAGTAAGAAGTGGTCGTGTGTGTCTGTCTGTTTCTAGATGGCGGTTTGTCCTGTTCTGATATGATTAATAACGGATTGGTAATGTAACCAATAGTAAGATTAATCATTAATTTGCCTAGGTTGATCTGTGGATGGGTGACTACCCATTACATACCGAGTTTCCTCCGTGCCTCCGAAAGCACGTTAAGACGTTGGTCCTGGCTGTCATTTGTAGATCTTTGACAGTCGTTACAGGCCCAAAAAGTCTGACAACCAGTCTTACCAAGGGGTATCGTATTACCCGGTACTAACTGGGTTGTGGAGGTCTGGTTTTCAGCTGTATCCGGTTATACTGGTAGCCGACCTCAACATTTTTGTAATTTTATATTCAAATGGGCCATGCCTGCTTTCAACTTTTGTTTAGTATAAAATGTGCTTGTTTTTCAGTTTTTCAGTCGGGCTTTTAGTTTTATCAACTACTTTTTTGTTGCAGTAACTATGCTGTATTATTATTAAATCAAGCAGGGGAAAGCGCCAGAATGACCTGCGAAATTCAAGTTTCCTTAAAAATGCATAGGTTATCCCGCATATGTACCTACTTCAATCTTTCTCTTCTTTAGTATGGTTAGTGCCTAACCTGGTGTCAAAGTTTTTATGCCACCCATTAGCCTCTTGACTTGGCTTTACATGCCGTCAAGAAATATCTCTCAAGTATGCTGGTTTCCTCACAATGTTTTTCCTTCACCGAAGCAAGTGATATACAATACGCACATGAATCCGAAAAATCAGAGGTCTTGGGTTTGGACTCGAGACCTATGACTTGGCAGTCCGACGGTCACACTACCTACCTACTTCCTAAATTTTATATTTAACGTCAACAGACAAACCCATGAGTTATCAATATAGTTTCAACTGAACCCCAAGTTTTTACTCTACGGATTTTTTTAATTGGTCCTCGTCCCGAAAAATTTTGTTCATACCAAACATTATCAGTTTAAAAACCAACCTTACCTCTTGAAATCTACAGTTCTATTTCAACTGAGCAAGTACTGCGAAAAATTTTCACACACATCTTGTAATGACAATTAAAAATATACTTTAGCAGAAAAGATTTAAGGTAGGTTTCATGTTGTGGTTATAAAAAAATATTTGTGTTCAGTACAGGGTACAGTTTTTTGGACGCCATTTTGTAAAATTACACAGATCTTTCATTTTCCACCGACTAATTGTATTTTCTTGGGATCAATTTTTGTCATTTAAACGTTTTTTTTTTTGCAATTTCTCTTAGTACTTAAGTTGCTATCATTTATTTTTAAGACCTCTGTGGGATACCGGTTGAAAACCTGATGCTTTCATCAGCTACAGGTTTTGGGTTCAAATCCTACGATTTTTTATAAATGCATAGTACTTTTGGTCCCAAAAGTCTGACAACTAGTCTTACCAAGGGGTATCGTAGTACCCAGTATCTGGGTTGTGGAGATCAGATAGGCAGTCATCATCGTCTGCCTAGCTTAGGGTCAGCTTCCAGTCTTACCGAATTCAGCTGTATACCAATATTTCACATAGAACGACTGCCTACCTCGCACTGGGTAATACTATACCCTTTGGTAAGACTGTTTGTCAGACTTTCGGGCTGCTGACTACCTGTAACGACTGTCAAAGATCTACAAATGACAGACGGGACCAACAGCTTAGCGTGCTCTCGCGAGTTGCAATTGCAAGATGCAGTCGCAAGACGCAGTCGCAGACACAAGTCTCAGTCGCAAGTCACGTCGCGTATCCTGTCGAGGTAAAAGGCTAATGTGATGTTATTGAGAGCCTCCTACATGTATGAAGTCATCTAAAGCGACGCGGCAGACGCAGTCCGTCGCCTGTTCCCGTCAGGATATTGTAGCGACTGGATAAACATACACGGCGGTAGGCAGGAGGGCAATGTGGACTAGAAATTAAGAATTCGTTTGAAGATTTAATAGGTACACTGCTGAAATGTAACAGAAATAAGAGGAGATCGTGGCTAAATAATAACAGCTGCTCAGGTCGATCTTCAGGTTAAGCCGCACTTGCCTGGGTTGGTCCGTGGATAGATGACCGCCCATTACATACCGAGTTTCCTCCGTGCATCGGAAAGTACGTTAAGCCGTTGGTCTCGCCTGTCATTTGTATATCTTTGCCAGTCGTTATAGGTAGTCAGTATGTATGTCTGGCTGTGTCAGGGCTCCACCTTGTGGTTAAGTGATAAGGCAGACATGGCCAGCCCAGTCCCACTTCAGCTTAGCGGCTTTTTGAGCCACGTCAGTAATATGTGTTTTGGAGCGCAGTGTGGTGTTGCGTACATGGTCGGTAAGTTTGACGCCTAGGATACTGCGCTCCATCGCACGTTGGCAAACCTAGAGCTTGGACCTTTGAACGTTTGTCAAAGACCAAGTCAGGGATCCATAGGTCAAAATGGGAAGAGTGCACATGTCCATGATTTTTCGCTTGAGTGACGAAGAGCGATTTCCTTCATAAGCTCTTTTATGGACCAGTAGCTCTTCCAGGCATTTTCGGTTCGCGCTGACTTCTTTGTTTTATCTCGACTGGAAAAAGACTAACTGGGTCAAATAAATGTATTCATGCTTCATGGACATATTGCAATTCTTCGCCATTCACTTAGATCTAAGAGAAATATATATAAATATTTATCTATTCCCCGCATCGATGTCACTGCGGTGAAGCTGTCGACACCCTCGGACACCATGGCCTGTCCTGCTACAGGAGCGCAGGTCGCATTGCACGGCACGCCAGCATTAACGACATTATTCGTCGAGCCCTTGCCAGCGCCGGCGTACCAGCGGATTTAGAACCAAACGTCTTAGTACGTGACGATATCAAGAGACCAGATGGCATGACGTTGGTGCCTTGGAAGGGGGGTAGGCCTTTGGTGTGGGATGCAACCCTTGCGCCATCTCACCTTGCAAGCACGGCAGGCTGTGCAGGCGCTGCTGCTTAGGCTGCTGAGATCCTCAAGCAGCGTAAATACTGTAACCTTATTGGTAACTACAATTTTGAGCCCTTTGGGGTCGAAACGCTTGGGTCATGGGGACCGAGTGCGCGTCTCCTTTTTAAGGAAATCTCTCGCCGACTGGTCGACACTTCGCGTGACCAGAGGGCTGGCTCTTTCTTTGGCCAAAGAATTAGCATTGCTATTCAGCGTGGCAATGCTGCCAGTCTTCTGGGCACGTTTCTAGATGACAGCGATGCGGAGGAATACTTTGGCGCCTGAGTGTCCTATTGTCGTCGTTGTTTAGATGTTTATATTTTCTTACTTTTAGTCTTATTTTTATCATTACCTTAGTTCTTTTTATTCTGTATATAATGTACATAGGAAATAATTAACAGTATTGCTTGCTTGTATAGATACATAGGTAAAAGGTTTTCGATAACCCTTCACATCAATCCATAACTTCACTTAGCAATATCTTTCTTAGCAGCCGGATTAAAAGACCTTTTCACCCGCCAGTGCTCACCTAAAAAAACACGGCCGTCGCAACAATACGCACTAAATGAGACGCCATATTGAAAAACAAGTAAAAAGGTAACACTTCTATTTTGTATGTCCCTTCTGCTATCATTCAATGTTGTTATAATTGAATCAGTAGGTTTTATGTGAACTTAGTTTTGACCGTGACTTTCGTGTGTGTGGTTGGTGAAAACTATTTACATATACAACATTAGTTTTAGTATATGCGAAACCTGAAACACGTGTCTAGTACTTTTATGTAAAGAATCTATGTACTAAATTTCAAAATCAAAATTTCATCTATGTACTGTATCATGAAAAATTATAAGCTTGTTCTGTTACCTGGTTTTTCGCACAAAAACGTGGTCACCACGCGGCGCACCCGCGCGTGCACCTGCAGAGTCGTCTTGAGATTATTAATAATAATAATTTGGCAGTAGTTGTTACCTAAATGATTGCGATAGGTACTTAGTATCGCTCGGTGTCCAACTTGTAACCTTTTTTAAATATTTTTGGGACAAAATATAACATGGTTTAAAAATTATTGGAATCGATTCAGTTACTTATTCTGAACAAACTATATTCAGATTTCGCATATACTAAAACTAATGTTGTATACAAAGTGGAAGGGACACCGACGCTAAAACGGTTACCATGAAAACAGAACAAAATTCTGAACCCAACCTAATATAAAAAAAATCTACTGTTCCATACATTTTGACCGTGTAGGTATTGCAGATCTGTAGGAAACAGCTGTTTATTTTTTCCAGTCTTACCAAGGGGTATCGTATTACCTAGTACTAACTAGGTTGTGGAGGTCAGATAGGCAGTCGCTCAGTGTAAAATACTGGTATTCAGCTGCATCCGGTTAGACTGGAGGCCAACATAGTTGTTAAGCTAACATAGTTGGGAAGAGGTTAGGCAGATGATGACTTGCATAGCTTAAAACGTTATTCATTTTACGAAGACAATGTATGAGTGAGCTAAGTGACTTAAAAAATTGTGTAACTGCTATCATGGTTAACATAGGTACGTCTTGAGGAAATGATTTCCCTATTTGAATCAGAATTTGTTAACAAATTCAAGGGTTTTAATTTTTTAGCCGACCCCAATATAGTTGGGAAAAGGCTAGGCAGATTATGATGATGAATTTTTTTGCACGCAACCCTAATTCTTTTTTTAAAATAACCTATTAATTTACTTCTTATAACATCAAGCTATCTGCCAGTAAAAGTCCCGTCAAAATCGGTCCAGCCGTTTCGGAGATTAGCCGGAACAAACAGATCGACAAAGATAAAAATTAATATTTTTTTGTTTTAAGTACTGTATATACTTACGCAGTAAAAAACTGTTATTTTGAAATAACAAACAGATTTTAATTATTTGTACAGATTCACTTATTAACACTAGAAGTTAAGTAAAATTGTTACTAACCCTATGGACCCTGGTCTGAAATAAAAACCTTCTATTCTATTCTGTTCTATTCTATTATTTCACCCGTTTTTGGTTCTGAATAAAGTTTTAATAATTATTTTATCAAGTAGGACCTCAGTTGTTTTTTTCCGCACCACTCACATTTTTGTATGAAAACCTTTTCAAAAAAATGTCCATTGATTGAAAAACGTGGTCATGCAAAAGGAGCGTATCCGGGTCACAAAGTTGTGTCGTAAATCTTAGCATTAGTCACCAATAGTCATCACTTAGGGCTGTGTCGTAGCGAAAGCGATAATATTTGAAACTATACAAGACCATGGAACATGACATGGGACTTTAATAACATAACATCACGCCTGTAATACAAAGGGTTAGGTAGAGGCGTACCTAATAGTACACCCACATTTCGCCAGTTATGTTTAAATCCCATGTAATAGGGGGTGAGCCTATTGCCACCAACCAAGCACAAATCCAGACTCCGTGGCTGCTACTGAGAAATTACTGATGGAAAAACCCAATAATAATAATTTTAATAATAATATATCATTTATTTCAGGTAACAAAGACCCATAACATAAATACCTTATAGACTATCATACATACTTTATAAAAACAAGAAATATAAACTATTGTAGGTACAGGAAGTGACGGTGTCGTGTTGCACTGCGTGGTGTCGCGTAGCCTACCGCGGAAACGCCGATATATGACACCCTTCGGCCAAAACTCTTCCTTGAGGAAGGTCTCAATATGATGAGTCGGAACTCGCACCATAAACGACTTGAAATTCGTGTTGTGGTGCGACAACACGAATCCGACCGATGTCCGATTGGGTCCTACCAGCGCGGTCCCGCACTGGTTACGACAGGGGGGCTTCTTTCTCTTCTTTCTCTCGACCTTCATGAAGCCATCCTTGTCACACGTGCCCGTAGCTGGGCCTTGCTCTCAATGACAAGACAATGACAAGACAACCGACACAACCAACCAACCAATGACAGTTTGCACGGCCTGGGAATTGAACTCAGTACTTCATGCTCAACAGTTGCACTAGCGACCACTAGACCAATGAGGCAGTCAAAAACTAAACATCAAATCATGGACAGACCCACAGACAGACAGACGGACAGCACGAATCGTGTCTTTCCTCTTTTTTTTGTAATAATGAATTATGACTAATATGACTTGAAATTGAATTTGTATGTATTTATAATTTGGAATATTTTAATAATGTATCGAGATTAATATGACTAATTGTGTTTTAACTTCTGATTTGTATTTTATTATTGTATGCCTCAACGGCGGGACATAGCTGAACTTATTTTAATTATTTAAGACCTGTATTTATGATGTATACCTATAGTCCACAATAAAGATGATTTGATTTGATTTGATTTGATTTGATTTGAATCTGTAGGGTTTCCGTTTTTATCATTGGCAGTGGAACCCTAAAATTGGCGCAATTCTTCACACCGAAATTTTTTATTGTCGTCAGCAGAGAGAATGCCTATGTGGGATCCACTCTATCTTATAGGATACTATATTGGGGATACTCGACTGATAAAGAAATTGCGTTCAAGGCACAAAAAAAGTGCATTAGATCAATATGTGGGATACACCAAACAGATTCATGTAAACCTCATGTCATAAACATCAAGATATTAACACTCCCTGCTCTATACAACATTAGTTTTAGTATATGCGAGACCTGATACACGCGTTGTATATCTACGAGGCCTCAATTTTAGTTAAGGACATTACATGGCTCAAATCCCAAAAACAGCGTATGTTCAAAGAAATTTGTTGATGAATCCCTTCGTGCGTTTTCCGTGTAAAAAAAGTATGTTATAGTTAAGTTCATCACAAATAAATTGTATTGTTTAAAATTTTAATAAACCTTCTCAATTTATTTTGGTTAAGCGTAGAAAATAGGTCCTTTTTCAACCTTAATTGTAAATTATCTCTGTAACGGCTGAATAGATCGGCATGAATTTTGTAACAACAAATACGTAATGATATACTTAACAATCTCTATTGTTTTTTTTCTGTTATTTATTTAAATATTTTTAAATAATAAATAAAAACCGAAATTTTGCGAAATGTGCGGGGCAAGTTAACAAAAACCAGTACAGGGATCAAATCATCAAGGTCATCGAGCAATGTAATGCCCTTAAATCAAACATCAGTAGCTATGACACATTAAAAAGCAGTAGACTTAGAAATACACTACTAGTATTAGAATTTTTTGTATGGGCATAAAAGAATATAATAAGTTACCCATAGACATTAAGAACATTAATTTAATTGGTAATTTTAAAAGAAAGCTAAAAGACTTCTTGATTCAAAAGGCATATTACTCTATCAAAGAATTCCTTGGAGAAAAATAATTATTTAATATTAAAATAAGAAGAGTATGATTAATACAAAATGTTTGAAAAATGTTAATTAATATAATATAATGTTAATTGTAATATTAAGTATGTATATTTTTTAAACCGTTTGAATTGCAATGCCTTAACAGGCAACTAAGTTCTAAGAACATACCTATTGTTACCATTGTCAAAATACTGTACACTTAGATCGCAATAAAGAATTTGAATTTGAAAATAAAAGTAAGTTACTCTTTGTAACATCAGCTATATGCCAGTAAATATCTCATCAAAATCGGTGCACCCGTTTCGGAGATTAGCCTGAACAAACAGAAGTCTGCCTGTTTGTTCCCCCTTGTTCCGGCAGACAGACAAAAATTAAAAAAAATGTGTATTTTATTTTTAAGTACAATTTCATATGCATTCAGTAAAAAGCTGTTATTTTGAAAATACAAACAGATACTTCAATTTTATTTAATTGTAATACAGGGTTGAAGGGACACCGACGCGAAAAAATCAGCTGGTCCATACTTTTTTTTTTTAATAAATGATACAATATTTCTATGAATTATTTCTCAGAATGATGTACTGAATACGGTGTCCCTTCCATTCCACACCGTAGATTTGAAAAAGACTGCGGCCGGAGTTTAAAGCTTCCGTATAGCATAGCAACCACTGTACTCCATCCTTACAACACACAAATAAAAGAATGTTCTGACACAGGAAATGGCAAAGTCTTTTTGACACCTCTTATCTATTGTGAAATCAAGTCCCTTTTCATTGAATTTATATTAAAAGGTTTACCTGCTAACTACAAATGTGCCAATAGAAGAATAGTAGCGATGATTGATTCTCTGCTGACGACAATAAAGGATTTCGGTGTGAAGAATGCCGCCAATTTTAGGGTTCAATGGTAAAAACAGAACCCTTACAGATTCGTCCTGTCTGTCTGTCTGTGCATGATTTGATGTTTAGTTTTTGACTCCCTCATGGGTTAGTGGTCGCAAGCACGACTGATGAGCGTTAGGTCCTGGGTTCGATTCCCAGGCCTTTCCATCAGGAATTTCAACCCGCATATGAATCCGAGGAATCATAAGTGCGCGTCTTGGGCTCGAACTTGAGACTTGGCAGTCCGACGGTCACACCACTAGACTATAACTGCTGAAAAGTCTACGCAGATGATATTTTCTTGAAGAAGTAGAGCATTCTCTGAAAGAGCTCGTCCGGGTACTGCAATCCCCTTAACAAAGATTTCTAAAATCCTATCAGGCTACTAAATTCAAAAGCAAGTTACATTCATATCTCATTGCGTATTATTACAACATCCTTGATCTGTCAATATCGTTTAGTAGCAACATATCAAATCGTTTCGCAAATTGTAGTTACAAAAACGGACGGTAGGGGGCACTGTACATATTAATTAGCAGCGACGCTTTTACTGAGGAGCGATGCGGACATCTTGAGGTTACGGGATTTTTTTTTAATCTAAAATATCCTAATCC
This sequence comes from Noctua fimbriata, assembly GCA_905163415.1. Taxonomy (NCBI): domain Eukaryota; kingdom Metazoa; phylum Arthropoda; class Insecta; order Lepidoptera; family Noctuidae; genus Noctua; species Noctua fimbriata. The sequence continues at coordinate 10,005,013 of LR990951.1, forward strand.
TTCCTAACCAATATTATAAATGCGAAAGTAAGTTTGTATGTTACCTTTTCACGCCTAAACCACTGAACCGATCAAACTGAAATTTTGGCTGCGGGACTGTTCGAAAAAGATACCGCGGCCCTGGAACACAAAGGGCAAAGAAGGAACATGGATGGGTTTTAGTCAGTACAATTCTGACACTCCCTTCCGCTCCGCCCAGAGCGGGGGGGGGGGGGGAGTTGCAAATACTACTCTGTCAAGAAAGTACCGGGAAACGATCAATAATTAACAAAATGTTAGTTATTCATCAAAAGTTATTTTATCGCCTTCAAAGTATGCTCCTTCAGAAACGATACACTTACGCCAACGAATAATCCAATCATCAAAGTATTTTTAAATGCTTTTTCCGGAATTGAGTTCAGTTCTCGCCGCGAATTCTCCTTTTTGTCTTCTACCGAATGAAGTGGTAATTTGAATTTAGAAAAAAGAAAGACGATGTTTGTCCTTTTGTGTAAAGAAATTCCAATGCATTTTATATGCATTTAAAATCGACTTACAATACATAATATCATAAACTAGCGACCCGCCCCGGCTTCGCACGGGTGCAATATATAAGGTCTAACTATTCATACACGAAATATTTTAAGAGTAACTTCTATAAGTCGTAAAGTCGCCATAGCAATGAAAAATAAAAAAAATATCTTAGTGTTTTTTTTTTTTTACGAAATTATTATAATTCTAAAAAATTTTGAGACTTTTTGCATAAAATCTTTACTCCCATATTCTAACAATGACATTAGGTAAATACGACGTAGTAAACTAGCGTAATGGATGTTCAAAAATAAGGAGCTAGTATTTATTTTGTGGGTCAAGTAATTTTAAATTATTTATTATTTATAAAAATATACTCAGATAAAAAAAAGAATCCCTTGAAATGGCTTCGTTATAGCCGTTAGATGATTACCTGAAAATATTTCGTGTATGAATAGTTAGACCTTATATACAAATAAAAGGTTTATTTGTATATACCTCTTGAATCACTCTATCTATTAAAAAAACTGCATCAAAATCCATTGCGTAGTTTTAAAGATCTAAGCATACATAGGGACAGACCGACAGCGGGAAGCGACTTTGTTTTATACTATGTAGTGATAGTGCTTCAAAGATGAAAAAAAAACCTTATAATATGGAAACTCTGAGTTTTTTCGATAATTTTCTTTTATCAATAAATTATTTGTAGTGTATACTAATACTAGCATTCGGTCTTCATCATCATCATCATCATTTCAGCCGAAAGACGTCCACTGCTGGACATAGGCCTCCCCCAAGTGTCGCCACATTGACCGGTCCCGTGCGACTCGCATCCAGTGGATCCCTGCAACCTTCACCAGGTCATCGGCCCACCTAGTGGGAGGCCTTCCAACGCAGTCGGTCTTACATGTGAGTAATCAGGGTCCAAATCACTATGGCGGCCTGGCATTACCCTTATCTTACGTTTTTTTTTGCAATTAGCCGGTGTGGCAACCGTCATAACTGAAAACCGTTACTTATAATATATTTTATAAAAAAAAAAAACTGTAAAATTCATTGTTACTTTATCTCTTATCCCTTGTATTGTTGACAGCTCCAATTTGGCTCTATGTCATTATTTTAAACTTTTTAAACGACGAAAAATTTCCTCGTGGGGAGAGGGGGGGGTTTCAGAATGCTGTACTGAATACGTGGTAACCGTTTTAGCGTCGGCGTCCCTTGCACCCAAAACCAACAGACAACGATGTTGTTGCATGAGCAGTCAACCTGTCACCTTGACCTGCCCCCAGCATCACCTGCCCTGCTAATGTTAATCGCCAGGCAAGGCCCGAGGTTTCTTCGGAAAAGATTTTCAAAGCCTAACTATAGTTCCTCTCCCTTTCAAAGAGACAGGGCCTGCGAGGAATTTTAAAAATAGGTATTTGAAGACATTATTGCCGTCGCGCTACGTCAAGCCTGCGCGCGTAGAGTGTAACTGGGACAGCTGCAGCTCAGACCGATTATATCACAAAATTTTTCGTTTTTTTTTTTTACGAAATCGACGTTTCTTATTCCCATTTTTTCTCCTCGAAAACTGAGCCGATTAAATTATTTTTGACATTATAATTTTAAGAAAGAGACGTGTCTACAGTAGACCTTGATATTATGAAAAAAAATGCTCTAGAAGCATTATTCATGAAGAAAAAACGGGAATAAGAATGACGATCAAAATTTGGAGAAATCGTAGCCCGTGTCCCCTCTTAAAAACCTCGTTTTCATAGACTCTATCTTTGCAGACCTTATAAAAATCTTTGCAATGTCCTAAAAACTCGCCAGCATACGACAAGATACCGTCACCCATCCACCATCTTGATACCTGAATGCCTAATTACTATGTTTTTTGGTGCGCTCGCTTCCCATTGGTCGAGACCGGACGATGACAAACATGTGTTTTTTACCAAAGCGAGCCCAAAAGTTGCAGAAATAAATTAAACTAAATATATTTAATTTTTAAACGGTTCACTTTTAGGCTGTAACTGTTGGAAAAGATTATTTGAATAGTTTAAATTTCTGAAATTATTACATTTCTTGTGGAGGTCAGATAGGCAGTCGCTCCACGTAAAATACAGGTATTCAGCTGCTTCCGGTTAGACTGGAAGCCGACCCTAACATAGTTGGGAAAAGGCTACGCAGATGATGATGATGACTCTAACTTCGATTCTTAATGTGGCCCTGGACGACCAAGCTTGGCAGCTAGCCACACTTCCCATTCGATTGGGTGGTCTTAGCGTTCGCAAATTTTCTAGTATTAGTTTGCCAGCCTTTCTCTCCTTCGTCTACGGTACCAAAAAATTTACTAGAAACAATCTGACTTCCTCAACGGTTGGTTTTGAGGTACCGTTTTTGGCCAATGCGTTGAACGCTTGGAAAATGGCTTGTCCCAATAAGGAGTTGCCCGACAACCTGTCCTCCTAGAGACAGTGGGACGTTTACGAACATTTAAACTCACATACACAAACAGCTAGCGACTGCCTATCTGACCTCCACAACCCAGTTCGTACTGGGCAATACGATATCCTTTGGTAAGACTGGTTGTCAGACTTTCGGGACCACTGACTACCTTAACGATAGTTAAAGAGCTACAAATGACAGCCGGGAGCAACAGCTTAACGTGTTTTCCTGGGCATGGAGGAAACTCGATATGTAATGGGCGGTTACCCATCCACGGACCAACCTAGGCAAGCGCAGCTTAACCTTAAGATCGACCCGAGCGGCGGTTATTACTTAGCCACGAGCTCCTCAAGTATCGAAGTTAGAGTGTTCCTAATAATTTGGTCTACTTTTTCTAAAAGCTGATGCTTCCAAAGATGAGAGGAGCGAAGGCTATATTGGTCCCAAACCAACGGTATCGAATGAATATTATTATTAATTTTGAAAAGTATATCTAAAAGGTCAGGTGTGTAGTACTCGCAACCGGCGTGCGTGTGTGACCAGATGTATGAACGTGGACGAGGCAAAAGAAGTACGTAAGGATCGTAGCAGGTGGCGTTCTGTGGTTACTGCCTACCCCCATGGGAAAAAGGCGTGAGTTTATGTATGTATGTATCCATCCACCTTTTTTCCCTCTTTTAATAAAGTTATCCATTTTTCTCCTCTCATCTTTGTAACGACCTCTAGTTTGCAGTAGTGGAATTACAAGATATCGATCTTGATGTGTTAGGTTCCGCTTGATCACGGTAGATGGCGCTAATTTAAAAAATTGGTTTTATTCGATAATTTTTATTGTTATAAAATAATATTACAACAGCTTGTTGATGTGTACCTAAAGCGGTATGTAAACCAACATTTTTATTGGCGACGCACTGCTTACAGTTGAGGGTTCCGTAACTCCGTATCATAATATTTTGGAAGTCACACTCTCCTTAACAGGTTAAAATCGGGTTTTGAAGTGTTAAATATCTTAAATATAACAAAAATCATGAATATCTGAGGAGGCTCTCGTCGAGCTGGATCAAGGGCTTCATTCAGAAAGTGGTACTCCTGGACGCGGCTTGTACTGTTAGGAGGTTCCTCTCTCTGGAGCCCTGACTGCCGGTAGTTTGCCTAGCCTTTTCACAACTATGCTGGGGTCGGCTTCCAGTCAAAAGTCAAAAGTCAAAGCATTAATTTCAACTAGACCATCATAGGCACTTTTGAATGTCAAATAAAACAAAAAAAGCGAAGCTACAGTCACAGTCACAAGGCATAATAACTTGAGAAAGTACTGTTGTTGCACAGTCTAACCGGATACAGCTGAGTACCAATATTTTACATGGAGCCACGGCCTATCCAACCCAGACCATAGACCTCCACAACCCAGTTACTACTGGGTAATGTTGTCAGACTTTCGGGCTACTGACTACCTGTAACGATAGTCATGATCTACAAACGACAACCGGGACCAATTCTTAGGCATGGAGGAAACTCAGTAAGTAATGGGAGGCGCGACTAATTTTTCATCAACATACAACCTGACACTGACCTGCAAATTGCAAAAAACGTATGAAAATTTAACATTTAATTAGACCAAAACAAGATGGCGATGAATAAAAAAAACGTACATAATAACTACTTAATAATTATTATGTACGTTTTCTTTAACTCAAATTACTGGTTACTGGGAATTATAAAATTAATAGGTTTTGTCACTCTCCGCCATTGGGGGACAAAGAGAATACTCTTGTTTAATATGGTGTCGCTGTCCTCCAGGGCCAACAGAAATATTTCAAAAAAGTCGAGTCACTGGCTACATTATACAACATTATTTTTAGTATATGCAAAACCTGAATATAGTTTGTTCAGAATAAGTAACTGAATCGATTCCAATAATTTTTAAATCATGTTATATATTTTCCCAAAAATATTAAAAAAAGTTAAAACTTGGATACCGAGCGACTTTGAGTATCTATCGCAATAATTTAGGTACCTACTGCCAAATTATTATTATCAATGAGCTCAAGACGACGCTGGAGGCGCGCGCTGCGTGGTGACCGCGTTTTTGTGCGGACAACTAGGTAACAGAACAAGTTCACTTTGTGATTTTTCATGATACAGTTTTGAAATTTTGTACATAGATTCTTTACATAAAAATACTAGACACGTGTATCAGTTTTCGCATATACTAAAACTAATGTTGTATGCTTAAGGGGAATAAATTTGAAAAGTTGTGTCACTATCCACCACGTGGTACACAAGCAGGTGGTGGACATCGGGAATCGTAAGCTTAGTCTAGGCCACTTGTCAACATTAACAATCTATTGTAACTCCAATTTCCAGACTACGGAATCCCATAATTGAATAACGTGCGTGAAAAGAATTCGCATTTATATGTTTCTGGTACCACAAAATAATATAGTTTTATGTAGAATTCAATGTTTATTGCTTGAAAATAAATTGGCTACATAAATTTTGAAATATACGCATAAAATTTATCTGAAAATAAAGTCATAACATTTTTGGCAACGAAATAAGTAAGTACTTATTGGCTTTATTTTTTAAATTCCAAATACTTAAGTAAATAAGTGCAATATTCAATTAATTGGTATTGAACATTACATACACACACACATACGCGTAATTATAAACGTTGTCGACATATCTCATGGAATAAGTAAGCTGAAGTGGCACAGGACACCGCGAATCGGCAAACGTATTGTTCCGCCGTCAGGCTCGACCACAGGGTGGCTGGTAGCTACTGGATGAGAGTTGTCGAGAATCGAATTGAGTGGCGAGCGATTTAAGAGGCCTATATCCAGCAGTGGACTGTTGTAGGCTGATGATGATGATGATGATGAACACCTCAATTGCGTAACCCCTTGACCATGATTTGTACGCTCAAGCGACACGCATCTTGCGACAGTGACACAGGTAGCGGACTTAGTGCGCGAGTGAATCAAACATACCACGGTGGCCACGACTGCACAGCGGGCGCCACTGGCAAAACTTACTAAAATAATGAATAGTTTAACTATAGTACAATTAAATCTCCACGAGATATTGTGGCGACTTCCGAATTAGACAAATTAATTATCGATTATAACTTACACATAGTACCTACTTGTTCAAGAGCAATATCAGAACGCGCGCTTACGTCACAAAGTAGTTCAGCTGGATTGCAAAGCATGAGACGAAATTTACGTGGCGCGTTCTTCTAACTTGCAGTATCGTCTTTGAGTAACCTCATGACGCCCCACTGTGCGGTTACAACAAGTTGCCAAAGTCAATTATAGAACTGACCGATGGAAAATTCAAAAACTACATCAAACGTGTCCTTATTAAAAAAGCATATTACAAAATCAAGGACTACGTTGAAGATAAAGAAGTTTGGCTTTAGTTCCTTCTGCGCATGCGGCTTCCCTGGTAGCTCATAAACGGCACTAATATGTGGATGTCTCTAACTATTCTCAATCTCATTTTTTCTCAATCAGATTTTCACAATAGTTTTCAAATCATTTATACATCTTTTGCTCAGAAAAGTTACAGCACTGATAACAATATTTGTGTCACTTGTTTAATTTAATACTTTACAATTCTTTTTTTTTTACCTTTGTATACATTCTTTTTTATCAATTGTTTGTGAATGTGTGAACATTGTAGGCTTTGTAGATTCCCAGCTGCTTGTTAACTTTTTTTATTTTCTACATTTTTTGTGTAGTAAGTAACGACTTATTGTCGGGCCTACGCTGTCCCCCCATACTTAAGTACAAATGCTGTATCCATGATAATATTGTAACACCAAATGATTTGAAAAGAGTAACCATGGAGTTTCTTGCCGGTTCTTCTCCATAGGAAACGACCAACCCGAACCGTGCACCTTTTTGTCGACGTTTTATAAGTGCCCATCTAGGCCTATGTAAAATAAAATATTTTGATTTTGTTGACTTTCAAAATTGAGACCCTCTTGCTCCTCATACGGGTGTAAGGGACAGCACTCCATAAACCGATGGGGCGAATTCAGTGTATCATACTGAGATGACCGGTACAAGAAATAATTTCAGGAATGTTAGGAACGACGAAAACAAATCAAATTTATTTAATTCCAATAAAGATTTGTTTTCGTCGTTCGTTAGAGTATTTCAACATCCATTCTTGGATTTTTTATTTAAGCCGTATTATTTACATAAATGGAGTGCTGCGTACGTTAAGCCGTTGGTCCCGGCTGTCATTTGTAGATCTTTGACAGTCGTTAGGTAGTCAGAGGCAAAAAAGTCTGACAACCAGTCTTACCAAGCGGTATCGTATTACCCAGTACTAACTGGGTTGTGGAGGTCAGATAGGCAGTCACTCCATGTAAAATACTGGTATTCAGCTGCATCCGGTTAGACTGGAAGCCGATCCCAATATAGTTGGGAAAAGGCTAGGCAGATGATGATAAAGGAATAGTAACTGAAAAAAATGATAAAGGAATAGTAAATTTAAAAAAAATCCGGAGTAGAATTCCGGTGGAATATGATACAAAATAAGGAGCTGAATGCACCCTGTCAGTTTGTGGAGGGCTGTCCCCTTACACCCTGTATACATAACCTACGTCATGTCTTGCGATCACTCGCAGGCTGCAAAGTCAAGTTGACGCGTATGTTAACGCATCATCGTCTCCGTGGTATGGCAAGGTTTGGTCTACGGATTCCACCACACGTTACGCTATTGAAGATTTCACTGCTGAAATGAACCTTTCGATTCATAACACCCCTGAAACATCACCAATTTTTTGAAGCCGAATGGGCGAATCTTGTATTGACGTCACTTTCTAGTGCAGACGTACGCTTGGATAAGTGGCGTGTCTCAGCAGACGCGTCTTGTAATGATCGCTGCCTGATCGTGTACGAATTTGTTCCGATGTTTGCTCAAGGTCCATTTTTTTTGTTCTGGTCTAGACCAAGGCCGCCCAACCCCAGATCCGCGGGCACTCACGTGAGCAATTTTACAATTTCCTGCAGTTGGTACTTACTGAACTGCAAATGTACGGTCAGCAACCGCACAAAGTTTAATAAAGTTAGTTACAGGGAAATGATTTATCGGGCGAAGAAAAATTTAATTGCCGACCAATATACTGAATGGGCGACTATTGTACTAAGTAACTATATATCCGGTCATTGCGGCAAGGAAAATATGGAAGCAAGAGCGAGCGAAGGCTGAGAGAGACTTGTGGCACCCCGACTTGGACCGCTTAGGTTCGAAGGGGATGGCGGGGTCTAGTGAGCGAGCGAAGTGAGCTAACTTAGACCCCGGAATCCTCTTCGTGTTAGGTTACTTTAAACCCTGCAAACAGAAATAGGAGCCCCGCGCAGCGGGGCTACGTTGTCTACGCCTTAACTACAATCTAGTGGTTAATTGTAGCTGCCAACCTATTATTTTTGCTACCCATTTTAATTATTTTTAAAACCCTAAATCAGATTAGTTTGTCGTCGCGTTAAATACATGCCTTAGTTAAACACCCAATACCTGAGTCTCATATAGAAATAACTGACACCACCACCTGCAATGACAAAATCTGCACTGAACAACAAATAGCACTAATAAGAAACAACGATCGAAATCAAGGAATATAAGTTCTAGCCTGCTATTTCGTTATTAACATTATTTCAGCCCACAAAGCAAAACAGTGACGCCTTAAATATCACACCATTTGAACCAAATAGAGCAGTGTACTTTGACAAAATCGGCAATTTGCAAAGCGTACATGATGACTGGAAGATTGTTACCTACTACAATATGACATCTTACTGGCAAGGCATGGAAAATATACAACCCTATTTATTTTTCTAAAATTAAATTAGCCTAAGTTAAACCTTATAACATCAGCTATCTGCTAGTAAAAGTCCCGTCAAAATCGGTCCAGCCGTTTCGGAGATTAGCCGGAACAAACAGACAAACAGACAAAAACTGAAAAAAATGTGTTTTTGTTATAAGTACCGTATATATTTTCATAATCATTCAGTAAAAAGCTATTATTTTGATATTACAAACAGACACATCAATTTTATTTATTTGTATAGATATACAGGGTGTTTGGTTAAACGTGGGCAATACTTTAAGGGAATGAAGTACTCAGAAATATGAGCAACTCTTAGTATGGGGCTAACTATGAAATATGATTTTAAAAAATCTGCTCTTGCCTACATTATTTCGAGTTACGCGATCAATAATGAGTGGAGCAGCTGATATTTTTTTCGCGATTTCATGGTCGGTCCAATAGTAAAAGTTGCTTATTTTCATGAGTACTACACGCCCCTAGAGTATTGCCCACGTTTAAAAAACACCCTGTAGATTCATTATCATGGCCCGTGGCCTGGATACAGTTTAAAAACATGATATTACTTACATTGTTTTTTTTTTACTTTTGCAGGTTACCATGAATAAAATATTCGTCTTTTTCTGTCTCCTGGCTCTTGTACAAGCAGTAAGTTACTTTTTAAATTCATCTACAGGTTCGAACAGACATCGGTGCACAAACGGTTACCATGTATTCAGAATTTTTTTTATTGGGTAATTTAAAAAAAAATCTGCTGTTCTATAAATTACTGAAAAAATGATGTGGGCTTATAGTATGGGGGTTCAGAATGATGTTCTGAACACGTCGTTTACCTATTTGTGAGTCGATGTTCCTGTCGCCCTGTATACATATATTAGGTACAGTTTTAAGTTTGGATGTGGGGGGTAATCTCCGAAACTCTTTTACCAATTTCAAATATTCTTTCACTAATGGGAAGCCAAATTATCCCCAAGTGTCATAGACTATATTTAAAACATTATTATTTACACTAGAAACGGTATATTTACCAAGTTTACTCGCAACTCGATTCTGTTCCCGAATCGAGTTGCGAGTGACAGTGGTAGTGGTACTGAGTGCAAAAAACGAACAAGAAAGAGGGTAGACTGATTTGTCGGCTCTTAAACACTCACCCGCAATAACTTCAGTTTATCCGTGATCATGGCGCTTGCAACAGCGCCGAAATATCGGGAACTCAAAGAAAACAGTAAACATGGTAAATATCCCGTTTCTAGTGTAAATAGTAATTATATTTAAAACGTTTCCTTGAGATAATTTCTAACTATAACGCGGGCGACGCCGCGGGTGTATCTCATGTGGGGAAATTTAGACTTCAAAGGTTTTAGGTACAGTCGCCAGCGCATCGAGAGTCACTCCAAACTGTCAAATTTTCTCATTTGTATTTTGAACTTAACCATCAACATTGTATGGTTTAAAATCATTTGGAGAAATTTGACAGTTTACGATAACTTGATGTGCTGCTGATTGCATTATGTTGCCTACTGTAAATTGATGATGAAGTTTCTGTCTACCCTCGATGGGAAAAGGCGTGAGTTTATGTATGTCAACCATGTTACTGTTGCTGATTCAAATATTAATCCGTTTATTTTATTATTTTCAGGCCGTAAGTAACAGAATGCATTTTTTATTTTAAAATAAAAAAATTGTATTTATTTCTTTGGCTCCCTCGTTGATCCAGTCATCGCAAGCTCTACTGCTGAGCATGAGGTCCTGGGTTCCATTCCCAGGTCGGGGGAAGTGTTATTGGGTTTTTTCCATCAGGAATTTCTCAATAGCAGCCACAGAGTCTGGATTAGTGGCCGGGTGATGACAAAAGGCTCGCCGTCTATAACAAGGGACTTAAAAAATAGACATAACTGGCGAAATGTACTATCAGGTACACCTCTGTCAATCCCTGCGGGAATTACAGGCGTGATGTTATGTTATGTGTGATAAAATAATAAAAATGGCAGCCTATGATTGCCCCACTGTAGTACAAGGCTTCCCATACAGAGAAGCTAAGACAATATTCATATTTTATTATATACTAGCGACCCGCCCCGGCTTCGCACAGGTGCAATATATACATATAAACCTTCCTCTTGAATCACTCTATCTATTAAAAAAAACCGCATCAAAATCCGTTGCGTAGTTTCAAAGATTTAAGCATACAAAGGGACATAGGGACAGAGAAAGCGACTTTGTTTTATACTATGTAGTGATTTATATATTATTTTTTATTTAACTTATTTATTTAAGGAGGCCTTAGCCCAGCAGTGGGACAGTACAGGCTACTAAAAAAAAAGTGCTTATTTAAGTATTTTCCTTTATTTAAATTTTTACAAATTAGTTTACATTTTTAAATATTCCTTAAAAAAAATATATAAAAAACATTTAAAAATATAAAAAAAAAAAATTGTAGCCCACCGGTATCGGGAACAGGGTCCAAGTATTTTTATTATTGTTGTTATTGAATTAGATGTACTGTACCATTTGGTAATGTTTTAATTTTAAAGTAATTATGTATTTAAATTGGGATTTTATGCCTTTATAAATAAATAAATAAATAAGAATGATAATATTAGATTTTGTTTATAAAGAAGATTTTTTTTTGGTCGGGCGGTGCTTACTACTTTTGCATGTCATTATATTAATTGTAATCAGATTTCTCTCATCATTTACAGCCTGTAAGTAACGATTTTATAAATTCTTAACTGTTAAATAAACCAAGTCATTGTGCAATTAATAAGTAATACCTGATATTTCTTCAAATATCGCCCATTTTTCGATGTAAAACAATAACCTGATTTCACTTATTATTTTTTTAGTAAGTATACAGGGTTACTAGGTACAAACAAATTAAAATGCATTAAATATAAATATATTTACATGTCACTGGGGTGAATTCGCAAAAGTACTTTTGTTTACACTGTGTTACAAACAATGAGATGTGTTGTGCTTTAATTTTAATATTGTTTGTGTGACTTGACTATTGCATTAGGTTATATACCTGTAATGATAGTTTAAGGCATTTAAATAAATAAATTCTGCCGCCAAGTGTACTACCTAAATTCAGTAGTGTTACAGTTAGTAATATTTACATTAATCAAACATTTTTTTTTGTAATTTTTGACATTACTTCATAAAAAAAACTGTATACTGAAAAAAAAACTACGCCAGATGTAAAAATTACTAGAAAAAACCAGGAATTCAATCTACCATTATACCTCGCATTCGTGGACTACTCAAAAGCTTTCGACAGCTTAACACATACCGCAATATTTTCTGCACTCGGCAAACATGACCTACGTATATCCATCTGTTGCAAAAAATATACCAGAACAGCACAGCAGCCATACGCCTAACTACCACCGGGCCAACTTTTCCCATTCAGAGAGGAGTCAAGCAAGGAGACCCGCTATCTCCCAAACTCTTCACAGATACGCTGGAAGAAGTTTTTCAAGAGACATACCCACACTGGCAGGACAAGGGTGTTGTTTTCGGCGAAAAGAGGTTAACTAATCTTCGTTTCGCCGACGACATTGTTCTTTTTTCTTCCTCAGCAGCTGAGCTAGGCCTAATGCTCGATCAACTAAACCACGCCAGTCTCCAAGTCGGGCTTTCAATGAATATGACTAAAACAAAACTGATGACGGACAACACAGAGCGTAACATAGAAAATGGGGGTGTGGTGATTGAATATGTCCATGAATACATATATCTCGGCCAGATAGTCTCCTTCCAGGCCAGACAAGATAAAGAAGTTGCTCGACGCAAAGAGAATGCCTGGAAGATCTACTGGTCGATGAAACATTTGATGAAGGGATCTCTCCCTCTCGCACTTAAGCGAAAGCTCATGGACATGTGCATTCTCCCCACGCTCACCTATGGAGCGCAAACGTGACCGCTTACAAAATGTTAGAAGGCCGCACTTGGGGTCTGCCAACGAGCTACAATCGCAATAGACCGCGAAATGTGGAAGGAGGAAAGGGAGGCCTTTGCCCTGCAGTTGGACGATATAGGCTTATAATAATAAAAAGTAATAATTCAGTTCCATGTACGGGGAGCGCCCCTTAATTTTTTTATTTTTTTTAATTTTTGTATAAAAATCGTAAAGTGGTTGACGGAATACATCTACCTACCAAGTTTCACTGTGTAGTCCTAAAAAGTAAAAAGTGGCTGTGACATAAGAACAGACAGACAGACATGACGAATCTATAAGGGTTCCGTTCTTTGCCATTCGGTTACGGAATCTTAAAAAAGGTATAAAATACAAAGTCGTGGACTACATTATTAAAATCGTTTTTTATTTAGTACAGGAAGGCGTGCATTTCTTCATCATAGTCATTCGAAAGACGTCCACTGCTGGACATAGGCCTCTCCCAAGTGTCGCCGCATGGACTGGTCCCGTGCGACTCGCATCCCGCGGATCCCTGCAACCTTCTCCAAGTCATCGGTCCACCTATTCGGAGGCCTGTCAACGCTACGTCTTCCGGTTCGCGGTCGCCACTCCAGAACTTTTCGGCCCCATCGGCCATCCGTTCTGCGAGCAATGTGCCCTGCCCACTGCCACTTAAGTTTGGCAATTCGTAGGGATACGTCGGTAACCTTGGTTCACTTGCGGATGTCCTCATTTCTGATTTGATCACGCAAGGTAACTCCAAGCATAGCCCTCTCCATTGCCCTTTGGGTGACTTTAAGCCTTCTGATGAGGCCCATTGTGAGCCACCACGTTTCGGTTCCGTATGTAATCTTTTTATTTTTATTTTATTTTAAATTAGCTTACTCTTGACTTCAATCTAGTCCTGAGGACAGAGATGAGGTCAACGATGGAACGAGCTAACCCAAAAGAAGCCTATTAACTCGCGACTTAAGTAGATTGGGGTCATATGAACATGGGAACACCAACGCAGGCAGGGAATTCCACTCCTTGGCTGTGCGCATAATAAATGATGTAGCAAAGCGCTTCGTGCGAACGTGTGGAACATCGACAAGGTATGGGTGATAACCTGCAGTACGACTGGACTCTCGATGGAAGAAGGGAGATGGTGGAGTGCGCTCGTGGAGCTCTTGAGCACACTCACCGAAGTACAATCTGTAAAAGAAAGACCGACAAACATGCAACTTTGCGCCGGTGGGCCAGGCTATGAAGCCTGGTACCAACCAGCTTATCGTCACTAATGAGCATCTTGGCTCTGCGCTCAACAGAGTCGAGTGTGGCTAATTGATATTTGGCTGAGCCATCCCAAAGGTGACAGCAATACTCCATGCCGGATCGAATTTATTGTGCTATATATAAGATTAAAAGCTGTCCAGGCTTGAAGTAACGCTTAACCTTATTAAGGATACCCAACTTTTTTGCCGCAGTTTGAGCTTTCGACTCAATGTAGGCACCGAAGTTCAGATTCGCACTCCACTTCGCGCCAAGAAGCTCGAGGATGTCGGTGACTGATACAGATGTACTCCGGAAAGTAGGAGCCAGATTGAACGGACTCCTTTTGGCGGTGAACAGGCACAATTGTGTTTTGGTGGCGTTAAAAAAAACCAGATCCTCATCACCCCACTTGGAGACAAGACTAAAGGTTGAATTCGTTCTCTCTACCATGGCCTCTCTCAATGAACGCACTTCTTTACCGCTGGCTTTTGCACTGGATGCATAACTCTCCATGACAGTGCTATCGTCTGCGTACCCATCAATGAACCTGAAGGTCATTGATGTGCAGCAAAAAGTGTTGCGGAGAGAACAGACCCCTGAGGAACTCCGGCATCAATAGCGATAAGGTCAGAGGAGCAGCCAACGATGACCACTCGGATCGACCGTTCACTCAGGAAGTCAGATATCCAACGGCAAAAGTCAACGGGGATGCCGTATGCAGGAAGTTTGCTCAGCAGTCTTGTGTGCCCTACATACATAGCCCTGTCGAAAGCTTTCGAGATGTCGAGCGAAACAGCAAGGGCTTCGCCGTGTTTCTCGATGGCCTCGCCCCAGCAGTGTGTAGCAAACACCAGAAGATCCCCAGTTGATCGTCCCCGGCGAAAGCCATAGTGACGGCCACTGAGTAGTTTGTTTGCTTCAAGGTACGCCAGCAGCTTCGCATTGAGAACCCTTTCCATAACTTTACAAAGTATGGAAGTGATGGCGACTGATCGATAATTACTGGGGTTGGCACGACTACCCTTCTTGGGTACTTTTTGTACATTGGCAACCTTCCATGACTTCGGAACCGTTCTGGTTTTAAGAGAGAGGCGGTACAAGGCAGGAGGCAACTCAGTCGCACAGTTCCTCAAGACTCTTCCTGGTCTGCCGTCAGAACCGCTAGCCTTGTTCACGTCTAGGCTATAGAGTACTCTACGAACCTCTTTCATGTGTATTATCTCCAGCATCGAAGAATCACAGTGAGGAATGCTGGGCTGTTTTGAGTCAGTATCTAGACGTGAATTGCACGCAAATAGAGATGCAAACAGATTTGCCTTCTCGGTAACGGAGTGAGCTACCGACCCATCCGGTTTTTGCAAGGGAGGTAATGTGGGCCGGTAGAAGTTGGTTTCGACCGATTTGGATAGGGACCAAAACTGTTTACCACCAATGGGGTAGGACGCAAGTTTAGCTCCTATACGGCTGAAGTGGTCGAAACGCGCCTTTCGGATCACCCGCCCAGTCTGCTGATTCGTATCGCCAAACTCGCCTCTCACCCTAGGGCTATCATCTGGAGGAGAGCTGATAGACACGGATTTCACCAGACAGTGGTCTGATGTTCCCAGTGGGGCTGATACCGATACTGAGTGCCTGGGTCAGTGGTCAGCAGCAAGTCCAAGCAGTTGGGTGTGTGTCCGTCAACATCTGGCACCCGCGTAGCTTCAGTCACCAGCTGGGTGAGATCTAGCGACAATGCAAATCTGCACGCCTCTCTCCCAGCATGGTCAGTTTTCTGGAACGGGAACAACCACTCATCGTGACGGGCATTAAAGACCCCCAGAAAAAGAAGCTCCGCCGTCGGGTACCGTTGCTGGGCACAATCCGCCATCTCCATCAGGCTCAAAGAGCCTGGTCGTCTCCTGGTCACCGCTGTGCGACCGGTAGACACCGACGTAGAGTAATTTCTATACCCCGGTGTCCACCAGTATCCAGATAGTAAATAACCCGGAATCCTCAAAGCAACGGAGACGCCGAAAGCATAATGCCCCGAAAGCATAATGCCCTGAAATGGCCACCGGTTACTCCCGCCCAGTCGCCAACTGGCACAGTGGAGCATTTCGGGATTTTTCGCGAGTTGACGCCTTTCCCACGTGGCTGGCGCAGTACTTGGGCCCCCTACCAACTGCCTGCAACTGACACCGTGCCTCGGATCCCGCTACCCTCCAGTATGAGTCACCCTTATAGAGTTACACAGAAACCCAGACTAGTCCAAAACTGCGCAACTGACCATTTCCATCCCCCAATGGCACTGGCACTCCCGCACACCGACGGAACACAGTCAAGCTGTTTGGCGCCGGACTACGACAAGAGGGTGGTCGCGCTCCAGGCGGCCGAAGCCTACCACCGCTGTAAGGGATCTTCAGCCGTCACCACAAGACGTGAAGACGGGTGGTACCGTTGCCCAGGGTGGACCGCTAGGAGGTAGTAGATCCCAACCACCCCAATCACTGGCAAGACACACTAGCCATAGACTGTGCATCTCATAAAATGTGATTATTCGGAAAATAAGTTACGCACAGCTTTGCCGGTGGAAACAGTTCTGCAGCTCAGTTAACGTTTGTGCGTTTGAACGTTTTGTGCTGCACAAAATGTTTGCGAACAAATGTTTGAGCACAATTTTAGGTTGCATTGCACCAAATTAGATGCGGTGGACCAGATGAGGGCAACGATCACATTAAGAATCACAAAAATCGAAGTAAAGAAGCAAATAAGGACATGTATTCGAAACCAAGGGCGTTGTTATGTGTTATTAAAGTTTTCAAATTGATATTGATTAAAAATAGTAATAATGTTCACGAAATTGTTTAATTTGATTTTCCACCTTCACCTTTAATGGGATGTACGCCTTCTTGAACTTAATCACAAACGATTTTCATAATGTAGTCCTTTTACAGTGTAGAACTTTGTATTTTATCATACATTTTTAGATAGCTGATAAGACAGGGATTTTTTCCTAGTAATTTGTACAACTGGCGTAATATTTTTTTTTTAACGATACATAATTTTTATGAATTAATGGCAAAAACTATGATAATAACAGTTTCAGTGCAGTCGCGCCGTAAATCAATTTCAAATTGGCTTCAAATGATTTTATCTGGGATTTTTCACAATAAAACTAAAAATCTAACTAAAAAACTACTGAATTTCGGTAGAACATTTGGTGGCTTAATTTGTTGCATTTTAACTCTACTATGACAAGGAATATGTGGAGTTACCAGTGACCCTGTGTAATACAAACAATTAGTGTCAACGAATTTGAAAACAAATTGAAGGAATCCATGTAACATCCTTGTATTCAGCTGTATCTGGTTAGACTGGGAGCCGAACCCACCATACAAGGCGTAAACGGACCCTTCACGAAGCCGTCAATCAAGCATTCTGTACATCAAATTAAGTAACTCTACGCAAAAATTATTTCTGGGAAACGACTTTTTTTTGGGGTGAAAATCACGTATTACGGTAAAACACAATGTAAGGCACTCAAACATCGTTCTGATGGATGAATTGAGTAGTGCAGGAGTCGTGGAGGTATTAAATAAAAAATCAAAAGTTTGTATTTTTAAAAAAACTTTTGGAATAGTTGGATTTTTGACCCCCAATATCTTCGTAACTATGCAGAGGTACCCAGGTATGGTTTAATAAAAAAATGCCACAGAGTCACATTATCCCAAAATTTCACAGACTATATTTAAAAAGTTCCCTTGGCATGAGATTCCTAACAATGTTGAGGGCGACGCCACGGATTTAGATTATTTTAGATATATTCTATTTTTAACTTTACCATCAACGTTGTGTGGTAAAATCATTTGGAGAAATATGACAGTTTGTGATAACTTGTTGTGCTGGCGATTGTATTTGTTGCCTACTGTAAATTGAATGGTGAAGTTTCTGTCTACCCTCGATGGGAAAAGGCGTGAGTTTATGTATGTCAACCATGTTTCTGTTGCTGATTCAAATATTAATCCGTTTATTTTATTATTTTCAGGCCGTAAGTAACAGAATGCATTTTTGTATATTAAAATAAAGAAAAAGTATTTATTTCGTTGCCTCCCTCGATGGTCCAGTCATCGCAAGCTCTACTGCTGAGCATGAGGTCCTGGGTTCGATTCCCAGGTCGGGCGAAGTGTTATTGGGGTTTTCCATCAGGAATTTCTCAGTAGTAGCCACAGAGTCTGGGCCTCAAGTCTGCTATTACAATTGTGTCAGAATGGTCTATCATTGACATTTCTTAATTGTTGATTTTGACAAGTTTGGTAATCTACTAATATAATGGCGTCATTATGACTTTCCAATGGTCAAGCACTGACACTCCATTGAAAGGAATGGCATAAAATGGTAATCTGATAAATAATAAATAATATGTAAAAATATATATGAAATCTGGCATGAATAAATGTTCTTTAGTATTAGTTTTTCGAAAATCATTTATACTAACGGGTTTTTTTAATAATGGCAATACGACAATTTCATCATAACACAATTCTGTTACGAGACCAATGTTCGACCATTATGAATTTAGCAGATTACGAACTTTTAGCAAAATGACAACGGGATCGTGTTGGAATGACGAATTTATAAAAATACCAGACTTGGGCCCCTGGATTAGTGGCCGGTTGATGACAAAAGGCTCGCCGTCTATAACAACACGCACTTAAAAAAAAGACATAACTGGCGAAATGTGGGTGTGCTATCCGGTACACCTCTGCCAATCCCTATAGGAATTACAGGTGTGATGTTATGTTATTTGTGATAAAGTAACAAAAATGGCAACCTATGATTGCCCCACGGTAATGCAAAGGCTTCTCATACAGAGAAACTAAGACAATATTAGATTTTGTTTATAAAGGTTTTTTTTAAGTCGGACGGTGCTTACTACTTTTGTATGTCATTATGTTAATCAGATTTCTCTCATCATTTTCAGCCTGTAAGTAACCATTGTATAAAATTCTTAAAACTGTAAAATAAACCAAGTAGTAAAACTCAATGTAACGCACTAAAACATCGTGCATCGTTTAACGAAGCGAGTCGTTTATAAAGCGAGTCGTTTAACAAAGCGATTCGTTTAATAAAGCGAGTCGTTTAAAATAAAGTGAGTCGTTTAACAAAGCGATTCGTTTAATAAAGCGAGTCGTTTAAAATAAAGTGAGTCGTTTAACAAAGCGAGTCGTTTAATAAAGCGAGTCGTTTAACGAAGTGAGTCGTTTAACAAAGCGAGTCGTTAAACAAAGCGAGTCGTTAAACAAAGCGAGTCGTTTAATATGAGACCATAATTAGGATAACTTCAGGGCATGATTTTTTACACATCAGTAGGTACTTAATAATATACTCGTTTGCCCAGTCATCGCAAGCTCAGGTTGGGCGAAGTGTTATTGACTTTTCGATTAAAAAAATAATTTCTGCAGTAGCAGTCTGAGTCCCGGTTGATAGTAATTGGCTTGTTAAATTACGTAGGCATTAAACAGAATTGATGAACTAATGACTCCCTCAATGTTCTAGTGGTTGCAGGCGCAACTGCTGAGCATGATGTCCTGGGTTAAATTCTCAGGTCGATTAAAGTGTTATTGAGTTTTACCATCAGGATTTTTTCAGTAAAAGCCACAGAGTCTGGATTTGTGCCTAGTTGATGACAATAGGCTCGCCGTCTATTATACAGGACTTAAAAAAATATAACTAGTGAAATGTGGGTATACTATGAGGTACACCACTGCTAAACTTTTACTTTTACTTTACTCTTACTTTACTTTGGGGATTACAGGCGTGATTTTATTTAGTTGACTACATACATTGCAAAAGCCAATCGTTGTAAACGAGCAGCTGTGAACTTTTTTGCAGGATCTTCTCTATAAGCACATTCCTCAGCCGTAACGGGCCACATGGCTACTATAATAAAACTTATTTTTAAATGTACATCAAAAAACTCATCACATGTCAATTTATTTACATAAATTAAAAATTTTTTACATCAAAAATACTGATTGCACATCAAATTTACCAAAGCGTACATACAAACGTAATACTTGTGAGTATTATAACAAAATATTTTTGCAACTTCTTTTCATTGTACAAAAGTCATTGCGGCAAGGACAACATAGGATGCAAGAGCGAGCGAAGCGAGCTCGGGATTTCAGCCACCCCGATTACTTTAAACCCTGCAGACAGAAATATTAGCCCGGTGCAGCAAGGCTACGTCGACTCAGTTTCACTTAAATAAATTGTCATATGCGTTAAAAACATAAAAGCTTTATTTTAACAAAAATGAATTACAAAGTTTATTGTGCGCTAGTTATTATTATATATCCGCTCGTAAAAAAGCTCCACTTTTCAATTATATAACAGCAATGCGTCACGAACTCAAATTGTAGCTAAAATAACAATATTTTGCTGAGCAATCAGTATTTTTGTTTAAGATTGGGATTTTTATATATATAACAAATGAAGATTTTTTGATTTACAGTTAAATACAAGCAATATAACAATAGGTGGACGAAGAGCTTTTGTATGTACAATCTCAATATGAATGATACAACCAAGGTCTTCGTCACATAATATGCTGATTTAAAGGAGTTTCTTGCCCGTTCTTTTTATAGAGAAATACGCATAAAAACGGGCAACTACAGTACTTTCATAATTATTATGCCTTGTGATTGCGTCTGATACAAACATTTTGCATTGCTAATTCTGGCGGGCTGCACTGGCGTTGTTTAAATTGAAATACAACTGCGGCCCGATGCGGCTAACGTAGTACAGGATTTCAATAGAAAAAGAAGCCAGCTTAATTATGCTGATTTTGTCACTAATAACAGGTGAACGACTGTGATAACGGCTTTCAAATCTTAGCGTCAATGTTAATCTTATTTTTCTTACAATTTGCAGCAGGACGTAAGTAATGAAACAAGTCACAAACATATTTAATTTTGCAATAGTGTCATTTTTCGATGTGAAATGCTAACTTGATATAACCTTTACCTTTAACTTTTACATACCGAGTGTCCTCCGTGCCTCGGAAACCACGTTAAGCCGTTGGTCCTGGCTGTTTATTGTAGATCTTTAACAATCGTTACAAGCAGTCAAGCTCCAGAAAGTCTGACAACCAGTCTTACCAAGGAGTATCGCAATACCCAGTACAGTGACAGATGTATTTTTGAAATTGTTAAATTATGATCATAAAATCACAACAAAGGTTGGTGCATATTTTTGGCAGGTCGCACCGCATTGCAAAAATTTTCCAATATTACATTCAAACATTTTGCATTGCTACTTCTGGCGGGCTGCACTGGCGTTGTTTAAATTGAAATACAACTGCGGCCCGATGCGGCTAACGTAGTACAGGATTTCAATAGAAAAAGAAGGAAGCTTAATTATGTTGATTATGTCACCAATTACTGATGAACGACTGTGACAACGGCTTTCAAATATTAAGCGTTAATGTTAATCCTATTTTTCTTACAATTTTCAGGAAGTAAGTAATGAAACAAGTGACAAACATATTTAATTTTGCAATAGCGTCATTTTTCGATGTAAAATGCTAACTTAATAGAACCTATATATAGTTATACATAGCGACTGTCTTCCGTGCCTCGGAAACCACGTTGAGCCGTTGCACTATGGAAAATGGTAGAACAAGCGCATATCAAAAATGCTTTTTACGAATATCATAATTTGGATAATATGGCTATTTTATTAGGTTCTCTAATAGTTAAATTATAATATTCATTAGGATTTTTTCACTTAATACGCGAAATTATTATTTTTTTCATAGATAGAAATACATAGAAGACAGAAGTGCCAAACTCAAGTTTTGTGTATACATGTTTCAATACCATATTGTGACAAAAAATACTTGGTACAGATATGCAGTATTTTACATTTTTAGAAAGGTTATTTTATGCTTAAAAATATTTCAGTAATTACTTAAAAAGTGACATACCTTATTTTTCACTTATATTTTTTTTCGTCGAAGGTTTTCAATGTTACCCACGTTTGCCCAACCGCTACTTTTTGTGTTGACTAGTAGTCTAACTATTCATAAATAGAATGCAAAAAAAATCAGCTGCAGATATTTGCGGTTTTAGAAGATATGAGAAAAAAACTGATAAAAGTCAGTACCCGAAAATTGGTATCTTTTGCGGTTTACCACTGACACCATTCACATGAACAATATGGAACTTTTTGGATATTTTCTTCATTATTTCGTGATAACAAAGGGACCTTATCAAATTTGCAGTCGGTTTGCGTGGGAAATTACAAGATAATGATAATATAGGTACCAATTCGATATTGTAAAATGAGTATCTATAGGGAAGCAAAAACTATTCGAACCATCTACATCAGTGTAACTTCAAGTGAAGCAAATCTCATCTACGCCTATTATTTCTGCAGATTGTGAAGTGTTAAAATGTCTTCCTTCAGCTGTACCAAACGAGACTTCATAATCCCCTATATCGAGGGTGGCAAGACCATGGAATCATTATCCAAAGTTTTAGTGGAAAAGCTCAGTGTTTCTGAAAACAACTTGTGTTTTATAATTAGTGACATACAAAGGCACATTCTTCCTATTTTCAACAAGCGCTGGGCCCTGGCATCTCGGAAAAAAGAAACATTTTTACAGAAGAATTGTACTTGGTTGGACTCAACGTATCGTTAAATTTACCGGATTCTGAACAATATTCTACGCCATCAACATCTGGCCAACGAGGAAGAGCATGCGTGGCTTATGGAGACTCCTCAGAATCTACCAAGAAGAGGAAAAACACTCTTCTACTCCAAGAATATGGCTTCGAGCATATAAAAAACGCCTATGTGCAGGGACTACGGGCTTTACGTGAGTACACAGAAGCTCATCTTGTCGAAGAATTAAGAACCGCTGACACTCAAAAGAAATTAGATATCTCAAGTAAGTGGAACGACTTAGAGCAGATGAAGATTCTTTCCGATACGGAAGCATTGAGTGCTTTTATAGATTTGGATCTAACAAAAGCACAATATATGTACCTGAAAAACTTAACCAACGAACGAAAGTGTTGTATATTCCCGCCTTACTACAAAATACAAGAAACAAAAGATCCTGTTATCCACCATCTTCTACAATCGAAATCACGAATACTTATGCTAAAGTGATTAATATAAAAATTTTATTGGATCATACTGATGCTAGAATTTTATTCTGTTTTCCAAGAACAATATAGAACATTGATCCTTTATTGTAAATGGGGATGTGATGGTTCATCTGGTCAAAGCCAATACAAGCAAATACTTGCAGAAGAGTCGGAAACAATTTCAGATGCCAATTTGTTCATCACTTCATTAGTCCCCATCAGATTAGTTGATGTGCAATCGGGATCCGTTGTTTGGCAAAATCCGGTACCTTCATCTGTCCGTTTTTGCAGACCCATTTCTATTGAGTTTTGTAAGGAAACTCCAGAAAAAAACCAAGGCAGTTGTCGATGATATTAAAAATCAAATTAGGGCTGCACAAGCATCACTTATAAACAAAGATGGTATTGCAGTAAATGTGAAGCATGAACTATTTCTAACGATGATCGATGGAAAGGTGGCTCAGGTCCTTACAGATACTCCAGCTGGTTCCACATGCACGATATGTGGGGCTACTCCACGGCTAATGAAAGACCTATCGAAAGTAACTGCCAGACCTGAAAACGAAAACGCCTACCAATACGGATTGTCCTCCTTACACGCCTGGATTCGCTGCATGAAAATGATATTGCATATTTCCTATAATCTTTCGTTTAAGACTTGGGCTGCTTCAACTGAGGAAAATAAGAGATTAAAAAAAGAAAAGAAAGAACTTGTTCAAAAACGTTTCAGGGAGGAGTTGGAATTAATCGTCGACAAACCTCGGCAAGTTAGCGGGAATACGAACGATGGCAATACCACACGAAGATTCTTCTATAATAGCACTTGCTCATCGGAAATAACAGGTGTAGATGAGGCATTGATTAAACGCCTATACATTATCTTGCAAGTTCTTTCTTCTGGAATGATGATCGACCCTGAAAAATTTGGGGAATATGCAATAGAAACTGCAAGAATCTATGTAAGTAGTTACGATTGGTATTATATGCCATCCTCCGTTCATAAAATACTCATACACGGAGAAAACGTTATCAAACATTTTGCGGTGCTTCCTATTGGACAGCTATCGGAAGACGCACAAGAGTCTCGCAACAAAGACTACAGAAACATACGACTTCATCATGCCAGAAAATGTTCCCGATCTGCTACAAATGAAGATGTCTTTAAGACGCTTTTATACACGTCAGATCCATATATAACAAGTTTGAGAAAACCGTACGTAAGAAATGTGAAAGAACTTGAAGAAGAGGCACTAAGTCTTTTAAATGTGGCACCTGAAAGTGAACCCACATTTACTGACCCTGATCCTGAAGTGGTATAAGTTAAAAATAATATTTATATTTAGTTATTATTTATATTTGTACCTAGCTACATCATTTCCTGAAGCCAGAGTATAGGATGTACCTATTAGTAATATGATTTTAATTTAGTAAATTGTTTTCATATATATATATATGACGGAGGTTCGTTATCAGTGGGTCGCGACATCGGAAATAAAACTCACAAAACCTTCGTTTACACTTTTAATTACTTGCTAACACGCACTCAATACAAAATAATCAAGGATGCCTCAGATATGGCTCGATTAAGAATTTAGGAACGCGGGAAGTTCAGCGCGGAGTAACGAACGTCTACCCAGACTGCCGGACCGATTCAAAGTGCCCTCTCTCAACTGTCACCGCACACGTGTACTACCCCCGTTACAGGTTAGCCAACCTACCTGTCAACGTCAGTACCTGTCAGTGTCGAATACCTGATTACACTTCCGGATCGACATTTGACTCGATTATTCGCTCAGTGTCGCCATTACTCCACGCTAACCATCCCCAAGTTATTACTTGACGTTCCCAAACATTAGTTGTCAAATCTAACTACATAGTTCCTCCAGTGAGAGATAGATGGCGCTGATCCAGACCGACTGATATGCGTCGACGCTTCGACATATATATATATTTTACTTTGCTTGTTGTAATTAACCATGGTTTAATCTTTTTAGTCATTATAAACTTGTATTCTACTTTAAATAAATTTTTAACTATTTTTTTTTCGTGATTTTTTCCCATTTATTTCATTCTATGCAAAAAAACATACATCGATATACAAGAAAACACTATAAACTACACATCATTCGAATCTCCAAACCTTACTGCATATTTGTGCCAAATTTCGTCACGATACGACAAAAATTCATGAAGTTACAGATTTTTGATCCGATACCGACCTATATTTTCCATAGTGCGTTGGTCTTGACTGCTAATTGTGAATCATTGACAGTCTTTACAAACAGTCAAGCTCCAGAAAGTCTGACAACCAGTCTTACTAAGGAGTATCGTAATACCCAGTACAGTGACAGACGTATTTTTGAAATTGTTAAATAATGATGATAAAATCACAACAAAGGCTGATGCATATTTTTGGCAGGTCGCACCACATTGCAAAAATATTCCAATATAACATACAAACATTTTGCATTGCTACTTCTGGCGGGCTGCACTGGCGTTGTTTGAATTGAAATATAACTGCGGCCCGATGCGGCTAACGTAGTACACTATTTCAATAGAAAAAGAAGCAAGCTAACTATGTTGATTTTGTCACCAATGACGGGTGAACGACTGTAACAACAGCTTTCAAATCTTAAGCGTCAATGTTAATCCTATTTTTCTTGCAATTTTCAGGAAGTAAGTAATGAAACAAGTGAAAAACATATATAATTTTGCAATAGCGTCATTTTTCGATATGAAATGCTAACTTGCTATAACCTATACTTATAACTAATACATACCAAGTGTCTTCCGTGCCTCGGAAACCGCGTTGGGCCGTTGGTCTCGGCTGTTAATTTTGGATCTTTGACAGTCGTTACAGATAGTCAGTGGCCCGAAAGTCTGACAACTACTCTTACCAAGGAGTATCGTATACCAGTACAGTGACAGATGTATAAATTGTTAAATAATGATGATAAAATCACAGCAAAGGCTGATGCATATTTTTGGCGGCTTGAACCGCATTGCAAAAATTTTCCAATATTACATACAATCATTTTGCATTGCTACTTCTGGCGGGCTGCACTGGCGTTGTTTAAATTGAAATACAACTGCGGCCCGATACGGCTAACGTAGTACAGGATTTCAATAGAAAAAGAAGCAAGCTAATTATGTTGATTTTGTCAATAATGACGGGTGAACGACTGTGATAACGGCTTTCAAATCTTAAGCGTCAATGTTAATTCTATTTTTCTTACAATTTTCAGGAAGTAAGTAATGAAACAAGTGAAAAACATATATAATTTTGCAATAGCGTCATTTTTTGATATGAAATGCTAACTTGCTATAACCTATACTTATAACTAATACATACCAAGTGTCTTCCGTGCCTCGGAAACCGCGTTGGGCCGTTGGTCTCGGCTGTTAATTTTGGATCTTTGACAGTCGTTACAGATAGTCAGTGGCCCTAAAGTCTGACAACCACTCTTACCAAGGAGTATCATATACCAGTACAGTGACAGATGTATAAATTGTTAAACAATAATCATAAAATCACAACAAATGCTGATGCATATTTTTGGCAGGTCGCACCACATTGTAAAAATCTTCCTATATTACATTCAATTATTTTGCTTTGCCACTTCTAGCGGGCTACAGCGGATTTGTTTGAATTGAAATGCGACTGTGTCCCGATGCGGATAATGTAGTACAGAATTTCAATCGAAAAAAAGCATGCTTTTTGCTTATTTTGTCACCGGTGACGAGTGGTCGACTGTGCTAACAGCTATTTAATCATAAGTGTCAAAGTTAATCTAATTTTTCTTATACTTTCAGACCGTAAGTAATGAAACCAGTGTAAAACATATTTAATTTTGCAATAGTATCATTTTTCGATGTGAAATGCTAACTTGATAAAACCAATACCTTTAACTTTTATATACCGAGTGTCTTCCGTGCCTCGGTAACCACGTTAAGCCGTTGGTCCTGTTTGTTTATTGTAGATCTTTAACAGTCGTTACAAGCAGTCAAGCTCCAGAAAGTCTGTCAATCAGTCTTACCAAGGAGTATCGTAATTACCAGTACAGTGCCAGATGTATTTTTGAATAATGATCATAAAATCACAGCAAAGGCTGATGCACATTTTTGGCAGGTCGCACTGCATTGCAAAAATTTTATAATATTACATTCAAACATTTTGCATTGGTACTTCTGGCGGGCTGCACTGGCGTTGTTTGAATTGAAATATAAATGCGGCACGATGCGGCTAATGTAGTACAGGATTTCAATAGAAAAAGAAGCAAGCTAATAATGTTGATTTTGTCACCTATGACGGGTGAACGACTGTGAGAACGACTTTCAAATCTTAAGCGTCAATGTTAATTCTATTTTTCTTACAATTTTCAGGAAGTAAGTAATGAAACAAGTGAAAAACCTATATAATTTTGCAATAGCGTTATTTTTCGATGTGAAATGCTAACTTGATATAACCTATACCTATTACATACCGAGTTTCTTCCGTGCCTCGGAAACAAGGTTGAGCCGTTGGTCTTGGCTGTTAATTGTGGATCTTCGACAGTCGTTACAGCTAGTCAGTGGCCCGAAAGTCTGACAATCAGCCTTGCCAAGGAATATCGTCGTACCCAGTACAGTGACAGATGTATTTTTGAAATTGTTAAATGATCATAAAATCACAACAAAGGCAGATGCATATTTTTGGCAGGTCGCACCGCATTGCAAAAATTTTACATTACATTGCTACTTCTGGCGGGCTGTACTGGCTTTGTTTGAACTGAAATGCGACTGCGGCCTGATGCGCCTAATGTAATACAGGATTTCAATAGAAAAAAAAGCAAGCTTAATTATGCTGATTTTGTCACGACGGGTTGTCGACTGTGCTAACGGCTTGCGAATCATTGATGTCAATGTTAATCTATTTTTTCTAATAAATTTCAGGCTGTAAGTCATGAAACAAGTGTAAAACATATTTAATTTTGCAATAGTGTCATTTTTCGATGCAAAATGCTAACTTGATATAAACTATACATTTAACCTTTACATACCAAGTGTCGTCCGTGCCTCGGAAACAACGTTGAGCCGTTGGTCTTGGCTGTTAATTGTGGATCTTTGACAGTCGTTACAGGTAGTCAGTGACCCGAGAGTCTGACAATCAGTCTTATCAAAGAGTACCGTAGTACCCCGTACAGTGACAGCTGTATTTTTGAAATTGTTAAATGATCATAAAATCACAACAAAGGCTGATGCATATTTTTGGCAGGTCGCACCGCATTGCAAAAATTTTACATTACATTGCTACTTCTAGCGGGCTGCACTGGCTTTGTTTGAATTGAAATGCGACTGCGGCCCGATGCGGCTAACGTAATACAGGATTTCAATAGAAAAAGAAGCAAGCTTAATTATGCTGATTTTATCACGATGGGTGGTCGACTGTGCTAAAGGCTTACGAATCATTAGTGTCAATGTTAATCTAATTTATCTTATAAATTTCAGCCTGTAAGTCATGAAACAATTTTTAAACATATTTAATTTTGCATTAGTGTCGTTTTTAGATGTGAAATGCTAACTTGATATAACCTATACTTATAACTAATAGATACCGAGTGTCTTCCGTGCCTCGGAAACCACGTTGAGCCGTTGATCTTGGCTGTTAATTGTGCATCTTCGACAGTCGTTACAGGTAGTCAGTGACCCGAAAGTCTGACAATCAGTCTTATCAAGGAGTACCGTAGTACCCAGTACAGTGACAGATGTATTTTTGAAATTGGTAAATGATCATATAATCACAACAAATGCTGATGCATATTTTTGGCAGGTCGCACCGCATTGCAAAAAAATTACATTACTTTGCTTCTTCTGGCGGGCTGCACTGGCTTTGTTTGAATTGAAATGCGACTGCGGCCCGATGCGGCTAACGTAATACAGGATTTCAATAGAAAAAGAAGCAAGCTTAATTATGCTGATTTTATCACGATGGGTGGTCGACTGTGCTAAAGGCTTACGAATCATTAGTGTCAATGTTAATCTAATTTATCTTATAAATTTCAGCCTGTAAGTCATGAAACAATTTTTAAACATATTTAATTTTGCAATAGCGTCATTTTTCGATGTGAAATGCTAACTTGATATAACCTATACCTATTACATACCGAGTGTCTTCCGTGCCTCGGAAACCACGTTGAGCCATTGGTGTGTGCTGTTAATTGTGAATCTTCGACAGTCGTTACAGGTAGTCAGTGACCCGAAAGTCTGACAATCAGTCTTATCAAGGAGTACCGTAGTACCCAGTACAGTGACAGCTGTATTTTTGAAATTGTTAAATGATCATAAAATCACAACAAATGCTGATGCATATTTTTGGCAGGTCGCACCGCATTGCAAAAAAATTACATTACATTGCTACTTATGGCGGGCTGCACTAGCTT
Source organism: Noctua fimbriata (assembly GCA_905163415.1). Classification (NCBI taxonomy): domain Eukaryota; kingdom Metazoa; phylum Arthropoda; class Insecta; order Lepidoptera; family Noctuidae; genus Noctua; species Noctua fimbriata. Next base: position 10,034,521 of record LR990951.1, read on the forward strand.
TGTTTGAATTGAAATGCGACTGCGGCCCGATGCGGCTAACGTAATACAGGATTTCAATAGAAAAAGAAGCAAGCTTAATTATGCTGATTTTATCACGACGGGTGGTCGACTGTGCTAACGGCTTACGAATCATTAGTGTCAATGTTAATCTAATTTATCTTATAAATTTCAGCCTGTAAGTCATGAAACAAGTGTAAAACATATTTAATTTTGCAATAGTGTCATTTTTCGATGTAAAATGTTAACTTGATATAATTTATACCTGTAACTTTTACATACCGAGTGTCCTCTTTGCCTTGGAAACCACGTTAAGCCGTTGGTCCTGGTTGTTTATTGTAGATGTGGCGGAACATATCTAGACCACCACTAAACGATATCAAGAAAACCGCTACCGCTTATGATTCTGTACCACGCATACATATCAGGTGATGTCTTGTTTGTGTGAGTGCGAACGCCGCTTATACGTGGAGCAAGCACACAACGGGCGCGTGATTATTGTACTGCGGCGGCCGGCAATGACCTCGAGGGCGACGGCGTGAGGAGCCACGGACACCAGTGGTCTTCCAACTAGCTAGCTTACCGGTCGCGCCGCGCTTATAATATTGTCTTGCTCAAAATCATTTATTCTTCCTTCTTTCTAAGTGTTTGTACTGTCTTAACGAATAATATAATCATTTCATCTAACTATAAATAATATCGTTCATTTCTACGCGTTTCACCTTCATTCTTCCCGCTTCGCTTTGCACGCTCAGTAGCGCTTAACTGCCTTACTATACGGGTTAAATTCCCGTGTAGTGTTAGTATAGATATCGTTAAGAACTATACTACATTGGTGACCCCGACGTGATCGTGTACGTGAACGTGGTAACGTTGCTCAAGCCTGCAAGACATCGTTGGACTCGAAGAGCGAGTGTGCCGTTGGTTTACATCGGGTACTAACAAAAAAAACTGGTCGTGGTTGGTACAAGATATTAGCGGTGAGCGTTTTTAATTTAATTTTGCCATGGCTGAGTCAGACTCTTATGTTGATTGTAAGGACGCTGCTGTTATCTCAGGTGAGGTAGCAGCAGCTGGAATGCCCTTGCGCTGTCCACCATTTTACCCGGATGAACCGGAATTGTGGTTCGCGCAGCTTGAAGGCCAATTTATTCTGTCACGAATAAGCAATGACACGACAACATTTTATTACGCGTCGACTCAACTCGATGCTAAATACGCCATCCAGGTCAAGGATGTTATCACCAATCCACCCGAGTCGAACAAGTATGAGAAGCTGAAAGCCGAACTCATAAGACGGTTGACAGCGTCGCAAGAAAAGCGAATACAACAGCTTTTACTGCACGAGGAGTTAGTTGATCGCAAGCCATCGCAATTCCTAAGGCACTTGCAAAATCTAGCAGGGCCATCAGGTGCAGCAGATTTCGTCAAAAGCATATGGACTAACCGGTTGCCCCAAAATATCCAAACAGTAATCGCCTCGCAAATTGCAGATTTACAGGTTGAAAAATTAGCGGAGATAGCTTACAGAGTACACGAAATCGCCCCGATGCCACCACAGATAGCGAGCACTTCCGCTACCACAACCGCTGATTCCTCGGACCTGGCGAGGCAGGTGAGCGAGCTTCAGAAGCAGGTAGCGTCACTCCTAAACAACAGAGGAAGACAACGCTCATGCTCGAGACCTCGTGACAACCACAGAAGGTATGTTCGTTCGAAATCCAGACCACAGCAGCCACCTCCGAATCACCCACACTGTTTTTACCATTATACGTATGGAGACAAAGCACAAAAATGTAAACAACCATGCTCATTCAAGTCGGAAAACTCGAGGGGTTGTCGCAAGTAGCGGCTAACGACTACCCATCTTCATCAGGCCGTTTATTTATTACCGACAAAACGTCTAAAATGCAGTTTTTAGTGGACACTGGCTCAGACTTATGTGTTTTTCCCCGGTCTGCTGTTAAGATGCCCTGCAGACAGTCTAAGTACAACCTAGTAGCCGCAAACAACACGGTAATTAACACTTACGGCCCTATACAACTGCATTTAAACTAAAGACTGAGAAGGAACTACAGCTGGAACTTCACAATCGCGGATGTTTCTAAGGCTATAATAGGAGTAGACTTTCTCAGTTTTTACAATCTGTTGGTAGATTGTAGGAATCAACGCCTGATCGACAACCTTACGTCCTTATTAGTTCCTGCTGCACACTGCAATTCTGTAGACATCGCTTCCGTGAAGGCAGTGGTAGGAGACTCAGTCTACCATCAGATTCTTCGCGAGTATCCGGATATCACGCGACCTCCAGGTAAACAGCTACCAGGCAAACATAACACGCTGCACCACATCAGGACGACACCTGGCCCACCGGTAGCATGCAAGCCTAGACGCCTGGACCCTTCTCGACTGCAAGCTGCTAAGAAGGAGTTCGAGAAAATGCTTGCAAGTGGTGTAGCAAGGCGCTCGGAGAGCTCTTGGTCAGCGCCACTGCATCTGGTGAAGAAGAAAGACGACGAATGGAGACCATGTGGTGACTACAGGGCACTTAATTCGAGAACAATACCTGACAGGTACCCCATCCGTCATATACAAGATTTCTCACACCAACTATCAGGCTGCACCGTTTTCTCAACCATAGATCTCGTTAAAGCCTACAACCAACTGGCGATAAACCCAGAGGACATCCCTAAAACCGCGATAACCACACCATTCGGACAGTATGAATTTCCTTTCATGACCTTTGGTTTAAGGAACGCTGCACAAACCTTTCAACGGTTCATTGACGAAGTCCTACTGAGCCTAGACTTCTGCTACGGGTATGTTGATGACATTTTAGTGTTTTCAGCAACTGCAGAAGAACACAAGGCACATCTACGCCTGTTGTTTGACCGCTTGAAGCAGTATGGTGTCGTCATCAACACAGCCAAGTGCAACATTGGACAACCAGAGGTGACTTTTCTAGGGTACAGTGTCACAGCCGAAGGCATACAACCACCTCGGTTCAAGGTGCAGGCGATCCAGGAATTCCCAATACCCAAAACTGTGAAGGAGCTGCGAAGGTTCTTTGGTATGATAAATTTCTAACGTCGATTTGTCCCAAACGCAGCTCAAATTCAAGCACCATTAAACTCAGTCCTTGCTGGTCCGAAGGTAAAAGATTCGCATCCCGTGAAAATGACTCCAGAGCTGCTGAAGGCATTCGACGACAGTAAGTCCTCGCTGTCCAAAGCGACACTCTTGGCTCATCCAGACGCTACAGCAGAATTAGCAATCGTAACAGACGCATCGAATACAGCTATAGGCGCAGTTCTTCAGCAACGCAAAGGTGAGAACTGGCAGCCACTAGCCTTTTTCTCACACAAGTTAAACAACGCGCAAAAGAAGTACAGCCCGTACGACCGAGAGCTACTAGCAGTGTACGAGGCCATCAGATATTTCCGTCATATGGTAGAAGCTAGAACATTTACGATTTTCACAGACCACAAGCCTTCTCTTTGCCTTTAAAGCCAACAAAGAGAGTCTTCCGCCAAGGCAGTTCCGGTACTTGGACTACATCGGCCAATTCACAACAGACATAAGGTACCTACCAGGCAGTGAAAACATCGTCGCCGACGCCTTGTCACGCGTGGAAGAAGTATCAGCTGCTATCAACTTCGAGAACCTTGCCAAAATTCAGGACGATGATCCAGAGCTACAAGACCTCCTACATCATGGCACATCACTAAAATTGAAAAAGGTAGCAAGTACCCACAGTGGAAACTTACCCGTTTACTGCGATACCTCAACTCAGGAACCCCGTCCTTATATTACGCCAACACTACGAAGAGAGGTTTTCAACTCACTGCATAACCTGCACCATCCAGGGAAGTCCGCTACAGTGCGACTGGTCTCACAACACTTTGTGTGGCCAGGGATCCGCAGAGACTGTAGAGAGTGGGCAAGGCAATGTGTACCATGCCAGACGTGTAAAATCACACGTCACACTAAATCCCCACTTTCCTCATACCAGACCCCATCCTCACGTTTCTCCCACATTCACCTCGATATCGTAGGGCCATTAACCCCTTCATCTGATTACAGGTATTGCCTTACCGTCATCGATAGATTCACTCGATGGCCTGAGGTGTACCCCATGAAAGACATCACGGCGGAGACCTGCGCAACCGCGCTGGTGACTGGTTGGGTGGCCAGGTTTGGCTGTCCTGCCCGGGTTACCACCGACCGTGGTCGCCAATTCGAGAGCCACCTGTTCAAGGCTCTCACTGCCTTGTTGGGGGCAGACCACTTCCGCACCACTGCTTACCACCCCGCAGCGAACGGCATCGTGGAACGGCTGCACCGGCAGCTGAAGGCAGCCATCATGTGCCACACCACCTCACAGTGGACTGAAGCTCTTCCACTGGTACTTCTCGGCATGCGTAACTCTTGGAAGGAAGACATCCAAGCTACGCCGGCCGAACTCGTCTACGGAGAAGCACTTCAGCTTCCAGGCCAGTTCCTAACAGCAAGAGACGACTACACTACAACTGACGTCACCGAGTATGCAAACCGTCTACGATATCACATGGCCAAGCTGACTCCAAAACCTACTACGTGGCATAACACATCACCGTTCTACGTGCCACGAGATCTGCACTCTTCCTCTCATGTGTTCCTACGTAGAGACTACGTGGGACGATCACTAGAACCACCGTATGCTGGACCCTATAAGGTTTTGCAGAGGCACGAAAAATACTTCACCGTCGAAATACAAGGGAAGCCAAATAATGTGTCCGTTGATCGACTCAAACCAGGGTACTTGCAACGAGAAGAAGGGAAAAACCAATCCCACCTGCTGACACTACAACTCCATCTACAGAAGAGGAAAAGAGGACGAGAAGCGGGCGGCGAGTGAGATTCCCCGATTATTATCGACAGTAGTTACGGTCTGGCCAGGGGGAATATGTGGCGGAACATATCTAGACCACCACTAAACGATATCAAGAAAACCGCTACCGCTTATGATTCTGTACCATATCAGGTGATGTCTTGTTTGTGTGAGTGCGAACGCCGCTTATACGTGGAGCAAGAACACAACGGGCGCGTGATTATTGTACTGCGGCGGCCGGCAATGACCTCGAGGGCGACGGCGTGAGGAGCCACGGACACCAGTGGTCTTCCAACTAGCTAGCTTACCGGTCGCGCCACGCTTATAATATTATCTTGCTCAAAATCATTTATTCTTCCTTCTTTCTAAGTGTTTGTACTGTCTTAACGAATAATATAATCATTTCATATAACTATAAATAATATCGTTCATTTCTACGCGTTTCACCTTCATTCTGCCCGCTTCGCTTTGCACGCTCAATAGCGCTTAACTGCCTTACTATACGGGTTAAATTCCCGTGTAGTGTTAGTATAGATATCGTTAAGACCTATACTACATTGGTGACCCCGACGTGATCGTGTACGTGAACGTGGTAACGTTGCTCAAGCCTGCAAGACATCGTTGGACTCGAAGAGCGAGTGTGCCGTTGGTTTACATCGGGTACTAACAAAAAAAACTTGTCGTGGTTGGTACAAGATATTAGCGGTGAGCGTTTTTAATTTAATTTTGCCATGGCTGAGTCAGACTCCTATGTTGATTGTAAGGACGCTGCTGTTATCTCAGGTGAGGTAGCAGCAGCTGGAATGCCCTTGCGCTGTCCACCATTTTATCCGGATGAACCGGAATTGTGGTTCGCGCAGCTTGAAGGCCAATTTATTCTGTCACGAATAAGCAATGACACGACAAAATTTTATTACACGTCGACTCAACTCGATGCTAAATACGCCATCCAGGTCAAGGATGTTATCACCAATCCACCCGAGTCGAACAAGTATGAGAAGCTGAAAGCCGAACTCATAAGACGGTTGACAGCGTCGCAAGAAAAGCGAATACAACAACTTTTACTGCACGAGGAGTTAGGGGATCGCAAGCCATCGCAATTCCTAAGGCACTTGCAAAATCTAGCAGGGCCATCAGGTGCAGCAGATTTCGTCAAAAGCATATGGACTAACCGGTTGCCCCAAAATATCCAAACAGTAATCGCCTCGCAAATTGCAGATTTACAGGTTGAAACATTAGCGGAGATAGCTTACAGAGTACACGAAATCGCCCCGATGCCACCACAGATAGCGAGCACTTCCGCTACCACAACCGCTGATTCCTCGGACCTGGCGAGGCAGGTGAGCGAGCTTCAGAAGCAGGTAGCGTCACTCCTAAACAACAGAGGAAGACAACGCTCATGCTCGAGACCTCGTGACAACCACAGAAGGTATGTTCGTTCGAAATCCAGACCACAGCAGCCACCTCCGAATCACCCACACTGTTTTTACCATTATACGTATGGAGACAAAGCACAAAAATGTAAACAACCATGCTCATTCAAGTCGGAAAACTCGAGGGGTTGTCGCAAGTAGCGGCTAACGACTACCCATCTTCATCAGGCCGTTTATTTATTACCGACAAAACGTCTAAAATGCAGTTTTTAGTGGACACTGGCTCAGACTTATGTGTTTTTCCCCGGTCTGCTGTTAAGATGCCCTGCAGACAGTCTAAGTACAACCTAGTAGCCGCAAACAACACGGTAATTAACACTTACGGCCCTATACAACTGCATTTAAACTAAAGACTGAGAAGGAACTACAGCTGGAACTTCACAATCGCGGATGTTTCTAAGGCTATAATAGGAGTAGACTTTCTCAGTTTTTACAATCTGTTGGTAGATTGTAGGAATCAACGCCTGATCGACAACCTTACGTCCTTATTAGTTCCTGCTGCACACTGCAATTCTGTAGACATCGCTTCCGTGAAGGCAGTGGTAGGAGACTCAGTCTACCATCAGATTCTTCGCGAGTATCCGGATATCACGCGACCTCCAGGTAAACAGCTACCAGGCAAACATAACACGCTGCACCACATCAGGACGACACCTGGCCCACCGGTAGCATGCAAGCCTAGACGCCTGGACCCTTCTCGACTGCAAGCTGCTAAGAAGGAGTTCGAGAAAATGCTTGCAAGTGGTGTAGCAAGGCGCTCGGAGAGCTCTTGGTCAGCGCCACTGCATCTGGTGAAGAAGAAAGACGACGAATGGAGACCATGTGGTGACTACAGGGCACTTAATTCGAGAACAATACCTGACAGGTACCCCATCCGTCATATACAAGATTTCTCACACCAACTATCAGGCTGCACCGTTTTCTCAACCATAGATCTCGTTAAAGCCTACAACCAACTGGCGATAAACCCAGAGGACATCCCTAAAACCGCGATAACCACACCATTCGGACAGTATGAATTTCCTTTCATGACCTTTGGTTTAAGGAACGCTGCACAAACCTTTCAACGGTTCATTGACGAAGTCCTACTGAGCCTAGACTTCTGCTACGGGTATGTTGATGACATTTTAGTGTTTTCAGCAACTGCAGAAGAACACAAGGCACATCTACGCCTGTTGTTTGACCGCTTGAAGCAGTATGGTGTCGTCATCAACACAGCCAAGTGCAACATTGGACAACCAGAGGTGACTTTTCTAGGGTACAGTGTCACAGCCGAAGGCATACAACCACCTCGGTTCAAGGTGCAGGCGATCCAGGAATTCCCAATACCCAAAACTGTGAAGGAGCTGCGAAGGTTCTTTGGTATGATAAATTTCTAACGTCGATTTGTCCCAAACGCAGCTCAAATTCAAGCACCATTAAACTCAGTCCTTGCTGGTCCGAAGGTAAAAGGTTCGCATCCCGTGAAAATGACTCCAGAGCTGCTGAAGGCATTCGACGACAGTAAGTCCTCGCTGTCCAAAGCGACACTCTTGGCTCATCCAGACGCTACAGCAGAATTAGCAATCGTAACAGACGCATCGAATACAGCTATAGGCGCAGTTCTTCAGCAACGCAAAGGTGAGAACTGGCAGCCACTAGCCTTTTTCTCACACAAGTTAAACAACGCGCAAAAGAAGTACAGCCCGTACGACCGAGAGCTACTAGCAGTGTACGAGGCCATCAGATATTTCCGTCATATGGTAGAAGCTAGAACATTTACGATTTTCACAGACCACAAGCCTTCTCTTTGCCTTTAAAGCCAACAAAGAGAGTCTTCCGCCAAGGCAGTTCCGGTACTTGGACTACATCGGCCAATTCACAACAGACATAAGGTACCTACCAGGCAGTGAAAACATCGTCGCCGACGCCTTGTCACGCGTGGAAGAAGTATCAGCTGCTATCAACTTCGAGAACCTTGCCAAAATTCAGGACGATGATCCAGAGCTACAAGACCTCCTACATCATGGCACATCACTAAAATTGAAAAAGGTAGCAAGTACCCACAGTGGAAACTTACCCGTTTACTGCGATACCTCAACTCAGGAACCCCGTCCTTATATTACGCCAACACTACGAAGAGAGGTTTTCAACTCACTGCATAACCTGCACCATCCAGGGAAGTCCGCTACAGTGCGACTGGTCTCACAACACTTTGTGTGGCCAGGGATCCGCAGAGACTGTAGAGAGTGGGCAAGGCAATGTGTACCATGCCAGACGTGTAAAATCACACGTCACACTAAATCCCCACTTTCCTCATACCAGACCCCATCCTCACGTTTCTCCCACATTCACCTCGATATCGTAGGGCCATTAACCCCTTCATCTGATTACAGGTATTGCCTTACCGTCATCGATAGATTCACTCGATGGCCTGAGGTGTACCCCATGAAAGACATCACGGCGGAGACCTGCGCAACCGCGCTGGTGACTGGTTGGGTGGCCAGGTTTGGCTGTCCTGCCCGGGTTACCACCGACCGTGGTCGCCAATTCGAGAGCCACCTGTTCAAGGCTCTCACTGCCTTGTTGGGGGCAGACCACTTCCGCACCACTGCTTACCACCCCGCAGCGAACGGCATCGTGGAACGGCTGCACCGGCAGCTGAAGGCAGCCATCATGTGCCACACCACCTCACAGTGGACTGAAGCTCTTCCACTGGTACTTCTCGGCATGCGTAACTCTTGGAAGGAAGACATCCAAGCTACGCCGGCCGAACTCGTCTACGGAGAAGCACTTCAGCTTCCAGGCCAGTTCCTAACAGCAAGAGACGACTACACTACAACTGACGTCACCGAGTATGCAAACCGTCTACGATATCACATGGCCAAGCTGACTCCAAAACCTACTACGTGGCATAACACATCACCGTTCTACGTGCCACGAGATCTGCACTCTTCCTCTCATGTGTTCCTACGTAGAGACTACGTGGGACGATCACTAGAACCACCGTATGCTGGACCCTATAAGGTTTTGCAGAGGCACGAAAAATACTTCACCGTCGAAATACAAGGGAAGCCAAATAATGTGTCCGTTGATCGACTCAAACCAGGGTACTTGCAACGAGAAGAAGGGAAAAACCAATCCCACCTGCTGACACTACAACTCCATCTACAGAAGAGGAAAAGAGGACGAGAAGCGGGCGGCGAGTGAGATTCCCCGATTATTATCGACAGTAGTTACGGTCTGGCCAGGGGGAATATGTGGCGGAACATATCTAGACCACCACTAAACGATATCAAGAAAACCGCTACCGCTTATGATTCTGTACCATATCAGGTGATGTCTTGTTTGTGTGAGTGCGAACGCCGCTTATACGTGGAGCAAGAACACAACGGGCGCGTGATTATTGTACTGCGGCGGCCGGCAATGACCTCGAGGGCGACGGCGTGAGGAGCCACGGACACCAGTGGTCTTCCAACTAGCTAGCTTACCGGTCGCGCCGCGCTTATAATATTGTCTTGCTCAAAATCATTTATTCTTCTTTCTTTCTAAGTGTTTGTACTGTCTTAACGAATAATATAATCATTTCATCTAACTATAAATAATATCGTTCATTTCTACGCGTTTCACCTTCATTCTTCCCGCTTCGCTTTGCACGCTCAATAGCGCTTAACTGCCTTACTATACGGGTTAAATTCCCGTGTAGTGTTAGTATAGATATCGTCAAGACATGACATAGATCTTTAACAGTCGTTACAAGCAGTCAAGCACCAGAAAGTCTGACAATCAGTCTTACCAAGGAGTATCGCAATACCCAGTACAGTGACAGATGTATTTTTGAAATTGTTAAATAATTATCATAAAATCACAACAAAGGTTGGTGCAAATTTTTGGCAGGTCGCACCGCATTGCAAAAATTGTCCAATATTAGATACAAACATTTTGCATTGTTACTTCTGGCGGGCTGCACCGGCGTTGTTTAAATTGAAATACAACTGCGGCCCGATGCGGCTAACGTAATACAGGATTTCAATAGAAAAAGAAGCAAGCTTAATTATGTTGATTTTGTCACCAATTACTGATGAACGACTGTGATAACGGCTTTCAAATCTTAAGCGTCTTTATTAATCCTATTTTTCTTACAATTTTCAGGAAGTAAGTAATGAAACAAGTGAAAAACATATTTAATTTTGCAATAGCGTCTTTTTTCGATGTGAAATGCTAACTTGATATAACCTATACCCAGGGACGGTTACCGTTACCACAAAAATACCGGTAAAATTACCAAAACCTTAACGTTATGCTACGTTACCTAGTAACGTTAAAAATATCGTTAAATCATACGATTTACCGGTATTTAAATAGCGTTACCAGTAGCGTTACTTCGCTAAAAACTAATAATTTCTGGTGCGACGTTGCCAAACCGAACGTGCGCCGCGAGTTCTTTCGTTCGGCTTCTAATCGGAGCGGCAACAGCTAGCATTTTAGGACGATCGGACGGATACCTACGAAAACGCGACGGCTCGCGCCTTTTTCATTTTATAAGACGTCTGGTCACACAAACATGGCGAACACCAAATACATCTATTTGTTTTGTTGTTCTAATTATTAGTTGTTTGTGTAAAAAATATCATTATAGGCCGAAAGAAGTGCAACAAAGTATGTCAGTATAACTATAACTTTTTAAAGAATAATAAATCTACTTACCTTCCATGCCATGGTAGTGGATCATACGAAAAGTAGTATAGTCTATGAAAAAAAGACCTAAAAAAAATTGACCACAATCCTTCGCCTAATCAAGCCTTCGGGACCCGGTGGGATGAGGGAGTAGTAGTGTAGGGAACACCATGGGATACCTCAATGGCATTGACCTTGAGATCAAGGTCAAAATTCCAAAAGTCAAGACCCGCGGTTCTCAGGAACAGTAACAGGTCATTTATATTCATGGTTAGTGACCTTGTGGTCAAAGTCAAGTGACCGTAGGGTCAAGGACAAGTGACTTTGAGGTCAAGATCAAGTGATCCTGGAGGTCTTGAAACCTTGGAGTTCAAGGTCGAGTGACCTGTCTTTGAAATTCCAGTGCCTTGACACTCCCGACCCCATGACTTCGAGCGCAAAAACAGTTTTTCTTTTTCTTCTAAATTTGCTTATATCTCGAAAACGGTGTGTCCTATCGCAAAAATAATGAAAAATTTGCCCCCCTTAATAACCCCCCTGCGCGTAATTCCCGACATGTAGGTAATAATTAATTACAAAAAAATCAAATTTTATTATCCATACAAAAAAAAATATACAGGCTTATCAATTGTAGGTGCCTTTATTAAAGGATTCCTTCGACATCGTTTTTACGACAAACGGTTGGTCAGCCAAAAAACACCAAGACGCTTTTATCCTTATATTTAGGTGGTATATACGTTAGAATCGAGAAAATAAACGATTTGCTAAAATAACACTTTTTTGGCAAAAATTTCTGAGTCTTTTTTTCTCAGTGCCCCGTTACATACACTCCAACCGAATGTTCCATTATGGAACTGTGAAGAAGGTACCAGAAAGTTGTGGAACTTTCTCGAAGGATGGTTCAGTATATAAATAGCTGTCGTGTTTGCGGGAGGAGTCAGCCGCCCGATACAAACCATCACGTATCAGTATGACTCGCCGACGGTATACTCTAATCACCCCCGACGATTCCATCACCCTCCATCAGGAAAGCAGTAGGGAAACCTGTAATTTACGCAAACACAAGCCGGCATCATTCCAACCTCACCGTCGAGGTCCGTCGCGAAGTAAGTGTGTTCAAGTAATCATTGCAGATGCATCGCAGAAAGAATACCTATTACACGCCGAAGCTAGTTGTACTAACATCGTAAGATGCTAGACTCCCCACCGACATCGTTAGAAAGAGATAGGCGAATAAATTACCGGTATACGTATTGTTACTTTTACCGATACTAATATTAGTTAATAGGTAACGTTAACGGACTTACGGGTATCGTTATAAATATCGTTACTTTTGTAACGTTAACATATCGGTAATCGGTAACGTTAAGAAAAAAGTAACGGTAATTCGGTCCCTGCCTATACCTTTAACTTTTACATAACGAGTGTCCTCCTTGCCTCGGAAACCACGTTAAGCCGTTGGTCCTGGCTGTTTATTGTAGATCTTTAACAGTCGTTACAAGCAGTCAAGCACCAGAAAGTCTGACAACCAGTCTTACCAAGGAGTATCGTAATACCAGTACAGTGACAGATGTATTTTTGAAATTGTTAAATAATGATCATAAAATCACAACAAAGGTTGGTGCATATTTTTGGCAGGTCGCACCGCATTGCAAAAAAATTCTAATATTAGATACAAACATTTTGCATTGCTACTTCTGGCGGGCTGCACTGGCGTTGTTTAAATTGAAATACGACTGTGGCCCGATGCGGCTAACGTAATACAGGATTTCAATAGAAAAAGAAGCAAGCTTAATTATGTTGATTTTGTCACCAATTACTGATGAACGACTGTGATAACGGCTTTCAAATCTTAAACATCTTTATTAATCCTATTTTTCTTACAATTTTCAGGAAGTAAGTAATGAAACAAGTGAAAAACATATTTAATTTTGCAATAGCGTCATTTTTCGATGTGAAATGCTAACTTGATATAACCTATACTTATAACTAATACATACCGAGTGTCTTCCGTGCCTCGGATCCACGTTGAGCCGTTGGTCTTGGCTGTTAATTGTGGATCTTTGACAGTCGTTACAGATAGTCAGTGGCCCGAAAGTCTGACAACTAGTCTTACCAAGGAGTATCATATTACCCAGTACTAAATAGGTTATGGAGGTCAGATAGGCAATTGTAAATTAAGTGCAACAAAGAATAGTAAAATAAGTGTCTGATGTGATTTTGAAATTGTTAAATAATGATCATAAAATCACAACAAAGGATGATGCATATTTTTGGCAGGTCGCACCGCGTTGTAAAAACCTTATTATATTACATTCAAACATTTTCTTTGCCACTACTAGCGGGCTACACCGAATTTGTTTAAATTGAATTGTACAGAATTTCAATAGAAGAAGAAGCAAGCTTTATTATGCTGGTTTTATTACGACTGGTTATCGACTGTGCTAACGGCTTACGAATCATTAGTGTTAATGTTAATCTAATTTTTCTTATAAATTTCAGGGTGTAAGTAGAAAAACAAGTGTAAAACATATTTAATTTTGCAATAGTGTCAGCTGCATCCGGTTAGACTGGAAGCCGACCCCAATATAGTTGGGAAAAGGCTAGGCAGATGATGAATAGTGTCAGTTGTCGATGTGAAATGCTAACTTGATATAACCTATACCTATTACATACCGAGTATCCTCCTTGCCTCGGAAACCACGTTAAGCCGTTGGTAATGGCTGTTTATTGTAGATCTTTAACAGTCGTTACAAGCAGTCAAGGTCCAGAAAGTCTGACAACCAGTCTTACCAAGGAGTATCGTAATACCCAGTATAGTGACAGATGTATTTTTGAAATTGTTAAGTAATGATCATAAAATCACAACAAAGGTTGATGCATATTTTTGGCAGGTCACACCGCATTGCAAAAATTTTCCAATATAACAAACAAACATTTTACATTGCTACTTCTGGCGGGCTGCACTGGCGTTGTAGAATTGAAAAATACCTGCGGCCCGATGCGCCTAGTAGTACAGGATTTCAATAGAAAAAGAAGCAAGTTTAATTATGTTGATTTTGTCACCAATGACGGGTGAACGACTGTGATAACGACTTTCAAATCTTAAGCGTCAATGTTAATCCTATTTTTCTTACAATTTTCAGGACGTAAGTAATGAAACAACTGACAAACATATTTAATTTTGCAATAGCGTCATTTTTCGATGTGAAATGCTAACTTGATAATTCCGTGCATGGCGTGAAGAACTTAATAATTCCAAAATGACAATTTTACAGGGCCGCGATTTTAAAGTTTGACTTTTTCTCCAAAAACCTTGAACTCGTTTTTTAAGCTTGTTTTAAGGATAATTTTATGCAATCTTAAAATTATTTTACGTATTTTGGTAAAATCATCTTATTTTGTATGATATTAGACGTATCAACTTATTCACCAAAGACTTATCAACCTATTCCCCATACATTAGTACTCAAATCAGTGAAAACATTATTTAATTTAATCCCTAAAAAACAGTTTTTCTCAAAAAATATTATCTCTTTTAAATCTGATGGTAACCTCTTACAGAAATGCCACAAACAAGACACAAATTGATTGGGCCCACGATCTCCAATGTTCTCGTCCCACATACCATGTTTAAAATCCCCAAAAAAATTGAACATACCATTTTTTAATTAGCCGACTTAACTTAGAAATAACATGATAACTAGAAATAATCAAAATGTGGTCATTCCGTTGTGCCGTGAAAATGTTGATAAATCCAGATGTTTATTAAAATATGTGGAATTCCAACAGGTTTAAAAAAAAAACATATTTCTATATAATATATATTAATATCTAATTATGTCAACTTAGAATTTACTGTGTTCATCAAGCGGAAAAAGTATAAATTGACATATCAAGCTAAGTACGTTTTATCGGAAGTTAAGTATAAGTTGATAAAACGATATATTAATTTTTTAACGTATAGTTTGTTGGTCGTCGCATTGATATCTTATTTTGTCAATTTGCGTGCGCTATTTCGGTTTTTGAGTATACGTCGATATAAGGATATATTAAGGGCATTACATTGCTCGATGACCTTGATGATTTGATCCCTGTACTGGTTTTTGTTGACTTGCCCCGCACATTTCGCAAAATTTCGGTTTTTATTTATTATTTAAAAATATTAAAATAAATAACAGAAAAAAAACAATACAGATTATTAAGTATATTATTACGTATTTGTTGTTACAAAATTCATGCCGATCTATTTAGCCGTTACAGAGATAATTTACAATTAAAGTTGAAAAAGGACCTATTTTCTACGATTAACCAAAAAAAAATGAGAAGGTTTATTAAAATTTTAAACAATACAATTTATTTGTGATGAACTTAACTATAACATAATTTTTTTACACGGAAAACGCACGAAGGGATTCATCAACAAATTTCTTTGAACATACGCTGTTTTTGGGATTTGAGCCATGTAATGCCCTTAAGATGTAAGAAACTTTTTGTGACTCATCGCGGTGATATCTCGTTTTGTTAAGAGCCCTCTCACATTTTGGCGCTTCGCGAATTTAGGTATTTTACGCACGGAGCGGTCGGTGAGCTACGCGACCGATTCTTTCTTTAATTTCTGTTCACTCGCTTGGATCATGATATTGTGAGTATGGCGTCTAAACGATCTTGATCCAACGTAACACAAGTTTTCTTAGCATGGAGTTACGGTGGTATTTCGGTGGACGGAAAAACTTTTCATGTGACATTTTAATGTTATTTAATTCGTTTTAAGATTTATTTTAACTCGTTTTACATTTTTCATTATTTAAGAATCTTAAAGTGTTAAATTAAGTAGATATAAATAAACATTTCAAGTTTTACGCAGTACCCGATCGTTGATAACCGACCTCCGTAGCTTAGTAGTCTGAAAATCGTGCTCTATACTCACAAAAAACGAAATAATTATGGTACTATCGAAACTATGAAAGTACTTTTGTGAGATATTTTAAAGGACAATATTATAGTCTACGCTATTCGTATCATTTAAACGTTTCATTTGCTGTTACATATTTAAATTTGTTCAGGTAAATTCATGTTCTGATGTGTACGTAAATAAATAAATAGTACGGTTGCAACATGTTTAAATAAATAAAATACACCAATGTAACTAATAAGTTTTTATTTTTATTTATTTACAACGATCAAAAGCGGCGGTCGTAGTTTACGAAGTTATAGCACGCACACAAAAGCAGAGTCTATACAGCAATCGACGCACACTACGATAGTATCGATAGGACGAAGCGAGCGAAATTATCTGACATAGACCCGTCCTAGTCAAGCGCTCGCGCCGTAGTGAGCGCAGATCGCCAGCACAGTGAAATATATAGAACTTATAATTAATTAATTAAAAAATAGCAAATAGCAGATAGCTATTTAAAAAATAAAAAAAAATAGTATAGTTCAAGAAAATACTGAAGAATATTTTGGTGTAAATATTAATGCAAAATGATGCACAACTTCGGAGATATCGTGGCATGTTTCGAAGCCTTTTCGGACGATAATTGAATTAGGTCCAGTTTTATTTTCTTTACATATAAGGCATATAAAGAAAATGTATTCTATTAATATTAAAGTATAAGATATATGTGAGATAGGAAAAAATGTGATGGTCTATATTCAATAGAATCTACAAATTAGAGCCCAAAAATCAAATCTCCGTTAGTTTTTGGCTAAACATGCATCGGGAGAATGATGATTACTAAATAAATATAATTTTTTTCTTAAATTCGCTTTATTAAAATTGTAGTAAAGATAACGAATTATTTTTAACAAATAATTGTTATTTTAAGCAACTAACGAAAACATACTGTTTCAACGAGGAAACCTTGCCATTTCGCGTTTTTTTGTAATACGCCTCTTAAATAAAAAACACTAAATATCGAGATATTCATATAATGTCACAGGCCATATCTCTAAAAGTTACGTAGATATCGAGTTGTCAATTTCTTTACTACAAAAGCAATTCCGTAGAAAGCCATTAAGCCGATAAAAAAAATCGTGCAAGTCGAGTTATCAAGTTCTTCACGCCATGTCTTACATACCGAGTGTCTTCCGTGCCTCGGAAACCACGTTGAACCGTTGGTGTTGGCTGTTAATTGTGGATCTTCGACAGTCGTTACAGGTAGTCAGTGGACCGAAAGTCTGACAACCAGTCTTACCAAGGAGTATCGTAGTACCCAGTACAGTGACAGATGTATTTTTGAAATTGTTAAATGATCATAAAATCACAACAAAGGCTGATATTTGCATATTTCTGGCAGGTCGCACCGCATTCCAAAAATTTTACAATATTACATTGCTACTTCTGGCGGGCTGCACTGGCTTTGTTTGAATTGAAATGCGACTGCGGCCCGATGCGGCTAACGTAATACAGGATTTCAATAGAAATAGAAGCAAGCTTAATTCTGCTGATTTTATCAAAACGGGTAAACGACTGTGCTAACGGCTGACGAATCATTAGTGTCAATGTTAATCTAATATATCTTATAAATTTCAGCCTGTAAGTCATGAAACAAGCGTAATACATATTTAATTTTGCAATAGTGTCATTTTTCGATGTGAAATGCTAACTTGATATAACCTATACTTATAACTAATACATACCGAGTGTCTTCCGTGCCTCAGAAACCACGTTGAGCCGTTGGTGTTGGCTGTTAATTGTGGATCTTTGACAGTCGTTACAGGTAGTCAGTGGCCCGAAAGTCTGACAACCAGTCTTACCAAGGAGTATCGTAGTACCCAGTACAGTGACAGATGTATTTTTGAAATTGTTAAATGATCAAAAAATCACAACAAAGGCTGATATTTGCATATTTTTGGCAGGTCGCACCGCATTCCAAAAATTTTACAATATTACATTGCTACTTCTGGCGGGCTGCACTGGCTTTGTTTGAATTGAAATGCGACTGCGGCCCGATGCGGCTAACGTAATACAGGATTTCAATAGAAATAGAAGCAAGCTTAATTCTGCTGATTTTATCAAAACGGGTGGTCGACTGTGCTAACGGCTGACGAATCATTAGTGTCAATGTTAATCTAATTAATCTTATAAATTTCAGCCTGTAAGTCATGAATCAATTTTAAAACATATTTAATTTTGCAATAGTGTCATTTTTCGATGTGAAATGCTAACTTGATATAACCTATACATATAACCTTTATTGTAAGCAGGATTGGAAAGCCATGGGGGAGGCCTTTGCCCAGCAGTGGGACAGAATAGGCTGATTAAAAAAAAATAAAAAAAATAACCTTTACATACCAAGTGTCTTCCGTGCCTCGGAAACCACGTTGAGCCGTCTTGGTCTTGGCTGTAAATTGTGGATCTTTGACAGTCGTTACAGATAGTCAGTGGCCCGAAAGTCTGACAACCAGTCTTACCAAGGATAATCGTATTACCCAGTGCTAAAAAGGTTATGGAGGTCAGATAGGCAATTGCTCCTCGTAAAATACTGGTATTCAGCTGCATCCGGTTAGACTGGAAGCCGACTCCAACACAGTTGGGAAAAGGCAGATGATGAAGAACCTATAAACACAATAACGGATAATTCAAATTTAAACGTTGCCGTGGGACATTTACCGACTAGTATAAAACTAAAAAAATGTAAAATTTATTATTTTTGAGAGTTTAAATGTTTATAATTTAACCTTTGATTTACAGCCAGTAAGTGCAACAAAGAATAGAAAATAAGTGACAGATGTATTTTTGAAATTGTTAAATAATGATCATAAAATTACTAAAAAGCCTGATGCATATTTTTGGCAGGTCGCACCGCATTGCAAAAATTTTCCAATATTACATACAAACATTTTGCATGGCTACTTCTGGCGGTCTGCACTGGCGTTGTTTAAATTGAAATACAACTGCGGCCCGATTCGGCTAACGTAGTACAGATTTTCAATAGAAAAAGAAGCAAGCTCAATTATGTTGATTTGGTCACCAATGACGGGTGAACGACTGTGATAACGACTTTCAAATCTAAAGCGTCTTTGTTAATCCTATTTTTCTTACAATTTTCAGGACGTAAGTAATGAAACAAGTGAAAAACCTATATAATTTTGTAATAGCGTCATTTTTCGATGTGAAATGCTAACTTGATATAACCTATACTTATAACTAATACATACCAAGTGTCTTCCGTGCCTCGGATCCACGTTGAGCCGTTGGTCTTGGCTGTTAATTGTGGATCTTTGACAGTCGTTACAGCTAGTCAGTGGCCCAAAAGTCTGACAACCAGTCTTACCAAGGAGTATCGTATTACCCAGTACTAAATCGGTTCAGGACAGATAGGCAATCGCTGCTTGTAAAGTAAGTGCAACAAAGAAAAGTAAAATAAGTGACAGATGTGATTTTGAAATTGTTAAATAATGATCATAAAATCACAACAAAGGATGATGCATATTTTTGGCAGGTCGCACCGCGTTGTAAAAATCCTCCTATATTACATTCAAACATTTTGCTTTGCCACTACTAGCGGGATACACCGGATTTGTCTGAATTGAATTGCACAGAATTTCAATAGAAGAAGAAGCAAGCTTAATTATGCTGACTTTATTACGACGGGTTTTCGACTGTGCTAACGTCTTACGAATCATTAGTGTTAATGTTAATCGATTTTTTTTTATAAATTTCAGGGTGTAAGTAGTAAAACAAGTGAAAAACATATTTAATTTTGCAATAGTGTAATTTTTCGATATGAAATGCTAAGTTGATATAACCTATACCTTTAACTTTTAGATACCGAGTGTCCTCCGTGCCTCGGAAACCATGTTAAGCCGTTGGTCCTGGCTGTTTAATGTAGATATTTAACAGTCGTTACAAGCAGTCAAGGTCTAGAAAGTCTGACAACCAGTCTTACCAAGGAGTATCGTAATACCCAGTACAGTGACAGATGTATTTTTGAAATTCTTAAATAATGATCATTAAATCACAAGAAAGGCTGATGCATATTTTTGGCAGGTCGCACCGCATTGCAAAAATTTTGAAATATTACATACAAGCATTTTGCATTGCTACTTCTGGCGGGCTGCACTGGCGTTGTTTGAATTGAAATACAACTGCGGCCCGATGTTGCTAACATAGTACAGGATTTCAATAGAAAAAGAAGCAAGCTTATTTGTATTGATTTTGTCACCAATGACGGGTGAACGACTGTGATAACGGCTTTCAAATCATAAGCGTCTTTGTTAATCCTATTTTTCTTACAATTTTCAGGAAGTAAGTAATAAAACAAGTGAAAAACATATATAACTTTGCAATAGCGTAATTTTTCGATATGAAATGCTAACTTGATATAACCTATACTTACAACAAATACATACCGAGTGTCTTCCGTGCCTCGGAAACCGCGTTGAGCCGTTGGTCTTGGCTGTTAATTGTGGGTCTTTGACAGGCGTTACAGATAGTCAGTGGCCGTCAAGGAGTATCGTATTACCCAGTACTAAATAGGTTATGGAGGTCAGATAGGCAATCACTCCTTGTAAAATACTGCTATTCAGCAGCATCTGGTTAGACTGGAAGCCGACTCCAATACAGTTGGGAAAAGGCAGATGATGAAGAAACTATAAACACAATAACGGATAATTCAAATTTAAACGTTGCCGTGGGACATTTACCGACTAGTATTAAATTAAAAAAAAGTTTTATTGATTATTTTTGAGAGTCAAAATGTTAATAATTTAACCTCTGATTTACAGGCAGTAAGTGCAACAAAGAATAATAAAATAAGTGACAGAAGTATTTTTGAAATTGTTAAATAATGATCATAAAATCACAACAAAGGCTGATGCATATTTTTGGCAGGTCGCACCACATTTTAAAAATCTTCCTATATTACATTCAATCATTTTGCTTTGCCACTTCTAGCGGGCTACACCGGATTTGTTTGAATTGAAATGCGACTGTGTCCCGAAGCGATTAATGTAGTACAGAGTTTCAATTGAAAAAAAAGCAAGTATTTTGCTTATTTTGTCACCGATGACGAGTGGTCGACTGTGCTAACAGCTTTGGAATCATAAGTCATCATCATCATCATCATTTCAGCCGAAAAGTCCACTGCTGAACATAGGCCTCCCCCAAGAAGGGGGGTTTTGCCATAATCGCCACGCTTGGCAGGCGGGTTGGCGATCGCAGTATGGTTGTTGTAGAATCAGAGAACGCTGCTGCCCATTCTCTGGTAAGTCCCTTAGTCGCCTCTTACGACACCCACGGGAAGATATGGGATGGTGCTATTCTTTACGTCCGGACACCATACAGAACATAAGTGTCAAAGTTTATTTAATTTTTCTTATACTTTTCAGACCGTAAGTAATGAAACAAGTGTAAAACGTATTTAATTTTGTAATAGTGTCATTTTTCGATATGAAATGCTAAGTTGATATAACCTTTAACTTTTAGATACCGAGTGTCCTCCGTGCCTCGGAAACCACACTCTTTATTGTAGATCTTTAACAGTCGTTACAAGCAGTCAAGGTCCAGAAAGTCTGACAACCAGTCTTACCAAGGAGTATCGTAATACCCAGTACAGTGACAGATGTATTTTTTAAATTCTTAAATAATGATCATAAAATCACAGCAAAGGCTGATGCATATTTTTGGCAGGTCGCACCGCATTGCAAAAATTTTCCAATATTACATTCAAACATTTTGCATTGGTACTTCTGGCGGGCTGCACTGGCGTTGTTTGAATTGAAATATAACTGCGGCCCGATGTGGCTAACGTAGTACAGGATTTCAATAGAAAAAGAAGCAAGCTTAATTATATACGGGTGAACCACTGTGATAACGACTTTCAAATCATAAGCGTCTTTGTTAATCCTATTTTTCTTACAATTTTCAGGACGTAAGTAATGAAACAAGTGACAAACATATTTAATTTTGAAAAAGCGTCATTTTTCGATGTGAAATGCTAACTTGATAATTCCGTGCATGGCGTGAAGAACTTAATAAGTCCAAAATGTCAATTTTACAGGGCCGCGATTTTAAAGTTTGACTTTTTCTCCAAAATGCGTTTTTACCTTGTACTCGTTTTTTAAGGTTGATAAAGGAAAATTTTATGCAATCTTTTAAATTATTTTACGTATTTTGGTAAAATCATCTTATTTTGTATGACATTAGACGTATCAACTTATTCACCAAAGACATTTATCATTATTTAATTTAATCCCTAAAAAACAGTTTTTCTCAAAAAATATTATCTCTTTTAAATCTGATGGTAACTTCTTACAGAAATGCCACAAACAAGACACAAATTAATTGGGCCCACGATCTCCAATGTTCTCGTCCCACATACCATGTTTAAAATCCCCAAAAAAATTGAACATACCAGTTTTTAATTAGCCGACTTAACTTAGAAATAACATGATAACTAGAAATAATCAACATGTGGTCATTCCATTGTACCGTGAAAATGTTGATAAATTGAGATGTTTATTAAAATATGTGGAATTCCAACATGTTATTAAAAAAATAAACATATTTCTGATTTCACTCATATTAATTTAACTACTAAGATAACATTAGATATCATATAGCTATATAATATATATTAATATCTAATTATGTCAACTTAGAATTTACTGTGTTCATCAAGCGGAAAAAGTATAAATTGACATATTTATTTATTTATTGATTTAAACTTCATGTACAAGAGTGGTACATAGGCGGACTTAATGCCACAAGGCATTCTCTACCAGTCAACCTTTGGGTCAAACAGGATAGCATTGTGATAGAGTACAAAAAAATAAATAAGAAAAAAAAAACAATTTGTTAACATAGATTGATATACATAAATAGGTACATACCAATACACATATACAACAACAACAAGCAAGCTAAGTACGTTTTATCGGAAGTTGAGTATAAGTTGATAAAACGATATATTAATTTGTTAACGTATAGTGTGTTGGTCGTCGCTTTGATATCTTATTTTGTCAATTTGCGTACGATATTTCGGTTTTGAGTATACGTTGATGTAAGGATATATTAAGATGTAAGAAATTTTTTTGTGACTCATCGCGGTGATATCTCGTTTTGTTAAATAAAAAACGGTAAATATCGAGATATTCATATACTGTCACAGGCCATATCTCTAAAAGTTACGTAGATATCGAGTTGTCAATTTTTTTCCTACAAAAGCAATTCCGTAGAAAGCCATTAAGCCGATAAAAAAAAAATCGTGCTAGTCGAGTTATCAAGTTCTTCACGCCATGCACATTATACCTATAACTATTGCATACCGAGTGTCTTCCGTGCCTCAGAAACCACGTTGAGCCGTTGGTGTTGGCTGTTAATTGTGGATCTTCAACAGTCGTTACAGGTGGTCAGTGGACTGAAAGTCTGACAACCAGTCTTACCAAGGAGTATCGTAGTACCCAGTACAGTGACAGATGTATTTTTGAAATTGTTAAATGATCATAAAATCACAACAAAGGCTGATGCATATTTTTGGCAGGTCACACCTCATTGCAAAAATTTTACATTACATTGCTACTTCTGGCGGGCTGCACTGGCTTTGTTTGAATTGAAATGCGACTGCGTCCCGATGCAGCTAACGTAATACAGGATTTCAATAGAAAAAGAAGCAAGCTTAATTATGCTGATTTTATCACGACGGGTGGTCGACTGTGCTAACGGCTTCCGAATCATTAGTGTCAATGTTAATCTAATTTACTTTATACATTTCAGGCTGTAAGTCATGAAACAATTTTTAAACATATATAATTTTGCAATAGTGTCATTTTTCGATGTGAAATTCTAACTTAATATAACCTATAAATATAACTTTTATATACCAAATGTCTTCCGTGCCTCGGAAACCTCGTTGAGCCGTTGGTCTTGGCTGTTAATTGTGGATCTTTGACAGTCTTTACATTTAGTCAGTGGCCCGAAAGTCTGACAATCAGTCTTACCAAGGAGTACCGAAGTACCCAGTACAGTGACAGATGTATTTTTGAAATTGTTAAATGGTCATAAAATCACAACAAAGGCTGATGCATATTTTTGGCAGGTCGCATCGCATTCCAAAAATTTTACATTACATTGCTACTTCTAGCGGGCTGCACTGGCTTTGTTAGAATTGAAATGCGACTGCGTCCCGATGCAGCTAACGTAATACAGGATTTCAATAGAAAAAGAAGCAAGCTTAATTATGCTGATTTTATCACGACGGGCGGTCGACTGTGCTAACGGCTTACGAATCATTAGTGTCAATGTTAATCTAATTTATCTTATAAATTTCAGCCTGTAAGTCATGAAACGATTTTTAAACATATTTAATTTTGCAATAGTGTCATTTTTCGATGTGACATGCTAACTTGATATAACCTATACATATAACCTTTACATACCTAGTGTCTTCCGCGCCTCGAAAACCACGTTGAGCCGTGGGTCTTGGCTGTTAATTGTGTATCTTTGACAGTCGTTACAGATAGTCAGTGGCCCGAAAGTCTGACAACCAGTCTTACCAAGGAGTTTCGTATTACCCAGTACTAAATAGGTTATGGAGGTCAGATAGGCAATTGCTCCTCGTAAAATACTGGTATTCAGCTGCATCCGGTTAGACTGGAAGCCAACTCCAACACAGTTGGGAAAAGGCAGATGATGAAGAACCTATAAACACAATAACGGATAATTCAACTTTAAACGTTGCCGTGGGACATTTACCGACTAGTATAAAACTATAAAAATGTAAAATTTATTATTTTTGAGAGTTTAAATGTTAATAATTTAACCTTTGATTTACAGCCAGTAAGTGGAACAAAGAACAGTAAAATAAGTGACAGATGTATTTTTGAAATTGTTAAAAAATGATCATAAAATCACAAAAAAGGTAGATGCATATTTTTGGCCTGTCGCACCGCATTGCAAAAATTTTCTAATATTACATACAAACATTTTGCATTGCTACTTCTGGCGGGCTACACTGGCGTTGTTTACAATTGAAATACAACTGCGGCCCGATGCGGCTAACGTAGTACAGGATTTCAAGAGAAAAAGAAGCAAGCTCAATTATGTTGATTTTGTCACCAATGACGGGTGAACGACTGTGATAACGGCTTTCAAATCTTAAGCGTCTTTGTTAATCCTATTTTTCTTACAATTTTCAGGACGTAAGTAATGAAACAAGTGAAAAACATATTTAATTTTGCAATAGCGTCATTTTTCGATGTGAAATGCTAACTTGATATAACCTATACTTATAACTAATACATATTACATACCGAGTGTCTTCCGTGCCTCGGATCCACGTTGAGCCGTTGGTCTTGGCTGTTAATTGTGGATCTTTGACAGTCGTTACAGCTAGTCAGTGGCCCAAAAGTCTGACAACCAGTCTTACCAAGGAGTATCGTATTACTCAGTACCAAATCGGTTATGGAGGTCAGATGGGCAATCGCTGCTTGTAAAGTAATTGCAACAAAGAAAAGTAAAATAAGTGACAGATGTGATTTTGAAATTGTTAAATAATGATCATAAAATCACAACAAAGGCTGATACATATTTTTGGCAGGTCGCACCGCGTTGTAAAAATCCTCCTATATTACATTCAAACATTTTGCTTTGCCACTACTAGCGGGATACACCGGATTTGTTTGAATTGAATTGTACAGGATTTCAATAGAAGAAGAAGCAAGCTTAATTATGCTGATTTTATTACGACGAGTTGTCGACTGTGCTAACGGCTTACGAATCATTAGTGTTAATGTTAATCTAATTTTTTTTATAAATTTCAGGGTGTAAGTAGTAAAACAAGTGTAAAACATATTTAATTTTACAATAGTGTCATTTTTCGATATGAAATGCTAAGTTGATATAACCTATACCTTTAACTTTTAGATACCGAGTGTCCTCCGTGCCTCGGAAACCACGTTAAGCCGTTGGTCCTGGCTGTTTATTGTAGATCTTTAACAGTCGTTACAAGCAGTCAAGCTCCAAAAAGTCTGACAACCAGTCTTACCAAGGAGTATCGTATTACCCAGTACAGTGACGAAAGTGAAGCAAAGAAAAAGAAGCATTATATTGATTTTGTCACCAATGACGGATGAACGACTGTGATAACGGCTTTCAAATCATAAGCGTCTTTGTTAATCCTATTTTTCTTACAATTTTCAGGAAGTAAGTAATAAAACAAGTGATAAACATATATAATTTTGCAATAGCGTCATTTTTCGATATGAAATGCTAACTTGATATAACCTATACTTATAACAAATACATACCAAGTGTCTTCCGTGCCTCGGAAACCGCGTTGAGCCGTTGGTCTTGGCTGTTAATTGTGGATCTTTGACAGTCGTTACAGATAGTCAGTGGCCCGAAAGTCTGACAATCAGTCTTACCAAGGAGTATCGTATTACCCAGTACTAAATAGGTTATGGAGGTCAGATAGGCAATCGCTCCTTGTAAAATACTGCTATTCAGCAGCATCCGGTTAGACTGGAAGCCGACTCCAATACAGTTGGGAAAAGGCAGATGATGAAGAAACTATAAACACAATAACAAATAATTCAAATTTAAACGTTGCCGTGGGACATTTACCGACTAGTATTAAATCAAATAAATGCTATATTGATTATTTTTGAGACTCGAAATGTTAATAATTTAACCTCTGATTTACAGGCAGTAAGTGCAACAAAGAATAGTAAAATAAGTGACAGAAGTATTTTTGAAATTGTTAAATAATAATCATAAAATCACAACAAAGGCTGATGCATATTGTGGCAGGTCGCACCGCATTGTAAAAATCTTCCTATATTACATTCAATCATTTTGCTTTGCCACTTATAGCGGGCTACACCGGATTTGTTTGAATTGAAATGCGACTGTGTCCCGAAGCGATTAATGTAGTACAGAATTTAAATTGAAAAAAAAGCAAGTATTTTGCTTATTTTGTCACCGATGACGAGTGGTCGACTGTGCTAACAGCTTTGGAATCATAAGTGACAAAGTTTATCTAATTTTTCTTATACTTTTCAGACCGTAAGTTATGAAACAAGTGTAAAACATATTTAATTTTACAATAGTGTCATTTTTTACATGTAGTCAGTGGCCCGAAAGTCTGACAACCAGTCTTACTAAGGAGTATCGTTTTACCCAGTACAGTGACAGATGTATTTTTGAAATTGTTAAATGATCATAAAATCACAACAAAGGCTGCTGCATATTTTTGGCAGGTCGAACCTCATTGCAAAAATTTTACAATATTACATTGCTTCTTCTGGCGGGCTGCACTGGCTTTGTTAGAATTGAAATACAACTGCAGCCCAATGCGGCTAACGTAGTACAGGATTCAATAGAAAAAGAAGCAAGCTTAATTATGTTGATTTTGTCACCAATGACGGGTGAACGACTGTGATAACGACTTTCAAATCTTAAGCGTCATAGTTAATCCTATTTTGTTTTACAATTTTCAGGACGTAAGTAATGAAACAAGTGACAAACATATTTAATTTTGCAATAGCGTCATTTTTCGATGTGAAATGCTAACTTGATATAACCTATACCTATAACTATTACATACCGAGTGTCTTCTGTGCCTCGGAGACAACGTTGAGCCGTTGGTCGTGGCTGTTAATTGTGGATCTTTGACAGTCGTTACAGGTAGTCAGTGGCCCGAAAGTCTGACAACCAGTCTTACCAAGGAGTATCGTAGTACCCAGTACAGTGACAGATGTTATTTTGAAATTGTTAAACGATCATAAAATCACAACAAAGGCTGATTCATATTTTTGGCAGGTCGCACCGCATTGCAAAAATTTTGCAATATTACATTGCTACTTCTGGCGGGCTGCACTGGCTTTGTTTGAATTGAAAAGCGACTGCCGCCCGGTGCGGCTAACGTAATACAGGATTTCAATAGAAAAAGAAGCAAGCTTTATTATGCTGATTTTATCACGATGGGTGGTCGACTGTGCTAACGGCTTACGAATCATTAGTGTCAATGTTAATCTAATTTATCTCATAAATTTCAGCCTGTAAGTCATGAAACAATTTTTAAACATATTTTATTTTAAAATTAGTGTCATTTTTCGATGTGAAATGCTAACTTGATATAACCTATACATATAACCTTTACATACCAAGTGTCTTCCGTACCTCGGAAACCACGTTTAGTTGTTGGTCTTGGCTGTTAATTGTGGATCTTTGACAGTCGTTACATGTAGTCAGTGGCCCGACAGTTTGACAACCAGTCTTACCAAGGAGTATCGTATTATCCAGTACTAAATAGGTTATGGAGGTCAGATAGGCAATTGCTCCTCGTAAAATACTGGTATTCAGCTGCATCCGGTTAGACTAGAAGCCGACTAAAACACAGTCGGGACAAGGCAGATGATGAAAAATCTATAAATACAGTAACGGATAATTCAAATTTAAACGTTGCCGTGGGACATTTACCGAGTAGTCTAAAACTAAATAAATGTAATATTGATTATTTTTCCGAGTCGAAATGTTAATAATTTAAACTCTGATTTACAGCCAGTAAGTGCAAAAAAGAATAGTTAAATAAGTGACAGATGTATTTTTGAAATTGTTAAATAAGGATCATAAAATTTCAACAAAGTCTGATACATATTTTTAGCAGGTCGCACCGCATTGCAAAAATATTTCAATATTACATTGAAACATTTTGCATTTCTTATTCTCGCAGGCTGCACTGGCTTTGTTTTAATTGAAATATGACTGCGGCCCGATGCGGCTAGCGTAGTACAGGATTTCATTAGAAAAAGAAGCAAGCTTAATTATGCTGATTTTACCACGACGGGTGGTCGACTGTGCAAACGGCTTCCGAATCATTAGTGTCAATGTTAATCTAATTTACTTTATACATTTCAGGCTGTAAGTCATGAAACAATTTTCATACATATTTAATTTTAAAATAGTGTCATTTTTCGATGTGAAATGCTAACTTGATATAACCTTTACATATAACCTTTACATACCAAGTGTCTTCCGTACCTCGGAAACCACGTTGAGTTGTTAGTCTCGGCTGTTAATTGTGTATCTTTGACAGTCGTTACATGTAGTCAGTGGCCCGAAAGTCTGACAACCAGTCTTACCAAGGAGTATCGTATTACCCCCTACAGTGACAGATGTATTTTTGAAATTATTAAATGATCATAAAATCACAACAAAGGCTGCTGCATATTTTTGTCAGGTCGAACCGCATTGCATAAATTTTGCAATATAACATTGCTTCTTCTGGCGGGCTGCACTGGCTTTGTTAGAATTGAAATACAACTGCGGCCCAATGCGGCTAAAGTAGTACAGGACTTCAATAGAAAAAGAAGCAATCTTAATTATGCTGATTTTGTCACCAATGACGGGTGAACGACTGATAACGACTTTCAAATCGTAAGCGTCAATGTTAATCCTATTTTCTTACAATTTTCAGGAAGTAAGTAATGAAACAAGTGACAAACATATATAATTTTGCAATAGCGTCATTTTTCGATGTGAAATGCTAACTTGATATAACCTATACCTATAACTATTACATACCGAGTGTTTTCCGTGCATCTGAAACCACGTTGAGCCACTGGTATTGGCTGTTAAATGTGGATCTTTCACAGTAACAGTTGTTACGGGCAGTCAGTGGCCCGAAAGTCGGACAACCAGTCTTACCAAGGAGTATCGTATTACCCAGTACTAAAGAGGTTATGGAGGATAGGCAATCGTTTCTTGTAAAATACTGGTATTCAGCTGCATCCGGTTAGACTGGAAGCCGACTCCAACACAGTTGGGAAATGGCAGATGATGAAGAACCCATAAATACAATAACGGATAATTGATATTTAAACGTTGCCGTGGAACATTTACCGACTAGTATAAAATTAAGTAAATGTAATATTGATTATTTTTCCAAGTCGAAATGTTAATAATTTAAACTCTGATTTACAGCCAGTAAGTGCAACAAAGAGTAGTAAAATAAGTTACAGATGTTTTTTTGAAATTGTTAAATAATGATCAAAAAATCACAACAAAGGCTGATGCATATTTTTGGCAGGTTGCACCGCATTGCCAAAATATTCCAAATTTACATTCAAACATTTTGCATTGCTACTTCTGGCGGGCTGCACTGGCGTTGTTTGAATTGAAATACAACTGCGGCCCGATGCGGCTAACGAGTACAGGAATAAAATAGAAAAAGATGCAAGTTTAATTATACTGATTTTATCACCAATGACGGGTGAACGACTGTGATAACGGCTTTCAAATCTTAAGCAATTGATGCTTAAGATTTGAAAGCCGTTATCACAGTCGTTAATCCTATTTTTCTTACAATTTTCAGGAAGTAAGTGATGAAACAAGTGACAAACATATTTAATTTTGTAATAGCGTCATTTTTCGATGTGAAATGCTAACTTGATATAACCTATACCTATAACTATTACATACCGAGTGTCTTCCGTATCACGGAAACCACGTTGAGCCAATGGTTTTGGCTGTTAATTGTGGATCTTTGACAGTCGGTACAGGTAGTCAGTGGCACGAAAGTCTGGTAACCAGTCTTACCAAGGAGTATGGTATTTAGGAGGTTGGTACTTCTGGCGGGCTGCACTGGCTTTGTTTGAATTGAAATACGACTGCGGCCCGATGCTGCTAACGTAGTACAGGATTTTAATAGAAAAAGAAGGAAGCTTAATTATGCTGATTTTATCACGATGGTTGGTCGACTGTGCTAACGGCTTACAAATCATTAGTGTCAATGTTAATATAATTTTTCTTATATATTTCAGACTGTAAGTCATGAAACAAGTGTAAAACATATATAGTACAATAGTGTCATTTTTCACCAATGACGGGTGAACGACTGTGATAACGGCTTTCAAATCTTAATCAAATGTTAATGTTAATCCTATTTTTCTTACAATTTTCAGGAAGTAAGTAATGAAACGAGTGAAAACATGTGGAAAACATTTAAAATTTTGCAATAGCGCCATTTTTCGATGTGAAATGCTAACTTGATAAAACCTATACCTATAACTATTACTTACCGAGTGTCTTCCGTGGAACGGAAACCACGTTGAACCGTTGGTCTTGGCTATTAAATGTGGATCTTTGACAGTCGCTACAAGTAATCAGTGGCCCGAAAGTCTAACAACCAGTCTTACCAAGGAGTATCGTATTACCCAGTACTAAATAGGTTATGGAGGTCAGATAGGCAATCGCTCCTTGTAAAATACTGGTATTCAGCTGCATCTGGTTAGACTGAAAGCCGACTCCAACATAGTTGGGAAAAGGCAGATGATGAAGAACCTATAAATACAATAACGGATAATTCAAGTTTAAACGTTGCCGTGGGACATTTACCGACTAGTATAAAATTAAATAAATGTAATACTGATTATTTTTCCGAGTCGAAATGTTAATAATTTAACCTCTGATTTACAGGCAGTAAGTGCAACAAAGAATAGTTAAATAAGTGACAGATGTATTTTTGAAATTGTTAAATAATGATCAAAAAATCACAACAAAGGCTGCATATTTTTGGCAGCTCGCACCGCATTGTAAAAATCCTTCTATATTACATATTCAATTCAAATTCAAATTCAAATTCTTTATTGCGAACTAAGTTTAAAAAAACTTTTTCAAACTTTGTCCAACTTTTTGCTTTGCTTTGCTAGCGATCTAAACCGGATTTGTGTGAATTGAAATACGACTGCGGCCCGATGCGGCTAATGTAGTATATAATTTCAATAGAAAAAGAAGCAAGCTTAATTATGCTGATTTTATCACGATGGGACTGTGTTAACGGCTTACGAATCATAGTGTTAATGTTAATCTTACAAGTCGCTCCCCCCACCGAATAATATTTTAATCGATTATTTTAAATTTTACGGGAAAAATTAAAAACTGTTTTTTGCATATATCGCACAGGTGGGTCCATTTATACATCAAAACAAAGCATTTTTTTTACAAACTCAAACTTAAACTCAAAGCATTTATTTCAATTAGACCATCACAGGCACTTTTGTATGTCAAAATAAAGCAAAGCTACAGTCACAGTCACAAGGCATAATAACTTGAGAAAGTACTGTAGTTGCACATTCCAAAGCTTAGACCTCTATGGAGAAGAATGGGCAAGAAACTCCATGGACACTCTTTTAAATCAAAATATTTTTACAAAATCTTGGTAACATCATTCATGTTGAGATTATACATACATTTGAGAACGATGTAGAGAGACGTGCACATTATGAGCGTCCAGAGTAAAAGATTAAATCAACGATGAAAAACTAAAGTAATTAAAATAAACCGTGGCAGCTAAGAGATGACCAGTCCCAACTGACAGCGCCCGTTCACGAACATGACGCATGGATAAGCGCCATTCAACTCAACCATATTAAAGGGAACTAAATGACCCGACACACCCGCCACCATCAGCGAGACATTTGAGTGCGCATGACATTCTCTCAGCCACCAAGTTGCATTCAAGTCAATGAAAGGTAACAAAATATAAATTAGTTTGCCCCTGTGGTTGTGGAGTAGCAAATTGTTGCTTCTATAAGTGAACACAATGTAGAGATAGAAAAGAAAAAAAAAAACACAATTAAAACCTTAAAGATTAGGATAAGCCCTACTAACCATAATAGAAAGCCTACATGGTATTACTCACGTTAAATAAACCTGAAATAATAATAATAATATAATAAAAGAAACAGAAATCTACAAGTATTTGGGTATGTCGGAAGCGATCGCTTCTTTGGCCGCCTGAATAAGGTACTAACTAGGTAGTATTTTGTCAGGCGGAAACAAGGTCTTCAACGGTTGGGTCATGCCGGTTTGATGATGTATTCTTTCGGCATACTCAAATGGACTCGAACGGAACTTGATGCCATGGATAGGAGGGTCCGTGCACTGCTGACCGCAAATCGAATGCATCACCCACGGTCGTCGGTGATGAGACTGTATATTCCGCGGAAGTGCGAGGTCGTGGCTTCTTTAATGCTAAGACCCTGCACAACCGTGATGTATGCAGTCTCATTGAATATTTCCTAGAAGCCGACGTGGGGATGCACCGAGATGTGGTCTCAGTGGACAAGGGCCTCACCCCGCTCTCCCTGGATAACGAGAACTGGCGCAAACCTAGAGTATTAGACACTAATGATCGCAAGGAGGTATGGCAGGGCAAGGAGCTTCACGGACGCTTTTACCATGCCCTACATGGGCCTGATGTAGACTTCTTGATGTCCGTATCTTGGTTGCGCTTCGGTGACTTATTCGGTAAACAAAGATTTTTTCTGAGCAATAATGGACGAAGTTATGATGACGAATAACTACCGGAAATACATTGTGAAGGATGGCACGGTTGACATATGTCGGGCATGCCAGAGTCCGGGAGAATCGATCCGACACATTATTTCTGGGTGTTCTCGTCTGGCTAACGGAGAGTACTTGCATAGACACAACCTCGTTGCCAGGATTATACACCAGCAACTTGCTTTGAAGTACAACCTTATGGAATCAGAAGTGCCATACTATAAGTATGCGCCCGACTCAGTTCTCGATGATGGTGATATCACGTCGTTTTGGGATCGATCTATCGTCACTGACAGGACTATTGTTGCCAATAAACCTGACATTGTGGTGATAGATCGATTGGAGCGTCGCACAATGATTGTTGATATAACGGTTCCGCATGACGAGAACCTTGTGAAAGCAAAGAAAGATAAACAATTCAAATATCTAGATCTGGCTCGCGAGGTTGTCGACATGTGGGACGTGAGTACAGCAGTCATTGTGCCGATAGTCGTGTCAGCCAATGGCTTAATAGCCAATAGCCTCGACCAACATCTGAGTAGGCTCTCGCTTGGCAGCTGGATCAAGGGCTTGATTCAGAAAGCAGTACTTTTGGACACGGCGCGTATCGTTAGGAGGTTCCTCTCTCAAGAGCCCTGACCACCGGTAGCTCGAACTCTGTTCCCGATGCCGGTGGCCTACTGTTTGTTATATTTTTAAATGTTTTTTTTATATTACTTTGTATAGAAATATTTAAAAATGTAAATTATATGTATAGAAAATAAATAAAGGAATAATAATAATAAATTCTTTATTTCGGACAACATAAGATCCAATGTGTTAGTAAATTACTTATAATTAATGTTAGTAAAATATTACCTCAAAGTTTAAAACTAATTATTTGAGTTCGCTTCATGAGGACGACGCACAAGCGGACAAGCGAGACCCCCCTATCTCACACCGCACTGCAACCTATATGGATCAGAGAGTGTTGTTGACCATTTCACAATATTGGTTTGGTTTGCATACCAATACTGCTGAATTCAGAGAACTCCAGCCGGTATATTCCTGTCCCTCAGCTTTCTCCAGAGCACATCATACGACACGAGGTCGAAGGCTCTGGAGAAATCCAGGAATCAGGCATATACCGTGGTTCTGCGGTCAGTGTAGTATTGGACAGTATTATTGAGACTTAAAATAGGACTCTTTTAATGGTTGCACTCCCGGACTGGCGGACCCAGCACCGGACATCGCAACTAAGGGATCCAGAGGAGATTTCACTTCAAAGTACTCCCTAAACACTTTAACAATACCCTCTGGATCTCCTTTCCCTCTTATGCTTACCGGTAGGCCAGGCCGAGTATTTAGATTATTTGATGATTTCCAAAATTTACTAAAGTTATCTGTCGCTCTCTTTTTCTGGCACCATTTAAGGCGCCCCTTAAATATTTTACGTGTCTCAATCATTTGTATATAAATTATTCCAGAAGTTGGACGGTTGTTCAATATCCAAAAATCAAATTTAAGCCTGGCCTCTCGGTAAGAATCGTGTACATGTTTATTCCAGTCGCATAGCACTTACTCTCTCTTTGGCCTATGCCTACCTGTTTGATTAGTTTATGCTGCAGCGGTCTTTAATATGTTAACAACTTTGCTATATAATCCATCTACAATAAGTCTGTGCTCTGATAAATTACTTGTCCCATACGCACACCTGGAGAACTCTTGAGGAAAGTCAATGTCACGCAATTCATCAGTACACAGCCTACGATATTGTACAACTTGAGATCCATCCCTCTCCCCCCAGATCACTCCAGAACGCGGACTGTTGTGTGATGTCAATTTTGGCCTTAATATGTTAAGATCACACTCAACGTATACCGGTAGATGATCTGACATGTATACGTCCTCTATTATGCCTACCCCAACAATGGTTTCCCACGCCAAAAGTGACACAACACAGTGATCTAGCCATATTTTACACCCATGAGCTTCGCTCATAAAAGTGTAATTATATGTCACACAGACCAGTTTTTCTATATCGGCGCAAATCCACGATTGGTCAGTGCAAAAACTTAACAATTCCCTAAAAAAAGGTCTTGAGGGTGCGCATTAAAATCACCCAGGATATTTAAACTTTCAACATCTCCGCTTGCGGCAATCGCACAGATCTCACACCTAAGACCTCTGTAAAAACAGGTAGATTGTCAGATGAATCTGTTGGCATATAAACTGAGATAACTATATTCGAGCGACCACACTAACTCTGATGGCAGCCAAGTGTGCAAGTTCTCGCACGGAAACTGTTTCAAAAATAACCCTCCTCCAAAGAATGGCCACTCCCCCATATGGTCTGCCTAAAAATAGACCCGCGGATCTATCAACTGACGATTTACGGGTATACTCAAAATCGTCACTTATTGTTTATAATAAAGGTATGTCATGCGGGAGAAGCCATGTCTCCTGGAGGGCCACTATATCTGACATCTCACAAATATCTCTTACATTATCAATTGAGCGCTTGATACATTTACAATAAAAACTATAAAAATTTGAATACTTGTTTTGGTGTTTGTTCATAACAGTAATGTTTCAAAACTGCACAGACAGACAGTCTGTTTAATTTTATGTTTATTTTTGTAATAGTCTAGCAACATAAAGTTTTTGAAGAAAATAAAATACGGAAATTGTAGGGCAAAACTATAGTACATATAGTGCAACACATCATTACGATATTATTCGCGTGTAAACTCAACAATATCGTAGTTAGTATTAATGCATTATGGTATTACTCGTTGAAATACGGTGCCGTAAAACCCACCGGCAATATGACATTACGATATTATTCGGTAGAAATCCAAGCGATAGTATAATTATAGTGTAATGTAACATGACAATAATATTCGTCGATCTGTAGTGTCAAAAGATTAACAGTAACATAATGTTGCAAATACCATGTTTTATTAAATAGTCAGTAAGTACCTATTATTTAATTTGGCAGAAACATAACAATATTAGAGGAAGTTGATTTTAATACTGGATAATTTATATATTTTTTATTTTATCGAGTTTGTGGCTTATAGCAAATAATTTAAAAAAATATAATGCGATACTCAACGAAAAGCCATTTACAAGCCTCCACAAATTAAGTACCTGCACAGGCAGGAAAGCAGGCGCAACCACTATTAAAATTCATCAGAAACAATACAGATTTTGGACAAGGTAGTACTAATTGTAATAACAGTAGTATCTTCAATCGTTTTGTTTGCAAACAAATCGATTGAGTATACTACTGTATAATATATACATAATTTCAAATTTGTGAAAAGTTATGGAGACTACTCGCTGACGTACGTGAACTGATAAACGAGAAGAACGCGGCCATCCGTGCCTAGAGCAACTTTCCCTGCGACGCGAACAAGGCTCACATGCGCAACTTACAGGGTGCTGTAAGGAAGCGCATAAGCGAGCATCGTTGCACACGATGGGATAAGGAGCTCAATGAACTCGAGCCCACCCACCTAGGTTTCTGACAATTGCAAAGAAAGATGTCCTCTCACCCGCCCCGACAAGAGCGTCGCATTCGACGACTCTAAAAAGGCAGAATGCCTAGCCGACAGCCTGAAGTTTCGTGCTCTTCCAGCTCTCAACCAGTAGACAAACGTCACCTCGACATGGTGAATGGTGAAGTTGCAGGTAGAGCCGCCCTCCCTCCCGTCGAAGACCCCGATGATCCTCTGCCTCCAGTTACACCCGACGAAGTACATGACATCATAAAAAAGCTCCTGCCGCGGAAAGCACCCGGCTCTGATGGAATTACCAATAAGTTGCTCAAACTCCTCCCCGCCCACCTAATAGTGTTATTGGCAGCCATCTTCAATGGTGCCTTGTAAAACAACTTCCTCCCCCAGGTATGGAAAGAGGCCACTGTTATCGGTATCCCCAAACCCGGTAAACCCAAGGAGGAGCCTTCGAGCTACCGGCCTATCAGTCTTCTGAATGCGCTCTGCAAAATCTACAAGAGACTAATTTATAAGCAACTCAAAGACTATGCCGAGGCTAAGAGTCTCGTTCCCAATGAGCAATTCGGCTTCAAGGCCGAACACTCGTGCATCCAACAGGTCCAACGCATCGTTGAGCATTTGAGCGCTGGATTCCAGCGTGAAGCGATGACGGGCGTGTTGTTCTTCGACATAGCGAAAGCCTTCGACAAAGTCTGACACAACAGCTTATTACACAAGCTGTACCAACGGGAGTACCATCTGCTCGTGCTCATCTTACGAGACTTTCTGTCGGATCGCACCTTCCACTATCGCATCGGGGAAGCTCTCTCATACCCTCACTCCATTCGAGCTGGAGTCCCTCGGGTCTCCAGCTTGTATTCACGCTGTTGACTAGCGAGATTCCCAAGAGCAAAACGGCTCAGTTAACCCTGCTCGCAGACGACACGGCTACCTACTACACTGGTCGTTATAAGAACGTTGTCGCCAAAACACTCCAAAACTCTGCCGACGTCGTAGGCGCTTGGTTCCGAAGTGGAGAATCGCGGTTAACCTTGATAAGAATCAGGCGGTTCTTAATACTAAACCAAGTATCAATTCCACCTCCCCCAGCCCGATCACTATGTACGGTAAGCCTATTCCTGGGGAAAAGCAAACCAGATACCTAGGAGTCATACTCAACCACCATCTATCCTTCGGGACGCATATCATTGCTAGCTGGTAGGCTTCATTTCCTGTTAACGGCAAAGACTGAGTTGAGTTGCGCCTCTATACCGCGGTGATCCGTCCCATCAAGACATACGCTTGTGTCGTGTTCGCACACACCAAACCTAGATAATATATCTATAGAATGCAGGTACTCTAGGACCGGTTCTTACGCAAAGTCACGAGAGCCCCTTACTACATCCGCAATGACCGTCTGCACATAGATCTTAGAATGCCCACTATCCTTCAGTTTACGAAACGCCTTTCTAAGCGCTTCTTCGATACTGCCATAAGGCAACGTAATCCCCTAATCGCATAGGCCGCCCTCGCGCATTAGTAAGATTCGCCGACCAAGGCAAGGCAAACCCTCGTCACTCCCGATGATGCTATCACCCTCCTCCAGGAGAGCAGTAGGGAAACTAGCACGCTCAAGAAGGACAGACGCAAACAGCCGTCATTCTGTCCTCGCCATCGAAGCCTGTCGCGACATCCCAATCCATGCCCTCCCCGACCCTTGCTCAAGCCAACCCGCGTGACTGAGCCTGTAGTCGAAAATCAGCCCCTAACTAATGATACCATAAAGTTCCAGCATGTCCCGTTTGCTTTCCTCTCCCAGCGACGCCCTAAGCCGAGACTCGTACCCCTCAGGGGGTACCCTTAACGTGTAGTCGTTTAGTTTGTATGTTTTTTGCCCTGGCTGGAGTCCTTACACTCAAGGCACCCACACGATAGTCCGGTTAAGCAGACGATAACCTCCTAGGTAGAACTGCGAGACGCCATTTACAAAAATAAATCGCTAAGCCAAGCATTTTTATCTACAATATAGTCTTCCAACTTATAATATGCTCGCTTACATAGTGTGCGTTTTATGCATGTTTTAAATTTCTGCTCATTAAGTTGTAGAATGTCAAGTGGTATTTTATTGTTACATCTTACACAGTACCTCATAAAAGAAGTGCGTACTT
This sequence comes from Noctua fimbriata, assembly GCA_905163415.1. NCBI lineage: Eukaryota > Metazoa > Arthropoda > Insecta > Lepidoptera > Noctuidae > Noctua > Noctua fimbriata. The sequence continues at coordinate 10,073,421 of LR990951.1, forward strand.
TTGACAATCTGAAACGTGGCTGATCTAATTTGTCCTTATTTCTAGTATTAACATTATGCCTGACGCTTATTTTACTAAAAAGATGTATGTTTTTCCGAACATACATAATGTTTTCATAAATATATTGACAAGGTCCGTCATGATGTTCATTTGTTTAAACAATTCTCTTAGAGATTTGCGTCTGCGTAGGTTATAGATGGCTCTAACGGCCCTCTTTTGCAGAATAAATATTGAGTCAATATCTGCAGCCCCTCCCCACAGCAGAATACCGTAAGACATGATGCTGAGGAAGTAACTAAAATAGACTAGTCTCGCGGGATCCATGTCTGTTATTTGCCGAATTTTACGGACAACGTAAGTGGTTGAACTTAGCCGCCCTGCAAGTGCTGTTAAGTGAGGACTCCATTGCAATTTCGAGTCAAGCGTAATCCCCAGGGAAACCGTTTGTTCGACGAATTCTAGTGTCTCCCCGTTTAATACAATGTTACATTCGCTACTTCTTACATTCACAATTATATTCGTGTAAATAAAAATAATACACGAATATAATTGTTTTATACTTTACGCGGAACAAGATATGCGTTTCGTTTTTTAATCGTCGTTTACCGAAAAAGATAAAAATTGCATAATCTGTAATAACTTCAAATCAAATCAAATCATTATTTATTTGTCAGAACATGGTCGGTATGTATACTACATGGTCTTGAGTTAATGTAGATTGTCTCATCACATTCTACCATATGGGCGTACAAACGTTAAATATATATTGGTGATTAATAATAATATATTTTTAAAATTATAATTTAAATTCAAAAAGGAATGTCACAAATGAAATAATATAATTAATAATAATTGAATTAAATTACAATTTCAGTGTCATTTAAGTAGTCATTCAAATTATAATAGCATTTATTACATAAAAATTCTTTAAATTGCTTCTTAAATCCAGCCAAATCTAACTCTCGAATTGTTTTTTTGATTTTATTATAAATTTGAGGGGCTCTGCAGTATATGCTTTCCCTCATAAGAGCTGTAATAGCTCTGCGTCCGCGTAACGTGTCATTTCGCCTGTTACGTTATACAGTATCAGATAGATATGAAAACAAATTTGGATTTAATTTCACAAATAAGGTAGTTTCATATAAATACAAAGCTGGTAGTGACAGAATTTTTTGCTTTCTGAAATATGGTACACAACTGTCCGCCACCTGAAGCCCAAACATAGATCTTATGCAGCGCTTTTGCGCGTGGCTTCCCTATTTGTAGAGTTACCCCAAAATATGATGCCGTATCTTAACACAGATGCAACAAGACCATGATAGGCTGTGAGTAGTGCATCCGTGTTAACGGTTGGAAAAACCTAATAAAGGGCATAGGATGAGCAACTTATTTTCTTGCATAATTTTTCGATATGATTCTTTCTGTTAAGCTGTCTATCTATTATAAGTCGTAGTAATTTAGCACTCTCCACGTCATTAATTACAGTGTTTTGGAATTTCACGTCCATTTTTGTACTAGATTTTCTATGGCCAAAGTGCATAATATGAGTTTTAGTTGAATTAATTTTTAAGTTGTTATTGTTAAGCCAAGATATTATTGAGATTAACGCGTCATTTACATCAGCTTCGTATTGGTCAGGTTTATTACTAGCTACTGTTACCGTGCTATCATCAGCAAACAGGGTTATGGGGTAATTTATGGCTTTCGGCAGATCATTAATGTAGATTAAAAAAGTAAGGGACCCAGAACACTGCCCTGTGGTACGCCAAAGTATACAGTACGTTCTTTGGATAGGTATGTAACTTCTTCTTTCGTCTTTAAGTTTAAGTCTGTTATAGCAGTTTTTTGTTTTCTATTTGAGAGATAAGTCATTAATAAATCCAGAATATTACCTCTTGTACCGCAGGAGCACAGTTTGTTTCTTAAGATATTGTGGTCAACATAGTCAAACGCTTGTGTCATGTCACAGTACATACCACAAATAGATGTCTTTTTATCAATATTAGTCATAATAATTGTATTCAAGAAGTCATAGATTGTCATATTTATTGTCTTATTTTTCCGGAAACCTTTTTGCCGAGAATGTTGCAGAGAATCATATGTTTTTTTTTAAATATGCATATAGCTCGTTTTAAATATACTTCTCATATATTTTCGAGAAAATTGACAAAAGCGCAATAGGTTCATAATTTTTCATTTGCTGTTTATCCCCTTTTTTGAAAATGGGTTTTACAATAGAGACCTTAAGACGGTCAAGAAAAACACCGTGACAGATACATAAATTAAGGATATGGCTCAGATGGACAGAAATTAGATCAGCAACATGTTTTATGATCTTTGTTGAAATTTCGTCGTACCCTACTCTATTGGTGTTTTTTAAACTTTTTATTATATTAAATATTTGAATTGGTTGACATGGTGCCATGAACATAGATTTTTGTGTGTTTAAAATATGCGCAGTTGATTTTTTGCGTATCCCAGGTATTGGTACAATTTTATCAATGAAATAGGCGTTAAAATTGTCAGCGATTAATTGAGGATTGTTAATTGTTCTATTGTCAGCTTGAATTGTATTTATTAAGTCATTCGGTAGATGCAATTTAGAGTTCTTTATTAGTTTCCATGTCATTTTGCTTTTATTGTCCGAGTTTAAAATATTGTAGTCATTTTGAGATCGCTTAGTCAGTTTAATATTTTTTTTTAAATAATTTGGTTTAGTTAGAACAGTTTATTTGTGTCGGTTGGAGTCTAGACGCCCATAATAGTTGCCTTTTCTTTAAGCCAAATAATTTGATACCACGCGATATCCATTTTGGCTTTTTCCTAGTTTGCATTTTTATGACCCTACTGGGGAAGCATAAGTCGTAAAATAAATTAAATTGATCTATGAACGAGTTAAAAGCAACATTTGGATCATCGCTGTCATAGATTTCAGAGAACGTCAGCTTCCCAAGACAGGTTCTGAATTTAATCATATCTCCGGGCTGAAATCCCGTTGAGATTTGTACCAACATTTCAAAACACAGCCCTCTCTTACGGGACACTTCAGTAATTGCGCAGTGTGATCCGATAGAGCAAATTCAATCAGTTCCGCTTTGCATTTTTTCTCGAAATTGTGAGCAAAGTTATAATTATGTACATAATTGACTTTTCATTACAGTGGGCTGAAAAATAGACAATCTCAAATTGTAATTAAAAAATAAACACAATTCAACTTGTTACGATACTATTCGTGCAAAAAGTGTGTTGAGATTTTTAGGGAAGAATATTGTAATGTTCATTATGATATCATCGAAATAATAGTACTGTTATAAATATGCATAGAAAAAAAAAATACAAGATGTAATCAATGCTCTGAACATCGAATATGCAATAAAACGAAAACCATCGTAGTACTACATTACCATATTATTCGGTGGAGAAGCGAAGTGTAAATCATATTTAATATTGCAATAGTGTCATTTATCGATGTTAAATGCTAACTTGACCTATACCTATAACTATTACATACCGAGTGTCCTCCGTGCCTCGGAAACCACGTTAAGCCATTGGTTCTGGCTGTTAATTTAAGATCTTTATCAGTCGTTACAAGCAGTCAAAGTCCAGAAAGACTTACCAAGGAGTATCGTAATACCCAGTACTACCTGGGTCGTGTATGTCAAATAGGCAATCGCTCCATATAAAATACTGGTATTCAGCAGCTAGGCAGATGAAGAACCTATAAATACAGTAATAGATAATTAAAATTTAAAGTTGACCGTGGGACATTTACCGACTAGTATAAAATTATATAAATGTAATATTGATTATATTTCTGAGTCAAAATGTTAATAATTTAACCTCTGATTTACAGCCAGTAAGTGCAACAAAGAATAGTAAAATAAGTAACAGATGTATTTTTGAAATTTTAAATAATGATCATGAAATCACAACAAAGACTGATGCATATTTTTGGCAGGTCGAACCGCATTACAAAATTTTCCAATATTACAATGAAACATTTTGCATTGCTACTTCTGGCGGGCTGCACTGGCGTTGTTTGAATTGAAATACAACTGCGGCCCGATGCGGCTAACGTAATACAGGAATTCAATAGAAAAAGCAAGCTTAATTATGCTGATTTTATCACGACGGGTGGTCGACTGTGCTTACGGCTTACGAATCATTAGTGTCAATGTTAATCAATTTTTTCTTATAAATTTCAGGCTGTAAGTCATGAAACAAGAGTAAAACATATTTAATTTTGCAAAAGTGTCAGTTTTCGATGTGAAATGCTAACTTGATATAATCTCTACATATAACTATTACATACCGAGTGTCTTCCGTGCCTCGGAAACCACGTTGAGCCGTTGGTCTTGGCTGTTAATTGTGGATCTTTGACAGTCGTTACAGATAGTCAGTGGCCCGAAGGTCTGACAACCAGTCTTACCAAGGAGTATCGTATTACCCAATACAGTGATAGATGTATTTTTGAAATTGTCAAGCAATCATCATATAATCACAACAAAGGCTGATGCATATTTTTGACAGGTCGCTACTTTTGGCGGGCTGCACTGGCTTTGTTTGAATTGAAATACAACTGCGGCCCGATGCGGCTAACGTAGTACAGGATTTCAATAGAAAAAGAAGCAAGCTCAATTATGTTGATTTTGTCACCAATGACGGGTGAACGACTGTGATAACGGCTTTCAAATCTTAAGCGTCAATGTTAATCCTATTTTTCTTACAATTTTCAGGAAGTAAGTAATGAAACAAGTGACAAACATATTTAATTTTGCAATAGCGTCATTTTTCGATGTGAAATGCTAACTTGATAAAACCTATACTTATAACTATTACATACCGAGTGTTTTCCGTGCCTCTGAAACCACAACAAAGGCTGATGCATATTTTTGGCAGGTCACACCGTATTGTAAATAGGTCCTCCTATATAACGTTCAAATATTTTGGCTTGCCACTACTAGCGGGCTACACCGGATTTGTTTGAATTGAAATGCGACTGTGTCCCGATGCGACTAATGTAGTACAGAATTTCAATTGAAAAAGAAGCAAGTTTGATGTTTATTTTGTCACCGATGACGAGTGGTCGACTGTGCTAACAGCTTTGGAATCATAAGTGTCCAAGTTAATCTATTTTTTCTTATAAATTTCAGGGTGTAAGTAGTGAAACAAGTGACAAACATATTTAATTTTGCAATAGTGTCATTTGTCGATGCAAAATGCTAACTTGATACAACCAATACCTATAACTATTAGATACCGAGTGTCTTCGTATTACCCAGTACAGTGACAGATGTATTTTTGAAATTGTTAAATAAAGATCATAAAATCACAACAAAGACAGATGCATATTTTTGGCAGGTCACACCGCATTGTAAATAGGTCCTACTATACTAGCGGACTACACCGGATTTGTTTGAATTGAATTGAAATGCGACTGTGTCGCGATGCGGATAATGTAGTACAGAATTTCAATAGAAAAAGAATCAAGTTTTATGCTTATTTTGTCACCGATGACGAGTAGTCGACTGTGCTAACAGCTTGCGAATCATAAGTGTCAAAGTTAATCTAATTTTTCTTATAAATTTCAGGGTGTAAGTAGTGAAACAAGTGTAAAACATATTTAATTTTGCAATAGTGTCATTTGTCGATGTAAAATGCTAACTTGATATGACCTATACCTTTAACTATTACATACCGGGTGTCCTCCGTGCCTCGGAAACCACGTTGAGCCGTTGGTCCTGGCTGTTTATTGTAGATCTTTGACTGCTTGTAAGGACTGTTGTCCTTACAAGCAGTCAAGGTCCCGACAATCTGACAACCAGTCTTACCAAGAAGTATCGTAATACCCAGTACTAACTGGGTCGTGTATGTAAGGTAGGCAATCGCTGCATATAAAAAACTAGTATTCAGCAGCATCCAGTTGAACTGAAACTGGCAGAGGAAGAACCTATAAGAAGCTATAATATTGATTATTTTTCCGAGTCGAAATGTTAATAATTTAACTTATTATACACGCCAGTAAGTACAACAAAGAGTAGTAAAATAAGTGAAAGATCTAGTTTTGAAAATGGAAAATCATGATCATAAAATCACAGCAACGGCTGTTACATATTGTTGGCGTGTAGCACTGCACTGCCTAAAGCCTCCTTTATTACATTCGTACATTTGCATCGCTACCAGTGGCGCGCTGCAGCGGGCTTTTTTCCATTAAAATGAACTACCACTACTTACAAAATATTTAAGTATTTTGTCCCCTGTGTTGGTGTTAAAATGTTAATATGATTTTTCTTTGTAATTATTTTCAGGACGCAGAAGTAAGTAATAATAAGTAACTAAATCCTTTGACAGTGAGATATTGTTTTGTAATTATTATGGAAATTTTAGTAGAAGACTTTATTGTCTTTTTTTCTTATTGTATATGAGATTTTAATATAACTGACAAAACGTCTTTATTTGTATATAAAAGTTTAATCTGTTTTTTTTTCATTTCATATTCAAGACCACTGTCGCGGTAAGTAAATTATATTGTAATTGAAGAAAGTTTTTGATGTACACACAGCTCAACTAAGTGGTTACACCCCAAAAGACATGTGCGTTTTCAAATCCGAGATAGGCTCAAGTTGGTTTTTGTATTTTATAAGAACATTTAATTATAATTAATGATTTCTATTAGTGAATAAATAAAGTTAGTATTTATTTTTTTTAAAGACTGTTTTTGATTTCATTTTTGTTTCAATACTACGTTAATATTTTTGTTATTGCGTATAAGGACAAGCAAAGTAGATTGATAATACATGGAACTATTAACTACATATCTGGCTTAGTTTCTAAGAGCTCGGTAATCACAGGATAACCTATGATTCGATGGCTCGAATCACGTCGGGGCATGTGAATACTTTTTGTATTAATTGCTTGTTGTAGTTATAACTTGAGAGCATGGATTAATTTTATAAAAAAACCCTAAGTAAGAAAAATTAATGGATACGCTCAAATTATAATATCTATCGATTAGACAGAGACATAAAGATAAAGTGACACGGACGATAGTAGACAGCAATTTCATCACAATGCATATGGGCTCGCTGGCTAGTACGTCAAGCTGCTGGTACGGTGGTACATTCGGTGATGCGATGGTTCGAATCCAAGTCGAAACAATGAACTCTTTTTGAAGTATTCTTTAGATTATTCGTAACGAATTCAATTTTGTAGCAGAGTAACATTTTAAAAGTCAAAGTCAAAATTATTTATTTTCAATAAATGTGTTACGAAACATGGTAAAAATAATATGTAGTGCAATGACACATTTCGCCGTACAATTGGCATGCAAACATTACCGAATAAGATGTATATACAACATTAGTTTTAGTATATGCGAAACCTGATACACGTGTTCTAGTATTTTTATGTAAAGAATCAATGTACAAAATTTCAAAACTGTATCATGAAAATTCACAAAGTTATAAGTTTGTTCTGTTACCTAGTTGACCGCACAAAAACGCGGTCACCACGCAGCACGAACCTCCAGAGTAGTCTTGAACTAATTGATAATAATAATTTGGCAGTAGGTACCTAAATTATTGCGATAGGTTCTCAAAGTCGCTCGGTATCCAACTTTAACTTCTTTTAATATTTTTGGGAAAAAATATAACATGGTTTAAAAATTATTGGAATCGATTCAGTTGCTTAATCTGAACAAACCGTATTCAGGTTTTGCATATACTAAAAATAGTGTTGTATACTAAAACTTATGTTGTATACAAACAAAACATCATATTATTATAATTTAGGTAGTTCTCTACAATGCATTCCGGTAATGGTAGGATTGATAATTAGATATTTTGAGAAATTCAGCTATGGAATAAAAGCCATCAATCAATCAATCAATCAATCAATCAATCAATCAGTTTATTTGTGAAACATAGGTGTTTACATAGATGTTTACATAAATAGGGGTGCGCTATGTTTTGTCATAATTAAGACATACAAATTTATAAGTGACCCATTAGGTGTCATTACATTATGTCATTAAAAAACAATATATATTTTGAATTAATTAATACATGAAAAGAAAAAAAAGGATAAAAAAAAACATCAAATACAATAAAATTAATAAATAGTCATAGCAAAGGTAAAAAAAAAAAATATATATTATTCTAAAAATGGTCGTTAAAAAATTCGTCTACATTATAATAACATTTGTCAATTAATAATTTGATAATAGCTTTTTTAAACTTATATAAGGTATAATATAATGCCATGTGATATAAGCCATTTTTTCAGAACTATGCAGGCTTTTAGCTTGAGGGGTTAGCACTAACTGACGCTGTGTGTAAATCATATTTATCAGAAAATAGAAAATAAAAAATATTTCTTTTTAATATTTTTTATTTTTTTATTTAATAGAATTTTGTTTTTTTTTTCTTTTCTATTGATAAAAATACATAAGACAGGCAACTAAAACGCCTGCGCTTTACCACTTCTTAGTGTTTTAAAATAGTCAAAAAAATTAAGGAGCTCAAGTTATGAATCAGCATTGATTATATTATGCGATACTATCAAAGAAAATAATTATTTTGAAAATTTCGAACCCTGCTATACATTACATCCACAGTTATTACCTCTGACGGCGGTTGATAGCATTAGGCCCCTTCTAAATAATTGGTGAAATATGGGTGTCGAATAGAAAAAAATATAAAAGAAATATGCTTCTGACTTTTTCCCATCTAGGTTTTCAGAATGCTTCGCAATAATAATGCGTTGCGATCCGTCCAAACATACGTTTTCAATAATACATCTGTCATTTCTTTTACTATTCTTTGTTGTACTTACTGCCTGTAAATAACAAGTTAAATTATTAACATTTTTAATATTCAATCAAATCAGGTCAATATTACCTACCTACATTCGTTTTATTTTATTATTATTTTAGTCCTATTTGTAGTCTAAATACAATGTACAAAAAAAAATTGCCTAAATTTTTTTGTTTTATTTCGTACTAAAATCTAAATCGGTAGATCAGTTGTATTTATTTTTTATGTATTTATGTTTGTACTTAATTGTATTTTTATTTTATAAAGGTATATTTTTGTTTTAAGTTCTAATTTTTTTTTTCTATTTTTTCTTTTCTACACACTGTGTTCTACATTTCTTTGCCAACTTTCCTCTCGCAGGTCTGCTGGAAGAAAATTATTATGAAATAATAGGTACTACTAAAAGGTACTGCTTTGTGCTCTTCTACTTTAATGTTATGTCCTGTTAAGTTTTTTGTGGATATAAATAAATAAATATCCCACGGGAAAGTTTAAAATATAATTATCCATCATGTTATGCATAGGTACTTACGTCCTGAAAAAAAAATGCATTTTACATCGAAAAATTACACTATTGCAATACTAAACATGTTATATACTTGTTTTATTACTTAAAATCTGAAAATGATAAGAAAAATCAGATTAACAGTCATAATACACCGGCAATTGTTCACATAAATGTCCTACGTATTTTAAAATTTATTATTTAAGAATAAACCTTCTAAATTGACCAAAAAGTAGTGGAACTCAGTGCAATAACTACACAATCTGCAAGTAATATTAATTGTGACTATCAATGACGAGTATATAAAAACTTAAGTCCAGATTATGTTCCAGTTCAAAATACTTCTCAAACAGTAAATCAGTGATAATAATAACAATTCACCACAAACGTTACTAATCTAATTAATATCAAATAGTGAACATAAGTGCAGTTTTATCATAAAAATTGTGAAATAATTACGAAATATAATAATATAAACACCGTTAAGACAAACTCTTTTAAAATTGACCTTTGGACTCTGATCAATGTTCGACAACTAGCGCCAGCAACTCTCCAAGCAGTGAATAGACTAACCAAGATAGTACCGCTACTTACCACCAGGCGGCGCAAAACTAACGGCGGGGATACCAGTGCAAAATATATTTTAGTATTTGGTAGAACTTTATTACTTTTTTGAGGACTTCGAACGAAGATAAGTATTCAGATCGCAGAAAGTGATATTCTTTGTGCATTATTTTTGGAAATCTATTTTGAATTTACACTATGAATTTCTTAGAAAATATCACTTTCCGAAGAACACGCACACGGTTGGAACCTGATATCAGTGATATAATCTCGCAAAGGTTGGACTTTACCTCTAATTCTCTGCCAGGTATGTCTGAAGATGAAGATGAAAACCAAATAAACATCTACAAGAAAGAGTTAGAAGAGCTTAGAACTCAACTACAAAGCGCACACAAGGAAATAGAATTATTATCATTAGAAAATAGTAACCTGAACAAAATGAATGCTGATTTAAGAGAAAAAATAAAATGTACAAAGTAATAGCGTGTAGTCCCCTTAAGGGCATTACATTGCTCGATGACCTTGATGATTTGATCCCTGTACTGGTTTTTGTTGACTTGTCCCGCACATTTCGCAAAATTTCGGTTTTTATTTATTATTTAAAAATATTAAAAGAAATAACAGAAAAAAAAACAATACAGATTGTTAAGTATATCATTACGTATTTGTTGTTATAAAATTCATGCCGATCTATTCAGCCGTTACAGAGATAATTTACAATTAAGGTTGAAAAAGGACCTATTTTCTACGATTAACCAAAAAAAATTGAGAAGGTTTATTAAAATTTTAAATAATACAATTTATTTGTGATGAACTTAACTATAACATACTTTTTTTACACGGATAACGCACGAAGGGATTCATCAACAAATTTCTTTGAACATACGCTGTTTTTGGGATTTGAGCCATGTAATGCCCTTAAGACCAAAGCTCAAACACCGAAGAAGAAAGCACCTTTTCGTACAAACACAACACAGACGCTGATATCAGAAAGTATGAAAATTACCTACAGTGCACAGCAAGAAGATATTGGTTCTCGAAATTCACAAGACGTTGTCGCCCCCACAGAATGGTAGTAACGCAAATGCACCACATCCTTCGCCCCCACTTGTAAAAGGTAACATATGTGTTCTGAGCAGTGAAACATCAAAAACATTAAACAGAATACAAACAATGAGCAAGAGAACTCATTTAAAGAACTATAGAATGTGTCACTATCTTACTCCTAAATATGGAATAAAATATTTGTTAAATAATATCGATCGAAAAGTTCAAAACTTCACTCGTGCAGATTATTGCATTATTGTTATTGGTGAGGAGGAGTTCAGGAAGACCAATAATTACATAGAATTTGTAGCCTATATTCGTGATTTTGTTATTTTGTAATATGTCTGTCTACATTTAAATACATGGACAATATCAATATTATGTTTAACAGTCGAGTAGATACTTTTATTATTTTAATTTATATGAATGTTGAGACATACAATTACGCATTCATCTTGGACTCAAATTTAAATCTTCCATTCACATGGGATACATATAATCAGCGACATGGGCACCTGAATAATAAAGGCTTTATGCAGATTATCTCGGATTTGCAAGACTTCATCCTAGACCTAGAGGTAGTGGAGAGTATTTTAAAAGAAGTAACTGTGTGACTACAATAAAAATAAAATTAACCAAGTTAAAGTAGCAACATTTTTGGGGATTTACATTGACAGACAACTAAATTGGCAACCACAAGCAGAGGAAATTTGCAAAAAGTTGAATACAGCGGCATATGTCCTTTCAAACTTGTCCAAGAAAGTTGACATTCAAACTATATTAGTAGCTTATCATGGTCTGGTTGCATCAGTTCTAAGATTTGGTATTATTTTCTGGGTCAATTGCAGCTCAAGGGTGTACATATTCAAGGCACAAAAACGTTGCATTAGAGTGATGTGTAGTTTGAAGACCACAGACAATTGCGAACCAAAGTTTAAGTCCCTAAAACTGTTAACGTTTCCGTCATTGTATATCCTGGAAATGGCCATGTTTATAAAGACCAATAAAAATCTATTTACCACGATGACAGAAACTAGAAAACGTCCTATCAGAAATCAATACAAAAATTTATTACAAATCGAGTAGTGTAACACAGCATTATTGAGGAAAAGTATTATTTGTATGGGTCCTACCACATACAATAAATTGCCAGATGTAATGAAAAATGAGACAATGAAAAACTTTAAAAATAAATTGGTGGCCTTCCTAATAGAAAAATGTTATTATTCGAATAATGATTTTTTAATGGAGTAAACTTTTTAATTTTTAATGTGTATAATAAATAAAATTAATATTATTTTGAAGTTAAGTACATAATATACATTAATTTTAATTTTATTTTCAAATGACATTTTAATTTGATATTTTTCAATATTAATCAATGTATAATTGTAATAATGCGAACTGTGACATCTTAATTTGTAATTTTTATTTTTTTGGAAACTTGACAACTTTTTATTTTAAATTTTCCGTGCCTGTTTCCAGGCAGTATGTACATGGCTCACACCTTTCTGCTCCACCTGTTTTTTAATTTAACCTACATTCAGTGCAAATAAATGATTTGATTTGATTTGAATAACAATATTTTATGTGTTATGGTATTTTTCTTTGTTCTAATTCATGTAAAACTGAAAACACTGATACTAATTCACCGACAGCTCAACACAACAATGTTCAAAAATACCATATTCATGAGTGTAGTAACTAAAAATTCATTCGCAAAAATCGGGTGAGGGTAAAAAAAAAACTTCTTTTACATGAATTAGAACAAAAAAACAAGACATAAAATATTGTTGTTATGACAGTGTTAATCTGATTTTTCTTATCATTATCATACTGTAAATAATGAAACAACTATATAAAAAAATAATATTGCAATAATGTAATTTTTCGATGTAAAATGCATTTTTTTTCTGGAGGCAAATACCTATAAATAATATTATGATGGGTTATATTTTAAACTTTCCCGTGGGATATTTATTTATGTCCACATTATACTTAACAGGACATTACATTAAGATAGCGGAGCACAAAGGCACTGAATATTTCATGAGAAGCTTCCAGCAGGCCTGCGAAAGGAAAGTTGGATTAAAAATGTAGACACAGTGTGCAGAAAAGGCAAAACAGGACAATTTTAATTAGAACTTAAAATAAAATAAAATACCTTTACAAAATAAACATACATACAAATACAACATTATTTTTAGTATATGCGAAACTTGAATATAGTTTGTTCAGAATAAGTAACTGAATCGATTCCAATAATTTTTAAACCATGTTATATTTTTTCCCAAAAATATTTTAAAAAGTTAAAAGTTTGACACCGAGCGACTTTAAGTACCTATCGCAATAATTTAGGTACCTACTGCCAAATTATTATTATCAATGAGCTGAAGACGACGCTGGAGGCGCACGCTGCGTGGTGACCACGATTTTGTGCGGACAACTTAACAACAGAACAAGCTTATAACTTTGTGATTTTTCATGATACAGTTTTGAAATTTTGTACATAGATTCATTACATAAATTACTAGACACATCTATCAGGTTTCGCATATACTAAAACTAATGTTGTATAAACACATATTCAAAAATAAAACACTGTCTTTTTTACCAATTTAGGTTTCAGTACAAAATAATTAATGGAATATTGACCTTTTCCGATTCAAAATGTTAATAATTTTACTTATTATTTATATGCAGTAATTACAACAAAGAATAGTAAAATAAGTGACAGATGTATTTTTGAAAATGTTAAATAATGATCATAAAATCACAACAAAGGCTGATGCATATTTGGTCAGGTCGCACCGCATTGCAACGGTCCTCCTCCTGATGTGAAATGCTAACTTGACATAACTTATTTTTTTCAGGAAGTAAGTACATTTTTCTACTGGCGGGCTGCACCAGCTTTTTGTTAATTGAAATATAACTGTGGCACGATGCGGCTAACGTAGTACAAGATTTCAATAGAAAAGGAAGCAAGCTTAATTATGCTGATTTTGTCACCAATGACGGGTAAACGACAGTGATAACGACTTTCAAATCTTAGGCGTCAATGTTTATCTGATTTTTCGTACAATTTTCAGAAAGTAAGTAATAAAACAAGTGAAAAACATATATAATTTTGCAATAGCGCTATTGTTCGATGTGAAATGCTAACTTGATATAACCTATACCTATACCTATTACATACCGAGTGTTATCCGTGCCTCAGAAACCACGTTAAGCCATTGGTCCTAGCTGTTTATTGTAGATCTTTAACAGTCGTTACAAGCACTCAAGGTCCAGAAAGTCTGACAACCAGTCTTACCAAGGAGTATCGTAATACCCAGTACTACGGTCGTGTATGTCAGATAGGCAATCGCTCCATATAAAATACTGGTATTCAGCAGCATCCGGTTGAACTGAAACACGACCCCAACATAATTGGGAAACGTCTAGGCAGATGAAGAACCTATAAATACAGTAATAGATAATGAATTTACCGTGGGACATTTACCGACTAGTATAAAATTAAATAAATGTAATATTGATTATTTTTCCGAGTTGAAATGTTAATAATTTAACCTCTAATTTACAGACAGTAAGTGCAACAAAGAATTGTAAAATAAGTGACAGATGTATTTTTGAAATTGTTAAATAATGATCATAAAACCACAACAAAGGATGATGCATATTTTTTGGCAGGTCGCACCACATTGTAAAAATCCTCCTATATTACATTCAAACATTTTGCTTTGCCACTACTCGCGGGCAACATCGGATTTGTTTGAATTGAAATGCGACTGTGGCCCGATGCGGCTAATGTAGTACAGAATTTCAATAAAAAAGAAGCAATCTTTATGCTTATTTTGTCACCGATGACGAGTTGTTGAATGTGCTAACAGCTTGCGAATCATAAGTGTCAAAATTAATCTAATTTTTCTTGTACTTTTCAGACCGTAAGTAATGAAACAAATGTAAAACATATTTAATTTTTCAATAGTGTCATTTGTCGATGTGAAATGCTAACTTGATATAACCTATACCTATAACATACCGAGTGTCCTCCGTGCCTCGGAAACCACGTTAAGCCATTGGTCCTAGCTGTTTATTTGTTGTAGATCTTTAACAGTCGTTATAAGCACTCTAGGGCCAGAAAGTCTGACAACCAGTCTTACCAAGGAGTATCGTAATACCCAGTACTAACTGGGTCGTGTATGTCAGATAGGCAATCACTCCATATAAAATACTGATATTCAACAGCATCCGGTTGAATTGAAACCCGACCCCAACGTAGTTGGGAAACATCTAGGCTGATGAAGAACCTATAAATACAGTAATAGATAATTAAAATTTAAACTTTACCGTGGGACATTTACCGACTAGTATAAAATTAAATAAATGTAATATTGATTATTTTTCCGAGTCGAAATGTTAATAATTTAACCTCTGATTTACAGCCAGTAAGTGCAACAAAGGATAGTAAAATATTAAGTGACAGCTGTATTTTTGAAATTGTTAAATAATGATCATAAAATCACAAAAAAGGCTGATACATATTTTTGGCAGGTCACACCGCATTGCATTTTTTTTCGAATATTACATTCAAACATTTGGCATTGCTACTTCGGGCGGGTTGCACTGGCTTTGATGGAATTGAAATACAACAGCGGCCTGATGCGGCTAACGTAGTACAGGAATTGAATAGAAAAAGAAGCAAACTTAATTATTCTAATTTTGTCGCCAATGACGGGTGAACGACTGTGATAACGACTTGCGAATCTTAAGCGTCAATGTTAATCCTATTTTTCTTACAATTTTCAGGAAGTAAGTAACGAAACAAGTGACTAACATATATAATTTTGTAATAGCGTCATTTTTCGATGTGAAATGCTAACTTGATAAAACCTACACCTATAACTATTACATACCGAGTGTCTTCCGTGCCTCAGAAACCATGTTGAGCCGTTGGTCTTGGCTGTTAATTGTGGATCTTTGACAGTCGTTACAGTTAGTCAGTGTCCCGAAACTCTGACAACCAGTCTTAGCAAGGGGTAACGTATTACCCAGTACTAAAGAGGTTATGGATGTCAGATAGGCAATCGCTCCTTGTAAAATACTGGTATTCAGCAGCATCCGGTTTGACTGGAAGCCGACTCCAACACAGTTGGGAAAAGGCAGATGAAGAAGAACCTATAAATACAATAACGGATAATTCAAATTTAAACGTAGCCGTGGGACATTTACCGACTAAAATAAAATTAAATAAATGTAATATTGATTATTTTTCCGAGTCGAAATGTTAATAATTTAACCTCTGATTTACAGACAGTAAGTGCAACAAAGAATAGTAAAATAAGTGACAGATGTATTTTTGAAATTGTTAAATAATGATCATAAAATCACAACAAAGGTTGATGCATATTTTTGGCAGATCGCACCGCATTGCAAAAATATTCCAATATTACATTCAAACATTTTGCATTGCTACTTCTGGCGGGTTGCACCGGCGTTGTTTGAATTGAAATACAACTGCGGCCCGATGCGGCTAACGTAGTACAGGATTTCAATAGAAAAGGAAGCAAGCTTAATTATGCTGATTTTGTCACCAATGATGGATTAAAGACTGTGATAACGGCTTTCAAATCTTAAGCGTCAATGTTAATCCTATTTTCCTTACAATTTTCAGGAAGTAAGTAATGAAACAAGTGAAAAACATATTTAATTTTGCAATAGCATCATTTTTCGATGTGAAATGCTAACTTGATATAACCAATACATAACTATTACATACTGAGTGTTTTCGTGCCTCGGAAACCACGTTGAGCCGTTGGTCTTGGCTGTTAATTGTTAATCTTTGACAGTCGTTACAGGTAGTCAGTATCGTATTACTCAATACAATGACAGATGTATTTTGAAATTGTTAAATACTGATCACATAATCACAACAAAGGCTGATGCATATTTTTGGTAGGTCGTTACTTTCGGCGGTCTGCACTAGCTTTCATTTCATCATCATAATTTCAGCCGAAAGACGTCCACCGCTGGACATAGGCCTCTCCCAAGTGTCGCTACTTTGACCGGTCCCGTGCGACTCGCATCCAGGGGGTTCCATGCAACCTTCACCAGATTATCGTTCCACCTAGTGAGCGGCCATCTAACGTAACGTCTTCCGGTTCGCGGTCGCCACTCCAGAACTTTTCGGCCCCATCGGCCATCCGTTCTGCGAGCAATGTGCCCTGCCCACTGCCACTTAAATTTGGCTAATCTTCGGGCTACTTAGGTAACCTTGGTTCTCTTGCGGATTTCCTCATTTCTGATTTGATCACGCAAGGAAACTCGAAGCATAGCTCTCTCCATTGCCCTTTGGGTGACTTTAAGCCTTCCGATGAGGCCCATTGTGAGCGACCACGTTTCGGTCCAATATGTAATCACTGGCAACACTCACCGGTCATAGACTTTCATCTTGAGACACTGCAGTAAGTTGGACGAGAAGACACCACGCAACTTCCCGAACACTGCCCAGCCGATTCGGATTTGACGATTGACCTTTTTCTCGAAGTTAGACAGCACTGGCTTTGTTTGAATTGAAATACAACTGCGGCCCGATGCGGCTAACGTAGTACAAGATTTCAATAGAAAAAGAAGCAAGCTTAATTATGCTGGCTGATTTTATCACGACGGGTGGTCGACTGTGCTAACGGCTTACGAATCATTAGTGTCAATGTTAATGTAATTTTTCTTTTAAATTTCAGGCTGTAAGTCATGAAACAAGTGTAAAACATATTTAATCTTGCAATAGTCATTTTTAGATGTAAAGTGCTAACTTGATGTAACCTATACATATAACCATTACATACCGAGTGTCGTCCGTGCCTCGGAAACCACGTTGAGCCGTTGGTCTTGGCTGTTAATTGTGGATCTTTGACAGTCGTTACATTGGCCCGAAAGTCTGACAACCAGTCTTACCAAGGAGTATCGTAGTACCCAGTACTGATTGGGTCGTGTATGTCAGATAGGCAGTCGCTCCATATATAAACTGATATTCAACAGCATCCGGTTGAACTGAAACCCGACCCCAACATAGTTGGGCAACGTCTAGGCAGATGAAGAACCTATAAATACAGTAATAGATAATTAAAATTTAAACTTTACCGTGGGACTTTTACCGACTAGTATAAAATTAAATAAATGTAATATTGATTATTTTTCCGAGTTGACATGTTAATAATTTAACCTCTGATTTATAGCCAGTTAATGCAACAAAGAAAAGTAAAATAAATGACAGATGTATTTTTGAAATTGTTAAATAGTGATCATCAAATCACAACAAAGGCTGATGCATATTTTTGGCTGGTCGCACCGCATTGTAAAAATCCTCCTATATTACATTCAAAATTGATTTTGATTGAAAAATTGCCAGTCGCAGTGAACAGACGTATCGAACAATTATTTCAATAAACAAATAATCACTTACGAAATTTTGACCTAATTACCAATAGCCAGTAGTAACGCATACTCGTACAGTACATTGGTGTAAGTTTTATTATTAGTAGAAATGACCGGTGTTTAACAGGAACAATATAACCTGCTTCATGATGGAGGATAGTCCATTCAACCGAAGCAGTAAATGTGTTCGCTCAAGCGCCTATCCGTAGGTACGATGCCCTTGAAGTTGTCTCGACGTCAGAAATACAGAACTTAATGGCTTTTATCGAACAGAGCCTGAAGTAAGTGTGTGCCATTGCAGCTGAGGGAAAGCTGAATGTGGAGCAGAAAACGCGCATCACTAACCTATGCTGGAAGGTTAGTCACGGGAACTCTCGAAAACCAACTCGATCTTTCGCAGCAGCTACAGATCCTTAAGCTGAGTATCGAAGATTCGAAGACACCTTCCTTTGCTGACATGATAAAGAAAGGTGCCAACAGTATTATCCAGCCAAGTTATATAAGTTCTGTGGCCATCTATCCGAGTGAAAAATTGAAGACCAGCGATGAGACTAAAACTCTTGTCCAAAAACATAATTAGCCCCGAACACATGAAGCTCCACGTGAGAGGCCTGCGCAAGACGAAGAACGGCGGTGTTATCATCAGCACCGAGACGAAGGACGACATCGAGAAGCTGAGACAATCGGTGCAGCTTACCAAATCAGGCCTAACAGTCAACGAGCCCCATAAAAGGAAGCCTAGGGTTGTAATTATAGGAGAGCAGACATTCATGCACTAAAATGAGGTTTTTACCTGTGTTTACAACCAGAACCTAGCCGAAATACTTCATGATTGCAGCCTTGAGACGTTTAAGTGTTGAGTTTAATTAAATTAAGTCATAAGTCAGGGAAGAAAGACTCGGAGACGTGTAATTACATTGTTGAAGTATCTGCAGTCATACACAAAGCCCTGATATTACAAGAACGAGTTTTTGTAAATTGGTCATCATGCCCTGTGAGAGACTTTACTTTGGTCACACGATGCTATAAGTGACAGCAGTATAGACATGTGGCCAAGTCATGTCGACAGACATCGTATACCTGCGGCCACTGTGGTGATCAAGGTCACTTTGTAAAAGAATGTCCAAAGAAGGCTGACGAAACAAAATGCTCTACTTGCTTGCATTTCAAAAAGCCAGACAAGCATAACACAGGTGCTGCTGACTGCCCGGCGAAAATAATGGCTGAAAAAAGATACATCAATTGTGTAGATTATGGAGGCGCCTAAAAGCACCGTGAATTAGTTATTTTTCTGACCTTTTATATTTTATATTTTTATTTAAACTACCATTACGATAAATAGTTTAATGAATGATTTAGATAATTTCTCTGTATTCGAGTCCAAAGTTTGTGAAGCGGAAAACTGCAAACAATATCTATCCGGCTACAAATCTCCACTAACAGTATTAATACAAAATATTCGCAGTGTTTTTAAGAATTTTGATAGCTTTAGTACATTTCTGCAACGGCTAAACATAAATTGTGACGTTATAGTTTTAACCGAATGCTGGCTTGCCAAACAAAATAACATACCACTCATCCCGGGATATAATATGTATAGAAGTACCATACATTACAACTAAAATGATGGAGTGATAGTTTATGCAAGAAATCATCTGAACGTCTCTGTTGACGAACCTGATATGCACGACTGTAACAGATTTTTAGTTAAAATTGGATCGGAATTTGCGATATTAGCACTATATCGACCTCCGTCTTTTAAAAATACTAGCAATTTTACTGACTCTCTGAATGAGACCATGCAGAACCTATCATCCATAAAAAAACACGATTGTAATTGAAGATATTAATATAAATATTCTTCCGGGAAGTGCTGATGCTTCTGCTCAGGACTATCTCAACCTAGGCGCCTTTCATGGCCTGCTCCCAGCACACAGCTTTCCTACACATCACAGTGACTCCTGTCTGGATCATATTATGCTTAAATCGAATTTCCCTTCAGTTGCACTTGTTGTTATCTCAACAGTAACCGATCACAATGCTGCCCTACTAACCATAAATTGTAAATTACCTAAACGAGACACTCGCAAAAGACTTGACTTGAAGAAGATTTACGCGTCATCGATTTTGATCCAGTCTATAATTCCGCTGACCCGCAGTTTTGCATGTTGTTTGTAATTGAAAACTTACGAAATTCAATTAAAAAAAACACAGTCGTGTCGCAGCTGAGCAACAAAAATCACAACACAACAGGTCTTATTCGCTGTATGAAACATAGGGATAAACTGCATATGAAAGCTAAATCTAATTCAGAAATACAGTATTGCAACTTTCGTGTAAAAGATATCGAAATTTCTGTAATGATCTCCTTAAAAAAATAAAAACAACTACGACAAAATGGCATTGGAAAAGGCTGGAACAAATAGTAAAAAGATCTGGAAATATATTAAAGACACAACTTATACCGCAAAACAATATGAGTCATCTTCAAATTTATTTCAAGCACACTCGTCACCGGTGGAATCCGCTAACATAATTTAATTGTTAATGTGGGTAAGTGTCAGGCAGAAAAAAATCTGGGACAATCCCAAAACCTAACGTGCACTCCTTTAACATCTAACACTACTTTAATATCCTTCGCGCTGCTAGATACTGACGAGACTGAGGTAGAAAGTATAATAATGACCTTGAAAGAAGACTGTGCAGTTGGCTGGGACAACATATCGAATAAAATTTTAAAAAAATTCAAGGACATTTTGGTACCACCACGTCTTAAAAAATCTATAATTGTCCCTGTCTATAAATCAGGCAGCAAAGAGTAAGTGACAAATTATGGACCTATTTCTTTACTACCTACTTCTATGTCAAAAATACTGGAGAAAATAATAAACAAAAGGTTGTTGAAATATTTGGAAGATAAATCGATTCTGTCCGAACGGCAGTTTGGATTTAGACCTAAAGTTTCAACTGCCGATGCGGTATATCATCTGTGATTCTGTGATGATGATTGCGCTAGCGCAATAACTTGACAAGGGTAATCACACAGTAGGAATTTACCTGGACCTGGCCAAAGCTTTTGACACAGTTTCCATTCCAATTCTGTTGCGCAAGCTTGAGATCATGGGTGTAAGAGGCATCCAGCTGAAACTATTCCAAAGTTATTTATAAGATCGTTCCTAGTGCGTAAAGATTGGCGATGTTCTCAGCTCTGTTCAAAAAAACACATTTTTTGGTGTTCCCCAAGGAAGCATTCTGGGGCCCACTCTGTTTTTGATCTACATAAATGACCTTTGCATTCTAAAGAGCAGAGCATGGCACTATTCTAACTTACGTATTAAGTTATTAAGTTTTCGATGCGCAAGCATATATCGAATATCCCTTCAGCGTTGCATGCTCGTTGTTGTCCAATTCCTGCAGAAAGCCAGTGTAAGTGTCCCAATATTAAGAAGACTGATAAAATAAAATACCTGGACATTATAATAGATGAAATCCTTTCCTTCAAACAACATATGGAAGCTCTAAATAGTAGAATTCGTAAGCTGATATTCGTATTCAAAAAGCTCGATTTATTACAGATCCAAAAATTCTTAGACAACTATATTTTGTTCTTTGTCACTCAATTCTGACTTACTGTATTACTTCATGGGGTGGGACGAGTAAAACTCTGTTATTGACCATTGAAAGAGCTCAATGAGCTATTCTCAGGGTGGCTAATTGCCGCCCTTTCCTTTTCCCCACTAACCTCCTGTATAAATCTTGTGAAGTACTAACAGTTCGACAGTTATTTATTATGAGCACTGTACTAAAACAACACGCAGCACTTCCATACAGCACTGAATTTACTAAAAAAAGACGGAAAGATATAGTTTGCCATCAAAAAAGTACAAAACATGCTTTCACAGCGAAGTTTTATATGTACCTCGGACCGCTACTATATAACAGGCTAAATGAAAAAAAAAACATCTACTCTTTAAATCACTGTAACTGCAAGAAAACCCTTAAGGAAGCCCTTCAAACTATATCCTATGAAGATACAGAGAAGTTATTACTAGTGCTAAAGTAAATATTGTTCGTATTATTGTTATTTTTTAATTAGTTAGCTAAGTCAAGATAATATAATTTTATATACTTTTTTTACAAAGGGACCAATAAGATTAATATGATAATAAGATTATTGAATCAATTAATGTTACCTCCGATCGCCTGAAATACAGGATTACCTAGGTCAGGCACAATCATGGCTGAACTTGACATAGATTTAAGAAAAACTCTAAATGATGTACCTTATATTTTTGAATAAATTTTATTATTATATATACATTTTGCTTTGCCACTACTAGCAAGCTACACCGGATTTGTTTGAATTGAAATGCGACTGTGGCCCGATGCGGCTAATGTAGTACAGAATTTCAATAAAAAAAGAGCGAAAGCAAGGTTTACTCTTATTTTGTCACCGATGACGAGTGGTCGACTGTGCTAACAGCTTTCGAATCTTAAGTGTCAAAGTTAATCTAATTTTTCTTTTACTTTCAGACCGTAAGTAATGAAACAAATGTAAAACATATTTAATTTTGCAATAGTGTCAGTTGTCGATGTGAAATGCTAACCTGATATAACCTAAACCTATAACATTTACATACAGAGTGTCCTCCTTGCCTCGGAAACCACGTTAAGCCGTTGGTAATGGCTGTTTATTGTAGATCTTTAACAGTCGTTACAAGCAGTCAAGGTCCAGAAAGTCTGACAACCAGTCTTACCAAGGAGTATCGTAATACCCAGTACTAACTGGGTCGCGTATGTCAGATAGGCAATCGCTCCATATAAAATACTGATATTCAACAGCATCTTTTTGAATTGAAACCCGACCCCAACATAGTTGGGAAACGTCTAGGCAGATGAAGAACCTATAAATACAGTAATAGATAAATAAAATGTAAACTTTACCGTGGGACATTTACCGACTAGTATAAAATTAAATAAATGTAATATTGATTATTTTTCCGAGTTGAAATATTAATGATTTAACCTCTGATTTACAGACAGTAAGTGCAACAAAGAATAGTAAAATAAGTGACAGATGTATTTTTGATATTGTTAAATAATGATCATAAAATCACAACAAAGGCTGATGCATATTTTTGGCAGGTCTCATCGCATTGTAAAAATTATCCAATATTACATTGAAACATTTTGCATTGCTACTTCTGGCGGGCTGCACTGGCGTTGTTTGAATTGAAATACAACTGCGGCCCGATGCGGCTAACGTAGTACAGGATTTTGGCAACAATGACGGGTGAACGACTGTGATAACGGCTATCAAATCTTGAGCATCAATTTTAATCCTATTTTTCTTTCAATTTTCAGGAAGTAAGTAATGAAACAAGTGACAAACATTTTGTATTTTTTAAGTTAATTAAACCTATAAATACAATAATGGATAATTCAAATTTAAACGTTGCTGTGGGACATTTACCGACTAGTATAAAATTAAATAAATGTAATATTGATTATTTTACCGAGTCGAAATGTTAATAATTTAACCTCTGATTTACAGCCAGTAAGTGCAACAAAGAGTAGTAAAATAAGTGAAAGATCTAGTTTTGAAAATGGAAAATCATGATCATAAAATCACAGCAACAGCTGATACATATTGTTGGCGTGTAGCACTGCACTGCCTAAATCCTCCTTTATTACATTCGTACATTTGCATCGCTACCAGTGGCACGCTGCAGCGGGCTTTTTTCCATTAAAATAAACTACCACTACTTACAAAATATTTAAGTATTTTGTCCCGTGTTGGTGTTAAAATGTTAATCTGATTTTTTTTTTGTAATTATTTTCAGGAGGCAGAAGTAAGTAATAATAAGTAACTAAATCCGATGACAGTGAAATATTGTTTTGTAAATGTTAGGGTGAAATTATAGTAGAAGACAATAAATAATGACAGTAAAGATTGATCATAAAACGTAATGAAATGACTGCCTCATTGGTCTAGTGGTCGCAAGCTTTTTATTGGGGTTTTCTATCAGGAATATCTTAGTAGCAGCCACGTCTGAGTTTGTTCCCGGTCGATGACAATAGGCTCGCCTCCTAATACATGAGATTTCAATATAACTGGCAAAACGTCTTTGCTTGTATTAATTAAAAGTTTAATCTGTTTTTTTTTTCATTTCATAATCAAGACCACAGTCCCGGTAAGTAAATTATATTGTAATCGAAGTAAGGTTTTGATGTACACACAGCTCTACTAAGTGGTTACGCCCCAAAAGACATGTATAATGACACCGCATTGCAATGGTCCTACATTACAATCTTATATTTTGGATCGCTGCTACTGGCGGAGCGCTCCGGCGTTTTGGTAATTGAAATGCGACTGCGGCGCGATGCGGCTAACGTAGTATGGAATATCAATAGAAAAAGAGGCCAGCCTCGCTAAATTTTGCCTCGCTAAAATTAATGGATACGCTCAAATTATAACATCTCTCGATTACACAGAGACATAAAGATAAAGTGACACGGACGATAGTAGACAGCAATTTCATCACAATGCATATGGGCTCGCTGGCTAGTACGTCAAACTGCTGGTACGGTGGTACATTCGGTGATGCGATGGTTCGAATCCAAGTCGAAACAATGAACTCTTTTTGAAGTATTCTTTAGATTATTCGTAACGAATTCAATTTTGTAGCAGAGTAACATTTTAAAAGTCAAAGTCAAAATTATTTATTTTGACTTTGACTTTTAAAATGAAGAGGGGATGCAGCTAAGACCGACAGAGACCGAGTGTTGGCTCAGGCTGGTTCGGACAGTCTTGGCAGACGCTCAGTACCAACGCACGTGTTTGTTTCGACTTCACTTTTGTTCATAATAATTGTACCTTAAATAAAGTCATATGACGTCATATCTCCGAAACTGTTCACCGCTGCACTGGAGGATATCTTCAAGGTTCTGGACTGGAGAGGGCTAGGCATCAACGTCAATGGCGAGTACATCTCTCACCTTCGATTTGCCGACGATATAGTGGTCATGGCTGAGACCATGGAGGACCTCAGTACAATGCTCGATGACCTTAGTAGAGCTTCCGAAAGAGTGGGTCTTAAAATGAACATGGACAAAACCAAAATCATGTTGAATGCCCATGTAACACCCACTCCTATCAAGATCGGAGACTCTACACTCGAAGTTGTAGACGATTATGTCTACCTGGGACAAACGATCCAGTTAGGTAGGTCTAACTTCGAGAAAGAGGTCAATCGTCGAATCCGACTCGGCTGGGCAGCGTTCGGGAAGTTGCGTGGTATCTTCTCGTCCAACTTACCGCAGTGTCTCAAGACGAAAGTCTATGACCAGTGTGTGTTGCCAGTGATTACATACGGGACCGAAACGTGGTCGCTCACAATGGGCCTTATCAGAATGCTTAAAGTCACCCAAAGGGCAATGGAGAAGGCTATGCTCGGAGTTTCCTTGCGTGATCAAATCAGAAATGAGGAAATCCGCAAGAGAACCAAGGTAACCGACGTAGCCCGAAGAATAGCCAAACTTAAGTGGCAGTGGGCAGGGCACATTGCTCGCAGAACGGATGGCCGATGGGGCCGAAAAGTTCTGGAGTGGCGACCGCGAACCGGAAGACGCTGCGTTGGAAGGCCTCCCACTAGGTGGACCGATGACCTGGTGAAGGTTGCAGGGATCCGCTGGATGCGAGTCACACGGGACCGGTCAATGTGGCGACACTTGGGGGAGGCCTATGTCCAGCAGTGGACGTCTTTCGGCTGAAATGATGAATGATGATGATGAAATAAAGTCATTTAAATTAAAACCGTATTTTCGTTCGAGTACTCACACAGTGCCCACATTCATTTAAAATAATGTCGGATCGTGAAGAAGACCCAATGCTTCGCACCTCGGCCACCCTCGATGCGACATATATATATGTATATAGGTTTATACAACATTAGTTTTAGTATATTAATTAAAAGTTGAATCTATTTTTTTTTTCATTTCATATTCAAGAGCTCTCTCCAGGTAAGTAAATTATATTGTAATCGAAGTAAGTTTTTGATGTACACACAACTCCACTAAGTGGTTACGCCCCAAAATACATGTGAGTTTAAATCCGAGATAGGGCCAAGTTGGTTTTTGTATTTTACAAGAACATTTAATTATAATTAATGTATTGTATTAGTGAATAAATAAAGTTAGTATTGTTTTTTTTTTTTTTTTTTTCAATACTTCTTTAATACTTTTGTTATTGCGTATAAGGACAAGCAAAGTAGATTGATAATTCATGAAATTATAACTACATATCTGGCTTAGTTTCTAAGAGCTCGGCAATCACAGGATAACCTATGATTCGATGGTTCGAGTCACGTCGGGGCATGTGAATACTTTTTGTATTATTCTTAAGGATGTATATTTGAATTGTAAAGTTGTAGCAAAATCAATTTGAATACAACTGGAGTAACTACGTCGTTTACATCAAGCGTTGTAGTTATAACTTGAGTTCATGGATTAATTTTATAAAAAAAAACGTAAGTAAGAAAAATTAATGGATACGCTCAAATTAGATCTCATCTATCGATTAGACGGAAACATAAAGTGACACGGACGATAGTAGACTAGTAGGCTAGTAAATTATTAACATTTTTAATATTCAATCAAATCAGGTCAATATTACCTACTTTTGTTTTATTTTATTATTATTTTAGTTCTATTTGTAGTCTGTATATAATGTACATAATAACCATGCCTAAAAAATATAGAATAGTAAAATGAATAATAGTAAAATAGTAAAAAATATAGAATAGTACACTTGCCTAGAATAGTAAAATAAGTGACAGATGTATTTTTGAAAATGTTAAATAATGATCATAAAATCACAACAAAGACTGATTCATATTTGGTCAGGTCGCACCGCATTGCAACGGTCCTCCTACATTACAATCTTATATTTTCGATCGCTACTACTGGCAGATCGCACCGGCGTTTTGTTAATTGAAATGCGACTGCGGCCCGATGCGGCTAACGTAGTACGGAATATCAATAGAAAAAGCGGCCAGCCTCGGTAAATTTTGTCACCAATGACGGGTGGTCGACTGTGCCAACGGCTTTCGAATCATTAGTGTTAATGTTAATCTGATTTTTCTTTTAATTTTCAGGCCGTAAGTAACGAAACAAGTGTAAAACATATTTAATTTTGCAATAGTGTCACTTTTCGATGTGAAATGCTAACTTGACATAACTTATTTTTTCAGGGAGTAAGTACATTCTTACATTTTGCAACGCTACTACTGGTGAGCTGCACCGTAGTAGAAGTCAGAAACAAAAAGAGTACTACTACAAAGGATATATTTTAAACGGTCTCGTGGGATTTAACATACCGACTAGTGTAAAATAAAATGAATGTAGTTTTCACCATTTTTTCGATTCAAAATGCTAATAAATCAAATAATTCTGCACGCCAGTAACTACAACATAGAACAGTATAATAAGTGACAAATATAAAATCACAGCAACGGCTGATGCATATCTCGATGGGTCGCACTTCATTGCAAAAATCCTCCTTTATTACATTCGTATATTTGCATCGCTACCACTGGCGCGCTGCATTTCAATATAACTGGCAAAACGTCTTTGTTTGTATTAATTAAAAGTTTAATCTGTTTTTTTTTAATTATTTTATATTCAAGAACACTACCAAGGTAAGTAAGTTATATTGTAATCGAAGTACCGAGATAGGGCCAAGTTGATTTTTGTATTTTACAAGAACATTTAATTATAATTAATGTATTGTATTAGTGAATAAATAAAGTTAGTATTTATTTTTTTAAAGACTGTTTTTTTATTTCTTTTTTTTTTCAATAGAACGTTAATACTTTTGTTATTGCGTATAGGGACAAGCAAAGTAGATTGATAGTTCATGGAATTATTAACTACATATCTGGCTTAGTTTCTAAGAGCTCGGTAATCACAGGATAACCTATGACTCGATGGTTCGAATCACGTCGGGGCATGTGAATACTTTTTGTTTTATTCTTATGGATGTATGTTTGAATTGCAAATTTGTAGCAAAGTTAATTTGAATACAACTGGAGTAACTACGTCGTTTACATCAAGCGTTGTAGTTATAACTTGAGGGCATGGTTTAATTTTATAAAAAAAACGTTAGTAAGAAAAATTTATGGATACGCTCAAATTATAACATCTATCGATTAGACACAAACATATATAAAGTGACACGGACGATAGTAGACCTCAATTTCATCACATTGCATATGGGCTCGCTGGCTAGTAAATTATTAACATTTTCAATATTCGATCAAATCAGTTCAATATTACCTACTTTTGTTTTATTTTATTATTATTTAAATTCTATTTGTAGTCTGAATATAATGTACATATTTAATAACCTTGCCTAAAAAATAAATTTTTATTTCGTACTAAAATCTAAATCGGTATTTTTTATGTATTTATATTTGTACTTAATTGTATGTTTATTTTATAAAGGTATATTTTTGTTTTAAGTTCTATTTTTTTTTCTGTTTTGTCTTTTCTACACACTGTGTTCTACATTTCTAATCCAACTTTCCTCTCGCAGGTCTGCTGGAAGAAAATTATTATGAAATAATAGGTACTACTAAAAGGTACTGCTTTGTGCTCTTCTACTTTAATGTTATGTCCTGTTAAGTTTTTTGTGGATATAAATAAATAAATATCCCATGGGAAAGTTTAAAATATAATTATCCATCATGTTATGCATAGGTACTTACGTCCTGAAAAAAAAAATGCATTTTACATCGAAAAATTACACTATTGCAATACTAAACATGTTATACAGTTGTTTTATTGCTTACAATCTGAAAATTATAAGAATAATCAGATTAACAGTTATAATAACAATATTTTATGTGTCATGTTTTTTTTTATTGTAATTCATGTAAAACTGATACTAATTCACAGACAGCTGAACACAACAATGTTCAAAAATACCATATTTTTCTGGAGGTAATATAAATATAAATAATATTATGAGGGATTATATTTTAAACTTTCCCGTGGGATGTTTATTTATTTATGTCAACATTATACTTAACAGGACATTACATTAAGATAGCGGAGCACAAAGGCACTGAATATTTCATAAGAAACTTCCAGCAGACCTACGAGAGGAAAGTTGGATTAGAAATGTAGACACAGTGTGCAGAAAAGGTGAAACAGGACAATTTTAATTAGAACTTAAAATAAAATAAAATACCTTTATAAAATAAACATACATACATATATAAATGTTCTGTATGGTGTCCGGACGTAAAGAATAGCACCATCCCATATCTTCCCGTGGGTGTCGTAAGAGGCGACTAAGGGACTTACCAGTGAATGGGCAGCAGCGTTCTCTGTGATTTTTTATAACAAACATACTGCGATCGCCAACCCGCCTGCCAAGCGTGGCGATTATGGCAAAACCCCCCTTGGGGAGGCCTATGTCCAGCAGTGGACGTCTTTCGGCTGAAATGATGATGATGACATATATAAACACATATCCAAAAATAAATACTGACTTATTTACCGATTTATATTTCAGTACAAAATAATGAATGTAATATTGATCATTTTTCCAATTCAAAATGTTAATAATTTTACTTATTATTTATAGACAGTAAGTACAACAAAGAATAGTAAAATAAGTGACAGATGTATTTTTGAAATTGTTAAACAATGATCATTAAATCACAACAAAGGCTGATTCATATTTGGTCAGGTCGCACCGCATTGCAAAATTAAATTTTGTCACCAATGACGGGCGGTCGACTGTTCCAACGGCTTTCGAATCGTTAGTGTCAGTGTTAATCTGATTTGTCTTAAAATAACTGTAAAACATATTATTATTTTATTTCTTTAATCAACGTCAATGAAACAAAGTCAACTGGGTTTCGATCGTAAAGTTATTTTAGTCTTTTTTGGAAGTCGGGTTTTTTTGCAAAACAGTTTGTTTTTACTTAAAACGCACTTACAATAATAAGCAAAATACTTAAGTATTTTGTTCTCAGTTTTGGTGTCAATCTGATTTATCTTTTTAATTATTTTCAGGACGTAAGTAATAATAATTAACTAAATCCGATGATGGTCTTAGATATTGGAAATCGCGTTATGGAACTCAAATGGAGTTGGGCACGACACCTAGCAAGGCGCAGTGATGGCAGGTGGAGTAAAGTGACGTGTGAGTGGCGTCCAAGGAATGGAAAGAGAAGTGTTGGTTGTCCGGCGGCGAGATGGGCAGACGACATTGTTGCCATTGCGGGAATATCCTGGATGAGGCTGGCTCAAGAACGTGGAGCTTGGCACAAGCAAAGAGAGGCCTATAAATAGTTTCAAAAATAAATTAAAGAGATATTATTTGGAAATTTGTTAAAGAACAACAATAACATTCATTTATTTCCAGGCAACTTTGGCCCATATATACAACATTAATTTTAGTATATGCGAAACCTGAAACACGTGTCGAGTATTTTTATGTAAAGAATCTATGTACAAAATTTCAAAACTGTATCATGAAAAATCACAAAGTTATAAGCTTATTCTGTTTCCTGGTTGTCCGCACAAATCAAGTCGTCTTGAGCTCATTGATAAAAATAATTTGGCAGTAGGTACCTAAATTATTGCGATAGGTACTTAATGTCGCTCGGTCTCCAACTTGTAACTTTTTTTAAATATTTTTTCGACAAAATATAACATGATTTAAAAATTATTGATTCGATTCAGTTATTTATTCTGAACGAACTAAATTCAGGTTTCGCATATACTAAAAATAATGTTGTATATATCATCATCATCATCATCCACAGCCCGAACTCACCCACTGCTGGGTATAGGCCTCTCTTTTCTCGTGCCAATCCCCACGGTCCTGTGCCAGCCTCATCCAGGTTTTTCCCCCGATGGCATATATATATATATATAAAGTACTACCTATAAATAATAACGAGTTTTAAGTCCGAAATTTATGAATGAGTGTATGGAGACTCACTGACCCACAGTCAAACCATTGCGGCCGATTTGAAGTTTTTTTTTTTAAATTTCGGAAATAAACTTTTATTATTTTCAAAACTAGTTAGTTGATCTGAATTTTTCCAGAAGTTTTGTTGAACAAAAAAAAATAAAAACCTACTTAGTATTCTAAATGAAAGTTTGCAAAAATGGATGGATGTTGTTACTCTTTCACACAAAAACCACTGACCGGATTTAGATGAAATTTGGCACACAGTTAGTTAATAACCTTGATTGACACATAGGATACTTTTTATATTATTGGATACTACCACGGTAGTACGATCCCGAAGGACATTACCGAACCTCAAGCAGGCCAAGCCGTGGGCATAAACTAGTATGAATCTATTATCGATTTTGAAACATCTCTGATTTGCTGGCTTTTGAAACCTAACCCTGTATATTAGCAAAAATAAAAAAAGCCATAAAATCGCAGTTAAAGCTATTGGTGCAGTTAAACCAGAAAATGTATGTGCTTCGGTAATCTTCGTGTTCCCGAAAATACACACGAACGTCGCGCCACAGAGGCAATGTTTTTATCTTAGGTTACATAAATTCCTGTCGGGGACTGCTGTCCCTAAATAATCTATCATTTTAAAAGCAGTTAAGTACTACAGTGAAGTTGTAACAGCAACCATATTAAATCTCTTCTATTTCCGAAAATAGGTGATGATTCTTGAAGCGCATACTTTTTCTTGGATATCAGTATGTTATGTTTGAGAGAAGGTAGGATTTTTTCGTACATTAATCAGATTTTTTTAAATATTTTCAGTGCGTAAGTAATACACAGTAATTATTCAAGTATGAGATGTGTATGATGTTAAAGTACAGTGGACAATGTAAGAAGGCTTCCATCAAGTCACACCGGCAAGCTACTCTAAAGGCGCGATTCCATTAGGCAAGTGCACTTTTCTGCATGCCAAAATGTCATACCAACTTGAGGCAATATTGTCCACTATCAAGAATGTATGCTGCATACAAAGAGCACGAAATGGACATTGATCTCTGTAACTCTTCAGTACATGCTCTAAAAAGGTCGCCCTTGCCAAATAATGGGTATTTCTAGTCAAATATCAAATATTTAACCAATATTATATAAAAAACTCTTTAATAAAATAATTCAATACATTTAATTTAATCTTTTCTAATTTATTTTAATCTATGTTATTTAATTTTATTTAATTCAATGTAATCAATTTAGTTTTTAATAGTTTTATTTTAATTTTTTCAAAAAGTAAATTTCTTGTTTTAATTATTTAATTGTGTAATTATCTGCGCATAATGTAGTGCATTCTGTGCTTTTCTGTAAGGGATGAGGCGCTTAGACATAAGTTTGCAATGTACAAATTATAATGTAACAGTGTACTCATTGTTGAGAAGCCTAATAAATAAATAATTTACTTGTATGCAAGTTGTAAATTGCATACAACTTGAACATACCTGAATACAAGCTACAACTTTTGAACTTGTATATTTTTTATTCAAGTGGCGCGCAAATTGAACGCGCAAACCACATTTTACTCGTTCGCTATTCGAAACGTGCAACTACTCAATTGTTGAACATGTCCACTTGTATGCAAGTAAAACCTGCATACAATTTGTACACTCTTGAAAACATGTTTATTGGCAAGAAACTTGTACCTACGCAAATTTGACGTCATACTAGCATGCAAGACTTGCCTAATAGAATCGCGCTTTTATATTAGGGGTTAAAGTATGAAATTGCCGATTTGTATGGACGATTTCGTGAAAAGTGATATTTCCATACTAACCTTTTTTATTTTTCTTGGAAACGTCTGAACCGATTATGATGCAATTGCAAACTATAGTTATAGTAAAAAAAACTGCGCTGCACTGCTTATCTTAAATTAAACACAGCTGCAGCTGCTGCTTATTCTAAACACAGTCTATGACAAAAATATACCTACTTGAAGTTGTGAAACCGACAGCTCATTGAAACTGTGAGGTAATATGCAACTACTAGTACAGTTTTTAAACCCTAAAAGGTACGTAATTTATGAATGAATCCAATGAAAATGGTATTAGGAAAAATATAACTAAATGTCAAAGTTACAAACAGAACAAAATGTGAGAAAAAAAACGGCAATTCCATAGATAAAGACCTGTTACTTAGTCCCCTAGTGCTGAGAAGATGTCATATCCTGGCTTAGCGCCAGATATTATGGCATGTATCTGTCATTCCTACAATGCAAATAGTCAAAATACTAGTTAATAACTACGATGCTTGCAGACGCCATTGCTCTCAGCTATCTTGTGGAGATCATTGTCAGTCGTTACGGGTAGTGAGAAATCTGAAAAACTGACAATCAGTCCTACCCGTAACTGGGTTGTGGAGGTCAGATAGGCAGTCGCTCCATGTAAAATACTGGTATTCAATAGCATCCGGTTACACTGGAAGCCGACCCCAACTTGAAATGTCAATGATTAAAATTAAAATTGTTCAGTATAATAATTTGGCAGTAGGTACCTAAATGATTGCGATAGGTACTTAGTGTCGCTCGATGTCCAACTTGTAGCATTTTTTAAATATTTTTGGGACAAAATATAACATGGGTGAAAGATTATTGGAATCGATTCAGTTACTTATTCTGAACAAACTATATTCAGGTTGCACATATATACTAAAAATAATGTTGTATATGTATTTTACAGAATATAAAGTGTCTTTGTAGTTTAAATGTTAATTCGATTTTTCTATCATTTTCAGGCCGTAAGTAACAAGGAAAACTGTTTTATTATTCTTATTATTTCCTTTACTTATTTTCTTACACACTAATTACAATTTTAACTATTTCTTAACAAAAAACATTTAAAAAATAAAAATAAATGTGGTCCGCCGGTATCGGGAGCAGGGTCCAAGCTACCGGTGGTTAGGGCTCCAGAGACAGGAACCTCCTCACAATGGGAGAAGTATCGAGGAGGGTGCCTTCTGAATCAAGCCCTTGATCCAACCGCCTAAGGAGAGCCTCAAAAGGTGGTCATCGAGGCTCTTGGCTATAAGGCCATTGGACGTCACGACGATCGGCACAATGATAGCCGAGTTCACATTCCACATGTCAACAACCTCGTGCGCCAAGTCGAGATATTAGTATTTATTATTACTGTAAAATTACACATTTTGTACCGTATACAGGGTAAAAGGGACACCGACGCACAAACGCCTACCACGTATTCAGTTCATCATTCTGAACCCCCCCCCCCCACATATTATTTTTTCGTCGGTAATTAAAGATCACCGAATCGACAAAGCCTGGAAAAGCTACTGGGCCATGAAGACGCTAATGAAGGGAGATCTGCCGATGTTCTTGAAGCGCAAACTCATCGATATGTGTATCCTGCCCGTCCTAACCTACGGTGCTCAAACCTGGTCACTCATCGAATCACAAAAGTGGTGTCTGCTGGTGGTCCTTGGTGTCTGCCAAAGAGCAAAGGAGCGCAGCATTGTGGGTGTAAAGAGAGCTGATAAAATACGGAACACTAGCCTGCGCTCAAAAACAGTGATCATAGACGTTGGCAAAAAGGCTGCCAGGCTGAATTGGGATTGGGTGGGTCACGTAAGCCGCATGGATAACGACCGCTGGGCAAAGGTCTCAACACGATCGGTGCCTGAGGATGGACAGCTCCACCGAGGCCGGTCCAGGAAACGGACAAAAAATGGCGAGGTGATTTAAACGCGCATCACGAAGGCTGGTTCGAGGTGGCACAGGAGAAGAGCACCTGGAAGGATATGGGGGAGGCCTTTGCCTAGCATACAAGGCTATTAAAAAAAACAGCTGTTTCATACAAAACTGCAATACCTACACGGTGTAAATGTATGGAACAGCTGCTTTTTTTTTTAAATTACCGATTAAAATTTTCCATTCCATTCCATACCATTTCTAACTGAAAACTGGTGGATATTGAAGTTTAGGAACTTTTGAAGCGGACTTTGGAAAACATCGGGAGGGCTTAAAGCGCTGGAGGAGCTAGACTTCTTTCTTACTAGTACTGAATATGTGGTAACCATTTTAGTGTCAGTGCCCCTTCCACCGTGGACATGTCACCGTAAAATTGCAAAAACCGTTAGATTATAATCTATAATCATTTGACGGTTTCACTTCGATAGATAATCTACCGAAAAATGAAAAAAAAAAAGATGGTTAAATACATAACCTCCCTGTTTAGAAGTCGGTTAAAAACACTGTGGTATTAACAGCAATGCAGGTCAAAGGTAAAATAACAATTGTGAAAGGACTTAGTTTCGTCCGTTTTTTTTCTTTGTCAAGATATTGATTGTATTTTTTTCCTTTTGTTTTCAGCCTGTAAGTAAAAATATAAGTGTTTTTTTAATTTTATTTATGATCACAGTATTGGTGCCCACTGGTATCAGCATCAGTATCTTTAAAAATAAATTAGGTTAATTGTTTCGTCTCTTTTTTCGATCATGTTGAAATACTAATTGTATTTCACTTATTCGTTTCAGGTAGTAAGTTGTATTTTTGATTAAAATAGTGCGATATGATATTCAATAAATGTATAATTGTATTAAATTACCTGTCTTAATAACTCATTTCGTATTGTTTTTTTATAGTCACTCAAAGCAACGGTACGGTATTCTCGTTTATTTTTTTGAGCTTAGTTCTGCCAAAATGTACCAACCCACATCAAAAATTATGCTGTTCTTCGAGTATATGTTTTGGGTGTAAATAGGGCTAATTATACTGGATAGTAATTCATATACCTAGAATGTTGAATTAGATTTACGTAGGTATTTAACTGAATTATTAAGAGATTATAGCACTTTCTTCGCTGAAAGAAAACATTGGTGGGAAACCAAATATGCCTGAGAGACTTTAATTTCTCGACGGCATGTTAAGCCAAGTCAGAGGCTCATGGGCGTCATAAAAACTCTGACACCAGGTTAGGTACTAAATACACGAAATAGAAGAAGATTAAGAGATTGTGGGTTGGCTCATTTTAGCAGAACTACGTTAAAACTATAATAACGGTTCTTTAATTCGCTTTGATTTGTTTGTATGACCATTGACTAAGTCACATTATGTCAGCGGTGACGATGATGCTGAAGTCAAAATAGTAACGGACTGACATAAACTACAAGCTTTAAAAGTCAATCCCGTTGAGAGTTGAAGGAATACGAATCGGTTTTTGCTCGTTAGAAAGAAATGTCGAAAGAAAGAAATATTTATTTGTCCTAGGGACATGCCATGCTTACAAAATGACAAAAAAAAACATTAAACATACAACGCATAACAAATATCTATAAATACAACAGGTCGGAATAAAAAGAGTTAACTTGCACATCGTGGCTGCGACAAGCAGACTACCATTCAGGATGATACTGTGCTATGTGCGACTCGCGCTGGTTTTCAGTGGCAAATATTTGTCCAGCGTTCAGTGGGATATATAGTTTGTAAAAGACTAGGTATGATGATAATTTTGTGTTATGAGTGAGTTTCCTATAGATTTGGTGTATTTCAAAATACAACACAACTGATTTAGCGGTAGAATATTAATATCAATATTTATATTTCAGCTGACAGTAAGTAATACTCAAAAGCAATATAGCGACGTCAAAAATTTCAAATATCCCAGCCATAACATTGACCACGATATTGAATTCACAACGTACGGCTTAAGGCTGAAAGTTGAAAATTAAACAGGGTGCTCAATGTGGCTTACGACATTTAAAAATTTCAACTGAAATAGTTATACAGGAACTTTTAGTGAAGGAGCTCGTCCGGAGAAGTACTACCACCACACATTATTATTTCTGCCGCCAAGCAGCGTTACTGTGATCAAATTTGAAGAGATAACTACTGAAAATCGCGTTATGGAACTCAAATGGACTTGGGTAGGACACCTGCCATGGCAAGTGAGGTAGGCAATGCTGGCGAAGTCCAAGGCCTGGTCGGTCGGCAACAAGATAGGCAGACGACACTGTTGCCATCGCGGGTAAATCCTGGTTGACACTGGCAGAGGAACGTGGAGCTTTTTAAAAACAAAGAGAGGACTGTACCCAGCAGTGGATGAAAGCGGGCTGTGGATGATGTTGAATTTGAAGGAAACGTGTGCCAGTATAGTTACAGACAAATGGGACAATCATTTCAGATATTTTCTCTATGAGGGCAACGTATTACGCTCCGTTTAGTACTGCAGATGTCCACAAGCGGCAGTTACCATCAGCATAAGGTTTCTCTTCAATTTGTGATGCACGAAGAAATAGGAGCTTGGACTTCACGACCTTTTTGCAGAAGGATAAAAAGATGTTGCAGTGTTATCTTAGGACTAGTAGAGGTGCTTGTGTCTAAGTAATAGCAGCCACAGGTTCAATTGAAAGTTAAGCTATGCTTGCCGAGGTCGGTCCGTGGCTGGGTGACCATTCATTATGTATCGAGACTTCTCCATGTCTCTGAAAACTAAATTTGACAGTGATCCGAAAGTCTGACATCGTTGTCAGACTTTCGGGCAACGACAACGACTTTTGACAACGAACCTTGTGTAATACAAGGCTCGCTCTCCAGTAACTGAGTTTTAGACATCAGTAAGATACTCTAAAATACTCCATGTAAAATACTGTTATTCAGCTGCTTCCGGTTAGACTGGAAGCCGACCCTAGCTTGGCTGGGTAAAGACAGACAGATGATGACGTTATCATCAAAATAATAATGTTTGTCAACGAAAAACTACAAAAATATATATGTTTTTAGATTGATGTAAGTATGGCGTTTTTGTTGTAAAGCTAATTTTAAAAAGGATCACGACTACATTATCTGCTAGTGTTATAGGGTATATTTTAAACAATACTGTGAGACAATTTCCGAACTTAACGTGGGTGAAGTCATGTGTAAAAACTAGTCTACAATTTTTTTATTCAGATGCATCCAGTTAGACTGGCAGCTGACCCAAACATAATTGGGAAAAGGCAGGCAGATATTACTAAAAAGAAATAAAGTATTCTTTATCCGCTACGAGGTCATTGCATTTAGGCTGCCTGTCTACTGGAGCAGAGATAAGAAGAGAGGAGCGGAGCTGAGCAAAATTTGATCAATAGAATTGCATAGACTGAGCAGAGCGGAGCGGGGTTTAGATTTTATGCAATTCCACTGGTTTAAATTTGCACACCACTTTCCACTCTAGTGGACAGGCAGCCTTAAAGTCCATTCAAACCTATATGAAATTTGTCCGTACCTGTTTGAACAACCGTCAAGAACCTTTTTACGTAGTGTTAGTTACCTCTGAAGTGCGCTTTATTGTACCTGCTAATTTTTTTTCTGTTTATTTTTTAGCCCCAAGAAGTAACTATTTTCTTAGTTTTTTTCTAGTTTATAAAACTCTTACAGCGAAAGCTATCCCTTTATTTATTATGTTTTAATCACACGGATTATAATGGACGTAGTTCTGTCATAAAGAGTCAACCCACAAACTCTTATTTAGTAAAATTTTCACACTAATCCAACGTAATAACTTACCGTGGTACATTAGTATCCAGTAAAATCAGTCGTAAATATGTACATGCCAAGTACATGATGATGTGTATGTGCATTCAATATGTGCATGTGTATATGTTTGCATAAAACGTATTTAAAATTAATCAGCGTTAATCAAATTCATTACAATTACTTCCGAAAATGAAATAATTTTTATGTGAGTTGGTACTTTTTGGAAGAACTACGCTCAGTTTTATTCTACTTCAGCGTTAAATAAAATAATAGAGTCATATATTATATAATATAGTCGATATATAAAATAATATAGTCGATTATTAAAGGTTTTGTGAGAAGGACAATCACTCAACATTAATTTGGGGTTGTCCTTTTCACAATACTATCTATTCTGTATGTGTCTCTATTTTAGTTTAAGTACTAACACTAGTAATAAGTTATTTTATCGTTTACTAACACGTTGAATCATTGTTGTCCGAAAAATAAAGAATATTATTATTATATAATTTAGGCCGTAGTAAAGAAAACTTCGTTCTAATTATTAATTACTACTTTTCAGACGATAGTGAGTATATTATTAAAAATAATAAATCGTGTTTTTATTTATTGATGATATCCAACAAAAGATAGATTATAATTATGTTAGGTACTGTAAAAGCGAACTATTCTATGACCATCGTACATTTCGTACTTTTACCACCATATCCTCGGTAAAACTTAAGGTTTACCTCAGAGACACGGTAAATGTTGTAAGCCACTACAAATAGTAAGGAAACCAAAATTTACTAACTTTCCTTGGTATAACCTAGCAAGTTCCAAACTCGAATGATAAAAGTCCGATAAATCTTCTCTTTTTTATAAAATCATTACATTTACCAACTCATGTTGGTAAATCGTAAGATTAAGTAGTAAAACCTAAGATTTACCAATATGGTAAATAAAAAATAAAATAATTTTAGAATTTGAAAGAATTCTAATCAGGGTCTAAACATTGACCAAACTAGCCCAAACCCCGCATGGGATGCTGGGCGCGACTACGTGAACTGATCATCCTTTACCTACATACCAAGTTTCCTTCGCCGCTGATTCCGGCTGACATTTGTAGATCTTTGACAGTCGTTACAGGCAAATCAGGCAATCAGTCTTACCAAGGGCTATCTTATTCCCCAGTACTAACTGGGTTGTGGAGGTCAGATAGACATTCGCTCCATGTAAAATACTGGTATATTCAGCTGCAGGTCAGGCTGGAAGCCGATTCCGACTAAGTTGGGAAAAAGCTAGGTAGATGATTATCCCGCACGGGGTTTGCTTTAGTTTGGCCAGAGTAAATTGACTATAAAGATATTAAGGCAATCTATAGTCACTCTAAGTAAGGATATATTATTTACATTTTTGTTTTTTTATTTTTAGCCAATCGTAATATTTTTTTTATTTACTACTTTTTGTATTGTTGCTTTTTTTTTAAGCATAATTTGAATTTGACTAATATTATATAGTTTATTTCTTTAGAATGCGGTAAGCTATTATTATTCTTTTATTTATACAAAAAAAATGATTTTTTGGTCTAGTGGTTCGTTGGCGTGACTGATGAGGTCCTGGGTTCCATTCTCAGGTCGGGCTAAGCGTTTTTGGTTTGGCTATCAGAAATTTCTCAGTTGCAGCCTCGAAGTCTGGATTTGTGACCGGTTGATGACAATTAGCTCACCTCCTATTACATGGGACTTAAAGATGACTGGCGAAATATGGATGTATTATTAGGTACACCTCTGCCTAACCCTTCGGGGAATAGAGGTGATGTTATGTTAAAGAAAAGTCACTGTTATTGTCTGGTTGCGTTACCACATTATACCACTTAACTTCAGAGAGAACTTTGAACCATAATTTAAAAAAAATCTTCTGGGAGGTGTTTAATTTTAAAGGATAAATGTTTTTGTATTTAAAATATTTTTTAATGAAATGCCTTTGTTAACAGGTCACAGTAAGTTTTTGTAATATATAACTTTTGCATGTTTTAAATGGTAAAGGTGCAATTCTGCAGGCAACCGTAGCGTCAAAGTCCAATCGCAGAAACGTTTACATAGTTGTCGACATTACGGCTTGTCACCGTTTTCATCTTCACTTGCAGACCCTTAACGAAGCCGATAACCAAGCATTCTGTACATCAAACTAAGTAACTCTACGCAATATTTTTGCTGGGATTTATTTTAAAAAAAAAACTTGTGAAAATGTTGGAACTTTGACCCCCAATATCTCCATAACTAGAAGGTTCCCAGGTATGATCCAGAACAAAAAAATGGTCGCAATGACGGTGAGAGCAAGTGCCATTCGGCTTCGTTAAAAGTATTGTTACTCCCATTATAATGGTCACATGCGCAACTGCTGAGCATAGAGTCCTGAGTTTGATTCCAAGTTCGGGCGAAGTGTCGTTGGATTTATTTTCACAATAGTAGCCACGGAGTCTGGATTTGTGAATGGTTACATGTTACTTCATCATAACTGGCGAAATATGGTAGTACCATTAAGTACAGCTGTACCTAACCCTTCGGATACTACAGACGTGATGTTATGTTACATAGGATCCAGTCTTTCCGCTACGCTTGCCTTCAAAAGAGTACTTTCACGGTTTCATGTTAACTTTATTTTCAAATTCCTTTTTTTTAGAATCAATACGTAAGACGCTTAAATTACTTAAATGAGTTGTACTTGTTATGAAATGATCACTAACTTAAATCTGATTTATTTTTTTTATTCTTTTCCATGCTGGAACAATTTTTCCTCAACGAAATGGTGAGACTTCAGTCATATATCTTCACACTGACTGCCTTGACTACAGGCCTATCTGACCTTCACAACCCAGTAACTAGATTACATGATACACCTTGGTTAAACTGGTTGTCAGACTTTTGGACCTCTACCTGTAACGACTGTCAAAGACTTAGAAATGACTCGGTATACAATGTGGAAGGGACACCGATGCTAAAACTGGTACCATGGATTCAGTACATCATTCTGAACCTCACCGCATGGAAATTTTTCATCCGAAATAAAAAAAATCAGCTTTTCCATACATTTTAACCGTGCTGGTATTGCAGTTTTGTAGGAAACAGCTGTTTCTTTTATTAACCGGCGAAATATTTCTATGTGGGAAATCAGAATAACCGTATAGGCGACGGTGTCCCTTCTACCCTGTATAATGAACGGTCACCCATCCACTGACTGACCTCGGTAAACGTTGTTTAACTTTCAAGATTGACCTGCGTAAGCTACGCCTCACGAACCCTTTATGCTACATTTTTCATCTGTTGATATTGTTTTGAAACTTCAAATGAAACTAATCATTAGGAATTATTTTTTTCTAGATCTAGGGCGTAAGTTTTATATATTGTTTTATTAATCACGCATCAAGAATATCTACTATAATTTCATCTCTGTACAACCCTTCGAGACATAAGCGCTATGTTAATAAAAATATTATGAGATGGCGGGATGAGCTGGACTCTTTCTCAAAGGATTGGCCTACAATTGCACTAGATCGTGAAAAGTGAGGAAAGGGAGGTCCTTGCTCTGCAGTGGGACAATATAGCTTATAATATAATATTATTCCATCAGCTTAAATTATAATATTAATATTTCATGTGTTTATTTAGTTTTTTCTTCCACTATTTCATCTTAATATATAAAAATAACATGTCACTATGTTCGTACACGACTACAGGCTAATCTCCAAAACCCACCCAATCGATGTCAATGAAATTTTGTGCATGTGTGTAATTGGTTTTATCTTGAAAGATAGGATAGTTTTGTATCCGATAGGTGGCGCTGTGTGGACCAAGAGCAGGTCGCTAATACTTTAATCAAATATAATCATCAGTCTCTTGCCCTTATCCTAATTTATTTAGAGACGGCATAACATATTTTCTTCTCCCGCATTTCTGTAATAGTTTTTATCTATAGTCACGTAGTTCTGTCAAAATGAGCCAACCCACAATCTTTTCTCAGTTCACTTAAATTACTTCAAAATAATACAATATTGTTAATTAGTAAATTCAGTCCTCTTTTGTATGCTTAGCATAAGTAGGTTTTCAGTTTAAGAACTTTATTATTCCTCATCAATAATTAAGTAACAATAATTCTAAATAAAAAAAAAAAATGTTTATGAGCGTACAGTACCTACGATCGTTGTAAAAAATAACAAATATGAGAGTAAGCGATCACAACAACAAAAAACAAATTTATTTAATAGCTAATCAATTAATCAGCATTAACTATGTAAAAACATTATAATTATTTCGGAAAATGGGAGAAATTTTTATGTGGGTTGGTACGTTTTTGCAAAACGAAACTCATATTAATATCTGTTTTTTTTAATGTTAAAATTGTTAAAATTTCAGGAGCCTGTAAGTATCTAACACAAAAAAAAATGTTTATTCGTATGTTTAATAGTTATTTAATAAACTTTTCAAGACGAAGTTTTAAATAACAACGACTTTTTATTATTTCAGCAAAA
This sequence comes from Noctua fimbriata, assembly GCA_905163415.1. Lineage (NCBI taxonomy): Eukaryota > Metazoa > Arthropoda > Insecta > Lepidoptera > Noctuidae > Noctua > Noctua fimbriata. Next base: position 10,116,792 of record LR990951.1, read on the forward strand.
GGTAACTCAAAGAAATATTAAAAGAAGAACCGATTTTTTTTTAAAACCTAAAATTAAAATGATTTTTTTTTTCTGTTTCAGACAATAGTAAGTGTCAATATTTACAAAGAAAAGAATAATAAAATGAAATAGTTTGTACAAAATATGTTGCAAAAGAGGTTTGACTTAATAGTTATCCCAAATATTTTGCTTAGGTACTTCAAAATTACAGGTTTAGTCTGATATTTAACAATTTGACAAATCCTTTAATTTCTTTCCAACTGCCTCGTTGGTCTAGTGGTCGCAAGCGCGACTGCGGAGCATGAGTCCCAGGGTTCGATTCCTGGGTCGGGTAAAGTGTTATTGAGTTTTCCACAAGGATTTTTTCAGTAACAGCCACGGAGTCTGGATTTGTGCCCAATTAATGGCAATAGGCTCACCCCTATGAGACTTAAAACCCAACTGGTGAAATGTGGGTGTACTATTAGGTACACCACTGCCTAACCCTTGGAAATTACAAGGCATGATGTTAATGTGATTTCACCCTAGTTTGTGTTTTCACGTTTACATTTGGTCCGTACCGATCTGATCGTACAGACATCAAGCTACCCGAAACTGTCAAATTGTTCCAATCAACCTTGAACCCAAATGCTTTAGAGATAAAGTTGAAAATCAATTAAAGAAACTTGACAGATTTTAGTAGCTTGATGTTTACCTTTATTCTTTTATTTTACTTCTGGCAACCATAAATATTCTTGTGTGTTGTGTCAAATGAATGTTTTATAATTGAAAATAATATCAAACAAACTAAAATCTTTTAAATTTTAATCAGGAATCGGTGTGTATAGATTTTTTTCTATAGTTTATTTGAATGGAATATTTTAAGTATGGCTTGTGCCATATATTTTGAGTACAATAAAGGAGAACACCCAGATTGGGCAATATTTTTTACGCACTACAAAAAAAAATATTATTTAAATAGAGCATAACATACTAAACATTTTTTATTATTACACCTAAGCCACAATTCTCTTTATCGAGATGTTATTCAACCACAAACACAGTTTACTTTTGAAAATAGCCCAAAAAAATGAATGAAAGCTGGGTGATAACCTTTATCAATGAATCAATCTCGATTCACGAAAATCGAGATCGATTAGCCAAGCCTTTTTTAGAGATCCTAACCTCGTAAAAAAATCTCGTCATTGTAATCTCGTAGATAAAAATCGGGATCTTGGATCTCGACTCGAAATTACATTCCCTAGTTGTGCAAGTATCCAAAAATATATTTAGAAAAAAAAAACTTGACTAAGAGTATTTTAATATTAAAAAAAAACATTATCTTTTAACAGAAAACCGTAAGTAAAGTCTTGTCTTAAATAATTAAGAAAAATTACAAAGTTATGATTAAGAACCCTCGCGTACCGAGCCGTTTTTTTTTGCAGAGATGCATAAACAAAATTTCCGCAAAGCGGTCGCGATCACACATAAAGATGTACCTAGATAACGCAAGAGCACCCATTTCGCGTGCCTGGCTTAAGCACTTTATGCTTAACGTGGCTACTGTCGCAGCAACTTAAATTATTTTACAACTCAACTCAAGAACTTAATTCTAGACATTTAAAGAACAAAAACGTAGTCGATATTGTATAGTAAATTGTTTAAATAGTAACTAAATAATGCTTATGACGTCATAGTAGGTAGTCGAAAATTGGTACACCTGGTTTTCATACGGTTCGTAATACTTGCGTTGTCTAGGTATATCTATATCAGTTGTCGCGATCCTATTGCACTTCATTTGCGCGTTTACATCGTTTCTGTCGCGCATTGCAAGTAATGTTATGCGCGATGTCCTTAAAACTTGCTTTTTATCTTAAAGTTCTTCAAATGTTACTTGATTAAAATGACAGCTGTCAGCGCATACTACTACTGTTACTACAAACTGTCAAAATTTCTCATTAGATTTTGAACTTAACTGTAAACTATTTATGGTTTAAAATCATTTGGAGAAATTTGCTAGCGACTGTAAATGACATATTTATCCCGAAAATTTGATAAAGACAAAGTTTTTTATAGTTTAATTTTATTGGCCCTAATTAATACCCATATTTGCACGTACATAGCGTAAAATACTGACTTCATAAATAAGCATTTATAATTATTATATATTTCGATATGACAAGCTACTCTCCTTTAATTTGACAGTTGTCATTTTTATCAAGTTAAATTTTATCGACTAATACATTCATTGTAACTTGCAAGTGATTTTGATTTCTAAAAATTATTTTTTTAAATTATCTTTTTATAGTACGAAGTAAGTGTTTTTATCTTCTCTCTGTAAGCCAATCTTAATGCCTGACAATCGTATAATAGCAGAATTACTTTAGCGTGGAAAAGAGATAGAGCTATCTGTCTTATATAGCTGCATCTCTGTTCTTCAGCAAAGACACCTTAAGAGGGAAGCGCCAGGGTAGCCCGCGAAATTCAAATTTTCTTTTTACTTTTTTGCAATTTGCAGGTCAGTATCAGGCTGTATGTTGAACAAAATAAATGATTTGCGGCTGTAATACGCATGTATTTACAGAGTTATAATCATTAGAATCATCAATACAACCCTCTAAGTTCATTTATTCCATTGAATGACTTTTTCATGAAATATAGGGTCTAGAGACCCTTCACATAGCCGACAACCAAGCATTCTGTACATCAAACTAAGTAACTTTACGCAAAAAATATTGCTGGGAAACGACTTTTTTTTGGGGTCAAAAATCACGTTTTACGGTAGGTACGACTCGATGGAAAGCACTCAAAGCATTGTGCTGATGGATGGATTGAATAGTACGGGCGTCGTGGAGGTGTGTAAAGTAAAAATCTTACATTAAAACATGTATTTAAAAAAAACTTGTGATAAAGTTGGGCCTTTGACCCCCAATAACTCCGTAACTAGAAGGATCCCAGGTATGGTCTAGAACAAAAAAAATATCGCAAAGACGGGGAGAACAAGTGCCTTTCGGCTATCTTAAGAGTCTATTTACACTCTTTATAGTCAATCAATGGGGTTAAATGAGCTTAGAGGGTTTTATTGATGAATTTAATTATTAAAACTATTTAAAGCCGTATTGTTTACGGTCGTGAATCATATTTTAATCAACATACAATCCTAGCCTAACCTGCGAATTGCAAAAAACGAAAGAAAAATTGAACTTTGCGGTCAATCCTATCGCTCTCCCTTAAAGTTTTAGGATAATTAAGCACAGGGTGTAAAGATCTTCATCCGCCATAAAAAAGGGAAGATCCTCCGACAAGACGGGTATTGTATCTAGTGGGCTACTACCTCGTTGTACCTACCCGGGTTGTACTTAACTCTCGGACTCTCGGTTTTAAGGATTTTGATGTTAGTTCTTCAGTTACGTCATAGATGTCGCTAGTGTGTTTTGTGACCGTTTCAAATAAATACTGCTAAAAGAGAAGATGGGACAAGCCTCTTAAATAATACTAAATGACAATTAATTGAAAGTAAAAGAGTTAAAATACCAACAGCACGAAAAAATTTAGAATCTATTCAACAGCCTCGTTGATCGAGTGGTCGCAAGCGCGACTGCTGAGCTTGACGTCCTGGGTTCGATTCCCGGGTCGGGTAGTGTTATTGGGTTTTTTCAGCAATATCTCAGTAGCAGCCTCGGAGTCTGAATTTGTGCCCGGCTGATGACATAACTGGTGGAATGTGGGTGTTCTATTAGGCACCCTTCGGGGATTATAGGCGTCATTAGATGTAGCTTTGTTTTAGTAATAATAAAACCGAACATAAGCACTTCAAATGATTAATTCTTTCAATATTCATTTTTCAGATCGTAAGTCTTATACTTTTTGTTGTTTTTAGGGTTTCATAGGGTTGCCAAATGGCAAAAAACGCACAATAACAACAAGTTTAGTTTTGCAAATTTGTAAATTTGGCCTACGAATGAGCGTAAAAAATATTGTTAATATATTGTTTGCTCAAATTGCTGACGTAGCTCAAAAAGCTGTTAAACTAATTTGGGACTGAGCAAGCCTTGTCTGCCGGATCAGCCGGCAAAGCTGTTGGCCCGCATATCACAAAACTGGAGCCCTGAGACAGTTAGACAGGGTCGCAGCAGACCAAGTAGAAGATAGCGGGACGCCTTGGATGGCTTCCTCGTTAATTGGCGAAAAGAAGCGCAACATCGAGACAAGTGGAAGGAGGGGGGGAAGCCTTTGACCAGGAGCGAGACAATTCAGGCTAAAAAAGTTGGTGCTAGCTTTTGTGCGCGAGTCCGACACGCACTGGGCCTGATTTTCAGGCAAATATGCGGCTCAGTGGTACCGGCTGAGTAATCTTGGGTTCGAACCCAAGCAGGCACTGCTTTATGTAAATTATTACCTCGCCACTATACGCTCAAAACAGTAAAAGTAAACATCGAGAGAAAACTGGCAATCAGCATGTCCTAGAGAAAAAAATCGAAGACATGTTCTAAAATTTATCAACCCGCACTGGGCCCGCGTGGTGGATAACAGCCCACTCCCTCTCATAGAGAGGAAGCCTGTGTCCCAGCAGTGGGAAAATTATACGCTGATTATGTATATGCTGCACTCTAGGCCGCGTCATCGCTTGACGTCAGGCGCGTTGTGGCCAAACGCAAGCCTAAAAAAAAAAGAAAAAAAATGCGACGTAAATATTAAAAAGAAATCAGAAAGCACACTGACATTTTTGGTGATGTCCTTTCGCAAGGTCAGGTGCGGTACTCGTAACCGGCGTTTGTATGACTAGATGTATGAACGTGGACGAGGCGAGGGGAGTATGTAAGGATCTGTGCTTTCTGCTACGGAAAAAACGTGTCAGTTTAAGCGCATTTTAAATTAAATTAACATAAACAATGTTAATGGCAATGCTGCCAGCCTTCTGGGCACTTTTCCTGTTGACAGCGATGTGGACGAATTTTTTTTAGCCCTGTAACCATTTTGAAACTTGTACATATTTTTTATTACTATTATAGATTTGTAGTTTTTAAATAATGTAAATATTCTTAAAATTAAATGTTTTTACAATATTATATATATTTACTTTTTTACAGGGAGAAGTAAGAACTTTTCATAAAATAATATTTAATTGTTTCCTTTATTTATTTTCTTACATATTATAATTACATTTTTAAATATTTCTTAAAAAAAATATATATAAGAAACAGTGGTCCGCCGGTATCGGGAGCAGGGTCCAAGCTACCGGTGGTTAGGGCTCCAGAGACAGGAACCTCCTCACAATGCGAGCCGTATCGAGGAGTACTGCCTTCTGAATCAGGCCCTTGATCCAACCGCCTAAGGAGACCCTCGAAAGATGGTCGTCGAGGCTCTTGGCTATAAGGCCATTGGCCGTCACGACGATCGGCACAATGATAGCCGAGTTCACATTCCTCATAACGGAAATAATGTAAATATTATTTAAATTAAATGTTTTTACAATATTGTTACTTTTTTTACAGGGAGACGTAAGAACGTTTCATAATTATAATTACTATTTAATTTACTTATTTATGCAATCAGGCGTTACATTGCAGTATGGTTCGAAATTATCAATAATTATATTATTATGCGCGACTCATTTTTCATCGACATGCAGCCTGGCACTGATCTGCAGGTTGCGGAAGGCGTGGGGGATTTGAATTTCGCTTCCACCTTAAATCTTAATCAATAGCGCAAATAATCTTGCCTCAAAAAGATTGAGCGTTATTTTTTTTTTGTAATAATTGTATGAATGCATTTATAAATAAACAGATTGAAATTGTTTTTTTTTTCGATCGTTCGCCAATCACCAATCGATCGATCAATTGGTGCAGTAGAAACTGTCGATCGATCGATGGCCTCGATCGATCGATCGAACAATTGGTGTGGTAACACCTTAACGTTACATCGATGCTTTCCTTTCGGGAGTAAAGAGACGCAATTTCTAATGTTGTATTAATATATTTAACTTTTTTTGCTTTGATTTGCAGGTTAAGAACCACATAGTGAGTATATGCTTCACTTTTATCAGGGAACATCTTGGCTTGGTATATTTTTTCACCATTTCGATAGTAAAAGTTGATTTTCTATTATTCTGAGCTCCCGATATTTTGACGCTGTTGCAAGCACCATGATCGCGGGATGACGCTTGCAACAACGTCGAAATATCGGATCAAAATAATAGACATTCACGGAATATATCCCGAATGTGACAGTATAAGTTTAAAGTCGAGTGTAATTAGGCAATAAGGTGGAACGAAGTTTATAGTGCTCGGATTTTCATGGGATTTTTTTTATTGAGATCCTAGAGGAGTGGAGAAGAAAGTTAAAAAAAAAATTCGTATTTTACATCTATTTTATAAAAAATTAAAATAAACTACTTAAATACAATACAAATACTACTTTTCAGGTCGTCGATGTAAGTAATATGATTATTTGATGAAGTATTTTAACTAATCATCATAATTTTAACAGAATTTAATTTGGACTTTGTTTTGCCACAATGAGCCACACAAGAATCTCTTATGCGGGAAACCCCGCATAACACAGGTCGATTTCCGCCGCACGGCTACGCTGCACGGCGAAAATCGACCGTCTAAATGGCAATTCGGCTAGGCCGCAAGTGACTTATGAGCGTTTACGACTTACGGCATTTCATACAAACTTTCAAGTGCTTTTTTTTCGAAATGACTGAACCGATTTTAATGAAACTTCATACGCATAAACAGGATACATAAGTCTAAAAAGTTGCCAGAGAACTTTTTGAAATGTCTTAAAAAAATTGATGATTGGAAATTTATGTTTCTATTGAAAATCTAAAATCGGTCTAATTTAGCCGAAACACTATTTTTCGAAAATCTTTTCTGATTACTTTTTAGACCTATGTATCCTGCATAAGCGTATAAAGTTTCATTAAAATCGGTTCAGTCATTTCGAAAAAAAAGGACTTGAAAGTTTGTAAGTCGTAAACGCTGAGCCCCAAAGTAGAGTAGCACCCGACTTCAACCGCGCGGCGTCCGACCGCATGCGGAGGGCGATTAAAATCGACCGTGTAAGTTGTCAGTTGCAGGCGATCCTCAGGTCAAATATTAATGACCGTTAATTATACAAAATCATTACAATTATATCGGAAAATGGCAGAAGTTTTGTTGCGGTTCATTTTGGCAAAACCATTGTATTTAAGTAAAAAAACTAAAATATTATGTTATTTCTCTACTTTTTAGCAAGAGGTATGATAAACTGAATATTCTTGACGACTTTATAAGGTGTAGTGGTCGCAAGCGCGACTGCCGAGCATGTGGTCCTGGGTTCGATTCCCAGTCTGGTAATTGGGTTTTTCCATCAGGAATTTCTCAGTAGCAGCAGATTTGTGCCCGGTTGATGACAATAGGCTTGACGCCTATTGCATGGGACTTAAACATAACTGGCGACATGTGGGTGTACTAAGTACGCCTTGATTTTAATTCCCAAATGCATTAGGAAACGATTTTTAATAGTATACATTTTATATTTACAGATATATGTAAGTGTTAGGACATCGTTTATTTTCAAACAAATATTTGTTTTTATTTATTGAAACTGGTTTTTTAACGGATTTTACTAAAATGTTGTTTATTTTTCTTTCTTTTTTTCATAAAAAGCGAACGGTTAGTATTTTTTTTAATTTAAATTAAAACATACAGAATTTAATTGTTTATTAAGTATTTGAAACAGTGATAGTCTAGTGGTGACCGTCGGGCTGCCAAGTCATAGGTCTGGAGTTCGAACCCAAGACAAGCACCTCTGGTTTTTCGGATTCATGTGCATATTGTATAATTTATCACTTTCTTCGGTGAAGGAAAACATCGTGAATAAACCAGCATGCACAATAGATATTACTCAACGGCATGTAAAGCCAAGTCAGAGGCCCATGGGCGGCATAAAAACTCTGACACCAAGTTAGGCACTAACCACACGACAAAGAAAGAACTATTTTTTATTATTATATACCACATTAATAATGTCCTAATCTTAATTTATATTTTCTAGTATTATGTAAGTACTCAAAATAAAAATTACTTTTGAAATGAAGTTTTTAATACCAACCAGTCTTACTAAGGGGTATTGTATTAACCAGCATAACCTGGGTTGTGGAGGTCAGATCGGCAGTCGCTCCATGTAAAATACTGGTATTCAGCTGCACCGGACTGGACTAGAAGACGTCTCCAACATAGTTGAAAAAAGCTAGGCAGATGGATGTTTTTAATAAATGTTTTCCGTCAGAAAAGTCTCAGTAGCAGTCATGGATTCCGGATTTGTATTCATTTGATGGTAATAGGCTCAACCCCTTTTACATGATATATACTATTAGATATACACCTCGGATATGGCAGGATTTATTCCGTTAAACTCTTACATCACGTGGGCAGAAGATGGGTTTCATGCAATAAAAACACACTGGGTGCGATACACTGTTTCTATTAAACTAACAAATTATTTGAAATTACAACTTAACACAATAACACGGGGCACAATGAATCGGGTACAGTTCCAAGACGTTTCAACTCCGTTGCAATCGGACATTCAGTCGTCCTCGCCTCGAGCTGTAAACATCAGGGCTCTGTAGAAGCACGCTGTGGTGTGGGTAGGCTGGTAAACAGGTCGCGTGATGTCACCACTGGCGCGCTTGAGATTCATTTTATGTCCGTACTAATGACCGGATTCGACACACATATGCCTTACCATTCATGAATAATTACAGTATATTTAATAATATTACAGACACGGGTAAGTCTTTTCAATTGCTTTTATCTAATCTTTACTTTCTTACTTCTATTATTAAATGCGAAAGTTTGTGAGGATGGGTGGATGTTTGTTAATCTTTTACGCCAAAGCTCCAGAACGGATGTGGATAAAATTTAGCATCATCATCATCATCATCATTTCAGCCGAAAGACGTCCACTGCTGGACATAGGCCTCCCCCAAGTTGCTACATTGATGTCGGTCCCGTGCGACTCGCATCCAGCGGATATCTGCAACCTTTAGGTCATCGGTCCACCTAGTGGGAGGCCTTCCAACGCAACGTCTTCCGGTTCGCGGTCGCCACTCCAGAACTTTTCGGCCAAACGGCCATCCGTTCTGCGAGCAATGTACCCTGCCCATTGCCACTTAAGATTTGCCTTGGATAAATTTAGCATACAAATAGTCTATAACCTGGAATGACACAAAATAAACTTTTCATCCCAGTAGTACGATCCCGTGGGCCAGTAACCGAACTCCTCGCGGGCTAGTATTTCATACTGTGCTGCGATTTTCTTGTCCGTATGACCACGTTTTTCTCCCAAACTATGCAAGGGAGTTTGATGTGATTTTCACTGTAATGGAGCAGAACCAGTGGTAACGGCCTGATTGAAGAGCTGTTCTAAGTCGTACGTTCTTACCCAGGCTGACGCATTACTTTATGTTCACACCTAATTTATTTTATCGCCACTGTTCTCAAAACGGTGAAAGAAAACATCGTGAGGAAACCGACAATGTCTTAGGAACAAGAACTCGAAGACATGCTACATCTACCAACCCGCACTGGGCCCGCGTGGTGGAGTACAGCCCACCTCTCGTAGAGAGGGGGCCTGTGTCCCAGCAGTGGGAACAAGATGATTGTGCTTATAATTATAAAACTTGCATATAATATACAAATCTCGATGTTTTGTCATAATCATAATCATAATCATTTATTTGCAATAGGTATTGGTACATTTTGCTCTTAAATCAGTTGAGGTTCCTAATACATAGTCAGATATAGATGACATGCAAAATTTTACAATATTTTAATGTAAGAGCAAGCAATACGTAATAATGTTTTTAAATGTCGGTTTCTATCACTCACTATTATTATAAAAAATTAAATTAAAAAATTGTCCAAGTCATAATATCTGACTCCCTCGTAGTTCGAGTGGTCGCAAGCGCGACTACTGAGCATGAGGTCCTGGGTTCGGTGCCTAAGTCGGACAAAGTGTTATTACAGTTTTCCATCGCGAATTTCTCAGTAGCAGCCATGGAGTCTGGACTTGGGCCCGGTTGACGGCAATAGGCTCACCATCTATTACATGGGACTTAAATATAACTGGCGAAATGTGGGTGTACTATTAGGTACACCTCTGCCTAATCCCTCAGAAATAACAGGCGTTATGTTATGTTAATATCTGTGCAAAGCAAGGGTGGGTCACTAGTCAATTTATTGTTTTATTTTAAAATCAATAATTATTTTTATTTTACTATCCAGCCTGCAACGGTAAGATTTTCTAGTTAGTTTTGGTCTGAAATCCAATTTGTTTATTTTAATTTGAATTGTACTAATTATTTATTCTTTTTGTTTGTAGAAAGTAAGTATGCAGCTTAAAAACTGTAATGTACAATTGCATCAGAAAAGTTTTGCGCTTCGGTGATCTTCGTTCTTTCGAATTATTATTCTCTCCGACAGGCAACGTGGCTGTAGAGCCACAGATCGTAATCTGGCGATTAAACATTTTGAAAACTTTTTAGTATTGTAAAGAGTTGCTAATCCATATTTTTTTATTTATCTTAATTTTTTTTTTCTCTCTCTCTTACATTTTGTTTGTAAACACTTTTAATGCATGCCATATCTTATAATGAATTTTTTTTTGGCTATCGTTTTTTTATATGTTCCCTGTGAATTGAGAGGTCTTGCTTTTGTGATACAGAAAATCCTAGTTCAAGAGCCAGAGCTACACTGATTTTTGAACAATCACCTGTTAATAAAGATTTTTTATTCTTTTTTTTATTATTTATAAAAAATCACGTGTTGGTAATTCATGTTTGTACACGCTTATTTCTGAAATCATCCGACTGATTTCAATCAAATTTTTTGAATGTGTATGGTTGATTTCAGCTTGAAAGATAGGATAGTTTTTGATATGATAGGTGGCGCTGTGCGAAGCAGGGGCGGGTCGCTAGTTGTAATTTAAAATAGACAAATGCTTCCACGGCTTCATATTTCTGAAGAGCATTGTCTTAACACTGACTTCCGAAGCGCACACTCTTTCTGGTTTTACTGTAGGTATGCAATACACTTTATTACAAAATCTTTTTAAAACACGTTTATTTTATGGTATTTTAGCCTAACGTAAGTATAAAGATCGAATTTCTAAATACGTTATTTTAGAAATCAACTTTTTAATTTCATCTATATTTATTTGCAATTAAATTAATTTTCAATTAATGAAGATTGCCCGAGTATTTTGTACGTAAATATAATTATCCGTGTGTTCTGGAACTGCCAATCAATCGATTTAAAATGGCATTATTAAGATGGCTTATACATAAATTATTTTATTTTGTGAATAAGTATCTCAACCTTTAAGATTCACGTTGACGTTTTCCTAATTTATTGAAAAAAATATTGACATTATTCTTATCATTGACATTCCTATTATTATAACATACCAATTATATAGATTCATTTATTGTATAATGTATAATTCTTTAATTTTGCATGCTAGTTTTAGCGAGTTGTGCGAGCAACAGTAATAATACTCGACCATCTATAATGTACTACAATTCTAGCAAATAAATTTCATTTCATTTCACTTTCATTTCTTGAAATTGCAGTGCATGTGTCTGACTCGAGGCCCGCTGTCACACTTCAAGCTAATCGGAAACCTACACTTCAAGGGAATTAAGGTACTTTCAGTCTTTCTTGCTATCTTCAGTGTCTCTCAACTCATCACACGGTGCCAACAGGACTAAGGCTCCACTATCAGTCTGTCCGTCAGTCACAGGACTGTCGCTTTTGAAAAGTAATTGGGAGACATTTTAAACTCAGAGCGTGGCGTATCATCATCATCATCATTTCAGCCGAAAAGTCCACTGCTGGACATAGGCCTCCCCCAAGAAGGGGGGGTTTTGCCATAATCGCCACGCTTGGCAGGCGGGTTGGCGATCGCAGTATGGTTGTTGTAGAATCAGAGAACGCTGCTGCCCATTCTCTGGTAAGTCCCGAGCGTGGCGTATTGTGGCGGCTATAACAATAACTAATAAAAATAAGAACAGTAGCAGTCACGGAGTCTGGATTTGAGCCCGGTTGATGGCATTAAGCTCGCCCCCTATCACATGGGACTTTAACATAACTTTCGAAATGTGGGTAAACTATTAGGTACACCTCTGCCTCACCCTTCGGGGATTACAGGCGTGATGTTATGTTATGTTGTAATAAAAATAAAAAACGTAAAAAATCAGAGGAAAATATCGTGTGGTGGTATAAAACCTTTCGTGTGCGGATCCGACTCGAACTTGGCTATTTTTTTTGTACAAGTTCTTCAGGTACTGCAAAAACACTGATTGTGTTTTAATACAAAATCACTGTGCAGTTCTAATAAAGATGGCAAATTTAATTCGTATTTTTACGATTTCAGCGCGCTGTAAGTTCCTAACAAGTAATTGATTAGAAAAGCCTACCAGTACCCGTTTGTGAATGGCAAATAGGCTCGCCTCCTATTACACGAACTAGCGAATTGTGTGTGTACTATAAATCATTGGGAACTCTCCTGGAAAAAAGTTTGCAACGAGTCACACCTGTGACTCAATGGGAAAGTTAATCCCAACGAGTCACACTGTGACACGATTGCGTGTGATTCGCTTGAAACCAATCTATCCTTCCGAGAATCAACAGAGATGATGTGTTTTTTTTTTCTTATCCCCAGCGAAAGCGCTTCTACACGACGGAGAACCCCGACCAAACCATATGCCCTCCATGCAACTGTGCCGACTGCTTCACCACAGAGGGTTCTACCGTAAGAAAGCCGAAAGTGGACTGTGGAGTGTGATAGAATGGGTCCTAGGACACGTGTCGAGGAAATTTTGCACGATTCACCCTATTTTTAGTTATTCTGAAAATAATTTTTAAGTAATTCATTTATTTTGCGAGCATCAGTAAAAAGTAGGTGGTATAACATAGAAAATTCAGAAACTATCACATGTCCCGCGATTAAGCATACTTTGCACAGTCAATCCAAGTTTTCCTGCACATCATAAGCGTCCTGCCCTTGTCCCATGTCAACTTGGAGTCGACGCAACACGTTTTTTTCTTCCATTCTTTTCCCTCTCAGACCTCAAGGCATCATGTACACCTTTTTCCTTCATATCATTCATCGTTTCCTTGGTCTTCTTAAACTCTTACTCATTATTGCACACAAAATAAAAAAAAAATATACAAACTAATTGCAATAATAATATAGCTTATGAGAGGAAGACCAAGGATACGATAGATGGATTGTATGAGGAAAAAGGTGTAAATGATGGAGTGACGGTTGACAGAGGAGAATGGAAGAAAAAAAACGTGTTACGCCGACCCCAACTAACATGGGACAAGGACAGCAAGATGATGATGAATAATAAAAAAGAAACAATTCGTGCAATGTTCTAATAAAGACATGTGTCTTGTGACTCACTCTTGCGTGAATAGTTAAGACAGATTTTATTTCAATAGTTAAACGCAAGCACCTTTGAATGAATTTGACTTGTATAATGATGTTGATTCCAGACCTAGCCGCAAAGTGCATATGCTTAAAGTTCCTAGGCGTAGAATTAAATTGTTTTCTAAAAATGTATACTGCATGTCCATTACTGTTAATAACAAATTACCTGATGGCTTCTAGAAGATCTAAATTTAAATTATTTAACATCTTGCCGAGAACCTACCTGTGGGTTCACTCAAGTCGCACTTGCGATGCCCGGAACCCGTATGGAGGGTCCACTACTCCACTTGCTCTATGTATGGTGAGATGGCACATGTGCGACATGAGACGAGGGTGGACACGAATGTGTTTTAAGCAAATGTAAATTTTAACTCGACGGAAAATTTTATGAATGAAAAATGTACCTAAATATTTGTCATTTTTATCATATAAATCATAATTTATATAATTAATCTCTTTCACTATAGTTCAATTTATTAAAATTATTTGTAATTCTAATGATTAATAATATAACGATGACCCATAATTTTTGAAACCATATTTGTACGCCATTAATGGCAGAATATTATGATCATAATACATAATGCACATTACAACTTTGTACAATATTCACACGAATAAATGTATTCTATTCTATTCTAATGCTCTCGAAGTTTTGAGAGGTCATGATCGCCATTCAAGTGCCTGTGTTTACCCGTTTCAAATAAATCTTTGAAATAAATGTATGCAAAAATTAAACTTGTTTCAATTTACATAAAAAAATACTGACCTAGATACCTAAAACTAACCTTCAAGTTTAGCAGATAGGGTGTAAAACATCTTTAACAAATTAAGGTCGGAATGAATTGAAAAAAAAAATTAGTCAATTTTCTTTTTATTAAAAAAATATATTAACGAAATGTGGTGGGACCAGAACAGTACACTTACAATTTTATACTTCTGTCCCTTTCACACACGTTCTTAACTTACAACATATTTACTTATAACTAGGAAACATAACTATAATATAAAATATACATAATTACTATAAAAGCGAGATACAACTTCAACAATCCACGTTAAAAAAAAAATTTTTCAAATTGGCGTATTATTTCAGTTCAGCGTATTGCATATTCGGCGTAGTTTCAATGGACGTGGTTTAATGTCTCCCAGTTTGCGTAAGACATGTGTAATATAAGAGCTAGTGTGAAAACAACATTGTTACGTTACAATCTTTTAGTACTTAACGTCGTCGGACTACGTCGGTACGATATCGGTGTGATTTCGTTTCGACGTCGACTCCACATCATTAAGACAAGCTGCGGATGAAGTAAAAGTCTGCTTACCTCGAAACAGTAAACTTCATAAAAAGGCTTGACCGTGAGGGATGCTAAACTTGTCAGTTTAGTATGAATCAGTACAGCTTCGCGGCAAAATAGAATAAATGAAAGATTTGAGAAAATGCCTCTCTGTTTATTACACTAAACTGTATAAGATTTTAAACTATCATGGTCTCTAACATTATCATTAACACTAGAAACGGGATATTTACCATATTTACTGATTTGTTTGAGCTCCCCATATTTCGACGCTGTTGCAATCATCAGTAAACCTGCCCCCGTAGTATGACCGCCGTAGACAAAGATTTCTTTGACGGAAGAATAGACAAAATTACAGATTGTGTCGACACAATGACAGATTTCTTTGCACTATCTGTCATTTTAAAAATTCTTCCGTCTAATAAATCCTTGTCTACGGTGGTCATGCTACGGGGGATGGTAAATATCCCGTTTCTAGTGTTGCACTAAACTGTTCCGAATATAATGCAATAGTTGTAGTTACCTCGCAGAGAGTTAACGATCGGTGTCAATCGGACATAGTATTACTACCTGGATGATAGTTTCAAAGTGTCGTACCGATATCGTACCGCAGTCTTACGACGAGTCGTGTGACTATCGTTCATGCTCATTCAGTCTCCGCAAATGGGTGACATCCATGCCGTATATCGTGAAGCTGGTCGGTGCGGTGAAGCGTATCTGAAATATAAAAAAATATTGTAGGATCTATTCATGAGTACCTTGACATCTGTCAAGATTTTTGTTGTGAAACATCTATACAACATTATTTTTAGTACATGAGAAACCTGAATATAGTTTGTTCAGAATAAGTAACTGAATCGATTCCAATATTTTTTAAAACATGTTATATTTGGTCCCAAAAATATTTAAAAAAGGCTACAAGTTGGATGCCGTATATCGCGGTCA
This sequence comes from Noctua fimbriata, assembly GCA_905163415.1. Lineage (NCBI taxonomy): Eukaryota > Metazoa > Arthropoda > Insecta > Lepidoptera > Noctuidae > Noctua > Noctua fimbriata. The sequence continues at coordinate 10,132,502 of LR990951.1, forward strand.
TTTAGGTACCTACTGCCAAATTATTATTATCAATTAGCTCAAGACGACGTTGGAGGCACGGCGCCGCGTGGTGACCACGTTTTTGTGCGGACATCCAGGTAACAGAACAAGCTTATAACTTTGTGATTTTTCATGATACAGTTTTGAAATTTTGTACATAGATTCTTTACATAAAAATTCTAGACACTTGTTTCAAGTTTTGCATAAACTAAAACTAATATTGTAAAAATAAATACAGGCTAAGATAAGTTTTATTACCTCGCTCTTCCTCGGCTGGAACAAAAGAAAAAAAAAAATCAAAAAATATAAATAAAAGCAAAAATTGTATCGGATTTTTCCATCAAGAATTTCTCAGTAGCGGCCACGGAGTCTGTATTTGTGCCCGGTTGATGGCAATAGGCTAGCCCCTTATTACATGGGTCTTAAATGTAACTGGTCAAATGTGGATTTACTATTAGGTACACCTCTGCGACACTTCTGCCTAACCTTTTGGGGATTACAGGCGCGACGTTATGAACTCACCTCGTCGGCAGAACCACCTTCAGCGTCTAATTGAAGGGCCGGCGGGATATTGGCGCCGAGGACCGCAGTCAGTGATTTTATCTGTGAACAATTTATAAAATGAACAGACCCTTCACGAAGCCGTCAAACACGCATTCTGTACATCAAACTAAGTAACTCTACGCAACAAACGGTTTACAGTCGGACTCAATGTAACGCATTCAAAACGTTGTGCTGATGGATGCATTGAATAGTACAGGCTTTTTACTGTTCCCTTTAACATTAACAACTAGCAAACTTGTGAAAAAGTTCGAACTTTGCACCTTCAATTTCAGAACATCTTCGCAACTAGAAGGTTCCCAGCCCCCGTAGCATGACCACCGTAGACAAGGATTTCTTTGACGGAAGAATCGACAAAGTGACAGATTGTCTCGACACAATGACAGATTTATTTGCACTATCTGTAATTTTGTCGATTCTTCCGTCAAAAAAATCCTTGTCTACGGTGGTCATGCTACGGGGGCTGGTGCTTAAACCGGCCAAGTGCGAGTTGGATTCGCGCATGAAGGTTGCTGTACCATCGTAGTAGGGGAATCCCCTTTCATTTTTAATATAATTATTTTAATTATTTATTGTTATAGCGGCAACAGAAATACACATTCTGTGAAAATTTCAACTGCCTACCTATTACGGATCATGAGATACAGCCTGCTGACAGACGGACGAACGGACGGACAGCGGAGGCTTAGAAAGAGGGTAGCCGTTGGTTACCCTTCAGGTACGGTTCCCTAAAAAACTAGGAAGGTTCTAAGGTATGATCCAGAAAAAAAAAAATACAATGTGGGGACAATTATTTCAGATTCTGAATTACTGCACGAAAATACAAACAAGATTATTTTGTATGAGACAAAATCTTCGAAAACGTCACATTTCCGAAATATCAGCTACCAATTTCTACTGATGGCGTAGATTGTAATTTTAATTACATTTAAGCGTCACAGTTCCGAGATATGAGCCATCTCGGAACTGCGACGCTTTAAAAAATTTTGGTCTCAAACAAATTTTGTTTGTGTTGATACCAACTATTGATTAAAATTTGCTCTAAGCGTGGTATTTTAAAAATAAAATTAAAATGTCGAAAGTTAGGCAGGTCAAATAATTCAAAGCTGTTTGATGGCTGTCGTGAGCAAGACGACCTCTGCCTAATCATTCGTCAAGCTTAACAGGGAAGCGCCAGGGTAGCCCGCGATATCCAAATTTTCTTGCGTTTTTTGCAATTAGCAGGTCAGTCTCAGGTTGTATGTTAAACACAATATGATTCACGGCCGTAGCAAATATGGCTTAACAGGATTATAATAATTAAAATCATCAATAGAACCCCTAGAAGTTTTATGTATTACCTAAGTAAAAACAGTCAGTGCGTCTCGGACAGCATATCCGGCTCGAAGGACCAATTTTCGGGGTTGGGGTGAGATTGAGATAAACTAAGATTAAAGATTCTAAATGGGATAACGATTAAAACTAATGAGGTGAACGAGATGAGTTTGAGTCGCGCCCGAAATGCTGTCCGTAATACTTACATAAAATATAAGGTCCATCTTTTCATACACGAAATAATTTAAGAGTATTTTCTTTATGTCGTAAAGTCACCATAGCAACGAAAAAAAAAAGTTTTTGTTTTTACGAAATTATTATAATTCTAAAATTATTTGAGACTTTTTTCAAAAAACCTTCACTCCCTATTCTAACAATGACACTAGGTAAATACGACGTAGTAAACTAGCGTAATGGATGTTCAAAAATAAGGAGCCAGTATTTATTTTGTGGGTCAAGTAATTTTAAATTGTTTATTTTTAATAAAAAAATATACTCAGATAAAAATAAAACCCTTGAAATGGCTTCGTTACAGCCGTTAGATGATTCTCTGAAAATATTTCGTGTATGAATAGTTAGACCTTATAATCAAGGCATTGAGCGCGGTGTGCAATTATGCTGACATGTTTATTATTGTTCGGTGGTTTAAATGAACTAAAGAGGGTTGTATTAATGATTTTAATTATTATATTTCTGTAAATACATGCGTTTTACGGTCGCAAATCACATTCAATCAACATAAGCCTTACACTGACCTGCAAATTGCAAAAAAATGCGAGAAAATAATAATTGGCATGTGCAGTAAGGGTACACTCACGTCGGGGAACAGCGAGAAGCAGGCGCGCGCCTTCCCGCGGCACGGCGGGGCCACCGCGCGCCCGAAGCGGTCGCGGTCCGCCGGGTCGAACATGTAGTAGCCTGGCGGGAGGAAACTTACATTACACCTCATACTCATCGTCATCTGCTTGCCTTTTCCCAACTATTTTGGGGACGGCTTCCAGTCTAACCGGATGCAGCTGAATACCAGAATCTTACCTGGAGCGACTGCCTATCTTACCTCCACAACCAAATTAGTACTGGGTAATATGATACCACTGGTTGTCAGACTTTCGGGCCACTGACTACCTGTAATGACTGTCAAAGATCTACAAATGACAGCCGGAACCAACGACTTAACGTGCTTTCCGAGGCACGGAGGAAACTTGGTATGTAATTATGAATTTTTTTTTTCTGTCTTAGTAACTTTTTAAACAGTACCAGAAATACTAATGTTATGATCTCTCAAGTTCTATTTAACAATTATTTAAACGAAACAAAGTTGAATTATGAAATTAAATTTATCTGTTCTCACTACAATCATGCAACATACGTAGACATGAATTTCTCATCTTATGTACCAAAGTATCGCTTTTAGAGAAAGAATTTTTTAGAAATTTTTTCTTAAAAAAAAATTTTTAGAAATTTTTTTTTAAGAAATCCTAAGCAAGGTTTACAAACAAAATTATGACAGATATGTTAGGGAAAAGTCTACCACCCATATTACGTCTACCTTTGTTGATAAATGCATTCAGACAGAAATTAATGATTTAGAAAAAGAACACTCTCCAACCAGTAACAGTTTTTTTCGTGTTTAAAAATTTAAATATTCTTCATCAAAACATTAACGGTTCAATAACTAAATTAGATGAGCTTACTGCACATTTACACTCATTGGGAGAAAATAATGATAATAATCCAATTGACATTATATGCATTACTGAACATAACATGACTATTGATGACACCAAACTACTCAAACTGCCCAATTTCATATTAGGGGATAATTTTTCACGTACTAAAAGAAATGGGGGAACGTGTATTTTAAAATAAAATAAAATATAGACATAAATTTAAAATTGTAATAGAAGCCAAAAGCCTTAGTGTCAAAAATATTTTCGAATGTAGTGGCATCGAACTTACTGATCACAGAATTATAATTTTATGCGTTTATCGACCACCTAAAAATAGACTAGACCAAATTGACTTATTCTTTACTAGATTAGCCGAATTACTAACGAAAATAGGTTATTCTAACAAAAAAGTTATAGTGTGCGGTGTCTTTAACATAGACATTTCGAAAAGTAACAAAGTATCCAAACAATTCGAACAATTATTAGCGAGTTATAATTTAAAACTAACCATTCATCAACCGACTAGGTTAAGTAGCATCACATGCATCGACAACATAGCACATAATATTAGGGGAGCCAAATCAACTGTTCTTGAACTTTCGTTGTCGGATCATACGGCACAATTGTTAAGATGCCCCGTAAAGAAAACCTACAACATTGAGTACTGGTATAAATATAAAAGAGATTATTGTAACGAAAATACTAAAACATTTATCAAATGCATTAAGAGTCTTAGTTTTACAGAACGTTACTCAAGTAATGACCCTGAAATAGCGTACAATACTTTTTACGATCTATTTAAATTATTTTACGATCTGTGTTTTCCCTTAATACTAGTTAAAATACTAATTTCCAAGAAACCAAAATGGCTAAGCAAGGGAATAAGGTTGTGCTCAAAAAGAAAACGTCAATTGCTATGGAAGTATAGGCTAACGTCAAATCAGAAAGACAAAATTCACTTTAAAGAATATACAAAAAGACTACGAACTATAATAAAAAAACGCAAAAATCACAAAACAATTACTATATTAACTCAGCGACCAACAAAGGTAAAGCAATGTGGAAAATTATAAACAATAACAAGACAGTAACACCAAAAGAGGAAATAAACCAAATAATAGTAAATGATAGAAAGGTTACAAAACCGACAGAAATAGCTCAGTCATTTAATAACTTTTTTATTGATGATATAAAACCGACACCTAGGGACAACAATAAAGACCTAAAAACACTGACATACAATAACTCCAATTCAATTTTCATAAAACCAACAGACCCGCTTGATGTAGACCAAATAATAAAAATGCTTAAAAATACTAATAGTACAGGGTACGATAATATTAACACGAAAGTAGTTAAAAGTGTATCGCATCTTATTGCTCCAGTACTTAGCCATTATATTATAAATCTGTGCCTTGAACACGGATTGTTTCCCTCGAAACTGAAATTAACGGTTATAAATCCCATATTCAAAAAAGAGGACAAAGAACAAATGAAATTTTACAGACCAATCGCGTTAATACCAGTCTTCGCAAAAATATTTGAAAGAGTAATTTACAATAACTTAAATAACTACTTTGAAGCTAATCACATATTTGCAGATGAGCAATTCGGGTTTCGTAAAGACAGATCCACTAGCGGCGCTCTTTTTAAATTTTTAAGGAAGGTAATGACAGGACTGGATAATAAGCAACATATAACAGCCATTTTTATGGACATGTCAAAGGCCTTTGATCACGTGGACCATCAAATACTCTTGAATAAATTAGAAAAATATGGGGTAAGAGGAAATGCACTAAAACTTATAAAATCGTATTTATCAAACAGATTTCAAGTAACACAAATAACAAAAATAACAAATGTTGGAACAAACATATATGTCAGGTCCTAGAACTCGCCTCTCGCCTTCAATATCATTTATTTATTTATAACTATTATGTATGGAGTGCCCCAAGGAAGTATTCTTGGACCTCTTTTGTTTATCATCTACATAAATGATCTACCGAAAATTATAAAACAGGAAATGGTACTATTTGCAGATGATAGTACTGCTATTTTTACGAACCTTGACAAAGATAAATATGAAACTGACATTAACAAAGCACTTGAAGATATTATAAAATGGTTAAATGTAAACAATCTAAAAATAAATATTGAAAAAACAAATTATATGACTTTCACAAATAAAAATTCTACTTCAAAAAAAAATCTACATATACATTATAAAGGTGAACAAATAAAAGAAGTGAACAACACTAAGTTTCTTGGTATTAATATCGATTCTGAACTAAACTTTAAAATGCAGGTTGATCATGTCTGTAAAAAATTAAACCAGTTTTCATATGCCCTCTACATGCTGAGAAAAGTTGTTAACGAAAGAACACTGCTGACCGCTTGCCACGCGTATGTAGGTTCCACAATAAAATATGGTATTCTTTGTTGGGGAAACTCAACTAAGAAAGAGTACGCTTTTAGGGCACAAAAAAAGTGCGTTAGAAGTATATGTGGGCTTAAACAGACCGATTCATGTAAAACAGAGTTTACAAGATTACGCATTTTGACATTACCTTCACTTTACATCTATGAAGCAGCAGTAATGATAAAACCTGATTTAAATAACTATGACACATTGAGAAGTGCACGGCATAAAAATGTATTAAGCGGAATTAAGTGTAGGACAGTTAAATTTAAAACGAGTATATTTGGCATAGGAGTAAAAATTTATAACAAACTACCAAATGACGTAAAAAGCAGTGTAACCTTGCATAGTTTTAAAAAAAGACTTGAGGAATTCTTGATTGGTAAAGCCTACTATTCAATCAATGACTTTTTTAGTGACAAAAATACCGGTGATAAGATATGCTGACATTTAATTTGTATGACATTAATGACTAATTTAATTATAATGAAACCACTGAATAATTTAATTTGTATGACATCACTGGGTATTTCAATTCATGCTGACATTTAATTTGTATGTTATTAATGACTAATTTAATTTGTATGACATTAATGACTAATTTAATTGTAATGAAACCACTGAATAATTTAATTTGTATGACATCACTGAGTAATTCAATTGTAATGAAATCAATGAAAAATTTAATTTGTATGACATAAATGAGTAATTTAATTTTAATGAAATCAATGTCCCTAAACTAACTTGTGAATAAACAACTTTATTAATGCATGAATAATGATACGAATAATGATTACGATGTTATATAAATATTGAACCAACACTTAATATTGTACACCTTAAAGGTAAGTTACAGCGATCCTTTATAATAATCATAAGAACTGATATCTCACCTGTGACAAACAATAAATGAATTTGAATTTTCTCAGGAAAATTTTCACTATTTTTACAGTTTTTTTTTTTGTTACAATTCCTTTAATTCAATTCAAAATTACATTCTCTGTACGCAGCACTCATTTATGTAAATCATCATCATCATCACATCAGCCGAAAGACGTCCACTGCTGGACATAGGCCTCCCCCAAGTGTCGCCACATTGACCGGTTCCGTGCGACTCGTATCCAGCGGATCCCTGCAACCTTCACCTAGTGAGAGTCCTTCCAACGCAGCGTCTTCCGATTCGCAGTCGCCAATCCAGAACTTTTCGGCCTCATCGGCCAATCTTAGTATGATATACTGAATTCACGCCATCAGTCCGAGGAGGGCTATCCCTTACACCCTGCATAATACATATATCCTTACCTCGTGGAGTCCTGAACAGAGCAACGGCAAACTCTCCGTGGCCGGCGACGAGCACTCCCTGTTTCTCTTCTTTGAAGAATTCCGTGATCTGGAGGAGAATGCATGAGACAGTTAAAACATGCCGTATGAAGGTTACAACCACAGATATAGATAGACCTAGATAACGCGAGAGCAACTACTTCGCGTGCCATATTATTATGTAGCTTACGTACAAAAATCGTAAGTGGCCAATTTCGAACTCAGTCTGCATCGGAGCATAGCGCTAGGCGGACGTCAGTGGGCGTCATGGCGGGGGGTAGGAAGAGGGGGGCGCCGTCCGCGGCGGCGTCTTTGAATTGATTTGATTTTCCCATCACTAAATAGTGCTTGTGACGTCATAATAGGTAGTCAAAAAATGGCACGCTTGGTTTTCATACAGATCGTGATACTTGCGTTATCTAGGTCTATCTATATCTGTGGTGCCTACATACACGGTGGAAAGGAACATCGACGCGAAAACGGTTACCAAGTATTCAGTACATCATTCTGAGCCCTCCCCACATAGAAGTCTTTCATCATCCATACATTTTGACCGTGTAGGTATTGGTATTGGTATTTGGGGGGGGGGGTTCAAAATGATGTACTAAATACATGGTAACCGTTTTTGCGTCGATGTCTCTTTCACCCTGTATTATAAATGCAAAATTTTGGATGGATGGATGGATGTTTGTTTCCCTTTCACGTGAAAACTCCTGAACGGATTTGGATGAAATTTCGCACACAATTTATAACCTGCCCCCGTAGCATGACCACCGTAGACAAGGATTTCTTTGACGGAAGAATCGAAAAATGACAGATTGTGTAGACACAGTGACAGATTTCTTTGCACTATCTGTCATTTTGTCGATTCTTCTGTCAAATAAATCCTTGTCTACGGTGGTCATGCTGCTACAGGGGCTGGATAGGATACTTTTTATCTCGGTAGTATGATCCCGTGGGACAGTTACCAAACTTAACACGGGCGAAGTCGTGGGCATAAGCTAGTCTCAAATAAAAGATGGCGGACAGTATTACCAGTTCGAGTAGGTCGAATTCGACGTTGCCCTTTTGTCTCGGTACGTACACCACCACTCGGCACACACAGTTACCCGGCGTGTAGAATTTGCGTAGAATCTGTGAATTAATCAATGCGATCGAAAATTTGTTCAACGGATGTTATAGTAGTTATACTATAACATCCGTTGAACAAATTTTCTAGATTCTTCCGTTAGGAAGAATCTAGGATGACAACCAACTAGATGGACAGACGATTTGAACGCCATTGTCACAAGCAAGCGCGAGCCCTGTACGCCAAACGACACAAATATGTGACAAAATGGTAGGGGAAAATTGTATATGCTCTGGCGGTCAAAAGGTTAAATTTTCCGGAAGAAACTCTATAGCCATGACACCAAAACCGGCAAAAGTGAAGAGATGCAGAAGAGACCTACACTCAACACTACGTGGTCAAAGGTTGGCGAAGAGAGAGAGAGAGAGAGAGAGAGAGAGAGAGAGAGATATGTCTTATCATACATGTATAGGTAACATTCCCACTTTTGGGACACAGGCCTCCTCTCTATGAGAGGCAGTGGGCCATAATAGGAAATAAGCAAGTAATACAAACTCATTTTTTTTTCTAAAATAAAGTAGCCTAAGTTACTCCTTATAACATCAGCTATCTGCCAGTAAAAGTATTTTTTCTTCTCCTCCACTTTTATTATGCGCACAGACAAAGTGGAACTCTCTGCCGTTCTGTGTATCCTCCCACATCTAACCTGTCTGCCTTCAAAGCAAGAGTGTACAGAAATCTTCTGGGCACGCTTGTTCCGTAAGATGCCTGTTCACTTGGTATCTATCGCTTTCCATCAGCTCCCGTAGCCACCGTAGGACAAAATGACAGATTGTGTCGACACAATGACAGATTTCTTTGCACTATCTGTCATTTTGTCGATTCTTCCGTCAAAGAAATTCTTGTATACGGTGGTCATGTTACGGGGGCAGATGTGATCGAGGTCAAGAGCAGAGCCATTTTGCAATATAAAAAAGAGTGCAAAAAAATTCTTGAAATTGTTAACAATATCCGATTCAAATAAGGAAGTAATATTTTTATAATAATTTCACCCATACGAAGGTCGCGGGCACCAGCTATAGTCTGTTTTTTAATCTCTGAGACTAAACTGACATTACGTGGGTTGGCAGTTTTTTGCAATTCTTAAATAGCGATGTGCCACTACCGTAAATTGCCGTTAATAAAATCAAGTAGTATCGTTTTTTTATAAAATAAAATAACACAAAAGTAATAAGGTATAGATATATAAAATGGGAAACATACATTAATAATAAAACGGCGTGCAGTTTTATTTCTGTTAAATTTAGGGTTACCGTATTCAAAATTACACACTAACTGCCGTATTATCATAATTATTTTTAAAATTGTAATTGTTTTTATGGTGTCAAATTCCATTAATAGCCGTATTTTTTAAAAGTTCTGCCTTTTGTAAGGGTTTATATATCCGTTTTACCGTGTACGGGAACAACACTGATGGCATTTGTATTTTTTTTTCTAATTAATATAAAAGTTACGATTCAACAAACCGGTATCGTAGGTACAACACTACACAAAAGAGCTAGTAACATTATTTGTAAGTTTGACATTTTCATGTGTCAATTTAGTCTCAGGGATTAAAAAACAGACTTTATCACCAACTAAAACTCCGCTGTATCTACTATTATCATGATTCGGGGGCCGGCAGATACAAACACATCGGCGACACCATTTCCCCTGCAGATTTTATAGAAGGATCCTTAAGAGAATTTACGACTTACAGCATTTCATACAAACATTCAAGTCCTTTTTTTTCGAAATGACAGAACCGATTTTAATGAAACTTCAAACGCATAAGCAAGATAGATAGGTCTAAAAACAACAACAACATTTCGAAAAATAGTGTTACAGCTGAATTAGACCGATTTTAGATTTTCCATAGAAACAGAAATTTCAAATTAACTGTTAACTTTTTCCTTTTTTGATCCATCCTGTTGAATCGTCGTTAACGCTCTTAAAGTCTTCACGTTTTCGCGTACCTATCATGGACAGGATCTTGTTGTGTGTGCGGAGGTACACTTGCAAACACATCAGCTGCCCTGGTGATGTTACGTACCTGTTCCATGCTCAAGATCTTGTCAGGTGGATGGAAGTGAAGGTAGCTGTCCTGGTACAGCTGGTCTCCACTCTCCAGGATCTGGTTGAGGGTGGTGGAGCACCAGATGCACGGGTTCTCGATGCGGGACATGGCCACTGCCATCATGGCGCATGATAAGGCCTGTAATGAGAAAGAGGAGTCAGTATATACAGGGTGCAAACGAACCCTTCACGAAGAAGTCAACCAAGCATTATGTATGTCAAACTAAGTAACTCTACGCAAAAATTATTGCTGGAGAACGACTTTTTTTGGGGTGAAAAATCACGTTTTACGGTAGGACTTAATGTAACGCACTCAGAACGCCGTGCTGATGGGTGCATTGTACGAGAGTCATGAAGGTATTTAAAGTAAAGTTATAACATTCAAAACTTGAATTTCAAAATAAAAAATTGTGACTTTGACCCCCAATATTTCCGTGGTATGGGGTCTAGAACCAAAAAAATATCGCCATGATGGGGAGAACAAGTGCCTTTCGGCTTCGAAGAGTACTTTTAAATACATTATACAAGGTGTAAACAGACTCCTCACGAAGCCGTCAACCAAGCATTCTGTATGGTGGTTATTTTACGTATGGTCTTTTGTCTCGTAAGGTTGCTGATGTCAGCGGTAGACTAAATGTGGAAAGGTAGAATTTCGTAGGAGCTCGTGGCTACATAACAGCTGCTCGGGTCGATCTTTAGGTTAAGCCGTGCTTGTCTAGGTTGGTCTGTGGATGGGTGACCACCCATTACATACCGAGTTGGTCCCGGCTGAAATTTGTAGATCTTCGACAGTCGTTATAGGTAGTCAGTTTTCCAAAAACTCTGACAACCAGTCTTACCAAGGGGTATCGTATTACCCGGTACTAACTGTTTTGTGAATGTCAGATAAGCAGTCGTTTCATGTAAAACACTGGTATTCAATTGCATCCAGTTAGACTGGAAGCCGACCCCAATATAGTTGGGAAAAGGCTAGACAGATGATGATGATGAGGTAGAATTTACCTGATTGCCTCTTGAAGAATAGGAGAACTTGTTGCAAGTTATGGAGTGTCCTGCTGACATGAACTGCGTGCCGTTCTGAAGAACCAGCCAGCCGCTTGTGTTGCGGTTTGCTGTTGGGTTAATATGTACCCTCTTAACTAGGGGACGAATTCTATTAGAGATCTTGAGCAATTTTTTGAATTTTGCATTGATTTCTCGTGTGTAGAAAATCGGGTGCTTAAAATCACGTATACGGGGTGATTGAAAAAAAAGTCAGCTGCTCCATACAATATAGGTCGTGTAAAACGAAAAAATGTATTTAGCAGCTGATATACCATAGAAAAAGTTGTAGTTATTCATGAGTACTACACGCCCTTAAAGTATTGCCAACGTTCAAAAAATCACTCTGTATAGTAAAAAGTAAAACTAACAATTTATAATAAATTAATGCTTAGTAAAAGGGACGAATCAAATATTTATTTGGGAAGCAAGTAAGGAACAGAAACAATCAGTAGCTGAACGTCGTAACTGCATCAAGAATGATTCCATTGACCATGATGGTTCAATGATCGCAAGTCACTTGGATCAGTATACAAAACCATGATTTTTTTGTGTAAACTTAATACTCAATTCTTTATTGCATTTCACAATGTAGGCTTAGGTGATAGACATTTTTTAAAAGAAACAATCGTGGACCTTGTCGGGCACAGCAAAAGAATAATCGATGTGAATACAATAATTAATGTGAATTTTATCGTGATTAGATATGGATAAGCATTATCTCAGTGGAATTTCATCCGCAGACTCGATGGATGTCCGATACCCAAACATGACTTCTTTGACCTTGCACATCGCTGATTTTCAGTGAAAATTGACTTAAAAGAAACGGACTAGAATCAGGATGTCTGTTAGCAACACACGTTACACGCGCACAGCACTCACCCCCCTTGAGCCAGGCGCGCTCCTTGTCGGCGGCCTCCGCGGCGCGCTGCGCGTCCAGGCACGTGGCGCTGCCCGGCGGGTGCGCGCGCTCCGCCTCGCTGGCGCGCCGCTTGGCGCCGTCCACGCCCACCTGCCACATGGCCGGCATGTTATTAGCTAAATGATTTGGTGAATACTGCGTACTAAACTATCTTCTCCTTCTTCAATCAATGGTAAACACATTTAGAACCAGAAGGTGTCCACGCTAATCGCAGTACCGGTGGCCGTTTATGTCCTCAAAAATGCAGGTGTTTGGACACTTTAGACACTCCAAAATATGAGATATGTTTTGATGATCAACCTCTGTGTCTTGCATTTGTAGATCATGGAAAGGCTCTTGACTCTATCGAGACCTGGTAACTTCTGGAGTCTTTGCAGCGATGCCAAGTAGACTGGCGATACATCCAAGTGCTGAGCGGTCTTTATGAAAACGCCACAATGACCGTCCAAACTCAGAACCAGAGGACACTCAGAGGATATCCTGTTGCGTCGGGGGGTGAAACGAGGGGAGGTAATTTCACCGACATTGTTCACCAACACACTGGATTATGTGTTTGAAATGCTTAACTGGGAAGGACGTGGCATTAACATCAACGGCGAGTACATCTCACACTTGAGATTTGCAGATAACATCTTGATACTGGCTGTATCACTGCACGACTTGCAGCAGATGGTGGATGGCCTAATTGATTTTTCAAAACGCGTTGTCTCAAGGTTTCACCCCAAGACCTATTGTTGTCAATGGCGGTCCTCTGGAGGTTGTTCGAGAATATATTTAATTTATCTTGGGAAAACTCTGCAGTCTGATAAAAACTAACAGGGAGGGCGGCTAACCGAAGAATCCAGCTGGGCTGGTAAGCTTCGTCGTGTCTTCTCGTTGCGTATTCCAAAAAGCTTAAAGACTATACATACGGTACTGTATGACATACGGGGCCGAAACGTGGACGGTTGGTCCATAAATTCAAGGTTGCTCAGCGGGCTCTGTAGTCTCTCTGAGGGATCGCATCCGGAACGAGATGATCCAACAGAGAGCAGAGTTGTCGACATAGCTCACAGAATAAGTTAGCTGAAGTGGCAATGGGCCAACCATTTTAGCCGTAGAACCGATGACCGTTGGGGTAGACGTTTTCTTGAGTGGAGACCGCAAATCGGCAAGTTTACGGTGGGACACCCTCAGGCTCGGTAGAGGGACGATATTCGCAGGGAGGCTGGTAGCAAATGGATGAGAGTTGCCAAGAATCGAGTTAAGTGGCATGCGATTGAAGAGGCCTATGTCCAGCAGTGGACTGTTGTAGGCTGATGATGATGACTGACAAATGGAGAAACTAATTGAATATGTCAAACTTTTAATCGCATTCTTCATCTGCAATTTCGACCCACTAAAAAAAGGAACTAAAAAACCCTTTTGGCCTTTGTCGCAGTCGGGTAACAAGAAATAGATCGAAAAATCTGCCCAAGTAACAATACCTTGCTAGTAGCAGGTACGAGAGTGACTCCAGGTGGCGCTTTGACCATGGGCGGGATCTCTTTCAGCTTCTGTATTGGTTTGATCTCCATAGTTATAGCGTAGATTGTGAAGTCACGTCTACCACGCTCGGGTACCGGGATGTTTTGGAGGTACCTGGTGGAAGATAATATGGTCATATTTATCTATGTGATTTGGCTTTTCAAAATGTGTTGGGATCGGCCTCTAGTTTAACCTGATGCAGCTGAATACCAGTATTTTACATGGAGCGACTGCCTGTAGGTGGCCGAAAGATCTGACAACCAGTCTTACCAAGGGGTATCGTATTACCCAGTACTAACTGGGTGTGTTTGTATAGAAGAAATACTCACGCGAACGCCATTAGCTTGTGCGAGGTGAAAGTGAGCAGGCAAGGAGCTCCATCGTCCTAAAACACATGGATAAGCGTTACAATGTGTCGTATGAGTAGAAAAGTTATGCAACTACTAGCTGTAGCCCGCGACCTACGTCCGCGTGTAATTATTATAAAAATATTATTTAACGATTTCATGGGTTATATTTTTTTTTGCACAGACACTAAACTTTTTTCTAAAATAAAAGTATCCTATGTTAGACCTTATAAACATCAGCCAGTGAAAGTCCCGTCGTAATCGGCCAAACAGTTTCGCAAATTAGCCGGAACAAACAGACAGACAAAAATAAATGTTTTTTTGTTCTAGACCATACCTGGGAACCTTCTAGTTACGGAGATATTAAGGGTCAAAGTTCGAACGTTTTTTTGAAATATGTTTTTAATGTAAGATTTTTACTTAACACACCTCCACGACCCCCGTACTATTCAATCCATCCATCAGCACAATGCTTTGAGTGCTTTCCATCGAGTCCTACCTTAAAACGTGTTTTTCCACCCCAAAAGAAAAGTCCATTCCCAGCAATAAATTTTGCGTAAAGTTACTTAGTTTGTTTGATTGACGGCTATGTGAAGGGTCTGTTTACACCCTGTATACTTTCGCTTAGCGCTCCCATACGTACTGATGAAACAACTGTGACTCACCAGAGCATCGATCCTGAGCCCCGTGGGTCCGCAGGCGTGCGGCTCGAACATGTAGTACTGTGGCGCTCCACGCACGCGCCACAGGCACACCGCGTACGGCACAGACCACAGGATGCCGTGCGTGTGCGACTCGAAGAATCGCTCCAGGCCCAGTCTGTGGACACACAAAATCAAAAATCAAAATATTTTATTTCACATAGGATTAGATGGGCACTTATAAAACGTCGACAAAAAGGTGCACGGTTCGGTTTGGTCGTTTCCTATGGAGAAGAACCGGCAAGAAACTCCATGGTTACTCTTTTCAAATCATTTGGTGTTACAATGTTATCATGGATACAGCATTTGTACTTAATTATGGGGGGACAGCGTAGGCCCGACAATAAGTCATTGCTTACTACACAAAAAATGTAGAACAACAAAAAATTAAAAACAACTGGGAATCTACAAAGCCTACAATGTTCTCACATTCACAAACAATCGATAAAAAGAATCTATACAAAGTATACACACATTTAATTACGTCATAAGCTAGCTGTGTTTCGCTGTTTCACCCGATGTTTATCTTTTTCTCGGTTCTTACGTCGTAGCGTGATATAACTATAACCTCCCTTAAGAATTGGGCAATCAATTGCAAAAATCGGTGCGGAGCCAGCTAATGCGTGCACTACCACCGCGTGTTGCACGTCCGGTGCGGGCCCGACTAATGCGTGCGTTTGGATCGCGCGCGTCACGTCCACGAGGAAATATTATTTGCAAAACTAGTATTTTCATAGTTCGACTTTACGATACTTTTACTCCACGTTCGTGTTATGACCAAGGGTAGTATTAGTAGTAGTATTCGTTCTTTTTTTATTTAAACACGGTAATCTCTGGAACTACGAGACGTAATACAGAAATATTATTATTTTTCAAGTGTTTTTTACTTTTTTTTTAATGACCTTAAGTGTGACATTCTAACAGTTTAATATTTTTGACATTATTTGATATCTAGTGGATATCACACTCAAAAATAGATATTATCTACTTCCTATCGTCCCGTCAAAATCGGTCCAGCCGTTCCGGAGATTAGCCGGAACAAACAGACGGACAGACAGACAAAAACTAAAAAAAACGTGTTTTTGTTATAAGTGCCGTATATATTTTCATATGCATTCAGTAAAAAGTTTTTGTAAAAAGTTGTGGAACAATATGGATTTCGAAAAAATAAAACAATAAATAAAGCTGTCTAAGAGTTATTTTCAAAAAATATTCAGAATATTGACAAAAAAATACCCGTTACAGCAATATTAATGGATATGACTAAAGCATTCGATCACATAGACCATACAATTTTGATGAACAAACTAGAACGTTATGGTATTAGAAGCAATATGTTAAAAATGATCAAGACATACCTAACGGAAAGAAAACAAGTCACTACCATTGATAGAATTTGCCCAAAGACAAAAAAAGAGATTACTTACAGATCATCAGCTAGGATCACAACATGGTTCCTCAGGGTAGTGTCCTTGGGCCCTTACTCTTCATAATTTATATAAATGATCTGCCCAAGTGCACTACTCATCAAACCATTATATTGCCGATGACAGCACGGTAATTATTCCATGCAATAATGTAAATGAATATGAAAATGATATAAATACTGCCTCACCACATATAATTAACTGGTTAAAAGTAAACAAATTAAAAAATAAACTTAGAAAAAACTAAAACGACGTCATTTTATCAACGTACAAACCAATCACAATTAAATATTAAAAATATAAAAATAGCTGAAACCAACAATGCCAGGTTCTTGGGCTTTCACCTAGATAGTCATTTATCATGGAAATCACACATAGAAATTATCTGTAAAAAACTTAATCAATACGCTTCCAGAGAGAGGAACCTCCTAACGATACGCGCCGTGTCCAAAAGTACCGCTTTCTGAATCAAGCCCTTGATCCAGCTGCCTAACGAGAGCCTCCTCAGGTATTGGTCGAGGCTCTTGGCAATTAAGCCATGGGCTGATACGACTATCGGCACAATGATCGCTGAGTCAATTTTTACAAACATATTATTATTATATTATTTGTATAGATACCTACATTCTATACGAATAAATGATTTGATTTGATTTACCAGCCGATTTTTTTTTATTTTTTCCAGTCCAATTCTTGAAGAAAGTAACAGGCTACGACGCTTCGACCCTCAGGAGCCGATGCGATTAATTTTAAATTAAACTTTATGCAAAATCACGGGGCATACAGCATCTTCTTTATCGTGTGGTCAGTGCCTAACTTAGTGTAAAAGTTTTAATGCAGCCTTTGAGTTGGCTTTACATGCCATCAAGAAATACTTCTCAGGCATGCTGGTTTCCTCACGATGTACACACGATGGGCACAGGTGATACTGATAGCCTGCGTCATCACACTGCTGGGCAAAGGCCTTGACTTCCAGTTTATTCAATCCAGGGTTAATGTGGACTGGTCGTTGGTTTTGTCCAGCTCGAGCGGCCTGCCGGGACGCCTTCTGGCTGTACCAAAATGGTTTCTAGAGTGTTGGCACCGATCTTACTTGAGAGTCATGGTCCCAGGATCTCTGTCCAGTTCCAGCTTCCCGGAGCATACCTCCAGCAGGTCGTATCGCACGTAGTTCACTCCTAACACGAAACGTTTCAACACCTGCACGGGAAGGCAAAAATATAAAGTTATGAAAATAAGAAAATGTTTTCTTGTCCTGAAGCCTACAGTGACCAAAGATGGCCTAAATACGGCCCACTGGGGCCTAATACGCCCCACAGTGACCCACGATGGCACACAGTGACCGGCACTGGCACACAGTGACTAACATAAACATAACTTAACATCTCGCCTGTAATTCCCGAAGGGTTAGGCAGAGGTGTACCTAATAGCAGCCTTACATTTCGCTAGTTATTTTGAATGCTTCCAATGACCCATAATACTTACAGTGACCCACGATGGGCCACGGTGACGATGGCAAAAATGGTGATCAATTATTGCCAACAGTGACCCACAATGGCCCATGGTGACCAACAATAGCCCATGGTGAGCCAAGACGACTCACGGTGACCTACAATAGCCCACGGTGACCCACGACGGCACACAGTAACCCACGAAGGCACACAGTGACCCTCGATGGTATACAATGACCCACGATTGCACACAGTGACACACAGTGATCTACAATGGTACACAGTGATTCACGACGGCACACAGTGATCGGCAATGGCACACAGTGACCCATGGTACTCAAAGTAAATGATGACTAATAATGGCCCACAGTGACCCACAGTGACCCTAGACGGCCTACGGGGAGCCACGATCGCCCACAATTGGCCACGATGACCCACAATGGCTCACGCTAGACATCTCTGGACAGAATGTTACCTGCAGCGGCAGTAGGATGTCCTCGCCGGGTCTGAACTCGTAGCCCAGCGAGTCGACGGACACAGAGAAGAGCTGGCACGCGACCGTCATGATCTCGTCCACCGTGCGCCTGGTCCACAGGTGCGGCCGCCGCACGTGCGACATGGCGCCGCCCACGATGGCGCCGGCCGCGGACTGGATCAGGGCTTCGCGAGTGAACCTGCGAGTGGACGATACAGGGAAAACTTGAATCAGCTTCTTCTTCCATACTACTCGTCATCTCAGCAGACACCTCTTTTCTAGCCATATCATTCTTCACACAGCCCATTCACCTTACCTAACGAGATCCGCAGGCCTAGTCCCCCGCAGTATGGTCCTGCCGCGCGCGGTCTCCACGAAGGCCGTGAGCACCTTCCACTCGTAGCCCTCGTCGGCCACCGCGCCCTGCGCCGTCACGGGCTGAGGCACCTTCAAGTACTCCCAGAATACTTTCACGGCCGCTATGCTGAATCTGAAAAAGAAGCAAAGACGAGACTTCCAGCAACACAAAAAAGGGGGTTGTAATATTTTGTATAAAGACTGGCCTAGCTAACTTCCATTTTCTTTTATTTTCAAAATAGCAGCCACGCATCATCTACCTACCTTTTCCTAAATTTATTAGGGTCGGCCTAGTCTAAGCGGATGCTGCTGAATACCAGTATTTCACATGGAGCGACTGCCTATCTGACCTCTACAACCCAGTTAGTACTGGGTAATACGATACCCCTTGGTAAGACTGGTTGTAACAGCTGTCAAAGATCTACAAATGACAGCCGGGACCAATGTCTTAACGTGCTTTCCGAGGCATGGAGGAAACTTGGTATGTTATAGTCAAAAGAATGATCAAGTACCGCGTGCGCATTCTCGCTCTCTCTCTCTCTCTTATGTGACGCAGACGAATTTGCACGAGTCAGCTAGCAGCTGGGCAGCTTATATTTCGGAAAAATGACGCATTAGAGATGTTCTCTCTTTCAAAACTCGTTTGTATTGATTTGATACCAGCTGGTGATTAATGCAGGTTTCATGTGTGGCTGCTATTTTGAAAATAAAATAAAATGGCGGAAGTTAGGCAAGCCATATTACTCAGACCGCTTTTCACAAAGATGGAGAACACACGCGATTGCTATTGAATAAATCTGTATGGACGTATTCTTAATAGACCCACATATTAATTTAATTTCAAATATTTTTTTACTACATTTTCTTCAATTATGACATCTGTCACACCATAAAATCAAAAGAGCATTAGCATCGATATGTCAAAATTAAAAAGAATTAATACTCTTACAATGAGGTTTGATCGCCTCGTTTATCATAGTCTCGTGGTCATAGTGGAGAGACAGTTCACAGTCAAATTGACCAATTGCGTTGGAGAACAGGAGGGAGATTCTCTTTGGTATCTAGTGGTCCTAGTATTATGGAGCGACCAACAATAGATTCTCAGATGACACATTAAGCGGGTGGGCGCTATGGCGCCCAATTAGGACACCTATTTTTCGGTAATAATAGATCATAGGACTGGGCGGGTCACGTTTTAAGGATGAACCCGGACAGATGGGCGAAGATAGTCACACAGTGGGTGCCTGAAGACGGCCGTCGTAACCGAGGCAGGCCCAAGAAACGCTGGCGTGACGATCTGGACTCATTCTTAACGGATTGGTCAGGGAGGGCAAATTGTAAGCAGGATTGGAAAGCCATGGGGGAGGCCTTTGCCCAGCAGTGGGACAGAGCAGGCTGACATAAAAAAAAAATAGATTCCAAACATACTTGTTATCCCCAGGGCGCAAGGTCTCGTCCACGTTATGGCGGAAGGTGTCGACGAGCTCGTCCAGGTCGGAGAACAGCACCAGCGTGGCGGCGCCGGCCGGGCTGTGGCGGCCCGTGGGCCCCACGGCGTGCGGCTCCCACAGCAGGTAGCCCGCCTCCTCCGCCGCGCGCCACAGCGCCACGCAGTAGCTCTTGGCGCACAGCACGCCGTGCTGGTTCTGGAACAACACATCACCGTACATGCTCCAGTCCTTAATGGGCCAGTCCACTAACATTGACAGCTCGTCGAAATATTCGCGCAGGTTTACAAAGTTTTTTTGACGAAAGTTATAAATGATTTGCAATTATTTTTAGTGCACTATAATATTGGTTATAATATGCTTAATAAAAATACGTATTTTTTTTAAATTCATAACTAGCTTTTGTTGCGTAAATCTGAAGTTGAAAGGAGGTCTCTCGCGCCCTGTGGTTTCCGCACTCCTTCCGAGACCACAGAAGCTAAATCGTAAATACCTTTACCTTGTCTTCAAAGTTGACTCGATACTTTTTGTAAAAAAAAAAAATATTTTCTAGATCTGATTACGATAATTTCGTAAAATTTCTCGGTTTTTGCTCTTAAAAAATACGTAGTTTCTGTCAATTTTATCGAAGGGCAGATTAGTTGTTGAATAACACGACAAAATAAAAATAAAATCATTAAAATTAACGTACACTGAAAATTATTAGTCAGTTATTTTACTGAGCACGGGTACCCCTACTTGATACATTCTGAAAGTCTGAAGATGACCAGGTAAGTGCTTATCGGTTCTCAGTAACAGAAATAGTTAGAATGATGTAGCTTTCAACTTTAATCTAATTGACCACGGGTGCTTCTACATTCTGAAGGTCTGATGATGACCTTTATGATTGAGATTTACACCTTATAGTTTTACAAGATCCAATTTTGATATCGAAACTTCACATGCATGATAGTTATCGCCAGATAATTTAACTTGACTATGTATTACATCGTGTATCTGATGATAAGCGGAATGAATTAAATATAGCTTTGTTTTAATGTTGCCGCGCTCTGATAAGATCAAAATGTTTCCATTCACAAAAAAGTCATTAAAATTCAAATATCTTGAACAGGTCGGTTGGTCGTTTATTGGAATTGGTGTTGGTGTTAATGGTGCATGTAGACTTTCTTGAAGTAAGCACCGCACACATTCTTATCTCCGCTGCGTGAAATCGTTTTTCATCCATCTTTTTCACAGCCCAGCATTCTGATCCATACAGTACGACAGGTGTAATCACGGACTCGTATACTTTCCCCTTTAACTTGAGAGGCATCCGTGGGTCGTAAGTTGCTGTTCCAGTGACCTGTCGCTATTTCATCCATCTGAGTTGATCAGGTGCGTTACGTCCTGGTCTACTTTGCCATCCCCTTGGACAAGCGATCCGAGATACCGGAAGTCAAAGCAGATCGGTATGGGCGTTCCGGCAAGAGTTAAAGGCACTAGACTGGAGAGACCGACGAAATCGCAAAACAATTATTCCGTTTCGGTTCTACTCAATTGCAGACGAACATTCTCTACTACAGACTTTGCCATCACACCTCCAATCTGCTCTGGACCTCTTGGCCGCTCTTAGCAACCAGCAAAATGGCATCGGCGAACATTGTACATACACCAGGGTGCCTCTTCCTGGATGTCCGACGCGAGAGCGTCCATTATCACGAGGAAGAGGTTAAGGAGGAAGAGCTAAGGGATGAGAGCCTCCTCGTAGCGGCGATTATCGGCGGCGATCTCTCGCGTCTGGCCTTGGTTCAAGCCCTAGTCCGAAGCGAGCGAAAATGGGAAGCCATCACCTCCTTCTGCGAAGCAGTCATGCTAGAGAAGGAGGTGGCGGTACGTGAGAGGGAAAGAGCCTTACGTCCCAGCCGCCGCGGAAGACGCCCCGGGCGTCGGGGGTCATGTGGTCGCTCCCGGCCACCGTAAGCGCGGCGGGCCTTTGGACGGTGAGTAATGGGCTAGATCGCCGTCCGACCGTCTTTTGACGACAGGCCGTGTCGAAGGTCCGTTCGTATTCCACGCGCGCCACAAAGAGATGTCAGCAACAATGAAGGGGTCCGCAAGGGCCGATGCCTGCCAGGGCTGCGGGACTGTCCGAAAGAGATACCGCGGCCCTGGACCACAAAGGGCAAAGAAGGAACATGGATGGGTTTTAGTCAGTAGAAGTCTGACACTTCCTTCCGCTCCGTCCAGAGAGGGGGAAGGGTCATTTGAAGATTTCCCAACCGAAAAAAAAAAGGGATGAGAGCTGACCCTTGGTGCAAGCCGAAAGCCACATTGAAGCTGCCGGTATTTCCGGCTCTAGTCCCGACTTAAATTGGATACTGCATCTGCTGTACATCGCACGGATCAACTGCACATACTTCCCTCACGGTACCTCACGGGGTACCCGGTCGTATGCCTTTTCGAGATCTACAAAAACCATGTGCAAATTTTTATGTGCACGTCTGTATTTCTCGTACAGTTGACGGATAGCGAAAATGGCATCCGTCTTTTCCTGACCAGGCTTAAAACCGAATGAGTTCTGCGAAATTTAGCAAAAAAAATCTCAAAATCTCTTCTCTCAGACGCCTTTCAATAACTTTGTCCCAAACTTTCATACTAAGTGATATCATCATCTGCCTAGCCTTTTCCCAAGTATGTTAGGGTCGGCTTTAAGTCTAACCGGATGCAGCTGAATACCAGTATTTTACATGGAGCGACTGCCTATCTGACTTCCACAACCCAGTTAGTACTAGATAATACGATACCCCTTGGTAAGACCGACTACCTGTAACGACTGTCAAAGATCTACAAATGACAGCCGGGACCAACGGCTTAACGTGCTTTCCGAGGCACGAAGGAAACTCGGTATTTAATGGGTGGTCACCTATCCACAGACCAATCTAGGTAGGCACGGCTTAACCTAAAGATCGATCCGAGTGGCTGTTATTGTTTAGCCACGAGCTCCTTTCATACTATGTGACATTAGCTTTATTCATCTATAGTTGTTGCACACCACCACATCACCTTTGTTTTTAAAAATAGGCACTAGCTAACTGTCACACCATTCGTCAGGAATCGCTTCTTCGGGCAACAGTTTACTGAAGAATAAAGCTAACCACGTCCATCCATGCCCCCGAAACAACTTCCATACTTCAACCGGTATTCCGTCCGGCCTTAATGCCTTACCATTCTTCATTCCATTAACTGCGATCATCCTGTACTTTTATGACATGAATCGATCATTTATGGATATAGTAACCTTATTGGTAACTATATTTTCGAGCCGTTTGGGGTTGAAACTCTAGGTCCGTGGGGTCCGAGTGCTCACAGCCTTTTCAAGGACATTTCTAAAAGTTTAGTTGACTCTTCCCGTGACCCAAGGGCTGGCTTTTACCTTGGCCAAAGGCTTAGCGTTGCCATACAACGTGGCAACGCCGCCAGTCTTTTGGGTACATTACCAGTTGACTACGTTGAGGAGGAGTTTTTTGACGCCATTTTTTAAGTTTATTTTTAAGTTAGTTAGTTAATATAGGTTATTTTAATTTATTAATGTATATAAAATAAAATAAATATTCCAAATTTTATGGATCAAATCTCTCTAACAAACATAATAAATTAAATGAAAGGAAAACCATGAAACCTCAACTTAAAAATTCAATGGGATAAGATAAAGCACTTTTACTCAAAAGTCCATCCGATTACATTGTTGTGTTAGACCTTATAACATCAGCTATCTGCCAGTAAAAGTTCCGTCGAAATCGGTCCAGCCGTTCGGAGATTAGCCGGCACAAACAGAAAGACAGACGGATAGACACAGAAAGACAAAAATTTAAAAAAAAAGTGTTTTGTTATAAGTGCCGGATATATTTTCATATGCATTAAGTAAAAAGCTGTTATTTAGATATTTCAAACAGACATTTCAATTTGATTTATTTGTATAGAAGTGTAGATTTAGGCATAGCTGTCACTTGTCAGGCTTACTCTATGATAGGTTCAAACAACAAAACGAAATTACAAACTACTTTAAATATATTTTATGAACGTATTTTCTATTCTTATTTTACGAAATATTTATAACTGTACCATTTACAATATTATTTCATTCAGAAATCATTAAAAACGTGCAGTTTTGAATTTTATTTGGAAAAAATAACAGGCGTGCAGTCCACCCGTCACAAGAGCCGTCAAGGCACTGACGTATCGCGGTCCCGAGTATGCGTCACAAGGCTTGCCGCGCACATTTCGCGAAATTTCGGTTTTTATTTATTATTTAAAAATATTAAAGGAAATAACAGAAAAAAAAACAATACAAATTGTTAAGTATATCATTACGCATTTGTTGTTACAAAATTCATGCCGATCTATTCAGCCGTTACAGAGATAATTTACAATTAAGGTTGAAAAAGGACCTTTTTCTACGATTAACCAAAAAAAATTGAGAAGGTTTATTAAAATTTTAAACAATACAATTTATTTGTGATGAACTTAACTATAACATAATTTTTTTACACGGAAAACGCACGAAGGGATTCATCAACAAATTTCTTTGAACATACGCTGTTTTTGGGATTGGAGCCATAGCCAATGCCCTTAAGCGACTGCAAAGAAAAGATGGGTTACGTTTTCATCTATGAATTTAATTTTTTTAACACATGCGCAGAAGACACTAGAGCG
Organism: Noctua fimbriata; assembly: GCA_905163415.1. NCBI lineage: Eukaryota > Metazoa > Arthropoda > Insecta > Lepidoptera > Noctuidae > Noctua > Noctua fimbriata. Next base: position 10,157,337 of record LR990951.1, read on the forward strand.
AACGGTTGCGAAAAACGAAGAACGATTGAGGGAAATAAGATTCCTTATGATGAATCAAAATCAAAATTAAACATGGCGGTTGCGAAAAGTAGCGAATTTTTCGTCATAGGCGTCACGTCCTTGGTGATCGAGGGCGCTCTAAACGAATATGGGGTCAAAATCAAAGCTGGCGGATACAAAAAATTTCGAATTTTTCATCTCGGGTGTTGTATTGTATAACGTGCTGGTGTCCGCAATTCCACGTCAAAGCGCGTATTTTGCGTGAGGCATCTCGGGTGTTTTGACCATGGTAATCGAGGGCGCTCCAATCGAATTTGAGATCAATTTTATTTTTATGCCATGGCTTTCATTTTCATGGTTTTCGTGGTCGCTGAAAATAACGTTAAAATGAAAATACAAGATCGCACGACCTAAATTTTCGAATTTTTCGTCATGGATGTCATGTCCATGGTAATCGAGGGCACTCTAAACGAATATGAGGTCAAAATCAAAGACGGTGAATACAAAAAATTAAAAAAGAACCCTTTATGGATCTAATTTACCACGTCAATGACCACGAAAATACGCACATAACATAAAATCACGATAAAGTATCTATTCGAAAAACTTCTTTTTTATTACGTCTTTGTATAATGGTTACTAGAAACAATAATAAGCTTTGAATTGATAACCTCCTTTTTTAAGTCAGTTAATATGTAGGTAGAGCAGCTTTAGCATCATCTCAAATAATTACAGTACGACTAGGTGTCAAAGGGCGATGTCCCCCCGCACACACGATGTATTTTTGTTATTGCTGTGAATTTATAAATTTTGCTCGAGAAGACTATCGCCATAAATGAACGGGGTTGTATTGATGATTTTAATGATTTTAATTCTGTAACATACATACGGACGCAAATCATATTTTCATCAACATACAACCTTACACTGACCTGAAAATTTTCCTTTATTCACCCGTTGGGCCCGGCTGTCATTTGTAGATCTCAGACAGCCGTTACAGGTAGTCAGTGGCCCGAAAGTCTGACAACCAGTCTTACCAATTACCAATTATCGTATTACCCAGTACTAACTGGGTTATGGAAGTCAGATAGGCAGTCGCTCCATGTAAAATACTAATACTCAACTGCATCCGGTTAGACTGGAAGCCGACCCTAACATAGTTGGGAAAAGGGATATATAAAACATTAGTTTTAGTATTTATGCGAAACCTGATACACGTGTCTAGTATTTTTATGTAAAGAATCTATGTACAAAATTTCAAAACTGTATCATGAAAAAGCACAAAGTTATAAGCTTGTTCTGTTACCTAGTTGTCCGCACAAAAACGCGGTCACCACGCGGCGCGTGCCTCCAGTGTCGTCTTGACCACATTGATAATAATAAATTGGCAGTAGGTACCTAAATTATTGCGATAGGTACAAGTCGCTCGGTGTCCAACTTAACTTTACTAACTTACTTAACTTTTTTTAATATTTTTGTGAAAAAATATAGCATGGTTTAAAAATTATTGGAATCGATTCAGTTACTTTTCTGAACGAACTATATTCAGGTTTCGCATATACTAAAAATAATGTTGTACATCATAATGATGATAATAGTGTTCGTTACGATATCAGTTTAAAAACTAAAAAAACATACCGTCTGAAAGAAGAGCTCGATAGCTTTCTTGATGCTCATAACACTGCCGGTCTCTCCAGCCTTGATGTCACCGCCGACCACGTCGGGCGTAATTTCTAACTTCACCTGTAAACAGAAGATATGATATCACGGCTGTTATACTCAAAAAATTAGGGAGAGTACACTCTCATAATGGCCACTTTAAAGTTTATTTATTTATTTATTATTTCTTAACACACACATTTGTTTTTACAGGTAAGACCCAAGCTAACAAAGTAGTCATAAGTTACAAATTATCCAGTCCCAAGTAAGGGTACATACGGGACCGAAACGTGGTCGCTCACAATGGGCCTTATCAGAAGGCTTAAAGTCACCCAAAGGGCAATGGAGAGGGCTATGCTCGGAGTTTCCTTGCGTGATCAAATCAGAAATGAGGACATCCGCAAGAGAACCAAGGTAACCGACGTAGCCCGAAGAATAGCCAAACTTAAGTGGCAGTGGGCAGGGCACATTGCTCGCAGAACGGATGGCCGATGGGGCCGGAAAGTTCTGGAGTGGCGACCGCGAACCGGAAGACGCTGCGTTAGAAGGCCTCCCACTAGGTGGACCGATGACCTGGTGAAGGTTGCAGGGATCCGCTGGATGCGAGTCGCACGGGACCGGTCAATGTGGCGACACTTGGGGGAGGCCTATGTCTAGCAGTGGACGTCTTTCGGCTGAAATGATGATGATGAAGTAAGGGTAGAAGCATAAGTTATACAGTAGACAATACACCAAGTGCCACCCTCTGGAATTCCGACAAAGAGCAAGAAAATATGTCCAATCGCCGAGAGACACTATTTACTATTCTTAATGCACGAAATACTGGTGCAAACTTTAATAAGTTGGTACGGGTTGCCGGGACCTTAAAAGGCCCCTCCCTCGGTCCCAACCGCAGCCTCCTGTCTGGAACGAGCAATCCCAACGATTCCAGTATTTGTGGATTATTTAGCATTCCACGAAAAACTATAAAAACACCAAGTTATAGAATCAGGGGTTACTTTACAGTAATCCGTGACAGTAAAATGTGATGCTAAAATAATTATACTGGGTGTAAGAGACAGCCCTCCGCAAACTGATTCAGCTCCTTATTTTGAATGACATTCCACCGGATTTTTTTTCAGTTATTTATTCTTTCATTTCAATGTAAAATTACATCCCCTGTACGCAGCACTCCATTTATGTAAATAATACGGCTAAAACCAAAAATCCAACAATGGATGTCTAGAACAAAAAATTGATCACAATGACAGGGAGAACAAGTGCCTTTCGGCTTTGTGAGGGGGCTTTTTATATACTTTAGCTTTGGGTTGCATTACAATAAGTGCACCATTTTCTTACATTAAAGCGATATAGAAGTCCTACACCATCTCCTTTGCCTTGAACCCATCTGTCTTCCTGTCTGCCATACTCACATTAAAGTTAGTGACATGGAATTCGTCCACAATCTCGGTAGGTTTCAGCCTGGGCGGATGCTTGGCGTGGCCGATGGACATGGTGTACAGTCTGTCTCCGTACTTGAGCACGGCGTCCAGGAGCTCCGGCTTCCAGAACTCGTAGGGCTCGATGTGTTCTACTACGATGCCCATCACGGAGTTCGCTGCATCCTGGGGAATATCGATGTTGTTTATTTCTAGAATTAGTTATTTTTATGATATTTCAGATGCCATAGCTACATGTAGAACTAGATGGCGCCGGTGTAGCGGCACTACAGTAACATGGACAAAAATCAGAACAGCGCCATCTACGACACAGATGAAGAACTAACATCAAAATCCTAAATCGCGCAGTACCAGACTCTACTCCCGTCTGGTCGGAGGATCCTCCCTTTTTTATGGAGTATTGATGAACTTTACAATCATATTTTGTTCAACATACAGCCTGTTTTTAGCAAAAATATGAATTAAGCGCGATACCCTGGAGCTTCCACTTTAAAATCAAAATCAAAGCATTTATTTCAAATAGGCCAGTTACAGGCACTTTTGAATTGTCGAAACAAAGACAACAATGAAAAGTATCTACAGTCCCAGTCACAAGGCATACAAACTGTGAAAGTACTGTAGTTGCCCATTCCCTAACGTAGATCTCTATGGAGAAGAACGGGCAAGAAACTCCATGGACACTCTTTTAAATCTGAATACTTTTACAATAACTTGGTTACATCTTTTATATTGCGATGGTACAGTGAGAACGATGTAGCAAGATGTGTACGTTAAAAGTGTCCATAGTAAAAACAATTCCAAAATAAAATAAATAGAATGTTATCTATTTCTTTTCAGTCAAAGCAAATGAGGCTTGCATTGCAAAGCCCCAGGATGTCGGATTATCAGTGCAGGTGATGAAGATGAAGACGATGGCGATGATAATGATGATGATGACTCCTCCACATACCTGGTTATCCCTATTAGGCTGGTCCAGGAAGTAGTTCTCGTTCTGGGCCAACCGGGCGCGGACCGATGCTATGGACCGAGACTGGCGCTGCATGTACTTGCTCATTGCACTGTCGTCTATTGCCGCCACCAGCTCCTCTTCGGGGGCTGATGAATAGATAGGTACAATGCTCTTTATTCAAAAATCGTGGATCAAACAAAACAGGGCGATAGGGTAATTTTTTGGTGCTACATTTTTTTTACAGTAAGGTTCTGAAGTTATAAATAATTTTTCGTGAGACTTAAAAGATATTGAAAAAAGTGTCAATACTCATAAATCATGGTACGCACGGCGGCCATTCAAGTTATGCAAAACCAAATTAAGCTGATCTCTCATCGTACGGGAATACAAAGCGAAGTCAGGTTATACTGGTTATGTATAGCTTGATGTGCCGCCGTGTGTACGCACTATCATAAAAGCACTTTTGTAGTGACGATACATATCCTAGAAGCAACTAAACACCATTTTATGTTTTAAAATAGGTATTTATTTTATTTTCTTAAAAAAACACTCAAGTAGTCATAACTTTTAAAGACATCAAGTATATCAGTGGCAGAATCCTACCACAGAGATATTTTTTACTGCAAATAACCCCAACTACTGCCCTGTTTCGTTTGATTCACAAATTTTTACCCACCCTGTATAATTAAAAAAGTAGACAAATAGTTATTTACAATGCATATGCGAGAGGCAACGCTGGGAGGGGACGCCCTAGAAGAACATATACTGACTTTATTCGCGAGGTTCTTCAGAAAGTTCAGGTCAGTCGCAACCGGCGTATGTATGACCAGATGTATGACGAGCCGAGAGGATCATGTAAGGAGGCGTACTATAGTTTCCTCCTAAGGTCCTCGGAAAACACGTAAAGCCGTTGGTCCTACAGCAGTCGTTACAAATAGTCAGTAGCCCGAAAGTCTGACAACCAGTCTTACCAAGGGGTATCGTATCCCAGAACTGACTGGGTTATGGTCAGATACGCTCCATGGGTGCTGGTATTCAGCTGCATTGATTAAGGCACATGATGAATGTGCTTACCAGCCTCCTCTTCTCCCTCCGTCTTCTCTTTAGCGGGGAGGGTTCCTTTCTTCTCCTTAAGGTGACTCGTGAGCTCATTGATGACCTTCACCGGGTACAGCTTGTAGGGAGCTATGGCTTGCTGGTTGTCCAGGTTGCCTTGCTTCACTGCGATGGGTTTAAGAGAGTATTAACTTCTTAAAGAAGAAGAAAAATATTTGAAATTAAATTAGACGTTGGCGATAGACGTTGCAATCATGGAGACCAACCCTGGATTGGACTGGTTTGCTGATGAATGGAAGACGATAATATTTCAATGTTTGTGGTTCTGTGAGAAGGCCGAATGAAAGGGAAAAAAAATGATTAATGATTTATGCTTTTTCGTATTACTTAGTACTAACTGGGTTGTGGAGGTCAGATAGCCTGTCGCTCCATGTAAAATACTGGTATTCAGCTGCATCCGGTTAGATGATGATTTATGCTGTACTAAAAATGTATGGTGTAGAAGCTCGTGCGCATGACAGTGCGGGCACATATACAGATAGCCTCAGACGTCAAGTGGGCAGTTGAATTGTTGGCAGGGGGCACATATTTGTATAAATAGTTTAACTGTCTTCTGATAGGCTGTTACTAAATACTACCTTTTACATAATTTCCACTACTTGTGCTTTGGAAATTTTGTATATAGTTAAGGCATCAATAAATCAATATTCATTCATTCCTACAACAAAAATTGTTTTATTTCTACCAAAGTTATAACGTCGCTAAAATGGCATGTGATGCGGAGGAATGAGGAAAATGTCGTGAGGAAAATTTGAGGCTATAAGAGTAGAGGAAGACCAAAGAAACGATGAATGGACTGTGTGAAGCATAATATGGCTACAAATGAGGTGTCTGATGAGATGACGAGTAATAGAGAAGTATGGAAGAAGAAGACATGCTGAGGCAACCACAAATGAATTGGGTTAAGGACAAGAGAATGATGCTGTACTAAAAATAATACTTACCAAGCCTATCAATAAACTCTCCGGGGCTGGCGGCCACTATTAACACGGGACAGGATTCCGGTGGAACGAACGGTTCCGGTTCAGGCTCTGGTTTCTCCTCACCCTCTGAAATTTAAGAGGCATTAATACAGGACAATATACTGGAAGGCTAGTAAAGAACTATGGATGTCTAGAAAGGAGGTTACTGCTGAGATGACGAGTAATAGACAAGTATGGATGAAGAAGACATCATCTTCATGGGTTCTTCTTTATCGTGTGGTTAGTACCTAACCTGGTGTCAGAGTTTTTATGCCGCCCATGGGCCTCTGACTTGGCTTTACATGCCGTCGAGAAATATCTCTCAGACATGCTGGTTTCTTCACGATGTATTCCTTCACCGAAGCAAGTGATAAATTATAGAATATGCTCAAGAAACCGAAAAAAAAAAAATGGATTGTGGAGATCAGATAGTTGCATCTTATAGTAGTAGTAGTATAGTATATGCGAAACCTGAATATAGTCTGTTCAGAATAAGTAACTGAAATGATTACAATAATTTTTAAACCATGTTATATTTTGTCCCAAAAATATTTAAAAAAGTTAAAAGTTGGACACCGAACGACTTTAAGTACCTATAAGTAGGTACCTAATAATTTAGGTACCTACTGCCAAATTATTATTATCAATGTGCTCAAGACGACGCTAGAGGCGCGCGCTTCGTGGTGACAACGTTTTTGGGCGGACAACTAGGTAACAGAACAAGCTTATAACTTTGTGATTTTTCATGATACAGTTTTGAAATTTTGTACATAGATTCTTTACATAAAAATACTAGACGCGTGTATCTTAAAAGTAATGCCGAAGGGTACGACAACATTACCCTGGACATGATAAATATGACTTTGCCGCACACATTAGAAGTTGTTACGGACATAATAAACCGCTCTATAGTGACGTCAACGTTCCCTGATCTATGGAAAATTGCCTCCATTAGGCCTTTGCCAAAAAATTCAAATCCATTAGCCTTAAAAGATCTACGCCCTATTAGTATATTACCATGTTTATCCAAAGTACTAGAGAAAATCGTCAGTCATCAACTTACACTTTTTCTGGAACAACACAACGTTTTACCTGATTTACAATCAGGGTTCAGAAAACAGCGCAGTACATCTACGGCTCTACTGGATGTTACTGACAACATTTTATCTGCCCAAGATAAGGGAATGTGCACATTACTAGTTTTACTAGACTTTTCCAGAGCATTTGACGCTATTAATATACCGTTGCTATTATCAAAATTAAAATATTATGGTTTCGACCATGAAGCTGTACAATGGTTCCGCAGCTACTTAAGTAATAGGGAACAACTAGTGGACCTGTGTTTGAGTGACGGCACTACTCTTAGATCGGCACCTATATCAGTAGAAAGAGGAGTTCCGCAGGGCTCTATTTTAGGTCCCATTATCTTCATTTTGTACTGCGCAGACATAATAAGATGCCTACAGAGATGCAAATACCACATATATGCCGACGATGTACAATTATATATTTCCTTCAGACCGGACGAGTATGACAGCGCCATTAAGGATCTTAATGAAGATCTCCAACGAATCGCTGTTTGGTCCGAGGAGAACTGTCTGTCACTCAACCCTACAAAAACAAAGTATATGGTATTTGGTACCAGACAGCAGCTGGTTCGACTACCTTTGACTTTTGACTTAGAACTAATGGGCGAACCAATTGAGCGAGTGTATGAGGCGCGAAACCTAGGTCTGACCATGGACAAAGATCTTCGTTTTGAGAAACACGTAGCAGACTCGGTAAGAAACTGTTTTTACCGCCTGAAGGTTTTGTACAAGATGAGGCCTTACTTATCCGAATCGCTACGGGAACAACTTGTAGAAACCTTAGTCCTGTCTCGGTTGAACTACGCCGACACTGTGTACGGCCCGCGGCTATTAGCTCGTACAGATCGGCTCATACAGAGGGTACAAAACGCGTGCGCTCGATTTTGTTATAACATACCTCGTAGAAGTCATGTCACACCTTTTCTTAACAAGCATTTGACGCTAAAAATGAAGTCCAGACGCAAACTTCACCTGGCTTGCCTTTTATTCGGTGTGGTCAAATATCAAAAACCGGACTACTTGTATAATAAACTGAGTTGGGTAACAAGTAGGCGGGAATGTGGCAGAAGACAATGTTCGCAACAACTCTCGGGTCAGTCGCATAATACAGCTGCTTTCAGAGGCAGCTTTCGTTATGCGGCTTCCAAAGTATGGAATAACCTGCCACCACCGATAAGACAAATCAAGACGATAGGCACTTTCAGAAGTCGTTTGCGGCAGTTTCTCATTGAAGCGCAACGTAAGCTGGATATGGTTGCTCTAAACGAATCCCTTATTTGATGTACGTTCCTGTTCTTACCTTCCTACCTAATTTAACTTGAGCATGACACAGTTTCTGGGTCGAAAAATGTTATTTACCAAAAATGAATACCGTCACAATACAATTACTAAACAATTAATAAATAATCTAGGATATTTTTAATACACAACCAATGTTGTTGACACGCGCTTACCTCTTTTTTTGTTTGCACTTTTGTTTAATCACTCTAGTTTATTTTATTTTTTTTTGTATGCAAATCTGTTTCTCTATTTCTCATATTTAAGTATCTATTCACTACCACCATTGACACAAAATATAAAACTGCTTCACATCCGTAACCTCACTAATTTCAGGTCCAGTTGAAAACCAGCGTCGGGCACTAGGTGTCCGGCATTTTGCTGAACTGGCCCTATTTGGCGCAGCCGTGAGGCACACGGTGTCACACTATTCTATTTTTATTTTTATTTTTGTTGTTGTTTAGATTTAAGTTTTTTATTTGTTATTTTTTTTTTTATACTGTGTGCACTTATGGCATGTGCCAAATAAATATGTTTTCTTTCTTTCTTTCTTTCTTCTTATCAGGTTTCGCATATACTAAAATTAATGTTGTATAATAATGATATCCAGCTACATCCGGTTAAACTGGAAGCCAATCCCAACATAGTTGGGAAAAGGCAGGCAGGACTTGATGATGATGAAGTACCTCCTCCGGGTTCCTCATCGTCGTCACCGGCGCTTTCGCCGGTCATTTCGTCTCTGAGGCGCTGCAGACGTAGTTCATCGCCTGTAAGATATAATGATGATTAGTTGTAGAAAATACATTTTTTTTTTTTTACGTATGTCTAAATAAAGTGTAAATGTTCCCTACACATAGCCGTAAACCAAGCATTCTGTACATCAAACTAAGTAGCTCTACGCAAACATTACTGTTGGGAACGACTTTTCTGGGGAGTAAAATTACGGTTTACGGTCAAACTCAATGTAACGCACTCCAAACATTGTGCTGATGAATGCATTGAATAGTATACGGGTCATGGAGGTTATTAAAGTATAGTTATTACCTTAAAAACTAGTATATCTTTTTTAACCTTGTGAAAAATCTGTAACCTTGACTTGTTTAATAAAGACAAGAATAATAAACTCCATGCAACTCCATGCAACTCCATGCAACTCCATGCAACTCCATGCAACTCCATGCAACTCCATGCAACTCCATGCAACTCCATGCAACTCCATGCAACTCCATGCAACTCCATGCAACTCCATGCAACTCCATGCAACTCCATGCAACTCCATGCAACTCCATGCAACTCCATGCAACTCCATGCAACTCCATGCAACTCCATGCAACTCCATGCAACTCCATGCAACTCCATGCAACTCCATGCAACTCCATGCAACTCCATGCAACTCCATGCAACTCCATGCAACTCCATGCAACTCCATGCAACTCCATGCAACTCCATGCAACTCCATGCAACTCCATGCAACTCCATGCAACTCCATGCAACTCCATGCAACTCCATGCAACTCCATGCAACTCCATGCAACTCCATGCAACTCCATGCAACTCCATGCAACTCCATGCAACTCCATGCAACTCCATGCAACTCCATGCAACTCCATGCAACTCCATGCAACTCCATGCAACGCCATACAACTATATACAACTCCACATAAGTGCACACACTCACCCTTCTTGATTCGATTGGCCGTGAGCAGTCCCTTGGCGAGCGTGGGCGCGGGGTCGAAGGCCACCACCTTCCCGCCGGCCGACATCCACAGCCCCAGCTGGTGGTAGTCGCCTACCAGCAGCGAAATACTGGTGGGGTGAGTGGTGTCGTTCCACATCTTGAGCAGGTAGTCTTTCATATCTGAGGAAGAAAATTCAGGCTAAAATCAGCTACTTAACCTGCAGACATCTTTTTTAAATAGAAGTTCTACTGAGTAAAAAAGCGACAATATTAAAATATCGAAAAAGAGGAGCTAGTGGCCACATAACAGCTGCTCGGGTTGATATTTACGTTAAGCCGCGCTTGCCTAGATTGCTCCGTGACTGGGTGACCCCACATTACATACCGAGTTTCCTCCGTGCATCGGAAAGTACGTTAAGCCGTTGGTCCCGGCTGTCAATTGTAGATCTTTGACAGTCGTTACAGGTAATCAGTGGCCCGAAAGTCTGCGGTCTGAGGTATTAGAGGTCATCTGGGTCGTGGAGGTCAGATAGGTAGTCGCTCCATGTAAAATACTGGCATCCAGCTGCATCCAGTTAGACTGGAAGCCGACCCCAACATAGTTGGGAAAAGGCTGGTAGATAATGATTAACAGATCGATAAGATTTTAGAGTAACAATTAACTATTTCCTTTATGACTCACGTTTGAACTCTACTTCCTCTTCTTCCACTTCTCCCATATCTTCTTTCCCGCCGCCACCTCCTTCCTGAGAAAAACATTACAAAACATTACGCCGGTAATCGCCAAAGAACCTTTTGGTACATAAGGAAACTATTCATCTTGAAAATCTCGAAAGCCTCCGAGAGGTCCTCCATGTATGTATGTAGGTACAGTAAAACCAGAAAATTAATGTGCTCCGGCGAGATTACAGACGACATTTTTGCCATCACGAGAAACTCCGGGATAAGGGAGGAGATATAACGAACCGAAAACTACTGCAAAAGAAAGAGCAGGCTATGATGCTCAGCATAATTTTTTTCATCACCTCTATGTGGCATGTCCAAGAACCAAAAACTCGAAGACCATGATCTACAAACCCGTGGTGGATCACAGCTCAGTCCTTCTCGTATTCACCTATTTCCTAACAGTGTGAACTTTATAAATTCGAACACTGTTTCAGGCTTTCCCGGTTTATAACTAAACTTATGCGGGATATCTTGCGTGATTATCAATTTTATTCCCCGGATTGGTGCAGACAAATCTGTCTATTCTCTTTCTACGAGCAGTACTGGTACTCGATACAGAGTCACGGCAAAAAACTCACAGTATCACTAGGTTTTGTGGAGATCTAAATATCGGAAGCTCAGAATTGATAATGATGGAAGATATCCCATAACCGTAAGTGACCGTGTAAGATTATTCAGTCGTTCGTACTTATTCTGAAACACAAAGATTACGAAGCAAGATTCTTTTTCTGGTTTAACTATACGTACATTCAAACCAGACAATTTATGCGCTTCGTTTGTTTGTATGTTGTAACTCACCCCGGGCTCATCTGGGGGACTAAAAAGGCCGCTTTTGCAGTATCTTAATAGGTTATTAATATGAATTACGTTACAATTCGTTAAAATAATGTTCATAAAGAGACAATTCATAATATTAACTGCATCTGTGATTATTTTAAGAATTTTAACCCGATTCATATTATTATCCTATTAGGCTGAGGCCAAACGAGCGTAATTTTTAGAGCTGTGAGTCGCGTAAAATGAGTCGCGGAATTGAGTCATGTTTTTGTTTTTGTTTGTTATTGTGTATGTGAGGACTTATTATGAAACCGAATGCAGTGTAAATTCCACGACTCATTTTACTCGTCGTTTTTATTTTTCTGCTAAGTATCGGGCATTTTAGGCCGGGCAGCCCGTAGCGGTCGTTTCATGGTCCACCCAGTTCCATATGGAACATGCTGGCGCCTATCTTGAACTTCTCTAAGAGGTCACAACTACATGGCGCGGCAATACAAAACTTTGAGGCTACCTTAGAGGTACTGTTCGAAAGAGATACCGCGGCCTTGGAACACAAAGGGCTAAGAAGGAACATGGCTGGGTTTTAGTCAGTACTAGTCTGACACTCCCTTCCACTCCGCCCAGAGCGGGATAATTCCCTATCCGAAAAAAAGAGATACAGAATAACCGCACTGTGGTTCAACGTTCGTGCTAATTCGGGATAACACGAAGACTACCGAAGCAAATAACTGTATAGTCACAGCAGATAATGTATGCGCTTCGTACGTTTTTATCTCGTCTTACTATACATACAGTTAGACCAGACAAAGTACGCGCTTCGTATTAATGTAGGGCCGAACTCACCCCGGGCTCCTCATCCGGCAGCCGTAGCGTCAGTTTCATGGGCTCGCCCAGCTCGATGTGGAAGGTGTTGGCTCCCATCTCGAACTTCTCTCCTAGGTCTTCAACGTTGAGTTCCTTGCGACCTGTCTTCTTCAAGTGGTTCAGGTAGTAGTCGGCGCCGGCGTCTGTAAGAATTCAATTTGTCAATATTAGCATTCACATTATTTAAACGTATCAGCGGTGGCCCAGTGGTGGCGGTCCCGACTTACGAGCAGTAAGTCGTGGGTTCGAACCCAGGCAGCCGCATTACTTTGTGTAATTTATTTCATCACCACTGCTCTCAAAACGGTGAAGGAAAACATCGTGAGGAAACCGGCATGTCCTAGAACCAAAAATTCGAAGACATTTGATATCTACCAACCCGCACTGGGCCCGCGTGGTGGATTATAGCCCACTCCCTCGCATAGAGAGGAGGCCTGTGTCCCAACAGTGGGAACATTATAGGCTGATTATGATTATTAACAATTTTCTTAATTTTACTTCTTCTTCATATGCCACGTCTCCAAGCTATGCGGTCTCCTGTGGACTGCTTGGCACAGGCTGCCAACAGCCTTCTTGATCACGTCTGCCCACGTTGCCGGTGCTCTGCCTTGAGCGTTTGTACCTTCTGTCCAGCCCAGTATTATAAAATTTTCTAGACAATGCCTAGGTGAGCATATCTAAGGTGTCAGGGTATTCCGCCTAATTCATTTTTTTTTTTGGTTTTTTGCTATTTGCAGGTCAGCGTGAAGTTGTATAGTTAAAATAAAAGATTTTAGTCTTATGTATCCTGCTTATGCGCACGAAGTTTCATTAAAATCGGTTCAGTCATTTAAAAAAAAAATCACTTGAAAGTTTGTATGAAATGCCGTAACACGTTAACGCTCTTAAGATATTTTATTGTAAATGTGCCCCTTATTTATAAATAAACGATTATTATCATATTATTTAGAGATATACGTACCAAGGAAGTTGAACATGTGATCCTGATGCATGTGAGGTGGAGGAACAGATTCCGTGGCGGCCGTGAAGGCGGCGGCCGCGGCCAGGCCCAGCTTGCGGCCCGCCATGTCCTCGTCCGGGTTGGGCTCCGCGGGCTGCGTGATAACACAACATATTTTCAAAACATGTTTTAGACTAGTTTTTGCCCACGGCTTCTTTTGCGTTATGGTCGAAAATTATCCCACGGAGATATTTAAAATACAGCCTATGACACTCTGCGATAATGTGGCCTCCCATTTTTTTATGTCAGCCTGCTCTGTGCCACTGCTGGGCGAAGGCCTTCCCAATGGCTTTGCAATTTGCCTCCTCGAACCAATCCGTTAAGAATGAGACCAGCCCCCGTATCATGATCACCGTAGACAAGGATTTCTTTGACGGAAGAATCGACAAAATGATAGATAGTGCAGAGAAATCTGTCATTGTGTCGACACAATCTGTCATTGTGTCGATTCTTCCGTCAAAGAAATCCTTGTCTACGGTGATCATGATACGGGGGCTGGTCGTCACGCCAGCGTTTCTTGGGCCTGCGGTGACCAGCCGTCTTTAGGCCACCCACTGTGTGGCTTCCCATTAGTGAAAGAATTTTCGAAATCGGATCAGTAGTTCTGAAGATTACCCCTGACATACAAACTTTACCTCTATATAATGTTAGTATAGATTATAAATATACTAGCGACCCGCCACTGCTTTGCACGGCATCACTTTTCGGGCCTAAAATAATGTGCCAAGTAAACATTTACCATTGCCACTCGAAAATGGCATTTGAATCATCGATAAGAGTGAAATAAAACTCTTTTTATTTAGTCACTGAGTGAATAAAAACTTTTTGAATTTGGAACACACACGAATTATAAACATTATGTACAAAAAATAAATAAATCGTGGTAACAAGAATATAACACTGAATTTCGAAAACAGTTTTGTTTCACTATAATAATATTCATTAGTCTCTTAGTACCGATTATACAGGGTTATTTGTAAAACACCAACAAAAAAAAAAAAAAAACTACTTTTTATACAAAACTCGATCAGCTGTTCGGATGGAGAGTTGAAATTTTTTGTCTGTTTTAGGAAAAGTCGTAGAACAAATGTTGTTGTTTATGATGTTAGTAATCTACTCCTGCGAGGTTGTTGGTGTTTTACAAATAACCCTGTATAATAAAATGTTATAAATATAAATACCATACTACTATTCATTTTCTCGCAGTCAATGGTAAAATTTATTTATTTATTTATTTGCATCAGACAACGATCCATACTTGAGTTAGTAAGTACACTTAAAAATAATGTTAGTATCAAAATAATCAGAGACAATAATACACACCACACAATAATATCTTATATAAGTTGTACACAAAATAAAATTTAACTTAAATTAACACAACCATTTTTCGTCAAATTAAAATCAATGTAAAAAGTCCGTAATCAAATTTAAAAATAAAATAATTTAAGGCGACTACAAGAGCTAAAAGCATGTTTTACAATACGTGGATCATATAGAACCACTGCAGTAAAAAAACACAGAAAAATATATGATATTCTTCTGTATATATGCTAGTTCGATACTGTGTTGAAAACATAATACTACAAATTTGATACGATAGAAAAAAATCGCAAAGATGCCTCTAAACATTTCTGTTAACGAGTAAAACCATACTAATATACATGCAATCATTCTGATTTTTTGTCAAATTATTCTTCACGCAACAAAGTAACGTGATACTGTTTTAGTTTTTTAATCCAATCAATAGATTTTTTGCAAATCACATATTTTTATCTCTGAACAAAATACGTGCGCATGTGTGCGTAAACGCCTGTGTACCGACAGTGCCGGCCGAGGCCTGATGCTATACGGACGTGTCGCTCGTTTTGCCGCATTTTTCGCCGCATTATTACGCCAAGGTTGTTTACTGTTTTGTATAATTTTATTCATAAATTCATTGTTTTATGTCTTTATTCCGTAAATATTTTTGTTTCGTGTAAATATAAAATATTTTAAGTTAAAATAGCGTAATAAATAAGGTACTTCTGGTCATTTGTAAGTATGGGAAATAAAGTGAAACCCATTACGAGAACTAAAAAAAGTTCATATAAATCAAACGCCCAACATATGAACGATATTAAAACGTAAGAACATTTTAGTATTACTAAATATTAATTTTTATAACGATATAAAACTATGAATTTTGGAAACGTATTTCTGGACATTTGACGGATGGATGTATAGTTCGCATACATTCAGTTATTTCGATCAGTAGTGTAACTGTTACTGCAGTGCATTTGGTCGAGGTATGGATTTGCAATCCAGAGAATCCGGGTTCGATTCCAGGATAGTGATGTTATGTTTTTGCTTTTTGAACTAAAATTCTACGCAGTATATTCATATAAAATTAAATACTCAAAAATAAATAACTAAAAAAAAACATTTGAAATGTAATTAATTTTTACTGGAGAAATTTGAAAATATCGACACTGAAATTATTTTCAATGCGTAAGTACCTACGTTTTTTCTAAGCTATATCAGGCCAGGCGCGCTGCGCAGTTTAGGTATGAATTTGCAAGTACGCGGCAGGTCCGTCTGCTGGACTAAGGACTAGCCGCGCCGGCCGCGTCGCCAGTTTTGCGGATCTCTCTTTGTAAGGAAAATGTATACAGAGCGAGGCCATGTTATACTGGAAATTTATAGCTTGGTGTGTCGCCCTGTGTTCATTCTTGTACTATTTTGTATTCTTTGACTAGAAAAACAATATAAAACAGATAAATACCTACCTAATATTTTTGTTGAAAGACTGCAGCTTATTGGTAACGGGCATTGCGAAATAACAGATTCATCTGAAAATTGCGATGTTACTTATCACAAGTAAGAGTTTAATTTTATTGATATAGTTTTTAATAAATAAGAATTATAAAATTGTAAGAATGTTAGGTAGACACGGCGGCACATGAAGCTATACATTTCCAGTATAACTTGGCCATTTCCAGTATAACTTGGCCTCGCTTTGTATACATTTTCTATACAATGAGAGATCCGCATAAACTGGTTTTTTATAGCTTGATTACCGCGCGTACCTAATCTTTTACTTGTGGCTAACAATTTTTCAAACTCTTATTATACAAAAAATAAACGAAACGCAATTACCTTCTGCTGTGTACCATAGAACTAGGATATTTAGAATTGACATATCTTAGTAATTTGAAATCTTCTGTTTTTATTATAGATTGGAAACAGTGGTTCACACGACGATCACGATTGTGAAGTTATTGATAAAAGTACTTATTCATCTAATCATGTACTAAAAGTACTTATTCATCTAATCAAATACTTCGTTGTTTTGATTAATTTGTCAATATTACTGTATGGAAATAAGAAATATGTCTAAATAATTAACTAAAGTACCTATTGATTATGAAATGCAATAATTAATATCGTAACACCGAATAAAAGAAGTATTTGGATACTTTCCAAATGAGGCGTTTTACACTTATAACGGTTACCACCCCAAATGCAGTGTTTTAATTGCAATTCATTATTAATATTCATTTTTATTTGTCTGTTCTTACTTTCGCGCCATCTATTGAATACTCGGGCGTAATCTCTCTAGAGATTAGTCTTGAGAGTTAATTGTTTTGGGCGTCGTCGTTAGATGGCGTTCACGTTTATTGTGTAAATGTGTGCGTGCGTCACTCAAGGTCACTTAGCTCTTGTAGTCCTCTTAATGTCATTAATCAAACCATCATTATAAAATAAAATACTTTAAATCAACATTTGAATAAAATAGAGATAAATAAATTGAATTGAATTGAAATTGAATAATAAAAAAATTTCGAAGTGGTGTTTTTTTTTTTACCTGCTCCAGGAGGTCCGTTATATGGGTGCTTGCAATGCCTGCCAGTGCCCCATGAAGGGTCCGTCCAACCTGTTGGCAACAACTATAAGAAGACTGTTGCCGCTGCCCCGTACGCTACTCGCTATCGAAGTCGCCCTCTTGCGCATGCTGGCATAAAAACAGTCAATGCGGACGCTTGCTAACATTCCCGATGCGCTGCAGAAGCGAGGCAGCCGCAGCAGCGCCCTCAGCGCGTTATTATATTGAACGCGGAAAAGCAGAGTACACTAACTCGTGAAAAATAAAATCATCTCGGCCCTCGTATCCCTCGCTCCGCTCAGGATCCTTCGCTGCTCTCGGGATCCAACTTAGTCCCTCGAATTAAATTACCCTTTTTTTCACTAGTTGTATAATCCAGTGTTGTTTCGTTGTTACAGAGCTCATGCTCTCTCTCTGTGTGAGCCACTCACCTTGGGCGGGCCCAGCAGCGGCGCGTTGAGCTGCGCCGTGAAGGGCGCGGCGGGCGGCTTGCTGACGATGCCGCACTTCTCGGCAGCCTTGCCGATGGCAGAGTTCTCTCCGCGCGGGCCCATCAGTATGGCGGCCGTACCCTTGTTGATCCATTGGTATTGTCTGTTCTGAAATCATAAACGTATCGTCCACATCACATATCTGCCGTCTAAATAATAATATTATACAAGGTGTAAACGGACCCTTCACGAAGCATTCAACCAAGCATTCTGTACATCAAACTAAGTAACTCTACGCAAATTATTGCTGGGAATCGACTTTTTTTGGGTTGAAATATTACGTTTTACAGTAGAACTCGATGGAACGCATTCAAAGCACTGTGCTGATGGATGGATTGAATAGTACGGGGATCGTTTTTTTCACATTCACAACTTGTATTAAAAAAAAAAATTTGACCCCCAATATCTCCGTAACTAGAAGGTTCCCAGGTATGGTCTAGAACAGAAAAAATATCGCAATGACGGGGAGAACAAATGCCTTTTGGCATCGTTAGAGAATTTTTTTCATCCATATGCTGTCTCTCTCTTAATATTAGGAATCCGACTGTTCATAGGGGCACAAGCCAAGCTTTAAGGCCGTTTTGAAAAGTCACCTCTAGCTTAGTCTCCGGCGCCCCAATCTCAGGGTTGAGCTTGGTGGCGGAGATGGAGACGGGCGAGATGTTGAAGCTGTCGTCGCTGCCGGGCGCCAGGTTGCTGAGCAGCACGTCGGCCAGCTGGTTGACGGAGCCCTTGATGCGCACCAGGCAGGCCGCCGCGAGGGGCTCGCTGGACGGCAGGCCTGAGGAGATCACGTGACTTTTTAGGTTCAGCATTAAAAAATCCCCATCGTTTATGTCTGTCTGTCTGCCTTATTAGTCGAGCAGCGTGACTTCTGAGCATGAGGTCCTGGGTTCGATTCCAAGGTCAGGCAAAGTGTGATTTTCCATCAGGATGTTCTCAGTAAGCAACCACGGAGTCTGAATTTGCACCCGGTTGATGGCAATAGGCTCGCTCCCTATTACATGGGAGTTAAACATAACTGGCAAAACGTGGGTGTACTCGGTACACCTCTGCCTAACCCTTCGTGGATTACAAGCGTGATGTTATGTTATGTAGTGTACACACTTGTACAGGTAGGTATGATTCGGTAAAATAGTGATGGCCCTCACTGACTTAGAGGTTGTAGTTCGACTTCCGAGAGAGGCACTTTA
The DNA here is from genome assembly GCA_905163415.1 of Noctua fimbriata. Classification (NCBI taxonomy): domain Eukaryota; kingdom Metazoa; phylum Arthropoda; class Insecta; order Lepidoptera; family Noctuidae; genus Noctua; species Noctua fimbriata. Next base: position 10,176,421 of record LR990951.1, read on the forward strand.
CTTTGTCTAATTCATTTCTTTACTGTTCCCAAAAGTTGAGGAAATCATCGCGAGGAAACCGTCAAAATTCCTGAAACCATCCAATCAGCACTGACACTCGTTATGGACACAGCCCACTCACTTCCACAGAGAAGAGCCCTGTCTGATAGCCACGTTTTCCTCGCAAACATGATCAGATCGTTTCGATTAATAATAAAAAGGTTGGCCGTCACAGAACGCCCGGCAGACGTGAAACATCTATGTTAACATCCGAATTCATAATTAACAAAAACCTATAACGAAATATGGAGTAAATTAAGAAAAAATCAGTATACGTGCGCACACGCGGCAGTCGAGAGCGGTCGCGTAGCGCGGGTATCGCGGCATGCCAGCGTCACGGCACACGAGCCGGTCTTACTGCACTAGGCGCGCCAACAGATGTTTCACATCAAAAATTTCTTAGCAGCCCAGAATCTGCATTTGTGCCATATTCATATCAAAAACTTCACCCTAAAGGTCTACCTACTCCTTCCTAGACAACAAATATGTAGTCAACTCACCATTCTCATCACATCCATGAGGATCGAAGAAGTAGAAGTGTCCGTCATGCTTCCAGATGGCGACGGAAGCTCCTCGCGCGGTGAACACGCCGTGTGTGTGCTCTTTGAAGAACTGCCTCAGCACGGGCTTCAGGTGCGGGGCGTCGGGGTCTGCGTCGGGGTTCAGGGAGCCTGGTGGGAGGGGGAAAGATTAATACGTTTTTGGAGATCCAGGTGGAAGGTGGGGCCTTGATCAGGAAGTTGTCGATGACGAACGGAAAAGTCTAACTTGCTTACTTATAATGGGTGTAAAAGTACCATGAACTAAGCCGAAAGGAACTTGTCCTCCCCGTCATTATGATATTTTTTTTGTTCTAGACCATATCTGGGAACTTTCTAGTTACGGAGATATTGCGGGTCAAAGTTCCAACTTATTCACAAGTTTTTTTTTTAAATGCTTGTTTTTAATGTAAGATTTTGACACAACACCACGACCCCATTACTATTCAATCCATCCATTCCAGCACAATGCTTTCAGTACTTTCCATCGAGTTCTACCATAAAACGTGATTTTTCAACCCAAAAAAAAAAAATTTTTTTCCAGCAATAATTTTTGCGTAAAGTTACTTAGTTTGACGTACAGAATTGCTTTTAATTTCGTTATAATTATAAAGGGTGTAAATAGACCCTTAACATATCCGAAAGGCACTTTTTCTTCCCCGTCTTTGCGATCATTTTTTTTGTTCTAGACCATACCTGGGAACCTTCTAGTTACGGAGATGTTGCGCGTCAAAGTTCCAATTTTTCATAAGTTTTATTTTTTAATAATAGTTAATAACCCTACTTTAAATAACTCCCAGCAATAATTTTTGCGTAGGGTTACTTAGTTTGATGCACAGAATGCTTGGTTGACGGCTTCGTGAAGGGTCCGTTTACACCTTGTAAAATAAAATGTGATAAATACTGTTTATTATTTTTTTTTTTTGCTGTTGACCAGGTGTGATAGCGCCATGAATGTTGCATTGTTAACTTACCAGTGAAAGTGCTGTCATCGACCTCTGTCTCGATACAGTCATAATCCGACACCTTGAACCTGCGACGAACAGAAATATAAATCTGTATTCAGGGTGCAGTAGATAGACACAATACCTCTTCAGTAGTAAGGAAAACCTGCTAAGGTAGAGATTCATTGATGCCTTTGCCCTGGAGAGTAAATGTGGTGCTGTTCCACAAACGATGGGACACTTCGTATCGTGTCCTTCGTGTCCTGTTATTTGTTCACTACAGGAACTGATGGACGCTACCGAAAGCGCCAAACTAGTGGCTCAGTTCTGGGCTGACACAATTTAGATTGCCATCGACACGCTAAGAAGAAGAAGACTAGACAATTTCTTCTAAGAAACAGGCTATTCCTCCACTACTTCTCCCTAGTTAATAACAATAGGAAGTGTTGAAGGTCGGCAGATTCAGGGGACTGTATCATTTAGGTAATTTTACGTTCAAAAAGTGCTGATACTGCAGCACAATTTGATCAATAACCCAGGTTTTCTCCGCGAGATCGTCAGTAACTCCAAGATGTTACTGGCGTGTCTTGGGGAGCTCAGGTGGATCGAATGACTGATTCTCCCACCCGTAAGCGAAAAACGCGCTTCTTCTTAGTTAGTGTGTAGACGACAATTTAAATTAAGTCAGCTCAAAATTTAGCGACATATTTGGCACTTTCCGTAGCGTCTATCAGCTCCTGTGATGTGCAAGCAACCGGATAGCCAGGACACAGTATCGTGTTCCATCGTTTGTGGGGCAACACCACATTTACACTCCAGGGCAGAGTCGTCACTCCACCTGAACAGGTTTTCCTTATTTCGGCCAACCAGAGTCCGAAGTCTATTCAAAGATTCAGCCAGCTTGGTCAGCCATGGCAACTCGTGTCCAGGTGGAAGATTTTGGGGTTGGGTAGGGAAATACTTTCTCTTAAAATGCACTTTGGACGTGGAGTTGCATCAAAGGTCGCCTGATAGCCGTTTTGGTAGACGTATTCTTGAGTAGAGGCCGTGAATCGACAAGCGTAAGGTAACGTCTTCAGGTTAGGTGGAGTGACAATCTCCGCAGTATGTCTGGTAGCAGCTGGGCGAGAGGTGCCAAGAAACGAGCCGAAATCGGAGAGGCCTATATCCAGCAGTGGACTGCTGTAGGCTGACGATGAAGCAGTACCTACCTGGGCAGAACATCAGCCGCCGCCAAGGTCCCGGAGGCTTGCTCTTCAATAGCTGGGTTTTCCTCCTCGTTGCCCTCTTCTGGTGCGGGCGGCTGGTCCATGCTGATGCCCATCTTTTCGAGGTGTTCCATCGTGTTCTGGTAGAGCACGTCGCCGCGGATCAAAGTCTGAAAGTAGAGATTTATTTATTAGCGAGGCGGTTGGTCGCTTGTTAGTGTAGTGGGCATTAGTACAACTGCTAAGCATGAGGTTCTGGGTTCGACTCACAGGTCAGGTAAAGTGTTATTGGGCTTTTCCATCTGGATTATCTGAGTTGCTGCCCGAAGTTTAGATTTGTGCCCAGTTGAAAACCAGCAACAGCACCATAACTGCTCGGCAGTTTGCTCAACTGGTCCTATTTGGCGCAGCCGCGAGACACACAATATTATATTTATTTTCTTATTTTTTTAATTTATTTTGTTTTTTGTACTTGTGGCATGTGCCAAATAATTTTAATCTTTCCTTTCTTTCAGCATATGGCAATAAGCAGATGGCAACATCTACATTTTGTCAGTTACGTTTATAGAGCCTTATACCTTATCACATGGACGCAAAACATAACTGGCGAAATGTACTATGGGATACACCATACACAATTAATCTGTCTATAAGGGTCAGATTATTTTGAATACCATACAGGTTGTCTGAGGTGGTATCTTGAGGACAGCCAAACAGGAAAACCCAAAACCCACTTACCATTCAGTGGGTTTTACTCACAAGGTGTAAATGGACCCTTCACGAAGTCGTCAACCAAGAATCAAACTAAGTAACTTTACGAAAAAATTAGCGAACGACTTTTTTATAGGGTGAAATCTTATGTTTTGACTCAATGTAACGCATTTAAAACATTGTGCTTATGGATGCATTGAATAGCACGAGGTTCGTGGAGGTATCTAAAGTAAGGTAATAAAAAGAACTTGTGAAAAAGTTGGAATTTTGACTCCAAATATCTCCGTAACTAAAAGGTTCCCAGGTATGGTCTAAAACAAAAAAAAATACCACAAAGACGGGGACAACAAATGCCTGTCGACTTCGTGAAGAGTACTTTTACACGTATAATAAAGAATGATGGTAGAGCTGACCTCGTTCACGTCGTCCTCGGTCCACACGTTGGGGTCCACGACGGTGGCCATGGCCAGCGCCATGATGGCGGTGGGCGTGGCCTGGCGCCCGCGGTGATCCTCCGGGAAGCGCGCGTCTCCCTCGTGGAAGCTGCCGCGCACTATCCAGCGCCCGGGCGCTATCGCTGCAAGGTTACAGTCGAAACGACGCCGTTAACATGAGCTTTAGAGCATTAACACAATTGCGAGTGAGTTCAAAGCGAGACGAGAAGGACGCATTCAAGTTGTGACGATATTTTTAACAACAAAGTCGACCAAAATCAATATAATTAACACTAGAAACGAGATATTTACCATGTTTACTGATTGATTTGAGTTCCCGATATTTCGCAGCAAGAAAGAGGATAGACCGATTTGTCTGCTCATAAACACCCACCCACAATAACTTCAGTTTATCCGTGATCATGGTGCAACAGCGCCGAAATATTGAGTAAATGGTAAATATCCCGTTTCTAGTGTTAATGATAATGTTAGTGACCATGATAGTTTAAAATAAAAATAAATTGTTATGCAAAATCATCATCATCATCATCATCATCATTTCAGCCGAAAGACGTCCACTGCTGGACATAGAGTTAAAATATAGAGTTTTAATTTCGTAAAAAAGGTCCAGGTCTGGATGCAGGACGCAGCACCGCCCACAAAAATATGCACATGCAGTAAAAGCAATACTACAATTAGCATGCCAAAAGCACATCTATTCTCGACACATGTGTGACCCCTGCACGAGACATCTTCAGTAAATATTGACTCGACTACCGCGAGTTCTGCATCCAGGCCTGGTGTCCTAATCATTCCAGTGTAGGAAAGAGACAGAGCTATACATCTAGCTCCATCTCTTTCCCACACTGGAATTACTCCTGCTTTAAGACGTAATAGTAACCCCCCTGGATCTTTTTCGTGGATTTATAGCAAAATATTTTGCATAACATTTTTAATGTCATGGATTTCCACATAGTTACGCCCGATTCTATAACTTATTCTGATTACTTAACATCTTCAGCTTTCATTCGGCTGGAGCAGTTCGGAACACTCCGTTCGGCATCTACCATCGCTGAATCGAATCGACACGATTGGAGCTAATCCGAGTGGTATTTTTCGGAAACATTATTAATATTACGTTTGTTTTGTAATAGGACCGTGTAGGAGCAGAGGAGACCACAAACTATTATTTATTTCAACTACTGTGATTCGACGATTTTTTCAAGTCTTCGCTCCGCATCACTAATACACTAAATATAAGCCAAACACGCAGTACCAGCGTACTATCGGAACAACAAATCAGTACCAGCGTACTAACGGAAAAACAAATCAGTACCAGCGTACTAACGGAAAAACAAATCAGTACCAGCGTACTAACGGAAAAACAAATCAGTACCAGCGTACTAACGGAAAAACAAATCAGTACCAGCGTACTATCGGAAAAACAAATCAGTACCAGCGTACTAACGGAAAAACAAATCAGTACCAGCGTACTAACGGAAAAACAAATCAGTACCAGCGTTCTATAGGAAAAACAAATCAGTACCAGCGTACTATCGGAACAACGATGGATCCAAAAAAATTGAAGTCCGATGAGCTAGTTGACTTTCAGGACCTTAATTCACTGAATGCCAAAAGAACAGGTCCCAACGATGTGGCATCGCTTTAAGTCTATGTCAAGTAGTGAACATTTGTCAGCTAAAATAAAGCTCATGATAATCACTCACGTTTCATCTTATTAATAGGCTCTGGCATGTCCTTGCTCTGTATGGTGACTTGAACATCGCTGATGCTGAACGGCTTCCTCTTCATATTAGAGACGTTGTCCATGAAGTACTCGCAGAGACGCGCCACGCGGGGGAAGCGCATCACGCAGCCTTTGCCTCCATCTTGTAGACCAACCTGGTGAGGGTGGTGAAGGGCTTAAGGAATTAAAGATAGGTACAATTCCCTCCGTGCCTCGGAAAGCAGGTTAAGCCGTTGATCCTGGCAGACATCTAATTTGGTAGATCTTTGACAGTCGTTACGGGTACATAGAAGGCTAAGTCTGACAACCAGTCTTACCAAGGGAAGTCGTATCAACAAGTTTCTAGGCTTTGGAGGTTAGATAGGCAGTCGGAACAAACAGATAGACAAAAATTTTTAGAAATGTTTTTTTTTAATCCTTATTATAATACTCCTTTTTTTTCAAGGAACCCTAATCTTTTTTCTAAAATAAATGTAGTCTAAGTTACTCCTTTTAATACCATCAGTAAAACTCCCGGAAACGGTCCAGCCATTTCGGAGATAAGCCGGAAAAAATAGACAAAAAAAATATGTTTTTTTTGTTATGTGTCGTATACACTTTCATATGCAATCAGTAAAAAAACTGTTATTTTGATATTACAAAGAGACACTTCTGTGTTATATATTTGTATAGATATAAAAATTAAAGACATGCAGCGCCGACCCCAAATAAATTGGGATAAGGGCAGGAGAATGATGATGACGATGATGATATAAAAACCAATGCATCTCACCCTGTTTCCATATTTGTCAGCTGGCCAGGGATGGTACAAGTAGTACTTGCCACCTTCGTACCAGATCGCCGTCTCGTACTCGCCGGGCACCTGCGTGGTTCATTTGGTTAAAATCGGAATAGTTGACGTCTGAATCGTTGGGAGCTGTCAAACTCTTTGATAGGTCAATATTAGACTTGTATGATTCATGATACCTCAGTAGCAGCCATGGAGTCTGAATTTGCGCCCGGTTGATGGCAAAAGGCTCGCCCCGTATTACATGGAACTGGCGAAATGTGGCTGTACTATTAGGTATAGGTACACTTCTGCCTAACCCTTCGGGGATTACAGGCGTGATGTTATGTCACAGATAGCCAAACCCGTGCAAAAATACTCCTACCAAAAAGGCTTAATACTTATAAATTCCCAAAGGAAATACTCATTAATGTTTTTTTTTTTATTATTCTGTATGGGCTTACTCTTGACCTCAATCTAGTCCTGAGGACAGAGATGAGGTCGACGATGGAACGAGCTAACCCAAAAGAATCCAATTAACTCGCGATTTAAATAGATTGGGGTCATATGAACTTAGAAACACCGACGTGGACGTAATGATCCGACATTTCTAGATTTATACCCCAAAAGAGAACTCTCGACCCTTTCCTTTGCTCAGCATTACTTAAAGCCATTGATTAAATAAGTTCCATTTCTCCTTATTAACATCACAGGCGAAAGCGGTCGACTAGCCCGCGAAATTCAAATTTTCTGACTTTCCAAGTCCATTTAATCCCACCATTCAATGACTATTTCATGAGTCTTTGAATGGTATTAAATGAAATGTAACTACATAATATGTCGCGGTCACAAATTATATCTTGACACTGACCTTCAAATTGTAAAAAAAATCCCGGCTGTCATTTATAGACCTTTGACAGCCGTTACAGGTAGTCAGTTCCCCAAACCGGTCTTACCAAGGTGTATCGTATTACCCAGTAGTAACTGGGTTGTGGAGGTCAGATAGGCAGTCGCTCCATATACAATACTGGTATTCAGCTGCATCCGTTTGGAAAGACAACACAACAACAACTATAGCAGTGACAGCAGCAGTAGAAATGCGAAGATAATTTGAATATCGCGGCCACCCTGGCGCTTCCCCCAGAAGCTGTTCCACTCACTTGCAGTATGCCAGTGTCCGACTCCCGGAAGAAGTGCTCGATCCCTCGGCACAGGTCGAACACCTTGGGGTTGCTGGACACCAACTTGCCCCAGACTGCGATGCCGCGCACCTTCAAGAAGACATGATAAACATTTTATTTTTAAATTGTTTTTACTATGGACACTTTTAACGTGCATATATTGCTACATCGTTCTCACATAATGTAACCAAGGTATTGTAAAAGTATTCTGATTTAAGAGTGTAATGAGTGTCCATGGAGTTTCTTGCCCGTTCTTCTCCATAGAGATCTACGTTAGGGAATGGGCAACTACAGTACTTTCACAGTTCTTATGCCTTGTGACTGGGACTGTAGCTACTTTTCATTGTTGTCTTTGTTTCGACAGTTCAAAAGTGCCTGTAACTGGCCTATTTGAAATAAATGCTTTGATTTTGATTTTGATGAAAAAGAATCGGGACTAAGAGAAAAATTCTGTTTTGTTTTGCTCTATTCTACTGTTTGCTGTTATACGCTGTGCTACTTTTAGTTCTACAGCGGTGTTACCACACCAATCGATCGATGGTAGAAATTTTACGATCGATCAATTGGTGTAGTAGAAACTGTCGATCAACATCGACTTATTCATTTTACCATCGATAGATGGCCTCGATCGACGATCGATCGATTGGTGTGGTAACACCCTACGGCGCAGAATCCACTAAAGTGAATAAGTGAGTGAGTGAAGTGAATGAGCGGAGCGGAGAGGAGCCTTGGGGTAATCAACTAATTACATTCGGTGTGTAATAAAGGATAAAACGGGCCAAGTGCCAGTCGAACTCGCGCATGAAGGGTTCCGTCTCATCGTAGTACGAGCCCCCTTTAATTTTTAATTTATTTTTATTGTTATAGTGGCAACAAAAATACACATTCTTTCAAAATTTCAACTGTTTACCTATTAATTTTGTATTATTATTGAGATACAGCCCGTTGATCGACAGACGGACGGACGGACAGCAGAGGCTTAGTAATAGGGTCCCGTTGGTTACCCGTCGGGTACGGAACCGTAACATGAACATACCTAACTTGCTCATCTCCGCACCGCTTCGCTCGTGACCGTTTTGGTGAAGTCCGAGCCTTATGATATGCTTTGCTATGCTGTTTAATCTATGATATGCTGTTGTACGGGTATGTAATTGTATGATTAATTGTTAATCCATGTGTCATTCTTTGCAATGTTTATTTTTTTGTACCTTTTGTTTTGCTACGGAGATATTGTATGCTATTGCTTAAAGATAGAAGAAGCCATTCTGGCTCCAAATAATTAAAAGATAATTCAAAAATAAAAGTTCAGGGCTCAATGGGGAAGATAACTGTCAAATTAGTTCCGCGTAGATGGCGTTAAATGCTTGTTACTTTCATTCAGCTACCAATAAGAGTTTCTAAAAACTTTGGCAAAAGATAGCCGCTAAATGTAACTTATCACACTTATCACACTTGGTCATTCAAGATGACTGACCAAGCACACAGCGCTCTCCCACGGCGACGCTTGCAGCAAACAACCGCATTCAAAAAGATACACAGAAATATGTTGTTCCACGTACCTTGTGTTTATACTCGCGGTCGCGTATCGAGAAGGTGTCCTTCAGCTCGCCCAGCACCAGCCGCCGCACCGGCCCGCCGCGCTCCAGCAGCGACTCCTGCGCACACACACGATCCAATATAGGATCAAATCATTAGTAGGAGGTAGAGTAACTCTGTGTTTGCGGGATAAACATAGCCAGAAACTGAGAGGTTTGGAAGCAGAAATGAGGAGGCCTTTGCCCAGCACTGAGAAACTACATTTGCTAGAAAAAAAAAGGAACATGTTTGCCAAAATTTTCATTTATCTGGCAAAAGTAAGGTTACATGCATAACAGTAGTAAGTATGTAAACATGGTAAATATCCCGTTCCTAGTGTTAATGACAGCATTCATATTTGTTCAGCATGAGGCCGAAATCATGGCAACGTAATTCCAGCCACCTTTGGTAAAGGCGTAAGGAAATTTTTTAATTTCGCGGGCTTCGCTTGTGCTAGAAGAATTTTTACAGATGTCCCTTCAGTAATTATGTGAAGACACTGATACCCCCCTTTCTCCTTTCAAACATCTCTATCTTACGCGATCTCACCACCTTTGCCGCGGTTTACCTCGACGGCAATGTCCTTCCTCAGGCGTCCAGCGAGAAATCCTCTTTGCCCATCTCCAAACGATGGCCAAAGATTGTCGAATGCCTTCCAATAACTGGGAAAATAAGTTATGGTCTTCCGGCAGCGAGATGGGGACAAAATCCTCGATGAGGCTGGCAAAAGAACCTGGAGATTGTCACAGAAGAAAAGAGGCCTATACCCAGCTGTGGTTGAAGACAATTAGGTTACGACACTTCTTCATCCACAGCACGGCTTCACCCACTGCTGGGTGCCTCTCTTTGTTTGTGCAAAGAATATTCCCCAATGGCAACAATGTCATCTGCTCATCTCGCCGCCGGACGAGCAACACTTCTCTTTCCAGTCCTTAGACGCCACTCGGTCTCAGCTTTACTCCACCTGCCATCACCGCGCCTTGCTAGGTGTCCTGCCCAACTCCATTTGAGTTCCAGAACTCGATTTTCAATATGGAAGAGCAACAGTTACCCGAAACATATTCCAGCCTACATCCAGAGTCTCGTCGAATACGTCCTCGTTCCAGGCGCGCGCCCTGTAACGATGTAACATGCCTAGCGCCGCCACGCAGCAGGGGATGGCTGTGAACGTCTTGAAGAGCTGGTACCTGCGGGATGGTAACGTGATTTGTTAAGATCTTTCTTTACCGTGTGGTTAGTGCTTAACCTGGTGTCAGATTTTTTATGAAGTCCATGACCCACATGCCGTCGAGAAATATCTCTCAGGCATGCTGGTTTCCTCACGATGTTTTTCTTCACCGAAGCAAGTGATAATTATACAAGGGAAATTATTAATTGGCGACCAATATACTGAATGGGCGACTATTGTACCAAGTAAGTAACTATTTATCCGGTCATTGCGGCAAGGAGAATATAGGAAGCAAGAGCGAGCGAAGGCTGAGAGAGAATTGTGGCACTCCAACTCGGACAGGTTAGGTTCAAAGGGGATGGCGGGGTCTAACTAAGACCCCGGAATCCCCTTCGTGTTAGGTTACTTTAAACCCTGCAAACAGAAATAGATTAGTTTGTCACCGCGATAAATACATGTCATTCCCGTAACCAGTGCGGTACCGCACCGAGTGGACCCAACATGCTGCTGCGTCCTGCTGTGCCTACGACGCAGCTGTACATTTCGCGCCTGCATTACTCCACGAAGGTTGAGGAAGTCGTGGAGTATTTAAGAGTGAAGACCAACTGGACTCTGAGGGTCGAAAGGTTGGAATCGCGCCACAACATCAACTTATCAACTTTAGTTTCGTGGTTCGAGCTCCAACTCACCATTTTCAGACCGACTTTTGGCCGCAAGGTGACGTATACCGTCGATTCCGAGGACGGTTACGCGACACCACGCAGCAGAACACGACGCCGTCAACGATTCGTGTCTAGTTTTAGTTAAATAAGGTTTTTACTGGTGACCCGTAACACAGGTATTATTTTAGTTATTGTGTTGTTATTTCGGGCACCAGTCTCTCACAAATGTTTACCATGTGTATTAGATTTAATAATTCCTGTTCACTGTAACGTTTGTGATGAGAAAATAAACATATTATTTATTTATTTTTTATTTTATTTTATATGTATTAGTTTATTATTTTATAAGATTATTTTGTGTATTATTATCAATGGGCCTCAGTTGCCTGACAATAAAATGATTGATTGATTGAATATACAATATGCACATGAATCCGAAAAAACAGAGGTGCGTGTCTTGGGTTCGAACTTGAGACCTATGACTTAATAGTTCGACGGTCACACCACTAGGCTATCACTGCTTTTTGTTTATACAAAGTGTGTCTGGAACCACGACAATAAATTAAAACGAGCACAGTACTAGTCCATCTAAACATTTTAAAACACGAAAATTAGTAGATAATGGAAAATTTTAAAATTGTAATTTTCAAACAAAATAAATAGCAGAGTCAACTGCATAAAAATCAAACACGCTTTATCTACGAAAAGTCACTGACCGGTTGCGCAGCTATGGCTTTAGGTAGTCAAAGGTAGGTATTTTAGTCGGAGAACAACAAATTAGCGGCATAAACTCACTAAGTTTGAAGGATTGTCAATCGTCCTGCTCCACTTTGTATAAGTTAAGGGTAGAAAATACAAATAAGTTTATTTATGCTTCAGTTCACAAAAAGGATTTAGGTGTCGGGGGCCTCCTTTTATGCAACCAGTCTTACCATATTACCGTATTACCCAGTACTAACTGGGTTGTGGAGGTCAGATAGGCAGTCGCTCCATGTAAAATAAATGTGTTATGTGTTATATTTTATCCAAAATTAGCCCTAAAGTTTTATATTATTAATTTCCGATTAAATGAACATTTTTTTATTTAACATTGACATTGATTAGATTTTTTGACACTGTATTTCTGATTTGATGACATTGTATTTATTTTTATATTGTGATTTATTTATGTATCAACTAGTAATTTTAATATGGGAGAACCCGAAATAATTTTTTTTTTTTAATACTGGTATTCAACCTACACAAGCTACATTCAGTAAAAAGCTGTTACTTTGAAATTACGTCACTTGATAGACAATTTTATTTATTTGTATACACCACTATTTTTAAATAGTGCAAATACTTAAAGGGCTTGTTAGAGAAGGTCTTATATTAGTATTTTTATGGTGTGGAACAGCATTTTGCCACAAAAACACGAGTCGTATGGCAATTAAAATATTCAATAAGTTACCTAAACAAATAAGAGAATTGCCAACGAATTTTTTTCAAAAAAAGCTCAAAACATGGCTTATTGAAAATTGTTTTTACACTGTAAATGAATTTTTTAATTATAATATGAATAAGAAGCGGTGCCAGATATAAAACTTAATTATAGAATGAATTATTATTATTATTTTTTTTTTTACATTTATTTTTTAACTTTTTGACATTTAATTTATATTTTTTTTTTATTGTTTGACATTTATGATTTAATTTAATGACATTTTAATTTTAATTTATTGACATTTTTATTTTTATTTATTGACATTTTTATTTTAAATCTTTGACATTTGTATTTTAATTTATTGACATTTTCTTTTGTTTTGCATATAGATAAACTTAGTGACATTTGTAATTCAATTTAATTGACATTTGTAATTTAATTTATTGTTCATATCATTGGGCTCGATATTTGTAATTCATTTTATTGTTTTTGTTATTTAATTTAATTGATTTGCATTTATTTAATTGACATATAAAATGGGATTGTTTGTAAGAATTTGATTACATAAAAAAAGAAAATTAGTCCGAATTAAAATTTGCATGCTGTAAAATAAGGCGGAACATGAAGAACCTTGTACTTGTTGTATTTTAAGATCTGTACCACCATGTTTCAGGCAAATAAATGAATTATTATTATTATCTCCTTTATTTATTTTCTTACTTACTAATTACATTTTTAAATATTTCTTAACAAAAACCATATAAAAAAACATTTAAAAATATAAAAAATAGTAGCCCACCGGTATCGGGAACAGGGTCCAAGCTACCGGCGGTCAGGGCTCCACAGAGAGGAACCTCCTAACAATACGAGCCGTGTCTAGGAGTACCGCTTTCTGAATCAAGCCCTTGATCCAGCTGCCTAACGAGAGCCTCCTCAGGTATTGGTCGAGGCTCTTGGCAATTAAGCCATGGGCTGATACGACTATCGGCACAATGATCGCTGAGTCCACATCCCACATGTCGACAACCTCGCGAGCCAAGTCAAGATACTTGATTTTCTTATCTTTCTCGGCTTTCACGAGGTTCTCATAATGCGGGACCGTTATGTCAACAATCATTGTGCGCCGCTCTGATCGATCCACCACCACTATATCAGGCTTATTGGCTACAATAGTCCTGTCAGTGATGATGGATTGATCCCAGTACAATGTGATACTGCCATTTTCGAGAACTGGGTCGGGCACATACTTATAGTACGGCACTTCCGATTCCACAAGGTTGTATTTTAGAGCAAGTTGCTGATGGATAATCCTGGCTACAAGGTTGTGTCTATGCAAGTACTCTCCGTTAGCCAGACGAGAACACCCGGAGATAATGTGACGGATTGATTCGCCTGGACGGTGGCATGCCCGACATATGTCAACCGTACCGTCCTTCACAATAAATCTCCGGTAGTTATTCGTCATCATAACTTCATCCATAATTGCACAGACAAAACCTTCGGTTTCTCCGAAGAGGTCCCCGCAACGTAGCCAGGCTACGGACGCTGATAGGTCTACATCGGGCCCATGCAGGGCCCGGAAAAAGCGTCCGTGAAGCTCTTTACTCTGCCATACCTCCATGCGGTCGTTAGTGTCAAGCACTAAGGGTTTGCGCCAGTTCTCTTTAGCCAAGGAAAGCGGGGTGAGGCCCTTGTCCACTGCGACCACATCTCGATGCATCCCCACGTCGGTTTCAAGGAAATATTCCCTGAGACTGCATATCTCGCGATTGTGGAGAGTCTTAGCGTTTAAAAAGCCTCGACCCCCACACTTCCGCGGGATATACAGTCTCATAACAGAAGAACGCGGGTGATGCATTCGATATGCCGTCAACAATGTACGGACCCTCCTATCCAGGGCGTCTAGTTCTGTTTGAGTCCATTTGAGTATGCCGAAAGAATACATCAGAACCGGCATGACCCAACCGTTGAAGGCACGTACCTTATTGCCGCCTGATAAAAGACTATTAAATACTTTTTTCAGGCGGCCAAAGAAGCGCTCCTTCAACGATTGCTTCATGTCAGCAACATTGATGCCCAGCGCTTCCGACATACCCAAATACTTATAGGTTTCGGTTGCTGAGAGGGATCTAAGATTTATGGAATCCGAGAGCTGGGTTCCCACAGATTCCACAATCTCCCCTCGCTTTACATGCATGACCGCACATTTGTCCACACCAAATTCCATCCTGATGGCGCTACTGAAAGTTTCAGTTACCTTCAGTAGCTCCATCAGTTGCAAATCGTTGGGGGCAAAGAGTTTCAGGTCATCCATGTAAAGGAGGTGAGATATAACTTGACCACCTCTCCTCAACCGATAGCCTAGACCTGAATCCTCCAGCAGCGTGCTAAGAGGATTCAAGGCTAAGCAGAACCAAAGTGGACTCAAACTATAGCCCTGAAATATGCCTCGGTCTATCCTTATGGGCTCGCTATTCCTCTGGATTTGCCGACATCCTGGATAGCGAAGGACTGTCCTCCATTGCCCCATACATGACATCAGGAAGGTGCGCAGAGTTGCATCAACTTTATACAACTCTAGCACCCTCATGAGCCATGTATGTGGCACCGAGTCATAGGCCTTCTTATAGTCTATCCAACATGTCGACAGATCCCTTCGAGAACGGCGAACCTGTTGACTAATGGCCATATCAATGAGGAGTAGCTCCTTAGTACCGCGGGACCCGTTCCTACATCCATTTTGAGAAGCGGACATGATAGAATTGTCATCAATGTGTTTGTTAATTTTAGCTCTCAAAATGGATGTAAGAACTTTATAGACCGTCGGAAGACAGGTAATCGGTCTATAATTTTTGGGCTCCGCAGTACTACCCGATTTATGGAGCAGGTGGGTTATACCTGTTGTCAGGAACTCTGGTAGCGACCCTGACTCTAAGGCTGACTGGAACAGGATCGCCAGGCGAGCGTGCGATCTTGTGAACCATTTAATCCAAAAGTTGTGCAGCCCATCCGGCCCTGGAGATTTCCAGTTAGGCAACGGACGGACTGCACGAACTACGTCTTGGGGGCTGATAGTGATTGCCCCCATTTCTGGCACTAGATCGCACGCTCGCTCAACCCTCCGAGTCCATTCACCCTCGGTATGGCTAACAGGCACCGACCAGATGCTGCGCCAGAACGAACACATGGCATCATCATCCGGTATGCGCGTGTCAGCCACACCTTGGTCCGGTCGCTCCCAAGCCCTATATACCCACCTTTCATCTCTTTGGAAAGTGCGATTCTGAGTGTATCGGTCTACCCGTCGCTTATACCTACGAATACGGCTTGCCCATGCATACACTTTCTGCTTCAGGAAGTCGATGCGCTCTGTGATACGGGACATGTAGTCTCGAGGACTGATATCAGTCCCCGAGAATGCCCGCCTCACAAAACGCATCACTCTAGGGCGAGTATTGCCCTCCCTGAAGCAGATCAGTTTGCCGATGAGTGCTCTGGCCCCACCAATACGTCGTTCAATCCTGTACTGCCATGGCGGCACGACTGGTTTAGGTCGTGTAGCTCTGTCATCATAAAATTTGACATGAGCTACACGACATGCCGCTACAGCCGCACAATACAGGATTGAGTGAGCATCGGTGAGGTCTTCACAGTTGTCAAAATAGTTTGACAACTGCGAATCCAGAACAGCCACCAGCGCCCTATTTTTGTTATGCATGGGCAAACGAGGTACGCGTGGTCTAAGGTCGGGTTGCATGAACCGATATTCTCGAATCGCACCCTTCAAAGCACTCCTCATTTCCTCATTGCACTGGGTACTTACATTAGTAACTATGTCATTACTCACGTCGTTATCGCGATTTGGTATTATTGTAGACTGTGGTGGAACCACAGCCTGCGGCGGCGGCGTGGCAATGACATGGCTACTCTGCATTTCAGTCCGCAAGCGATCAAGTACGGTGTCATCCAACATACGATTACGCTGGATGACTCGCACCTGATCCGACAGTCGTTGTGCCGACACGTTGACAGCTGGTTCAAGCACCTGAAACAGAGAGAGCATCCGAACACGGTACGCGGTCAGGTTGTTTCCTCCCTCTGTAGCCCCATAGTATGCGCGCATGACATTTGCATTGATGGATTGCGTCCATCGCATGCGCTGCACACTCCCACCGGGAGCTGGGACCCTATCAGAGGCCGGTGGGCCTCGAGGTCCTAAACCGTCCGGCGGCCGGCGTCCTCCCCGTCGACGAACAGGTGGTGGCGTCGTAGGCGGAGAGAAATACTCGTCGCTCGAGCTCGACGCAACTGCCACGGCCGGTGTCACAGCACTCACGACGGGGCTGGATTCCGGCGGCGGCGAGGCGGAGCTGAGCGACGGGTCCGGAGGCGATAGGCGTGCGCGTCGTGCAGCTGATCTCGTCAACATTTATTTATCTTCATACATATTTAATTCTTCCAAAATTTTTGACAGACACGTGAGATGTCATATTGTGTCACTTCCATGTATTGGTTTTTTTCTTTAATTTTCTGCTTAATTTCATTTTTATTTCGGTGTTTTGTAATAATATTGCTATAAAAAAAAACGGTGGTATCCTTGAAATCTTGCAGTATAATATTTAACTATTTAAATTTTTAAAAATTTGGTAAATCTGTTATGAAGACGTTTCATTGACGTATTATTATTATTATTATGTAAAGAATCTATGTACAAAATTTCAAAACTGTATCATGAAAAATCACAAAGTTATAAGCTTGTTCTGTTACCTAGTTGTCCGCACAAAAACGCGGTCACCACGCAGCGCGCGCCTCCAGCGTCGTCTTGAGCTCATTGGTAATAATAATTTGGCAGTAGGTACCTAAATAATTGCGATAGGTACTCAAAGTCGCTCGGTATCCAACTTTTAACTATTTTAAATATTTTTGGGAAAAAATATAACATGCTTTAAAAATTGAATGCTTGAACATGCTTTGAACATTAATAATAACCTGAATATACATAATAATAACAAACAGATAAGTAGAGTGGATGTAAGTAAGTTCCTAGGACTCACAATAGATAAAAAAATAAACTGGAAACCACATTTGGAGGAGTTAAGCAAGCGACTGAGTAAATCAGTCTTTATGCTCTGCAAAATCGGTCCTGTTCTGGGTGTGGATGCTAAGCTCACGGCGTATCATGGAATAGTTGGTCCTCTTCTAAGATTTGGTGTTATCTTCTGGGGAAACTCAACCCTCAAACAGTTAATATTCAGGTCACAGAAGAGATGTATTAGAACCATATTCAGATTAAAAACAACCGACTCATGCAAGCCATTCTTTGTAAAATATAAAATTTTTACCCTACCATCACTCTATACCTTTGAAATTGCGATGTTCGTAAAATCTAACCCGCATCTCTTTAAGAAACAATCAGATAGGGATAACCGTAACCGGCGCGATAAATATAAGCACAGATTGTGTGGGAGACCCTCCAATACAGCACTAATGCGTAAAAGTGTTTTCTGTATGGCTCCACGTATATTCAACCACCTTCCACAGGCACTCAGAGATATAACTGTTACTAACTTATTTAAAAAAAAACTAAAAGAGTATTTAGCAGCCAAATGTTTCTATAGTATTGCTGAGTTTCTAATGGAGAAAACATGCTAATTCTAATCTAATTCTAATATGGGGGCGATGTTTGGTTCTGTTGACTGTTGTTAGATTTTTATCTTATTTTGACATCTGAATTATTATTATTTTTTATTTTTATTTTTTATAATTGATCTTCTAATTTTGTTTAATTGATATTTAAAATGCTTATGCTGTACCTATATTATATTTAAATGCAATTTATTGCAATCGTTGACAAATGAAGTTCAATTAATTTAATTTTTTATATGTTTAATAATTAACACTTACAATTCATTTTATATTTGATCAAATGTTTTTATAATACATATTTGTACGCCGTAAAAGTAAAACATGACTGTGATCCTTTCTGCAATGTACTTAACATCTTGCATGCTTTGTGTGTGCATACTCATGTTTCTGACAAATAAATGAACTATGAACTATGAACTAGGACCAGGTCATTACAACGTTCTGTTACAACATATTTTAAATGGAGAAAACGCATTTTAACATAAGGATTTTAACTGACACCAGTCAAAAGTGGTTTTAACCGATTAACATGTAGATGTAAGTAATTAATATGAATGCTCACCTATAACTGGCCATGTGCCGCGTCCCCCTCAGGATCCACTTCTCCACATCCACCTGCTTGTACTGGGAGTGGTAGTTGCTGTCTTCTAGATCGACCGGACTGTGCATCACTAGCTCCTCCTTGGGAAGGGGTATCATGTCGTCCCTGAGGTTAAATAATAAATTAAATTTAAAATTAGAAAAAACCCCCATCGCAACAAAGAAAAGCGAACAAACATTTGAAAAATCAATAAAATGGCTGAGCCGGTTTTGATAAAACATGTCTAATTGTAATATAATATAGGTATATTATTATACAATGGCAAAACTCAAGACTAGAATGGCCTATTTTACATTTCAAAACTTTTTAAAGGCGCTCCTTCACCGAGAGCATTTGCCTGTAAACAAAAATCGATTTTGTACAGACGTAAGTGAATCTAAACTGTTATATTACAAGCGAATGCTTCCCGTGAGGGAGCGCCTTTTTGCTTCACTTGTATTCACTGCCACTTAAGTTTGGCTATTCTTCGGGCTACGTCGGTACGGATGTCCTCATTTCTGATTCGATCACGCAAGGAAATTCCGAGCATAGCCCTCTCCATTGCCCTTTGGGTGACTTTAAGCCTTCTGATAAGGCCCATTGTGAGCGACCATGTTTCGGTCCCGTATGTAATCACTGGCAACACACACTGGTCATAGACCTTCGACTTGAGACACTGCAGTAAGTTGGACGAGAAGATACCACGCAACTTCCCGAACGCTGCCCAGCCGAGAAAAGATGGTCGTCACACGTATTTTTTACACCGACCGCAGTCTTTTTAAGAAATATAGCCAAATCAATTTAACTTACCTTCCAAACATATGTGCATCGACTTTGGGAGCATAGAGAAAGAAGTTCTCCCCGCGGAAGGACATGATCTGTTCGGTTGTCATCAGCGGCGGGGCGGACTCCGGCTTCACGGGGAGGTCGGGCAATTGCTGGAGGGTGGGAAGGGAATGATCCTCAGATCCTTGCAAGTCAAGTAGCTAGCATGCCGGTTACTTGCACAAAAGTATGGAGTAGGCGAATTGAGGGCAAAAAAAAACTAAAATAAAGTTATTTTACACTTATTTTGCCATCAATTCGCTTTCGGAAGTCGGTGAATTTGTTTCATTGACTTTTTTTGCAACCGACTTCCGAAAGGACTTTTTTTAGGAAGTCGGTTATATTTTTTCCAATTTTTTTTATTTTACCATTTTTAGCTGTTGCGCATTCCACATTAATTCTTGACATTAATTAATTTTACATTGTGACTAAATTGAAGTTATTAAGAGACATCAACGTAGGCCAAGAAGAAAAAATTCTACGGAGCATAGTCATTTAAATGGCACCACTGCGCGTGCTTTGTCTATCAAACGAAAAAAGGATCACTTAAATCAGATCAGTAATCACGTAGAAATCGGTGAACATACAGGGAAAAAAAAGATGCTGGCCGAATACATAACGCGTCCTCTTTTTTAGAAGTGAGTTAAACATTCAAACTAGTTCGTCCCAACCATAGATATAGATAGACCTAGATAACGCAAGTATCACGATCTGTATGAAAACCAAGCGTGCCATTTTTTGACTACCTATTATGACGTCACAAGCACTATTTAGTGATGGGAAAATCAAACCGATTCAAAGACGCCGCCGCGGACGGCGCCCCCCTCGTCCTACCCCCCGCCATGACGCCCACTGACGTCCGACTAGCGCTATGCTCCGATGCAGACTGAGTTCGAAATTGGCCACTTACGATTTTTGTACGTAAGCTACATAATAATATGTCACGCGAAGTAGTTGCTCTCGCGTTATCTAGGTCTATCTATATCTGTGGTCCCAACATTCAGCCCCGCCGACACCCCGGGGGTAGGGGCCGCCCGCGGGGAGCAGCTCACGTGACACTTACCTATCAGCTAAAGAAAGAGACGACCTGTATAGCTCTGTCTATTTCCCACACTGGAATTACTCCTGCTTTAAGACGTCATAGCTACCCTCAGAAGCTGTTATTGCACATCGATGTGCTCTCTACTTGTTGACAATTATGCAACTTAAAGGCAGGCAGTTCAAAAGTACTAATAAATCAGTAGAGTAGCCCATACCGTGGGCTTATAATGAGCAGGAATGCTGAAAACGTCGTGAGGAAAACTTTTAGTGAATGGCTATACGAGTAAAGGTAAGAGCAAAGAAACGATGGATGGACTGTATGAAGAATGATATGTTTATGAAGGAGTAGAATGCTAAGATGACTAATAGAGTAGCATCGAAGAAAAAGCAGACATGCTGCGCCAACCCCAAATAAATTAGGAGAAGGGGAGAATAATGATGATGATGATTATCATACAAATGCGTTCAAGAGCTCACAGTGTCATAATTGAACTATTTTTTGAACTCCGTTTAAATAAACGGAACGCGTTCAATCTCAACATGAACGATGTAACCAAGATTTTGTAAGAGTATTTTGATTGAGAAGAGTGTCCATGGAGTTTCTTGCCCATTCTTCTCCATAGAGATCTACGCCTTGGATTGTGCAACTACAGTACTTTCTCAAGTTATTATGCCTTGTGACTGTGACTGTAGCTTCGCTTTTTTTTTTTGTTTTATTTGACATTCAAAAGTGCCTGTGATGGTCTAATTGAAATAAATGCTTTGAGTTTGAGTTTCATTGGTGAAATCTGATCTTAGTAACAGTGACAACAGGCATTACTAGCTCAAGATAGGTTTCCATCAAAACTTACCTCTTTAGGCGGTACAGACTGGTAGAAATCGCCGACTTTCTTCTTCGAGTTAGCCCGGGAGGTCGCCAGACTGACCGCGCTCAGTGACCCCACGGCATGCTGGCCCTGGAATCAGGGAGACACGGTTATTTCCTCCAGAAGCAAGCAGGTTTAATAAATCCGAGGCGAAGTTACAACACCACAAACTAACTATTATAGTACTTCTTACATTTTTAAATACCGAGAACAGGATCCAAGCTAGCGATGGAACCTTCTAACAATACGAGTCGTATCCAGCAGTACCGCCTTTTGCATCAAGCCCTTGATCCAGCTGCCTAACGAAAACCTCCTTAGGTATCGGTCGAGGCTCCTGGCAAATAAGCCATTGGTATTATGACACAATGATTGCTGAGATCACATCCATGTCGACAACCTCGCGAGCCAAGTCAAGATACTTGATTTGCCCACAAACAAACATGCATAAATAGTGGGTGTAAAAGTACCCTTAACGAAGCCGAAAGGCACTTGTTCTCCCCGTCTTTGCGATCATTTTTTTATTCTAGACCATACCTGGGAACCTTCTAGTTATTTTTTTTAAGTTATAACTTTAAATACCTCCACGACCCCCGTACTATTCAATGCACCCATCAGTACAATGTTTTGAGTCCTACCGTAAAACGTGATTTTTCACCCAAAAATAAATGTGGTGTCCCAGCAACAATTTTTGCGTATAGTTATTTAGTTTGATGTACAGAATGCTTGGTTGGCGGCTTCGTGAAGGGTCCGATTACACCTTGAATAGACTGCTACAACCCTAGCCCTTCCTTTTGAGTTTGTTGTCGGATAAAAAAATACGAACCACGTCTATACTATAATTTAAACCTGACCGACCACCATCACTCAAAATCCTGGATCGCGCAAGCAAAATCTGCGACAGCAACTCAGCAATATCTAGTTAGACTGGAAGCCACCACAACATAAGTCGGGAGAAGGCTAAGCAGATGATGATATTACCTCAAGCCTCTTCTTCTCAATGAGCGACTGGATGTTCAGGCTGTCCCACTCGCTAAGGCAATGGATCTTCAGAGCCTTGAGGTCCAGCCCGTAGGATGGAGCTCGGATTAGGGGCTCCTTTTGGACTATCTGAGGAGCAACATACACTTGTATAGTATCTTACCTATTTTTCCCAACATAGTACAAATGGAAAAGCTGTGTGGTAATCGGTTGTCGTGGTGTGGGCATGTGATGCGGAGGAATGAAGAAAAGTTGTGAGGAATTGAGTACGAATATGAATGAATGGCCGGCCATCCACATTCGTCCGCGATTGATCGACTGTGTGAGGGATGATATTGCTATAGACGAGGTGACTGCTGTGATGAAAAGTAATAGGTGTGTCGAAGAAGAAGCCATGCTGCGCTGCCCCCAAATTGGAATAAGGGCAGAAGAATGATGAGTTGAAAACTTTGTGTAAAAAAAGTATTTTTAAGAGTATCACTTAAATCGAACCAGTAATCACGGAGAAATTGTCTAGTCTTACCAAGTGGTATCGATAGGCAGTCGCTCCATGTAAAATACTGGTATTCAGCTGCATCCGGTTAGACTGGAAGCCGACCCCAATATAGTTGGGAAAAGGCTAGGCAGATGATGATGAATCACGGAGAAATTGGTGAACATGCATAAACAAAAAAAAAAATATTCTGGTGGAATACATAACCTCCTCCTTTTTGGAAGTCGGGTGAAAGGACTGTAGTACATTATCTGCTTACCTCAATGCTGGTGAGCGTAGCGGTCGGCGTCGGTGTAGTGTTATCGCCCAAATTCCCGTAATTGGCCAAGAAGTCGATCACGAAGGAGGTGATGCCGGCGTAGCGCAAAAAGGCGCCGCCTTCGCGCCTCAACACCACACCGCAAGTGCCACAAGAACGTCTGAAAGCAGTTTGGTTTTCACGTCACTCTGGTGTGGGAAAGAGACGGAACTATGGAGTCAAGCGCTAAATCTTTCCCACTCTGAAAAGAGAAAAATATCAATAATAAAATACCAAAGGATTTCAAAGAGCTAACTAATAATTTGTTTGTTTTAAAGCTAAAATTATGGCTGCGGGAAAAACGTTTTTATTCTATTAATGAATTTATAAATAATGTTAGTGATTAATGTAACTACATTTTTATATTAAACTATTCGGGAAACTTACAGCTAATATAATCAATGTTCTTAAACAATACGAATTTGAATTGTTCTATTGATGAATTTGATGTTAATGATTAATCTTTTTAAAAATAATGTAACTATAATGTACGTTTAATGTTTTGTAATAATAGTGAGTGATAGAAACCGACATTTAAAAACATTATTACGTATTGCTTGCTCTTACATTAAAATATTGTAAAATTTTGCATGTCATCTATATCTGACTATGTATTAGGAACCTCAACTGATTTAAGAGCAAAATGTACCAATACCTATTGCAAATAAATGATTATGATTATGATACTGCTATGAGACGTCATGCTAGACAACCTGAGGTCCTACCAACGTATTTACGTTGATTTTTAATCGAAAATTTAATTAATTTAGTTAAATTGTTTGCAAGAAGCACAATCTGGCGCATGTCGGCTTGTAGGGGATAATCGTTTCTATGGAAGCTCAATATTTTTGCAAATAAGAAATGCTGAATTGTCAAGAAAGATGTTGTGTTGTGGTTTTTGCCTGCAAGAGGTATTTGTTCTACAGGCGGAGAGTAAAGGCTGATATTCATCATCAGCCTACAACAGTCCATTGCTGGACATAGGCCTCTTCAATCGCACGCCACTCAACTCGACTATCGGCAACTCTCATTCAGTGAGACAAAGAAAAAAGTTATACATATCCATTTGAAACCCTGACTCCTGTGCTAGGTGAGACCTGTGTTACAGGAGTGTATTCACCCGTTTTTGGTACTAATGTTACACTTTATGCATCAATAATAATCATTAAAAATAATGTGGTGTGTATGCGTGTGTTTATGCGTAGGTGTGAATGTGTGAGTGTGTTGTGTCTATGTGTGTGTGTGTGTGTGTGTGTGTGTGTGTGTGTGTGTGTGTGTGAGTGTGTGTGTGTGTGAGTGTGTGAGAGTGTGAGAGTGTGTGTGTTTGTGGAACAAATATAATAATATCAATATATTATAATATATATTAATTATATTGACATTAAAGAACTGGCTCCACCTTACGCTTACCATTGGTTCTACTAATGCTGGTATTATATTATTACTCATATTATTATATACTCACAGTTTATTCGTTTCAACTCCTCCAATCTCAT
Source organism: Noctua fimbriata (assembly GCA_905163415.1). Lineage (NCBI taxonomy): Eukaryota > Metazoa > Arthropoda > Insecta > Lepidoptera > Noctuidae > Noctua > Noctua fimbriata. The sequence continues at coordinate 10,201,041 of LR990951.1, forward strand.
TGAGTATGTGGGGGTCGAAGATGTAGCAGATAGTCTTGGCGTTGCTGCCGCTCTCCGGCGTGGGAGGGTGGCCCCAGATGAGGAAGTGACGGTCGTTTCCTAAGGTCAGGATCTGCAGGTAGGTCTGGCCTTGTCGCTTCTGCATTAACCTGGGAAGAAAATATATAATAACTTTTGACCGCGGCTTCGCAAGCGTTAATGTAGAATTTGACAATCATTCGCCCTACTATAAAAGGTGTAAATATACCCTTAACATATGCGAAAGGCACTTGTTCTCCCCGTCTTTGCGATATTTTTTTTGTTTAGACCATACCTTGGAACCTTCTAGTTACGGAGATATCGGGGGTCAAAGTTCCAACTTTTTCTCGTGTTTTTTTTAAATGCATGTTTTTAATGTAAGATTTTTACTTTACACACCTCCACGACCCCCGTACTATTCAATTCATCCATCAGCATGCTTTCGTGCTTTCCATCGAGTCCTACCGTAAAACGTGATTTTTCACCCCAAAAAAAGTCGATTCCCAGCAATAATTTTTGCGTAAAGTTACTTAGTTTGATAATAATAAAATAAAAAAAATAAAAAAGTATTTTATTACCTTAAATAATTGTACAAGAAACACTTATCTAAGCACTATGCAGCGTTACAACTAGGGAAAAGAGTGGTTTCGATGGGCTCTGGCACCCAATGATGTACATAATGCTTGGTTGACGGCTATGTGAAGGGTCTGTTTACACCCTGATTATTTCAAATCGTTTCTATAATAGATTCGAAAGACACGTGGCGAAATCTTATATCATAAGAACGTTATTCAAATCAAATAATTATTTATTTCGAACAACATAATATAGTGTGGTAGAACCACAAATATACAACATTATTTTTAGTATATGCGAAACCTGAATATAGTTTGTTCAGAATAAGTAACTGAATCGATTCCAATAATTTTTAAACCATGTTATATTTTTTGCCAAAAATATTTAAAAAAGTTAAAAGTTGGACACCGAGCGATTTTGAGTACCTATCGCACTAATTTAGGTACCTACTGCTAAATTATTATTGTCAATGAGTTCAAGACGACGCTGGAGGCGCGCGCGCGGTCGCGCTGCGTGGTGACCACATTTTTGTGCGGAAAACCAGGTAACAGAACAAGCTTATGACTTTGTGGTTTGGTTTTTCATGATACCTATTTGAAATTTTGTACATAGATTCTTTACATAAAAATACTAGACACGTGTTTCAGGTTTCGCATATACTAAAACTAATGTTGTATATCTGTGGGTAGAATCTTTAGTTGTAAGATATGTACTATGTATCTCTGAATGTCTTCATATGTACTCTTTATATCGTATGAACCATTATTATAGTCAGTATTACACGAAGATTCATCCATAATACTTGTGTTTGTCTCAACTCCCTAAGGACCACCTTACATGGCGACCCTGCCAAGATGGGAGGTTGATGGTTATTGTTGATTTCCTCGGGAACAGTACTTTTTTTCGGGATGAAAAGTACTCTATGTCCGTTTCTGTACACCTGATAGCGTATTTGAAAATTTTTAGGATGATCGGTTCAGTGGTTTAGGCGTGAAAAGGTAACAAACAAACTTACTCTCGCATTTATAATATTAATGAGGATAGGATTAAGATAGTTGGGATTTTGCACTAGCTGTTGCCCGCGACCTTCGTCCGCTTGAAGTGATTATAAAAATATTCCTTCCCTATTTGTGTCGGATTTTGATACCCCACCAAGGCGAACCCGAGCTGAGCGCAGAGGAGACGTGCGGCGATCGACCAATCAAATGATTGAATTTCACATCGAGTCTCGTCTCTTCCGTGAGTTGCCAAAATTTTGCGTCTCCTCTTCGCTTTGCTGGCGCACAGGAGTTGCAGTAGTTTGGGCATACTGTGGTGGGCCTTCCCCAAAATAAAAATGATGACGCGAGGCATGCCAGCAGTCCCACAGGTTACCACCAAGAAGAACACTTACATCATTAGGTCTGTATCCTTGACATTGTCCGGGGCCTTCGCTAGTAGGACCTGATCAGTTTGCAGCAACTTGATTGTGTACTTCGTGTCGTGGTAGAAGAATGAGGTCAGGAGTTGATGTAGTTGGAGGGCGGGTTTGCCTGGGGGGAAGAAGGGGTTAGAAAAGAAGATACCTATGCATAGTATGCATGCATGATCTTGATCAGCCTTAATGCTCTCACTCGCACACAGGCCTCCTCTCCATGAGAAGGCCACGCGGTCCCAGTGCGGGTTGGCAGATGTCACATATCTTCGATTTTGTTAGTTCTAAGACATGCCAGTTTCCTCACGATGTTTTCCTTTACTATTTTGAGAGTAATGGCGATGAAATAAATTACACAAAGTAAATCGACTGGGCTGGCCACATATGTGGCATGCCGAAGGAACTATGGGCTAAAGTAACAACACCATGGGTCCCAAACAGCAGCAAACAGCAACGCGACAGGCCCGGAAGTAGATGGCGGGACGAACTTGACTGACAAGGATTAGCAAATAACGGCACTGAATAGGGAGAAGTAGAAAAAGGGAAGGGAGGCCCCTTTGCTCTGCAGTGGGACACAAATGGCTAATAATAATTCGCTTGTCTGGATTCGCATCCATGGCCCACAAATATATAAATCAGGACAGTACCACCGGGGCACCACCGCTCCAACCGATAAATTTTTGTGTTTTATACTTTTCTGCTAAAGCTCTGACCTGGATTTGCTATGGAATAGACTGTCTTAAGTATTGACGAAAAAAAAAAGTACACGTCAATTAAGTACACGTCCGGGTCGATCTTAAAAGATACGCTACACATGAGACCGAACAATGGGTGACCATCTGTTTGAAAACTAGAATTACAGGACCTTACCTTTATAGCACTTCAAGGCGACCATGCACTGCTTGTAATAGTTATCACCAGTTTCAATGACCTCGTCCACATCTCTCTTGACGAACTCCTCAGGTGGTTTTTCATCGAGAAGAGCGCGGCATGCCACAGCTATGCAGCCGGTTTGGGCACCTAGGGAGATACACCCAATATAAGGACGAATATAATGGGTGTAAAAGTACCCTTAACGAAGCCGAAAGGCGCTTGTTGTCCCCGTCATTGCGATATTTTTTTGGTCTAGGCCGCACCTGCCCCCGTAGCATGACCACCGTAGACAAGGATTTCTTTGACGGAAGAATCGACAAAATTACAGATAGTGCAAAGAAATCTGTCATTGTGTCGACACAATCTGTCATTTTGTCGATTCTTCCGTCAAAGAAATCCTTGTCTACGGTGGTCATGCTACGGGTGCTGGGAATCTAGTTACGGAGGTAGTTGGGGTCAAAGTTCCAACTTTTTCTCAATTTTTTTTAAACAAGTTTTTAATGTTATATTCTTTACTTTTTTTCTTTTTGTTTTCAGTGCGTTACATTGAGTCCTACCCACAGATATAGATAGACCTAGATAACGCGAGAGCTACTTCTTCGCGTGCCATATTATTATGTAGCTTACGTACAAAAATCGTAAGTGGATAATTTCGAACTCAGTCTGCATCGGAGCATAGCGCTAGTCGGACGTCAGTGGGTAGGACGAGGGGGGCGCCGTCCGCGGCGGCGTCTTTGAATCGATTTGATTTTCCCATCACTAAATAGTGCTTGTGACGTCATAATAGGTAGTCATAAAATGGCACGCTTGGTTTTCATACAGATCGTGATACTTACGTTATCTAGGTCTATCTATATCTGTGGTCCTACCGTACAACGTGATTTTATACCCTAAAAAAAAAATTTTTTGCGTACAATTTTGATGTACTGCTTGGTTGACGGTTTTGTGAAGAGGCCGTTTACGTAGGAACTACGCTCCATCCTGACAATTTCGTCCAAAAAGAAACTAGCACTGATTAAAGAGTTTTAGCGAGATTAGAATGGACAATATGTTGTAGAAAGGTATGCCCTTTATAAAGGAAGTGGAATATCACCTGTCCCATACGTTTTTGTTGGGAAGTTATGGAGTGTTTTTTGAAACGCCAAAAAATTTACTCGCGAATACGATGTTGGTCCCAAGGAGCAAGTTGTTCAGTTTGGTGGTCTATATCACATCCTTACCAAGGTCTATAAGACCACACTTTCTGATACATGCTGTCTACACGTGTATGGCGTGTAAAAGTGTTTGCAAAAACCTGTTCCGCAAAATTTGAAGCATTAGTTTACCGGCCAGACCAGGAACATTTTATCTGCCTCACTGGATGATTTTGAGGTCCAGTTTCTAATGGTTGTAAAATGGGTTGTCCCAATACGGATTTGCCCGACAACCTGTCGTCCCAGAGACGCTGGGACGTGTAGCTCTGCAGTATTATTCGGAATACTCTGTTAAATACGTCTACTAATTTACTGCGGAGCGTGCCCGTTTGCTGGCCGTTTATTTATGGCTTCAGGCACTCCCGTCATCAACCATTGGCACCATGATAGGATAATGTTTCATTTCGGATCACTACAAGCCTTCACTTAGGCGCATCTTGTGTTGCTTCACATCAATATATGCGGTGAAGCTGTCGAAGACCTCGGGCACAATGAAAGCACGGTGGGCTATGATGGCGCTGCTGCTGCGGCTGCTGGGAGCCTCAAACGGCTTAAATACTGTAACCTAATTGGCAGTTACAGTTTTGAGCTGTTTGTGGTCGAAACACTCGGGTCATTTCTCCTTTTTAAGGAAATTTTGTCGCCACCTAGTTGACACTTTGCATGACCGAGCGCAGGCTCCTTTGGCCAAAGAATTAGCATTGTCATTCGGCGTGACAATGCTGACAAGTCTTCTGGGCCCGTTAACGGACATCGGATTCCAGGTTTTTTGAAACTTAACTGACGAAATAAGAGTGGCGCGCGTGGAACACGACCGCGCCGTCGACACGGCCTGTCGTCATAAGACGGCCGGACGGCGAGCTAGCCCATAACTCGCAGTCCACAGGCCCGCCCGCAGGTGGCCGGGGGCCACCACGTGACCCCCGACGCCCAGGGCGTCTCCCGCGGCGGCTGGGACGTGAGGCTCTTTCCCTCTCACGTTCCGCCACCTCCTTCACTAGCATGACTGCTTCGCAGAAGGAGGCGACGGCATTCCCTCTCGCTCCGGACCATGGCTTGAACCAGGGCCGGGCGCGAGAGGTCGCCGCCGCCAATCGCCTCTACGAGGACACGGCGCTGCTCCGCCCAAGCGGGGCTAGCCTCCACAGTGTGCTGCACCGTGTCCTCCGGACGATCCTCACAATGGAAACACCCGGGCGTTTCCTCCCGTCCGATTCGGTGCAGGAACCTCCCGAAACAACCGTGTCCGGTGAGGACCTGCGTCAGGCGGAAGGTGAGGGCGCCGTGGCGCCTCTCTAGCCACTTCTCAAAGAGGAGACTTATCGCCACTATGGTGGCGTGCCCTGCACGGGGTTGCGACAGTCGCTCTCTCCATGTCACCATGAGATCGCGCCGGAGGTCTGTCCGCTGAGCGGCGATTTGCCGCGGCAGCGGAGTTTCCCCCCGACGTAGTGCCTCCGCGCGCCATTCGTGAAGGCGCGCGAGGACTATAGCCTCCAGATCCCATGGCGGCAATCCGGCAAGGAGGCTCGCCGCCTCACCGGAGATCGTGCGGTACCCCCGGACTAGCCTTAGGGCTATCCCCTTTTGGGGCGCGTTCAGGTAGCGGGCGGCTTGCCGCCTCAGAGAACGCGCCCACACCGGGGCCCCGTAAAGGGCCATGGACCGCACGACCCCCGCGTAGAGCCTCCGGCAGGAGGCGTTTGGACCCCCCAGGTTGGGCAGGAGCCGCTTGAAGGCAGCCCCGGTCCGTTCCAGTTTGGGGGCCAAACGTCGGAAATGCTCCACGAAGTTCCACCGGCTATCGAGGACGAGTCCCAGGTACTTCAGCGATGCTCTGCCTGCCTGCGTGTGGGGGCAGCACAGGCGTGATGTTACATAGTTTGTACTAACCGCAGTGCGTGGCGGAGTATTTCTTGGAATTGCACCCGACCGTTCCTTGTAGCATCATCTTATTCTTGTCCACGTGAATGAAGTTGTGCCAGATCTACGAGCAAAGAGATTTTTGTTTACTTTGCGAATTAAAGTACATATGCCTAACCTTCGGGCATTTCAGACGTGATATTACATTATACATATTAACTTTATTATGAAGTTATGAAGGTTTCTATAGATACACAAATAAGTGGCGTGTATTTGCAAACTGTCGGTGGATATAGGTAGCACAGCCCATACAATTTTGCCCGGTGTCCTTTCTTCTAAAACTACTATAAAGGGTGTTAACGAACCATTCCCATTTTAGCACAAATAAAATGTGCATTGGTGTTAAAAAACGAAATATTGAATTAATTTTAAATTTACTATTGCACAATTCATCGAATACTGGTAGGATTTTTTTTAAAACTACAAAAAAATATATATTTTAAATCATCATCAAAAAAAGAAGAAAACGTCACCTCCATGTCGTGTGCAAAGACGATTTAGGATGATACAGACCAAAAATTAAATACATTTTCTTAAATAAATAAACTAATTGATATTATTCCACGAATACACATGAAATAAGGTTCCTAAAAAATACAAAAAAAATACAATATAACATAAATAATTAATTCTACATATTTGAAACCTTTTTTGCAAGGATGTTTAGTCACCTTAAAAAATATTGCAAATGTTCCATGTTTAAATGAATTAAAGAAAAGAACATCTCGTCAATTGTAGCTATAACTAAAGCTGTGCAACTGTTGCGATACTTATAAGATTTTAAACTATCATGGTCACTAACATTATTATTTACACTAGAAACGGGATATTTACCATGTTTATGTTTGTTTGTTAATGTTTGTTTTTCAGTTTATCCGTGATTATGGTGCTTGCAACAGCGCCGAAATATCGGGAACTCAATGAAAACAGTAAACATGGTAAATATCCCGTTTCTATTGTAAATGATTTACCATGTTTACTGATTTCTTTGAGTTCCCGATATTCCGGCGCTGTTGCAAGCACCATGATCACGGATAAACTGAAGTTATTGCGGGTGGGTGTTTATGAGCAGACAAATCGGTCTACCATCTTTCTTGTTCGTTTTTTTGCATTCAGTACCGCTACCAATGTCACCCGCAACTCGATTCTGTTCCCGACACACGAAACTCACTGTGTCCGCTCGAAAACATTTTTCGGCACTTTTCCGCTTTTTACACAGCTGGACCATTGGATTCCAGGCTCTCGACAGTTGAAACCCATCATCCCGGTTGAAGATCCTATATTTAGTAATTTCAATAGCTTCTCTAACCAGAAAACATTAAACAAGGTAAAGATCCAGTTTCTAGTGTAAATAATAATGTTGCAATACATTTCCAGTAAAACCCAACTACGAGTAAATCGGCAACTAACTAAGTATTTTGTTCGTATGCAATGTCACACGGACCGTAATAACGAATCAATTGACACCTCAACTATCAAAATCGACTCAGTAGCTTAGGCGCTACAGTGGAATACAAAATGTTACGACCATACATTCATAGACTGCTAAAATCCTAACCCTTTCCTTCGGCTTTGTCGCAGTCGAGTAAAAATCTTACAAAACTAGAAACTCACCTTTCTCAACTTGGAGAATTCATGCGGCGGTGGGCGAGTCATCTCCTCCAGCAATATGCGCGCCAGGCGGGGCCGTGACCGGCGCCGAAGCAGATAAGGGGGCTTCCACGGACGAGTCACCAGGGCTGGCTTGTCGATCACCTGTTGTCAAGGAAATCTTTTGAAGAAAATAGATTGGAGATGAATGTTCTGAGGTGAATATGTATTTTGATGCAAAGCTTGGCCATCTTCAGTTTGGTTACGCTCAAAAGAGAGTCGGTGGGGCTGGAAAGCTCTGGAGAGATGACCCAATATCGGTCATGTAACAGTGTGGGTCTCGCAATCTCGGATCGATGACCCAATGAAGACAGCGATAATCCACTGAATGCTAGAGGCTCAGGATGAGGTACGATCGTTGTGAAGAAGCTTGAAGGAGGCCTATGTTCAGCGGTGGACATCTTTCGACTTAATAATGAGTCACACAGCGACGCATGAAGCTACAGATCTCTCATTGAACGCGAAATCTGTATCATGGTATACTGGAAATTTTTGAGTTGATGAATTTCCCTATGTAGGTAATATTACAGTCGTTAAATGCCAAATACTGGTTATTCAGCTGCATCCGATTGAAGAGGAGCTCATGGCAAAATAACATCAGCCCCTCCGGTCGCTCTTCAGGTTAAGCCGCGCTTGCCTGCATTGATTCGTGGATGTGTTTTTGACCCATTACATACCGAGTTTCCTCCGTGCCTCGGAAAGCACGTTAAACCGTTGATTCCAGCTGTCATTTGCACTTGTTTGACCGTCGTTACCGGTAGTCAGAGGCCCAGACAGTCTTACCAGTACTAACTGGGTTGTGGAGGTCAGATAGGCAGTCGCTCAGTGTAAAATACTGGTATTCAGCTGCATCCGGTTAGACTGGAAGCCGACCCCAACATAGTTGTGTAAGGCTACGCAGCTGATGACTAAACACAACGAAAGCCGCGCCGTACTCGTGCGTGGTGGGTTACAGCCCGCTCCCTCTCATAGAGTGGAGGCCTGTCTCTCTTGGATGTCGTCGGCTGGCGGGTTATGGACTGAGTCCCTGGACCCGCGGTATCTATATGGTGCCCATACCTATGGGCACCTCATTTGGGGCCATATAGGCCAAGCCCGTGACAGGTGCGCACACGCAACCTGTCTGTGTGTAGGTGTCTTCAGTGTTCGGTAGGAGCGCCACGGCGCTGTTACGTAGCGCCGCTAGCTCCGTCACCGCCGGGTGAGACCTCCGGCTAGCCGAAGGAGGGACGACCAGCGACAGAGGTGGCTCAGGCGCTCCCTACCGAGGAAGTGACAAGGAAGGAAGGAAGGCCTGTGACCCAGGAGTGGGAACGTTATACGCTGATGATGCTACTAACCACTGGTGGGGGTCTCTTCGGCGGCGGAGGGGGGTGCCACGGCTTAGTCCGGAATTTGGCTTTAGTGATCTCTGGCCATCTTTTCTTAAAGCGCGCCTTTCTCTCCTCAGCTTTTCCTTTTACGTCCGTCGCTCTGGAGACGAAGACTTTATGTTAACATCGTGGCAATCAATCAATCAATCATTTATTATTTGTAAAACATAGGTAACAAAAAAAAAATACAGATCTTATAGATAAATACAGTGCGCTATGTTTTGTCTATGGTAAGACATACAAATAAGAGTAGTTTTAAAGTTTAAAGTCAAAAAAAAATTAAATTTAAATATTTAAAAAAAGAAATGTCTAAAAGTTGGCACAGAAAATTAGAGAATGTTATATAATTACTAAATTAATCGTTCAAGAACTCGTCAACCGTATAATAACATTTATCAATTAAAAATTTTTGCAAAGTTTTCTTGAACTTGTGAACAGGTAATATTTTTATCTGATCAGGTATTTTATTGTAAATTCTTGCTGGTGGCTGTGTGGCCGTGGCTGTTACAGGGTGTAACAAGACCCTTAACGAAGCCGAAAGGTACCAGTTCTCCTTGGAGTTACGGATATTGAAGATCAAAGTTCCAACTTTTTCACAAGGTTTAATGTTCTAACGTAACTGAAAAGCTTGTGCTGATGTATGCATTGTAATGTATAGGGGTTGTGGAGGAATTTTAAGTAAAGTTATAACAATAAAACTTGTATTTATAAAAAAAACTTGTTAAAATATAACTAGAAGGTTCCTAGGTATGGTTTAGAACAAAAAAATATCGAAGTTATGGGGAGAACAAGTGCCTTTCGGCTTCGTTATGGGTAACTTACAGACATTGTTGCTAGCCAAATTTCATAATTTTGATTCCCTTGTGAAATCGCAAAATATTGGAAAATATGCAACATGGTCATATCTTTTGATCGCGTTGACCGACAAGTTTGTTGGGACTGTGGACCCGAGTATTTGATATGAATTGATGAGAAAAAGGTCTTGACAGACACATGGAATAAAAAGTAATCCTATAAGGGTTCGTTCTCTGATGTTCGGAACCCTAAAAACCTATATTCTTTTGTACGACCCTTGAATGAGAAAATAGTCGGTTCTTCGTCGACGGCACAAAAAGTTAAAGATCTTACTGTTTTACAATCTTAGTAGCAGCTGGTTTTTGCGGTATCTCTTCGATAGACTCTTCTTGCTCTCCCTCATTCAAAAATTTTTTGTCTAAAACAAGGAGAATGTTACGTAAATTATATTTTATTGCAAAACCTTATCACGCATGCGTGGTCCAGTCATATTAGGGGTTCACCTCGGAATGAGAGATAAGCTGTAAACTCGGAGATACCTTCATTTTGGTGTTCTAAAAGCTGTCTCAAAAGTATCATAAAATCTCGTGTCTGCGTCGTAAGTTCAAGGTCAAACGTCTCAAAATCAGTTTTTCGCGATTATCTTGGTTTCTATAGGTCCAATAATATTGACATGTAAAATTGTAGAATATAAAATTTGCTACAAATTTTGTATTGACAAATTTATCATACGTCCAAATGTTTTTGAGATAGAGGGCAGAGAGCCCGCACTGCTCAGCCATAGTCACTGTAATGCGAGGTCAACCGTGAATCTATCTATCGGTTACCGAAGTACCAAGCGGTTTATTTGCACTGAGCTTAGAGGCGTACGTGCATGACACACATCACACTTCTATAACTATACCTATCTACTGTCTTACCTGCCACATTGATTACATTTTCCTCCATAACCTCTTCATTTCTCGCTTTAGTCTCATCATGGTCACCAGCACCCGCTGCTGCGGCTGCCGCCACAGCCCTGTAATACACGACATTTATAGATTTTCTGGCAACTTTGGTTCATATACCTACATACCTTACTGGCCAACATCCATATTATTATGGTAAAAATATATTTTTTGTTAGTAAATGGAACCTTGAAACTTTACTTGTGCGTTCGCGTTTCCCTAGGTTGGTCCGTGGATGGGTGATCACCGATTACATACTGAGTCTCCTCTGTGGCACGGAAAGCACGTTAAGCCGTTGGTTCCGGTTTCCATTTGTATCATAGACAGTTGTTACAGGTAGTCAGGGGCCCGAAAGTCTGACAACCAGTGTCACCATGGGGAGTGCATGAGTAGACCCTCCCCGAGCGGCGTCCAGGTGACCTACCATGACAAAGACAGAGCTATTCAGCTCGTCTAGCGCCATCTCTTTTCCACACTGGAATTACTGAATTACTCCTGCTTTAAGACGTCATAGTAATCCCCTCAAAATCAAAATCAAAATATTTTATTTTACATAGGCCTAGATGGGAACTTATAAAACGTCGAAAAAAAGGTGCACGGTTCGGGTTGGTCGTTTCCTATGGAGAAGAACCGGCAAGAAACTCCATGGTTACTCTTTTCAAATCATTTGGTGTTACATTATTATCATGGATACAGCATTTGTACTTAAGTATGGGGGGACAGCGTAGGCCCGACAATAAGTCGTTGCTTACTACACAAAAAATGTAGAACAAAATAAAAAGTTAACAAAAGTTAACAAGCAGCTGGGAATCTACAAAGCCTACAATGTTCACACATTTACAAACAATTGATAAAAAAGAATCTATCATCATCATCATTTCAGCCGAAAAGTCCACTGCTGGACATAGGCCTCCCCCAAGAAGGGGGGTTTTGCCATAATCGCCACGCTTGGCAGGCGGGTTGGCGATCGCAGTATGGTTGTTGTAGAATCAGAGAACGCTGCTGCCCATTCTCTGGTAAGTCCCTTAGTCGCCTCTTACGACTAAGGGACTTACCAGAGAATGGGCAGAAAAGAATCTATACAAAGGTAAAAAAAAGAATTGTAAAGTACTAAATTAAACAAGTGACACAAATATTGTTATCAGTGCTGTAACTGTTCTGATCAAAACATGTATAAATGATTTAACTGAAAACTATTGTGAAAATCTGATTCGAAAGAGGAGAAAAAATGAGATTGAGAATAGTTAGAGACATACACATATTTGTGCCGTTTATGAGCTACCAGGGAAGCCGCATGCGCAGAAGGAACTAAAGACAAACTTCTTTATCTTCAACGTAGTCCTTGATTTTGTAATATGCTTTTTTAATAAGGACACGTTTGATGTAGTTTTTGAATTTTCCATCGGTCAGTTCTATAACTGACTTTGGCAACCTGTTATAAAAGCGTATACTGTTTATATGAAAAGACTTGCTAGTTTTTGTTAATCAGAACTTAGGTATTACAATTTCGTGTTTACTGCGTGTATTTATATTATGAAAGTCGCTTCTTATTTTGAAAAGCCCTCGATTTTTGCGGACATATAAAATACATTCTAAGATATAAAGTGAAGGCAGGGGTCAGTCAGTATATCAATCTCTTTAAATTTTTCTCTGAGGGACTCGCGAGGACCCATTTTATATATCGCGCGGACTGCCCTCTTTTGAAGAATGAAAATTGAGTCAACGTCTGCTGCTGATCCCCACAGCAGAATGCCATAAGACATAATACTGTGGAAATAAGCATAGTACACTAGCCTAGCTGTAGCCACATCAGTTAACTGCCTTATTTTCCTTACTGCATATGCAGCTGAGCTTAGCCCTGATAGTAAATCTCCCGGCGTAACCTGGTAACAGCTGGCAGCAGAGTCTAGCTAGCCTATCTTCTGACCACGAAGAAGAAGAAGAACTAAGAGGTCTCTACCCCTTCAATCGTATCACCAACTTCCTGAATTGTGAAGATCAGATAGCCATTCGCTGCAAATAATGCTGCTTTCGATTATACTGGAACCTGACTCCAACCTAGTTGGGAATAAGGCCATTTTTTTGGATGGGCAATCATCAAATGACCACACCCCCCCTCGCTCTGGGCGGAGCGGAAGGGAGTGTCAGACTTGTACTGACTGAAACCCATCCATGTTCCTTCTTAGCCCTTTGTGTTCCAGAGCCGCGGTATCTCTTTCGAACAGTCCCGCAGTCCCGGCAGGCATCGGCCCTTGCGGACCCCGTCCTGTGTGCTGACATCTCTTTGAGGCGCGCGTGGAACACGAACGCGCCATCGACACGGCCGGACGGCGAGCTAGCAAGTTACTCACCGTCCACAGGCCCACTGGGAAAAAAAAGGCCTGAAGATATCTTGGCAAAAAGTACTTACTTTTTATTCTCCTTAGCAGGCATGATTGGCGCAGACTGAATCAACCGACCGAATCTGCTTTACCGTTTTTTAACCTTATAACGACATTGACTATCCTTATAAGAATGTTTTTTTAAATATTTTTGTTATTCTGAAAATGCAACATGGATCAACAATAAATTGAGAAATACTAATAACAAACAACATCACGCTTATAATCCCCAAAGAGTTAGGCAGAGGTGTACCTAACAGTACAGTCATGAGCACCAATATGTAAACATTTATCAACTTTTAAAGGTGTTTTTCTCCTACTGTTCTAATTAAAATTTCATGTTGTTACGAACATAGTGTAGTGACACAGTACCTGTCACACAGTCACAACCTGTTACCACATACCACAGAACCAGTTACCTCATGCCACAGAACCAGTTACCACATACCACCGAACCAGTTACCTTACCACGTTTTAGACAAGCCTGCAAGAAACAGTGAAGCAATCATCTTGAAAAAGACGAATAAGTAACGAGTTCGTGAATAAAGAAATAAGATGCGACACGAGCGTCATCACAACACCGTGCCGCATACGTTCGCTTCGAAAGAAGCGGTTTTTAAGCGCAAGCGCAAGCAAAGCAAGCAGAAGCACCAGAACCCTCCGTATCTTCATCTGCACGCGACGACGGCGCTCGGTGAAAAGGATCGCGCCCGGCGCGCGACTCCTATTTATGCCTTCGCGGCGAATAGTGCCGTGTGCAACACAGCGCCCCGCGCCCCGCGCGCGGCCCGCCCAACGGCGCGTCGCTATTGGTCAATTGGAATTATAACAGCAACATGCCAAGCCTAACTGTACTATTGTTATAATATATATAAAATGTCGATGCTCGAAAATAAATCAGTCAGAATTACCAATCGACTAGTTACTCTTCCCAAGTACCTATCGTCACACTGTGCCCAACGCCTAAAATAGTATTCTGGAACTCATATTTTATGAAAAATATCCTATCTCCAAGTTACAATCGTTATTTCTCGCGACAATTGCTTGTGACTGTACACCCACATTTCGCCAGTTATGTTTAAATCCCATGGGGGCGAGCCTATTGCCATCAACCGGGCGCAAATCCAGACTCCGTGGCTGCTATTAAGAAATTCTTTCTGAAAAACCCAATAACACTTTGCCCAACCTTGGAATCAAACCAATGACCTCATGCTTAGCAGTAGCGCTTGACATAACTGGTGGACTGTGGGGGTCTTGGGTACACCTCTGCCTAACCCTTCGGGGATCACAGGGCTGATGTTATATTTAGTTTAATAGGTTCGAAATCAGTGTGTTCTATTCTTACCTTTAGTTTCTTTTTTTTGTAATTTTATGTTTTTTTTTTAATTTTTATAGCATAATAGCAACATGTTTGTTCACCACATTTCACTATTTTGAGTTCATGGATTGACGTAATTTTTTTTCGTATTTTGACCGTTATATTTTTTTGTTTGGAAATTTTGTGCCAATTACATTTTGTAAGGAGTAAGACGTTTGGAGGAAGGTTTTAATAACATCATCTGCGTAGCCTTTTAGCAATTATGTTAGGGTCGGCTTCCAGTCTAACCGGATGCAGCTAGATGCCAGTATTTTACATGGAGCGACTGCCTATCTGACCTCCACGACCCAGATAGTACTGAGGTAAGACCGCAGACTTTCGGGCCACTGATTACCTGTAACGACTGTCAAAGATCTACAATTGACAGCCGGGACCAACGGCTTAACGTACTTTCCGATGCACGGAGGAAACTCGGTATGTAATGTGGGGTCACCCAGTCACGGAGCAATCTAGGCAAGCGCGGCTTAACCTAAAGATCGATCCGAGCGGCTGTTATTATTTAGCCAAAGTTTTAATAACACTGGAAAGATTTTATAACCCTTCCCTCACTATGTTTTCCTTCATAGATGTGCAGTGATAAAATCCAAGATGACTAAGGACTTATGAGTAGAAAAAATCACACATAGTGACTGTCAAACAGGCCCAGTTTAAGCCCTTATTAACCTATATTCAAGGGAAACGCGCTAACCACTGGGCTAATCTGACATGATGATGTACAACTACATAGATTAACACCAATGGAGGGCAGACACCCTCGCCTGCCCCAGCGTACGCCACGAGTGTAACGTAGAACGCGAGTGGAAACGCTATAATTACTGTCGGTGCCGGATTAAGCAAGCGCCGGACCGTAGCAAATTCTATCGAGGGGCCCTTGATCTGATCTGCCAGGGAGGGTACAACCCAAAAAATATTTTGACAAATTCGTTCACAAATTGCGGTATGCCCAGAGCTAACTTTTAGAAATACATATTATGTTAAAATGTATATTTATTGTTGTAGGTTTCGATACCATAAACAAACTATCGATTGGCCAATAAGGGCATTAGGAATTACTTAAAGATAGCTGTTGTTTGGCCATGTCGGCAGAGGAAACTTAGAATCGCTCTTTAGCGAGAGTAGAGAGCATGAATATTTTAGCATTCACCTCGAATTTGATGAGTTTTCTTTTGTCTGTTAAAAAACTTTTAAACAAAAATAAAACCGACTTCAAAAACAGTCTGAGTTGAGTTTTGGAGAAACATTAGTGAACCGTTAACAATACCTGTCATAGTAATAGGCTTATTCCCAATAAAATGGAACTTAACATACGTAACTGTCAAAATTTGAGTGCACTATACACATCTGCGTACACCCTCAGAGCATACAGGCGTGATGTTATGTTATGGTGTTGTGTAAACAATAAACATCCAAAGCGATTGCAGCAATCACGACAGATTTGCTGTCTTTTATTGAAGAGTTCTATAGATATCTCCGAAGATCAGCATTAGATCTTCACCAAATTTAAACAACGGGACCACCGCGGAATAATATTGTTCCAAACAAAAGTAGAATCATCAAAATCGGTTTACAATTGGCGAAGAAATAGCTGAACATACACACAAAAATGACGACTAATGCAGAGACGTTTCTAGAAACTAGAGAATGCAAAAACGAGCGAAGCGAGCTCAAAAATTGTGACACCCGCCTCGGATAAATTAGGTTCTTTTTTCTCATTTATTCAAAAATGAGAATTGGAGTAAATGTGTCAACTTACATTGAATTGAGTAAGTACCTAAGTATAGGACGTACCCACTAGCGAGGAAAGCGAGCTCGAAAATTTTAGTATTTCGCCTGAAATAGATTGGTTTTAAATCCTAACGGAGGTGAGCGGGTTTGGATACGCGTGGGCCCCCGTTTGCGCGGGGCCCGTAGCAATTGCTACTTCTGCTGCTTGGTTAATCCGGCACTGATTATTATTAATATTCGTTGTTTACCTGTTTGTGCCCTATTATATACTCTTGAGTTTTTACCATTACGTTTTTTACGCCGTCAATACACACTTTTTACTACATAACGTGCGCGAACTCAGTAATAGTCCATATTCAAACTCCTGAGAAAACTCATCCAGACTATTAGTACATTTTGATACAAGTCGGCAAACTTCAATACACTTACGAAAAATTAAAATAATAGAACGAAAAGTATTGTGGTGGATAAATCAATGTGAAATTAATGAAACTACAACCCGGTCGAGCTAAATCTTCACCTCACTGTTAGCCGAGCCATCGAAGCAAGGTGCAAACTTAACTCAACCGAGTTGTATGTTAAAATTGGCTTCTTTTCCCGCGCTTTGTCTTCGCTGGTTAAAAGAAAGCAATTAAACAGCCTAAAATTAGATTAAAAACATATTTTTTTGTGATAAATGTAATTTTATCGATAAAAACAGATAGTTTAATAAATGAAAATGTTTTGTTTTTTTTATATCAACAATATATAAACACCATTATTAATTTACTTAATTTAAACTTAAATTATAACCACATGACGTATTATTAACGGAACGGAAAATCACCTGACACAATCATTATACGCTCGATATTGCCAGGTTAGTAACTTTTCCCTCGGTTAGGGTATTATTCGAAAATTATTGAGAAACGATGTAACATATTTTTTTCTTAAAATATTTGCTGTACGTGCCATAGACCAAATCTATGTAACATGACGGAGAACGAGCATTAAAATTATGACTTAGTAAAAGCATTTCTGAGGCCGATGCTATCTTTCAAATCAAATCAAATGTCTACGTTCTATGTTCTCCCTAGGTCTACGTTCATTTAGAGTTTCAAACTCCACTAGTAAACTACATTAATACTGAGGTAAAAAGCCACCCAAAGCCACCAACAGATCTACCAACATTTAATTTGGTGTCAGTGACTTGGTTGCTGGTAGTCTAGTTAGTGGTTTCAAATTTTTGCTAGTCGAAAACTTGGTCAGTGACCATGCTGTGCAACTTTTTTCATTACTATCTGCTGAATGCCACCGGTTGGGTAGCATTTTTTTTCTTTAAGGCCGTCGGCCAGCTGCTACATACCAAAGCCAGTGACCTAAAGGGAGGTCTTATACATATTCTTTCCAACAAGTGAATAGAGTGTTACATATTAATTAAGTTTCATCATCCTCGAGGTTTTAATTTCAAAGCTTCACGGTGATTTAAATTTCGTCACGTTATCTGCGTAATTTATATAGGTAATTGAATGTTTCTTTTAATTCTTGCTCACAGTTGGACATTTAATAAAAAATTCAGTTTATTGACTTCTACTTTTAATCGGGTAAACTATTTCTAAAACGGCAACACTGCAATACACCTGTCTGTTCACTCATTTGGAAAAACTGAAAACTGACACCTGTCAAGACTATCTGTCATAAAAATTGGTCTTGAATTCGTGATTTTATACGAAATATTTTCTGTTTTTAATATATTTTAACTAATTAAACATGTCAGAAAACAAGGAAGTGGACAATACCAACCTGGACCCCGAATTGGACGATTTGCTTGAAAGTAAGTTGCTTTAAATTTGTCAAATTCAGCCATGGTCAGATTACACAACCAACTCGCATAACCTAAGAACGATTTAAATTGTAAATATTTAATTGAATAATTATTTCGAAGGACTTTGAGACGTAAATTTTACGTGGGAGGTTGTAGAAAAATTACTTAGGCTATAACATTGTAATGGCGTGTACTGTTTTATCGTCGTTTTTATCAAGATTGTTCTCTCTATTTTCTTATAACAATATAACTCATTTTATTAAGAAAATGTGTCCTAATAGATATGGTGTTTTGCTTCCATAATTTGCTTTGCTATTTATAAAGCTTTAATGAAGTTGGCGATGGTGACCTGATTATTTATTAAAAGGAATGATTAATCTAATATCCATGCCTTAATGGGCCATTGAAGTCCAATATGACGAAATAAATTGGTTGAATTGAATCGCATGTGACTAAAAGAGTCATAAATGTTGATGGATGGAGAGAGAGAGGAAGACCAAGAAAATGATGGATGGATTGTGTGAGGAATGAAATGAAAGAAAAAGGAGTAAATGATAGCGTGACGGTTGACAGAGGAGAATGGAAGAAAAAAATGTGTTGCACCGACCCCAAGTAACATGGGACAAGTGCAGGACAATGATTTTTCAAAATAAATTGGTCTTAGTAAAATATAGTGTTTGAGTTGAATTGTGGATTAAATTTTCTTGTAAAATCCTTATACAGTGTAAATTGGAGTAGCAATGGCCCACTTTTAACAGTCTTAACTTATAAAACAGTATTGTAGAAACATGGCATGGCATTTCATCATGATTTCAGCTTGCAATCACGCACTGTTGGGTATGAGCCTCCTCTTCTGCCATTCTTCTCTGTTCTGTAGGTCCCTTATCCATGTTTCATTCTGTTTTCATCGATTTTTTTCGATTTTAACGATTTATTCAACCCAATGCAGTTTTGACGGACATGGTTTCTTAGCCCCAACGTTGGCAACCACTCTGTCAAAACCTTATTCCATTAGCCCTCTCCGCATCCGGCCAGATGTCCTACCCAACTCCACTTTAGGCCTATCGCCCTGTCTCCAACGTCGAAGACTTTCATCTGATGACAGGCACTTACATTTTTGTAATATATTTCATCACCACTGTGCTCAAAACAAAGACATTCAAATATTAACGAGCGAAAGACAGGAAGACAAAGAAAATCGTAATCCAGTACTTGTTACTACTTAGTAACAAATCAGTCTGTCTAGTGTCATACGCCCGCTCAGGTAGCATGTTTCTCTGGTGGCCAAGATCAGGCCAAAGAAACCAGGGCTGTCCTAAAGCTTGTTTCAAATCAAATTTATTTGTAAATGTAGGTTTCATTACAAAAGGATGTTATAATAAAATGGTTAGTTCGCTACATTTTACTCGAGAGCATACAAATAATAATAAAGTTAGTTGTGTCGAATCCACTGACACACATTTAAAATAAAATCACTCAATTACTTACATAATAACACACAATTCCTTACGTACTAACAGACAATTTCCAATGTTAACATAATAATAATCTAAATGTTCAATTGATAACTTAAGTCTACATTGATAACTACAGAAACAGCCAATAAAATAACTCAAATTACTTACATACTAACACACTATTACTAATGGCAACATAAAAATCTAAATGTTTAATTAATAACTTATATCTACATTGAAAACAAAAGAAACAGCCATTTTATCAACATGTAACTAAACCAATGAGTAGAATAAAATCGTTAAATTGAATGTAATATTATAATAATCTAAATGTCAGTGGTGTCCTCCATAAACTCAGCTGTGGAGTAATAACATTTCTGAATTAAAAATTGTTTCAGTTTCTTTTTAAACATATTATTTCCTTTATTTATTTTCTTACACACTAATTACATTTTTAAATATTTCTTAACAAAAACCATATAAAAACATTTAAAAATATAAAATATAGTGGTCCGCCTGTAGCGGGAGCAGGGTCCAAGCTACCGGTGGTTAGGGCTCCAGAGACAGGAACCTCCTCACAATACGAGCCGTATCGAGGAGTACTACCTTCTGAATCAAGCCTTTGATCCAACCGCCTAAGGAGAGCCTCGAAAGATGGTCGTCGAGGCTCTTGGCTATAAGGCCATTGGCCGTCACGACGATCGGCACAATGATAGCCGAGTTCACATTCCACTGGCTGGGCTGGGCTGTTTTACTGCAATCAACACAAAGAATGTTCGAATCCCTTTTCCTTAACCGTGGATCAACTGGTGCTCTTATTTCGAAAAGCTGTGGGTTTGTCTTAACAAACACTGCCACCTCAAAGATGTACAATGGAATTTTCAAACTTATAGTTTAATTAACATAATGTGTAAATGTCAAAGTTCCTAATGATCTCTGTAAGTCATAATTATTAGATAATACATACTCTGCAATATTAGTTTTAAGTTATCTTGCTGCGCCCTAACAGGGTCATGTACTCACTAGTTTAAGCTTAGCGTGTAAAATTGGTTGTGTACATTGTGCATTAAATAAATAAATAAATAAATAATGACGGCAATGTTAGAAGCTTCAAGGATTCAAAATATAGTTTACTACTGTCTCTTGAGTGTAGATTGTTATGTCAACAATATTGTCAAAATCGCTGGAAACACCTGGAGAAGGGATGGACAGAACCGGCAAGAAAATGGAGGCCTATACCCAAAAGTGGGTGGTTCCGGGCTGATGTGATGATGATGTTGATGTGATGTGATGTGATGATGATGATGATGATGAACATCAAAATCAAAAATGTTTGGGCTCATTTTTGTATGAAAATTATTTGAAGGAAAATACTGAGAGGAAAGCAAGATGACCTAGAATGATTAATTCAAAGACATGTGACTTCAGTTTGGAGGATTATGACCCACTGTCTCTTGGGATGAAAAGTAGCCTATGGGTTAATCCAAGTCGAACTATTTTCTGCCAGGGCTGCGGGACTGTTCGAAAGAGATACCGTGGCCCTGGAACACAAAGGGAGAAGAAACATGGATGGGTTTTAGTCAGTACGAGTCTGACACTCGCTTCCGCTTCGCCCAGAGCGGGGGTTTTGATGAACAAACTAATAAACATAACAAACATCCATCCGTCCATCTTCACATACTTTCGCATTCAAAATATTAGAAAGGTAATAATGGATGGATGTGATGAAATTACTTGATTCATATCAAAATAAACTTAGTCATAGTCTGTATGTATTATTTTAATGTTTTAAAATTTTAAACAATTAAATTAATATTCCTAATGCCTTCAATGTCAGCCAAGTATGCAGGCATTAATATGTATAATCTATGCAAATATATAAAATTAAAATGTCTGTTTGTTCTTTCAAAATAAATGCTTTATACTTGAATTTTTCAAGTGGTTGTCGATGGCTAAATCCGAAGCTATGAGGAATAGCCAAGAATACTCAAGGTCTCGAGCCTCTGCATCATTGGATTTTTGGAAAATCAGTATTCCTAGCCTGGAATTTGAAAAAAATACACACTGTATTATTTTATTACATCATTCGATAGTGTCGCTAATACGAATCAAATTCTGGGAAGTAATTACATTCGGTAATCTAAAGAATAGAAAGAAAACTTTTTTGCGAAAAAAGAACCGTACTTCAAAAACACCAAAAAGTGAAAATAAGCTGAGCTACAGAAGTTGGTGGCAAGAAAACTAAATCAATCAAACAAAAGTCACCGACTTCTGAAGCTGGTTGAAGTCGATTTAATTTTATGCAAAATAGTACATTTTGATATAAGAGGGGAAACTTTGTTATTGCATTCGGGGTAGAATTCACACCCGCGCCGCAGGCGAGGTAGTTATGAAGCCGAGAACTGCAGTCAAAAATGCCCAAGTGTATCAAACGACGTTTTTCAATACAATTTCGAAGAAATAAAATAAGAGAACGAAATGTATTTTTATCATTAATTATTAGGAAACTATGACTTAATTTTCTTTTTTTATTCCGCGCTTTGCTTTCACCAGCTTGAAGGAGAAGTAAAGGTATCAAGCCGCTAAACAGCCAAAAAAAAAAGAAAGAAAAAGAGAAAATTCAAATATTTTTGAATTTAGAACACAAATAAATGTTAATTTGTTCATGTAAATATTTTTTACTTTGCCGAGATTAAAAAAATAACCATTATAGCCGACTATAGGAATTATCTGTACAATTTTTTATTTCCGCACACGTTGTGATAAATAAAAAAAAAACACACGTGTGAAATACATTGCATGTTGAACCTAATTGCAGTGCGATAAGAGCCAGTTTTCGAGGAAGTGTAATGAAAAAGTTTTTTTACCCCAGAATCATCATCTTCCTGTCCTTGTCCCATGTTACTTCGGGGCATCATCATCATTTCAGCCGAAAGACGTCCACTGCTGGACATAGGCCTCCCCCAAGTGTCGCCACATTGACCGGTTCCGTGCGACTCGCATCCAGCGAATCCCCGCAACCTTCACCAGGTCATCGGTCCACCTAGTGGGAGGCAGCGCAACATTTTTTTTTCTTCCATTCTCCCCTGTCAACCAGTCTTACTCCAGAATAAAAGCACTTATTCTTCCTACCTTCCAGGCGCTCTCCAAGACATGACAAAGAAGCAGCAGTCAGCGGGCTCCACAGCTGAAGGTGCCAGCGACATGCCATCCAACATGTGGAGCGAGGAGTTCATTAAGGAGGCTGCCGCACAGTTCGAAAGCAATATGTCTGCTATTCTGAGCAGTTTTAGTGGAGTCCCTGGTGAGTCTAACATGATTTATTATTTTAATATCACACTTAAGGCTCTTGCCAAGCTCAGTCCGTTGATGGGTGCCAAGTTTCCTCCGTGCCTCGGACAGCACGTTAAGCCATTGGTCCCGGCTAACATTTGTAGATCTTTGACAGTCGTTATAGGAAGTCTGAAAAAGAGTCTTACCAAGTGGTATCGTATTAACTGGGTTGTAGAGGTCAGATAGGCAGTCGCTCCATGTAAAATACTGGTATTCAGCTCCATCCGGTTAGACTGGAAGCCGAACCCAACATGGTTGGGAAAAGGCTAGGCACAATCTAATGTTATTTTGTTCACAGTTTAAGTATTCTGCTATTTAGTTTATTTTAGGATTTATTTCATAGTTTAAAAATATTCCTATGAACTAGTATTACCAGTGTTTTGTAAAGTTTTCCACGTCATCTATATCTGACTAGATGTATTAGGGAACCTCAACTGGCTTTCAGACCAATATGTACCAATAATGATTGCAAATTAAATTATTATGATGCATAATTGTAGTTTAATAAAATGATTGTGTTGTTTTCAGAGGATCAAATAACTCAAGAACAGATTGCACAGACATTCTCAAAAATGGCAGGTATGTAAAGTTCTAAAGGCCTTAGCAGTTATGTTACGTTTAGCATTAATTAAAATAATAACCATAGAGTTTTATGTGTTGCCATAAGAAATGACATATCGACCCATGCACCTCTTCAATGGGTTCATAGTCATTGAACCCATTTAGACTTAGTACAAGTATCTTTGGGAATTTTTATTACCGCACGTGTGCGGAAAATATTAAAATTCCACGCGTGTGAAATACATTGCATGTTAAACCTAATCGTAGTGCGATAAGAAACGGTTTTCGGGAAAGTGTATTGAAAAATTATTAAATTATTTTCTGATCCGCCAAATTCCTCACCTCAAAATTATTCAAGAACCCTCTCCTCCCCTCAGAAGCGGCAGCCCACGTACTGAAGCCGGAAGGCGAAGCAGATGAAGCGCCGGCCGCGCTCACCGGCGGAGACGGAGACCCCGAGGTCGTACTGGACAATGTTGATGAGGTAACTATGAAGTTCACAAAGTGACCCATGGCATCATGGGTTATTATTATTTTCTTTATTTCAATCAACTTTGGATCATAGGTACAAATAAACTAAAATTAAAATCAATTCCAAATTAAAATTAAAAACATAATCAAAATAAAATTAAAAACAAAATCCAAATTTAAATTATAAACATAACCCAAATTAAAATTAAAAACATAATCAAATTAAAATTAAAAACATAATCAAATTAAAATTAAAAACATAATCAAAATAAAATTAAGAACAAAATCCAAATTTAAATTATAAACATAACCCAAATTAAAATTAAAAACATAATCAAATTAAAATTAAAAACATAATCAAAATAAAATTAAGAACAAAATCCAAATTTAAATTATAAACATAACCCAAATTAAAATTAAAAACATAATCAAATTAAAATTAAAAACAAAATCAAAATAAAATTAAAAACAAAATCCAAATTTAAATTATAAACATAACCCAAATTAAAATTAAAAACATAATCAAATTAAAATTAAAAACAAAATCAAAATTAAATTAAGAACAAAATCAAATTTAAAACAATATCTTAAAATTAGTCTTGGCGCTTATGGTGGAAGCGTTAGAGTAACCAATTTTCAGTTTTTTACAATTTGCTGGACAATGACAGCTTCTATGTTGATGAAAATATGATTCGCGTCTGTAGCACGTATGTAGTTTTTTTTATATTAATTGGGCTTACTCTTGACCTCAATCTAGTCAAAAGAAGCCTATTAACTCGCGACTTAAATAGATTGGGGTCATATGAACTTGGGAACACCGACGCAGGCAGGGAATTCCACTCCTTGGCTGTGCGCATAATAAATGATGTAGCAAAGCGCTTCGTGCGAATGTGTGGAACATCGACAAGGTATGGGTGATAACCTGCAGTACGTCTGGACTCCCGATCGAAGAAGGGAGATGGTGGAATGAGCTCGTGGAGCTCTTGGGCACACTCACCGAATAACAAATTCAATTAAATTCAATGGGGTTAAGTGAACTTAGTGGGTTGTCTTGATGATTTTAATGATGTATAATTCTGTAACTAGCCATCTAGCTATATACCGACCGCTTTAATGAGTCCTCGCTAAGGTATCAATTTAAATGGAATATTCTGAAGGTTGATCATGTATTGGTTCAGTTAGTATCGTAATACCTACGTGGATTATGGTTATTTTAAAGCAAATAACCTGTGGGATATTGTTAGGACTTTGTGGACGCTTAATGTGCCTTTGATGGGGCAAGGCCGAGGACTCATTAAAGCGGTCGGTCTATAGCTAGTTTCTGTGACCAGCTCTTCTGCTTTTTATATAAAGAATTGAGTATTGAAAAAAAAAAACTTTTTTGCAAAATATAAAACCGAGGTCAAAAAACTTTATTCCTTATTGTAAATATGTTTCTTTTAATCTGTGCTTTGTCCGTGCAATAGCTTAGATTTATCTGTTATATTGTTATTTTTTTTGCAAATAAATAAATCAACAACTCATCATTTCTCCACAGGTATCTGCAGCCATCTCCCAGACCCTCAAGAACCTGAACACAAACACAGAGACACTCCAGAACCCGTTCTCCGACCAGGATCTGGCCAGCATGTTCACCAACATCAACCTTGGAGCTGAGGGACAGGTAATCATCAGTTTCATCATCTCTCGAGCCGTTCCCCAACTATGTTGCAGTCGGAGTTCAGTCTAACTAAAACCAGCATGCGTAGCATGAGCACTCTAGAAACGGGTTTAGTCGACGGAAGAATCGACAAAATGACAGATCAACAAAAGAAATCTGTCATTTAGTCGATCCCCGTAGAACCGGGTTTAGTCGACGGAAGAATCAACAAAATGACAGATCAACAAAAGAAATCTGTCATTTTGTTGTGCCTGTAGAAATGGGTTTTGTCGAAGGCGGAATCGACAAAATGACAGATTAACAAAAGAAATCTGTTTTTTTGTCGATCCCCGTACAAACGGGTTTTGTCAACAGAAGAATCGACTAAATAGCAGGTCAACAAAAGAAATCATTTGTCGATTCTTCCGTCAACAAAACAAGTTTCTACGGTGGGATCTGTAAAATAAATCCTAGTAACGAGTTATTGAGATTATCTTTATATATATAGGTACCAGCTGTTGCCCGCGACCTTTGTCCGCGTGAAATTATTATAAAAACTAACGACCCGCCCCGGCTTGGCACAGGTGCAATATATACATATAAAACTTCCTCTTGAATCACTGTATCTATTAAAAAATCCGTTGCGTAGTTTTAAAGATCTAAGCATACATAGGGACAGACAGACTGCGGGAAGCGACTTTGTTTTATACTATTTAGCGATAATACTTCCCTATTTGAATCGGATTCTGTTAACAATTTCAAGGATTTTTTTTTTGCACGGTATCCTAATCCTTTTTCTAAAATAAAAGTAACCTAAGTCACGTAACATCAGCGATCTGGTAGTAAAATTCTCGTCAAATCGGTCCAGCCGTTTTGGATATTTGCCAAAGCACACAGACAGACAGACAAAGAGAAATGAAAAAAAAAGCTTTTTTTTGTTATAAGTACCGTATACAGGGTGTAAGGGACAGCCCTCCACAAACTGACAGGGTGTATTCAGCTCCTTATTTTGAATCATATTCCACTAGAAATTTTCTCCGGAATTTTTAATAAAAAAAATCAGTTACTATTCCTTTATTTCAATGTAAAATTAAATTCCCTGTACGCAGCACTCCATTTATGTAAATAATACGGCTAAAATCAATAATCCAACAATGGATGTTGTAATAATCTAACGAACGAAAAAATCGCGAAAAGAAAAAGAAAAAAAAAGCGAAAAAAGCGTGAAATCAGCTGTTCACTTCCTGCCTAGCTACAGAGTTCATCGAACTCGTCGTCGCGCTTGCCGTTCGCTACGTGCGTTTTGCCACGGTAACGATACATTGCGTATAAAGAAATAAAACGAATCAAATTTATTGGATTCCCATAACATTCCTGAAATAATTTCTTGTACCGGTCATCTTAGTATGATATACTGAATTCACCCCATCAGTTTGCGGAGGGCTGTCCCTTACACCCTGTATAGTTTAATAATGCATTCAGTAAAAAGCTGTTATTTTGTAATGACAAACAGACACTTTAATTTTATTTATTTGTATAAATGAATAGATTAAACACTGTTTTAAGCTTTCACGGTTTACAACTAAACTTATACTGTCACTTACGGGGTATCGTGTCTTCGTATTGTCGTCTTGTCGTGTCGTGTCGCCGTGTCGCCGTGTCGTATCGTCGTCTTTCCTTTACATGAATAGATGATTCATCAACATTCTCATGCCCTTATCCCAATTCATTTGGGGTCGGCGCAGCATGTCTTCGTCTTCCATACTTCTCTATTACTCATCATCTCAGCAGTCACCTCCTTTCTAGCCATATCATCCTTCATGCTCCAAACAGATGATTAATTGTTTTTTTTTTCTTCCCTTGCAGCAAGAGTCAAACATGTTCGTGCCCTTCATGCAGGGTATGATGCAGTCCCTCCTCTCCAAGGAGGTCCTGTACCCGTCCCTCAAGGAGTTAGTGGAGAAATACCCCACTTGGTTAGAAGAGAACAAGGGGAAGATTGAGCAGAACGAGTTCGATAGGTGAGATGATTTGTTATTTCATTGCTAGTCAGACTGCCTTGTTGATCTACCCCCGTCGCATGACCACCGTAGACAACAATGTGTCGACACAATGACAGATTTCTTTGCACTATCTGTCATTTTGTCGATTTTTCCGTCAAAGAAATCCTTATC
Source organism: Noctua fimbriata (assembly GCA_905163415.1). NCBI lineage: Eukaryota > Metazoa > Arthropoda > Insecta > Lepidoptera > Noctuidae > Noctua > Noctua fimbriata. Next base: position 10,228,726 of record LR990951.1, read on the forward strand.
TACTGTGCTCATGCTACGGGGGCTGGTGGTCGTAAGCACGACTGCTGAGCTAGAGTAGAGGTCCTGGGTTCCAAGAGATACTGGGTTTATCCATAAAGAATTTTTTATTAGTAGCCACAGTCTCGAATTTGAAGTATATGGCAATAGACTCGCCCCCTGTTACATGGGACTTAAATATAACTTTAATTTTATTACCAATTGTTTTGATTTTTAATTGCCACTATGACATTTAATTTTATTACCTTAATATGTTTTGATTTTAATTTTTAAATGCTACTATATCTTTGTTAGCTTAGTTATACATTTAATTAAGCATGCTGCGGTCTCCTGTAAGTGAAGGGGTACACCTACGTGATACTTTGTCGTCGGTTATTTATTTCGTGTGTTTGTGTACATCCTTTGTTGGAGATCCTAAATAAATAACTGGTGTAACATCGATGTTCTATTAGGTACACCTCGGCCTAACCCTTCGGGGATTGCAGCCGTGATCTTGTTAAGTACACTGTTAGTCACCACGGTTTCACTTGCATTAAGTAGTGATAGCCTATAGTGGTATGACCGTCTGACTGCCAAGTCTCGAGTCGGTCTCGAGTTCGAACCCATTGTATAATTATCACTTGCTTCGGTGAAGGAAAACATCGCGAGGAAACCAGCATGCCTGAGAGATATTTCTCGACGGCATGTAAAGCCAAGTCAGTGGGTCATGGGCGTCATAAAAACCGACACCAGGTTAGGCACTAACCACACGATGAAGAGAAAGACTTGCATGGAGATTTCAAAGTGTTAACACTCCGCAAAAATCAAAAGCAGACTTCTCGCGATCGAAAATCGGCTTTTTAAGCGTTTTTACTTATCGATTTTAATTTTGATATAAGGCATAAAATTCTATTCAAAATTGTGAATTCCATAAACTATTTCTATACAAAAAATCATGGCGTTGCTCTATTACTGCATAAAAGATATACATACTGTATGTCTGTACTGCGGTACTACAAAAAGTATTACAGCGCCATCTATGACACAAATGAAGAACTAACACCAAGACTTACGAGACTAACTCATTTATTTGTCTCTCCAGGTTCTCAAAACAGCAGAAGCTGATGGAACAGGTCTGCGCGGAGCTGGAGCCCGAACAGGAGTCAGACCCTGATGACGTCAAGAGGAAGAGGTTCGAAGTCGTGCTGGATCTTATGCAGAAGGTAATAGAATTTATTTTATCAATATGAAACACAGATACTCAACTCGTACTGAAATGAGATTTTCTGTACGTGAAAGTTATGTAATTATACTAGCTTTGACATGAGATGGTCTTCCATTTTGAGTATATTTGTTTGTAATTGGTTTAGTGGTTGCAAGCTTGACTGCTGAGCATGAGGTCCTGGGTTCGATCAAAATGTTTTTGGGTTTTTCATCAGGAATTTTTCTGTAGCAGCCACGGAGTCGGGATCTGTGTCACTAGTCTAGATCATACCTGGGAATTTTCTAGTTACGGAGACATTGGGGGTCAAAGTTCCAACTTTTTCACGAGTTTTTCACAATATATTTTTTTAATACAAGTTTTTAATATTATAACTTTACTTTAAATACCTTCACGACTCCCATACTTTTAAAGCATCCATCAGCACAAGGTTTTGAGTGCGTTACAATGAGTCCTAACGTAAATCATGACTTTTCACCCTAAAAAAGTCGTCTCCCAACAATAATTCTTGTGTAGAGTTACGTAGTTTGATGTACAGAATGCTTGATTGACGGCTTCGTGAAGGGTCTGTTTACACCATGTATTGTGTTTATGTATTGTTATCTGGGTAGGTAGTGTATTATATAGATCTTTTTTGCAAAAAAGAGTACCTATTTAATTTCCAAAATAAAGCATGCCTCCTCTGTCGCGCCACAGATGCAGGACCTGGGCCAGCCGCCCACGGAGCTGGTGGGCGACATGGGCGCGGCGTCCGCCGGGTTCGCCATGCCGCCCGGCGCCGACGCCGCGCAGTGCTGCCTCATGTAGGTGCAGCGTGCTACTGCTGCTGGGGACACCGACTTCTTGTTGGCTAACCATGTTGGACAACATGTTCTGGGAACATGTTTTAGTGTTGTACATACATGTTACTGGCCAGGTATAATGATAAAATGTGTCAGTGTTGCTAGCTATAAATGATTTTGTAAAATTGCTCTAATATAGGGTGACTGGTAATTAGTGACCGATACTTAAACACGTGATTGTACTCATGATAATAAACAACTTTCCCAAAGAAACATTTTTTATACTCATTCACTGTAATCACAATAACACAACAACCGTATGAAATTCGCGCGCGCGCCTGTGACCTATCAGCTGTTATAGCCGCGTGACGCCGCCGTTCTGTCGCATTACTATGGTACCGTGCTACAGTGGGTAGGCAGTACACCCACGCCACAGGCCAGCCGCCACATGCCGTATGCCGTATTATTGTGATTAAAGTGAATGAGTATAAAAAGAAATATTTCTTTGGTCAGTTCAGTCACCCTATTTAACATAAAATGTTGATGTATTGCACAAACTTTTGGTGACGAGAAATTAAACGTTTCAAAAGACAATGGCGCAAATTTTTTTGCGTAACATTGTTTCGACAACATGTTTATGTGTTAGGGAAACATTTTGCCAGAAAAATGGAATAAAAACTGATAACTCATTTTTGTGTCAAAATGAACTGACATTTAATTTTGTGTCAAAATGAACTGACATTTCATTTTGACAAAACAAAATGAAATGTCAGTTATGCACAAATAAAACAAAAAAACAAATGTTTCCAGCAACAGCTGTTGCACAACATTGTTTCCAACAAACAGAGCATCCCCAGTTTTGTATGTGTGTCTAAATAAGGGTGATTTATTGAATCAAACATGTTTCTGAACATTGATTGATTCAATGAATATGTGTATAGTAGTGCCAATTCAATCAATCGATATTTGTAATAGGCTCGCCCCCTTTTAAACATAATGAAAACCCATTGGGGATTACAGGCGAGCGTGGTATTGATTGATGGTTGGAGCCTTATATCATAGGTGTGTAATGCTGTAAGGGTTTGTAAGCGCTGTAGGATTTTCAACGTTTCGGTTCACTGCTGAAAGTCGAATATCAAGCAGCACACTCAATGTCACTTAAGGATATTTCATATTTTCACCGTCGATTATTTAAATAGTGTTAAACCATCATAACATAGCATAGTAATATAGAAGTCTCATGAAAATGAATGTGAGTGATTGAATTAAACTGTTAGCAAGTAATTAGGTTTTTCACTTGTCCCAGCTGTGAGATACCACTGACCCAGCTGTTGGAACCCACTGACTTTGCTGTTGGAACCCACTGACTTTGCTGTTGGAACCCACTGACTTTGCTGTTGGAACCCATTGACTTAGCTGTTGGAACTCACTGACTTAGTTGTTGGAACCCATTGACTTAGCTGTTGGAACTCACTGACTTAGCTGTTGGAACCCATTGACTTAGCTGTTGGAACCCATTGACTTAGCTGTTGGAACTCACTGACTTAGCTGATGGAACCCACTGACTTAGCTGTTGGAACTCACTGACTTAGCTGTTGGAACCCATTGACTTAGCTGTTGGAACCCATTGACTTAGCTGTTGGAACTCACTGACTTAGCTGTTGGAATCCACTGACTTAGCTGTTGGAACTCACTGACTTAGCTGTTGGAACTCACTGACTTAGCTGTTGGAACCCACTGACTCAGCTATGAGAATCCACTGGCGCAGCTGTGGTAACTCGAGTGTCCCAGCTGTGATAACCCAATGTCTAGATATGTGCGCGGTTAATGGTAATAGGGTCGCCCCTATTACATGGGACTTAATATAACTGAAGAAATGTGGGTGTACTATTATTACACTATTGCCTTTCCCTTCACGGATAGCAGGCATGATGGTTTTTTTTAAACTAACTGGATTGATTCAATCACTCGCCACCATAACAGTGCCTCCTTTGAAAGGAGATATATAATACTAGCTGTTGCCCGCGACTTCGTTCGCGTGGAAATTTTGGTGTGACGTATGTGTGTGCCTCGTTGGTCGAGTGGTCGCAAGCGCAACTACTAAGAGGTCCTGGGATCGATTCCCGGGTCGGGCAAAGTGTTAAAAAAAAAATATTTCAATTACATAAAGTTATCACACACATGATTTGGAGATCACCTTTTAAGCAAGGAGATGCTTGTGTTAGGGGGCGTCCGTTAATTACGTGAGGCAATTTTTTCGATTTTTCGACCTCCTCCCCCTTGGTGAGATGTCGTGAGATTTGGCTTGACCCCCCCCCCTCCTAATCCTATGTCAGATTTATCAAAATGCGTGGTTTAGCATAGATACAGTAGGTAATCTATGCTTGATTGCGTTGAATTCATTTAAAAATAATAATTTGTTTAACTATTTCCCTTTTTTTTTCATTTTTGGCCATATTTTAGTAGAAAAACATGTTTACTTAATTAAACCTAGTTTTCTCGCAATTTTACAGTTTCTAGCGGAGAAAACGTTACATGATATTTGCCGAGACCCCCTCTCTCCCTCGTGAGATTGGGTGAGATTCGGCTCGACGCCCTCGTTTGAATTTAATTTCGTTGTATTTTCTGTTTGTTGTATTATAAGTCATCAATAAATGTTTTTTGAACACATAGGGTGCGAAAGCGATTATATTCCCTGAAACCGGCCCTGACATAAAATCTGTTCCTACCTGACATGTCTTAGTCTAGTCTTAACTATATTCTATATCTCTACCAATTGTCATGTACAAAAAGCCCAAGGATTTCATATAAACTTGCGAAAGCCCTTACTCCAGCCTGATTTCTTAGCTAATGTCTCCTACTCATAAACTCTAGACTTGCTAAATTTAAGGTGCCGAAAAAAAAAACAGAACTTTCATACAAACTTGCAAAAGACCTTAGACCTCCTTAATCCGGCCCTGTCGCAAAATCCGTTCTTAGCGAACGTCTACTAACTATTAATTACCTCCCGGCCCAATTTCAAGTTTGTGGCACACAAAATGAAGGACTTTCATACAAACTTGCAAGAGCCCTAAGACCTCCTTAATCCGGCCCAGTCTCAAAATACGTTCTTAGCGGACGTCTACTAACTACAAACTACCTGCCTGCCAAATTTCATCTTTATACGTCAAGCGGTTTTCGATATTTCGTGTTTAGTGAGTGAGTGAGTGAGTGACCTTTCGCTTTTATATATTTAGATAGATTACAGTAATATCAATTTTAATTCTAAATAATAATAAATATTTATTATTGTTTACACACACCAAATTAAATAAAATCGTGTCAAAATAACTACCTAAAACATCAATTATACCCAGATCGTTAGAACGTATATATTTAATTAATCACTGAAAATATTTTGGTCGCCTTTTTAAAGTTCGATCAAACCCGTCACCTCGGATAAAATGCGGACGCTAGTCCGGACACCAGACTGACATGTAATGTACTGATGTATCTGTAACTGTCCGGTGTCTGTCTGTCTGTCCTTTTGGAAGAAGATAATAAAGTTAATTCGAAAAATGAAAAAGGGGGAATAATCAAATAACATCTGGCTTGCCTTTTCCAAACTATATTGGGGTCGGCTTCCAGTCTCACCGGATGCAGCTGAATACCAGTATTTTTACATGGAGCGACTGCCTATCTGACCTCCACAACCCAGTTAGTGCTGGGTAATACGGTACCCCTTGGTAAGACTGGTTGTCAGAATAATCAAATAATAGGACACTTATTTTGACATGATGTATAGTGCAATTTTGATTAAGTTTTAGCTACTTTATTTATAAACTAGAGCTGACCAAATGATTTGTTCAATATTGAAGTCACCATCAGCCTTTCCTAAACTGTGTTGTGGTCGTCTCCCAGTCTAACCGGATGCAGCTGAATACCAATATTTAACATGGAGCGACTGGCTAAAAGGTCTACAAATAAAAGATGTGGCCAACAGCTTAATGTGCCTTCCGACACACGGAGAGGTCTCGGCATTTAATTGACAGATAATTAAAAAAAAAAACTTGTTCAAGCAAATCCATAGACAGCTTTAAATCATAGAGCACTGCTAAACTCTATGGAATGTAGGATGTATGTATGAATTGATTTTCATAAACGTAGAAATTATTGATATTTATAAATGTATGCATTTTTATACTGTAGAATGTAAAGTATTCGGGAAAAAAACTTTTTATTAGTATTATAAAACTGGTAGATAAGTTATCAGAATGTTAGAAGGCTCTGTGAGTGCCAAAACTTTAATTTAACACATAAAAATATTATTGACTGCCTGTTCTAGTGGTTGGAAAGTAGCGTCGGGTAGTGTCATTCGGTTTTACCAGTAGGAATTTCTCAGTAGCACCCACGAAGTCTGGTTTTTTGCCCGGTTGATGGCAATAGGACACTCCCCAATTACATGGGACTTAAATAAAGGGTGTTAACAAGACCCTTAACGTTTACAACTTGTATAACTGGCGAAACGTAGGTATTATGTAAACCTCTCTCTACATTCTAATAAGCAAGATATAATGTTATGCGTGGTGTCTAAATATGTCTAAAAAAAAGTGTGATTTAACAATTTAATAAAGATTTTTTTCCGTAATACCTTAACCTCACTAACAGCAGGTAACAGGTATCGAAAATATTCCGGTTTTTGTGTGTTAAATTAAATTTAAATAATTAAAAACGATTACGAACTAAAATTCGACGATAAAACAATTTTGACTGAATGAGATATCGCATATCTTTTTTTATCAAAAATGCCCCAAAAGTAATATTTATTTCAGTCAAAAATAAATGATGGTTTGATGAATGTATATAATTATATATCTTGGACTTTGAAATGTAGTTAATGTAGTTTTATCATAAAACCAGCTTAAACTTAAACAAAATAAAATTTTCTCAGGTTTTTTGCAATTGCAGGTCAGTGTAAGGTTGTATATTGATTAAAATATGATTCACGGTCGTAACAAATATGGCTTTACTGAGTTATAATCATCAAAATCACAAATATATATAAATACAACCTTCTAACTTCATTTAACCCAATTATATTATAAATAAAAAAAGAGGTAGATACCGTACTAGCGCAGACAAATTCAGACAATTGTCGTTATTTAAGTACTTCAAGAGCAATAGCTATCTCTTTCTGTATCATACGTTCCGTATTATCTATCGCAGTCGTAACAACGCAATGATATTTGAACGCCGCGTAGTATTAACGTAGCGTAACTTTTTTTTATAATATTATTGATTTAACCATTGAATGCCTATTGAATGGCTTTTTCGTCAAACAGTTATTGAATGGGGATTAAATGAATTCAAGAGAGTTATATTTATGATTATAATTAGGTATATACATACGGCCGCAAATCATATTCTGTTCAAAATAGTCTGACACTGACCGGCAAATTTCAAAAAACGTAAGATTTGAATTTCACGGGCTACCGTGACGCTTCCACCTTCTTCAAATATGGAGTAAAAAGAACATAAAAAAATCCAAGATATATAATTACATTTATAGTAAAATGTGTTTATTATATCAAAGCACAAAAATGTATGACATTTGTATGTAATGGAAACAAAGAGGCCTGAAACCTCGGATAAAGGAATACATAACGACTTGTGTATTAAAATTATTATAATATGTTTGATTATTATTATTTATTACTTAGTTGTTTCTAATAATAAACGTTCAGTTATTATTTTGGTTTTTTTTTCCTTGAATGGGGATGGCAACGAATGGGGCTAGCACAGCTAGTACCAAGCGCCATCTGTCTTATCTTTTCCAAACCATGTTGGGGTCGGCTTCCAGTCTAACCGGATGCAGCTGAATACCAGTATTTTACATGGAGCGGCTGCCATCTGACCACCACAACGTAGTCAGTACCGGGTAATACGATACCCCTTGGTAAGACTAGTTGTCAGACTTTTTGGTACACTGACTACCTAACGACTGTCAAAGATCTACAAATGACACTCGGGACCAACTGCTTAACGTGATTTCCGAGGCACGGAGGAAACTCGGTATGTAATGGGTGGTCACCCATCCACAGACCAACCTAGACACGGCTTGGAGACAAGAGAAGATGCTTAAAAGCTAGGGTGTATCTGAATCTGTGCGGAGATATGCAAAGCGGGGAGGAAAATAGGTGTGCACCGCTCACCACACGCCGCTCACGTGTCCGCTGTGCGCTTGGCCGCCGAGTGCGGAGTCTGTCCTAAACAATTCATGAGACATCTCCCTCTCTGCTCAACCGTTTCCACTGAGAAGTGTAAATAACGAAATACTATAGGTGGTTTACAATAGATCATTGCTCTCGGCTCGTCTCCGCTCCGGTTTAATATTAATTTCAACTTGATACCTATTCGAGTTCCAGTGGGGGGCGTTGACAGACAGACGGACTACAAAGTGATCCAATGTTGGTTCCTTTTGAGGTGCGGAACCCTAAAAATAAGCTGGCCGTGTTAGTTTGGACTATGGTAACGCATCAAAAGAACCACCACACACATTAGACGTGACGATTGACTGTAAGGCTCATTTATGATAATTTTATTAAAAATATATACAATAGGTACTGAATTTGAAATAAAAAGCTATTTATATGACGACAAGTTTAATAAAAAGAAAGTGATGAATTAATGAAATGAACGCATTCTATTTTCGTTCAAATTACGATTAAAGGTCACGCGAGCATTGACATTCAATTGTTCTTTTGTCAATGGGCTTGGACTATTCGTTTATTTTAGGTAAGTACAATGACATTCAAATATATTAACGAGCTATTATACTTGGTTAGAAGTTAGTTTGTCTAGTTTCATACGCCCTTTTGTCAGGTAGCATTTGCATGCGTGTATCAAAATCGAAAATGATCGGAATGAAAAATTTTTGTATTAAAATATATCCAATCTCTTTGGGTATATCTATTTATAAGCTAAATATTATATACATTTATAAATTAAATAACCAAGAACTAACTTAACAATAAACTTAAAAAATGGCGTCAAAAAACTCCTCCTCAACTGGTAATGTACCCAAGAGACTGTTGCCACGTTGTATGGCAACGCTAAGCCTTTGGGCAAGGTAAAAGCCAGCCCTTGCCGGGGTCACGTGGGAAGTGTCAACTAAGCGTTTTGAAAGGCTGGGAGGACTCGGACCCCACGGTCCTAGAGTTTCAACTCCAAACGGCTCGAAAATATAGTTACCCATAAGGTTACGCCACTTGAGGTTCTCTGCAGCCGCAGCGGCAGCCCCAGCACAACACGATGAGCTAGGAAGATGGGAAGGCGCAAGAGTATCGACACATGTTGCGTCCCTCCCTAAAAGCCCACCCATCTTCCATAGAAACAAAGTCATGCCGTCCGGTCTCTTCCCATCGTCGCGTGCCAAGCTGTTGGGTTCTCTTTGGATAAATCTATACTAAAATTATAAAGATGTAAAATTTGTTTGTAAGTTTGTATGTAAGGGGTAATCTTCGGAACTACTGATATGATTCTAAATAGGCATAATATACGATACGTAAAGCATATATTTATAGGTAGGTATGTACCTATTGTTTAATGCAAAAACAAAACGAATGCGTTCAGGCATTTTTATTGTTGTTGTAGTAAGGTTGTTCTGTTGCTGCTATACGACCAGCTTGTCAAAGGTACAGTAGTCTTTAATAATGCCCACTAAAGCGGAGCTGTGCCGGAATGTGCGAAGCGGTGAGGAAAGGAGATGCTTAAGAGCTTGGGTGATCGAAGCTGCACGGAGATGCGAACTGGGTAGACCGGAACAGAGATGTGTGTACAGGCTCACGTCTCTTCTTGTGTCCGCTGTTCCCAAGCTTCGAGAAGCGAGTTACACAGCCAGCCAGCATCAAATGGGTATTCCTGATCACCAGCATACAGCGGAAACACATTCCTGATCAACACCCTCAGCCTGATCAAGCGACCTTGACACAGCACACTGCACTCTCCGCCGGATGAGAGCTTGACATCTTCTCCCGGTCGACGCCAGCAGTCAGCGACACCGCTGCGCCGGCTCTGATCCACTGAGGTTCACATCACCGCTGCAAACAGTTCCGACTCACTGCGAACAATGCGGCAACGAGCTTCCAAAGGCCCGACAATCATCACAAGATGTATTGGACAACTCATTCCACTATCGACCCCGGTCTCCGGCAGTAATGTAACGAAATTAAAAATGTACTACAGCGCCAGCTATGACACAATGAATAATCAGAAGGTTACTTTGGGTAGTTGCAATCAGAGGTAAATAAGCTGTGAATGAACTGTCAGCGGTCAAGCGTCAACTGAGGGGACATACGGGTTACCACAGCTCACAAATTAAAAACAAAAATGAATCTTGGATTTTATTCAGGAACAATTATTAGTGGGTATTGACATCGGATTATATACATTTGCATACATTAAACACAATTTTTATAGTTTTATTGCACATTTATTACATTTTCATCGATAGTGCTTTTTAAGTTGTTAAATGCGCTGTTACGGTGGAGCGAAATTCAAATTTTCTTAAGTTTTTTGCAATTTGCAGGTCAGTCATATTTTACAGCAAACGCGGCCTTAACACGTATTTATTTAAAGAATTATAATCATTACAATACAACCCCCTAATTTATTTATATCAGACACAACGATCCATACTTCCCTAAGTTCATTTAATCCCATTTAAAGATAATTTCATGAAAACCCCATTAAGTGGCATTAAATTAACTTATGTATAGATGATTTTAATAATTATTCACTTTGTTAAGCCGAATTTGTTAAGGTCAAAAATCCTATTTTAATCAACATACAACCCGATACTGTCCTACAAAGTGCAGAAAAATTATGATTTTTTTAAATTTCAAGTTATGTCTAATAACGTCAGACGTCATGACGTAGGGAGGTTATTTTCAGCATACAAAATAATATTATGTGACAAACTAACGTTGTAACTTTGCTCTAGAAAAATATTTAATTATGTACTGTCACAACAATTACAAGTGATTATTAATACATCTATACTAACATTTTAAAGAGGTAAAATGTGTTTGTAAGTTTATATGTAGGAGGTAATCTCCAGAACTCCAAATCCAATCTAAAAATTTTTCCACTGGCAGATAGTTACATTATTGTTATAAATTATATTTATATCATGCATATTAGCCAAGCTATCACAATTTCTGCAGACGAAGTCACGGGCGAAGTGCTAGTTACAAAATAAATGTAACTTTATACTTAAGGCATCCTCCCAGCCAGTGGATGAATGAAATGGCGGCAGGTCACGGGAACAATATGCGACTCCCGCATTCCCCTTAAACTCAAGGGGAAGCCGGAAGATTTATAAAACCATGGTTAGACCTACTGTCTTGTATGGATCAGAATGTTGGGTCACAAAAGGGATGAATGACTGGCAATTGCATGTGGCTGTGATGAGAATGGTAAGGGGTATGTGTGGTGTTACGTGAATCGATAACATAAGGGGAAGTCTGAAAGTAGCGCCGGTGACTGAAAAGTTGTGTGGTAATCGGTTATCGTGACACGGACACGTGATGCAGAGAAATGAAGAAATGCCGAGTATGAATGTAGATGGCTATAAGAATAGAGGAAGAACAAAGAAAAGATGGATGGAGTGTGTGAAGGATGATATCGCTAGAAAGGAGGTGACTGCTGAGATGACGAGTAATAGAGAAGTGTGGAAGAATAAGACATGCTGCGCCGACCCCGAATAAATTGGGATAAGGGCAGGAGAATGATGATATATTTAGGCATCGAAAATCGGTCATTTTTCTGAACCGTTTTTTATTGGTTTCGGATCTAATCCAGAACCAGGTACCCGGATTAATATGCGAATAAGATAGGAGACACTCACTAGGAGATTTCACTATAAATAGTGATCGCATATTCATGGGACTTTTATGTTGAGATCCAACTCTCACTTGGTTTTGCTTTTTTTGATTTTCCTTCTGATTTAGTTTTTCGTTTAGTTGTTTTTCGTTTCTGAATAACTTGTATTTGGACGAATTTATGTTGTGACTTAATAGTGTGACCTGTGTTAACACCTATTTGGTCTCTTTAGCTCTCAAATTGTATTGTGTTGTTGTTGTTGTGTATTTTGAAACTGCCCGATTTCTTCAATCACTTCAATTTATTTCTAGAATACGAATAGAAAAGCTGATATTTATTATCACACAAATTATTCTAGAAAACCAACAAAAATTTCATTCGCAACATTAGGAAATCGTCCATGTTAATGAACGCCATTTTTTCCCAAAGCTTTTGAATAAAAATGGCTCGTCTGGATGTTCACAATTGTGTGCTGGTGTCTACACTTATGTATGGAAGTGAATGTTGGGTGTGGTAAACGAGGCATGAAAGTAGAATTAATGCTGTGGAAGTGCGTTCCTTGCGAAGCATGTGTGGTGTAACTTTGAATGATAAATTGAGGAATGAGGTTATACGAGAACCTTGCGGCTTGAAAGAAGATATAGTGACAAAAATGTAACAAAGAGACGACTAACAAAAGGTGTTTATAAGGCAGATGGGAGGGGACGCCCTAGAAGGATATAAACTGACCTTATTGGTGAGGTTCTTCAGAAAGGTCAGGTG